>JARKIF010000023.1:0-600000 GCA_029378245.1 Roridomyces roridus | reverse complement strand
ATCCATCGCTCCTCCAGCTACTACGCCCACGCGAATGAACCAAGTCACAGTGAGTACCTGTGCTACTCCACCGATGAATGTGTGGCTGATGTGCGTCCGCGCCCTAGGCCACAGGAGCACGAGTGTACTATTGGGACGGTGCTGGACGTACAAGATACGGTCGTGTGCTCCGTGTGGTGACCAGCATGGATGTGAGTTCTTTCCAACTGCTTGGGTGCAATTGCCAATTAAAAGTCCATCCAGGGTACAGTCCTAGTCGAAGTCCGACTCGAAAACGGCGACAACGTAACCCTACCGTGCGTGGTGGGCTGTCTTGCGATTTCTTCACAGTAAACTCATCCCACCACAGTGCGACATCTGTGACAAGAATCACTTGAGGGCGCGGCATGGAGAATGTAATTTCCGTCGATTAGATGCCTTGCACACGAGAATGCCACCCGTTTCGGAAAGAGGAGGTTCGGAATTTGGCGATTTTTAACAGCTGTCAATATTGAGTGAATGAGCGCGTGGATGTGGATTCGCGTTTTGTTGTTCAGGTTACCGCTTCAACGATTTGCCTGGTGCTCGTTGACGTTAGGTGGTGATTCCGTCGCACCGGCCCGAAATCACGAGTCTTTTGCTTCGAAGGCCGTAAATTTGTCGTTCATGATCCACGCTGTCATCCTTGTGCGAAAGAGGGATCGACCGGGAGTTGTGGGGGCGTTGTGTTGGAGTACTTGTGGGCATTTGAAGCTCGGTGCATCAAGTGCGCAACATCAAAACATGATGCGCCATCTGAAGCCCTTTCTGCCTCAGCTGCGATGGGAAATTCGATACCGGATAGTCTTCCACGCCTTCGTTTTCCACAGCGGAACCCCATTTGGAGCGGCTGCCTACCATGACGCGAACACTGATATCCTCTGCATCGTACGCAGGAGTAGTTGTATCCAAATTGAAGTGCAGGAAATGACCCCGCCCGTATTCACGACGAGGTCAGAGGGAATTCGGGGAATTCGCAGGGCAAATGGACTTTTGTTGTCGCCAGCAGAGCATGACGAACTTTGCTTCCAAATCGTCTAGCCTGAGAGGATTCGAAGCAGAGGTCCTTATCATCCACGGCCGCGGCGAAATTTAAAGTTCGAACTTGGTGGTCCGAAGCTTCTGAAGCTGAATTCCGCCCGCGAAACTCGACTTCGTGGAACCGCCCGACTGTAAGTTGATCACCGTGATGTGATCATTCCCATCAAATATCATGATCGGTGGGATGGACATCCCGGCTGGATGCCCGCCCAACTCCCTAAAATGTTCATAATCGGCGTTTAGGTTGACTGGGATAAACACCGCCACGAATTCACTGGCAAGTGCTTCTCTCTGGACATCATCTCCTCGTTTCGTCAACAAAAACACGCTGTACTAACCAAGTTGCAAAGGACAGCTACGCATTGACGGGTACCAAAGCACCTAATCCAATTCTGAAAAATCCGGAATCGCATATGCAACAAGTCTCCCAGGTCCATCACCACTATTCTCTGCCGCCGCCGCCGAACTGGCCACGTTCAGCCCAAAAACGATCTCCCCGTTGGCAGGGACACCAGTCGCGTTGGTCCAACTGTTACCCACTGGGAACGTCTGCGTCGAGCTGCCGAGCCGGAAGAACGCCTCGCCAGCGCCGTCCCAGTAGAACGCAATGCCCGCAAAGTGGTACGAAAATCCGACGAGGAAGTGCGATACGCCCTCGTTGGAGGTGGGGACGAAGCCAGTGACGGAGGGGAGGACGTCGGTGCCGCTGCTGTACGCGAGGTGGTGAAGGTTGCCGGGACCGTAGGTCGTTACAAGTGGTGCGACGCCGCCGACGTAGTCCATGGCTATTCTGTTGTTTCTGAGTGTTTCGAGTCAGCGTTTGCGTCGGGGATGGCGAGTAAGCTACATACATACGGTGATCAACCTGAAGTGAAGGACTCTGGCAATGAAGAAGCGTCGGTTGAGCGCCGTCTCTTATACAGACCTCAGACTGCGTAATAATAGTTCAACCAGCGCCTGAACTCCAAATGGATGGCGTCTAAACTGGCAACCAGCACGGCTCGTGATGCTCTTGGCGCTAAATGAGGTGTTGGTTCTCGGAGCGCTTGTGTCACCGGTGACAGATTACTTTCACTTTCGAAGACTGGAAGCAGCGACTGTCAGGACAGGTGCTTACAGTTGAGTACCAGGGCCTGCTAAGAGACCGTGACTTCGGTCGAATCGGAAGAATCTGTGCATGTGGCTGGCACAAGGCCTACACTGGTGGCACTTCCGGAATCTAGAACCCTGAATTACATATCTGCATTGTTCAAATCAAGTTCAGATGACAAAACCCGAGGCTCGAGCTCTCAGGTTCACGCTCTTGCAGCTATCATTCATTCGCTCCCCGGTCAGGGCGGAGTCAAGATTGCTGTCGTACTATAAGTGTTTTTCTACCCTTCATCTGATGAATGCATCTGCCCTGAACGACATCTGTTGTCCTTGAACACACGGAGCCCGGAGCCCCTTCAAATGCACGCCGGCCGTGGTCGCACCCTCGATTATAATTACCGTTCCCGGAAGACCATTCAGTCAAAGAGAGATGCACCCCGTCGTTGGCGAAGAATGCCGCTTCACTTCTAGCTGACCAGATAGCATCAGATCAGTATTTGATGCCGACATCACTTGATCGATTACAGAGGTAGTTACAGTACAGCTCAAGTGTAGACAACAGAAGCTTCATAGGACTCGAATCACTGAGCAACATCCTCAGCATCGTATTTCCCGCCGTCAACGCGGTGGCTATTACTCACTGAGATCGCATGGGTCCGCGGGGATCAATATTCCGTCACCCACAGCGGTGTGCCGTCGTCGGCACGCTTGAATTCGGCGACCCAGATTCGTTTGTGTGCCTGTGAATCACTGTGAGGGCTTGAACCGGTGCCGTGGACCTTGAAAAGACACGTACCACAGGAATGGGCGCAGCGAAAGTCGTTCCGAGCAAGGCTGCGAGGAGCAATGCAGAGATCATGGTGAACTTGGGCAGCATCGTGGGCTTCAGAGTTGGTTAGCAATCCAAGTGGGTGCCCTTCTTATACCGGCAGCTCGGATACAATGGATTGACTGGGTAAATATCGGCCGGCTTTCATAGTCCACGGAGGCCAACTCGAACGGCGCCGGCGTGTATAGAATTCAACGACAGAGGGATAATACCACGTATGTTTAAATGCAATCCGAATTGAGTCGACGACATTTGCGTTTGGCAGGCTGTCCAACGTCAGATATTTAGCAGATGAGGTCCATTCGCCAGTTCCGGAAACGGCGAGCCAGGCCGTGAAAGACGCGGGGAGCGGCGGCGGAGTGACGGGACGGTACGCGAGGGAATCACGGAGATCGACATCTCACCGTACGGTAGGCCTAAGAGTCGAGGTTCACGTTTCAGATCAAGTCAGCTGTCGGATGGACATCGGCAACCTCGGGTTTAGTCGGCCATCGTCTTCCTTGCTCCCAGCCACCACCTCCTACGTCGTCCGCCTTGCTTCTGCTGTATCTCGTTGCCCCCGCCGGCCACCTATCACTGCGCCCCCTGTCCGCCTTCCTCAGCAAGCACGTATGTCAGCCGCGCTTGATGGCTCTGCTGCAACATGAACTTGGATGTGCTACGCCCGGCATCGGCGCACTTGATTCCTTTTGATTCTCCTTGGACTTCGATACCGTGAGCCCTGTCATTCCATCACGCGCCACGCCTCCTTCCACTTCTTTACACCCTCACCCGACCCTTCACTATGGCAGATTCGTCCAGCAGGGAATCAGGGGCAAGGACAGGGTCTATATGAATATACGGGCTCGACACTAACACCACCTTTCTGTTCAGCCTACAAAAGCTGAGATGCATCACGAATGCTCGCCACTGTTGCTGGAGGGGGTGTCCTTCCGCCGGTCTTTAGTTCCTTCGCCCCTCCTCCTGGATGAAGCCATACCCGCTCCTACCTCCCGGCTCTTGACTCTGACGGGGGGCAGAGGAGTGATCTGACCCGGGGCTCACGGGGCCAGATTTGGACCGGAGACGTGTCATACTTCATTGTATGTAGCCTGATACACACCGCTCGCGCAGTTATCTCATTTGAATTTATCTCATCTCAATCTTTTGCAAGCAGAAATGATACTGGTCAACGAAGGTTGGTAAAGATGGGCTGTAGTATTATAAACGAAAGTGTACTGTTGTTCTATCAATCTCCCTTGTTGGACTCCGTCTCACTGTCCTCGGGATCAGACTCAGGGTGCAGATTCATAAGACCCATGTCGCGGCAGCGTTTGGAGCACTCGTGCTGCTCAACAAATTTCTTGATGCCATCCTCACCGTTGTCGCCAACTCCAGAGGCACTGCAGACAGAACTTGAGATTCAAACCTGTGAGAAAAAAGTATCACATACCCGTTGGTCGTGTGTGTCATGAGGTCGAACAAAACCTGAGAGACTTGACCAGTTTTAAGGACAGCCATCGTTGCTGAGAACGGAAGATGAGGACGGCACGAGCACTATTGCTGATGGACCTACTTTGAATGTCGGCAAGAACGATCGACTCGGCACTGTTCTGGTAGATGTAGTGAGCAAAACAATTGAGAATGTTGCCGAGTTTGCTGGTTGAGTGGTTTGGGTGTTCGTCGGTTCCACTCCACTTGACTACATGTCCCGTACGAAAGGGCTCGGCCAGCCAGACCATGTGCGACGCCGCAGCCATGGAATCTTCCGAAGTATACCCAGAAGCCTCGCACGGTGCGGCATCCGCCTGAGCAGGTACTTCCTCCATGAGAGTGCAGCCTGTAACGGACAAATCTGAACACAAATTAGACCCAGGCGTCTGAGAACTCGAGGTTGATTGAGCAGGGGAATTGAACTCACCGTTCCCGATGTCAACTTGGCGCTCTTCCGCCAGCCCTTTGAACTCCGCCAGATAGGTAGCAACCCGAAGGAGACGCTCCGCCTCCTTCTGCACCTCACTCGCATTCTCGTCCATGGTGACTTGGTTTCGACCCCGACCGATGTTGGAAAACCTCTTCATCGCGACGATGCTGCCAAGATAAAAGCCCTGTAGATGGAATCAGTACAAGCCAGAAACTTAAGGGAGATTACCAGACCTTATACACATTTTGTGACGCTCCTTGTGCAACAAGTTCCTTCCCAATCTGGCACTTCTCAAGCACTGCATCGTTCAGGTCAGGCCACGAGGTGCGGATATCAGCTTCATCGGCGACGAGTTCAACGGTCGCTGATGCAACCGACACAGTAGTGAAGGCGCCTGCGGGGCGAATAACAGATCTGAGGGGTGCTATCTTGGACGGAAGCGCTGAAAGAACTGGGGGACATGGGAACACCGAATGAATGAAGAGCAAACAAACGCACGACTAGCACGAGGTTTTTTTGACACCCCACTCTCTGCGTCCCCATCTAGAGTACGCTTCAAATGCTTCTTTTGCTCGGCACCTGGCAGCATGAAGCGAGGGGGAGCACATTTGAAATGATCGACGAACTGAAATCATTAGTGCGGATGAGCCAGAAGCCGATGAGGATACTTACCTCCTGGAGGGAGAATCGAACTTCAATGTACACATACAGCCCTTTGAGCTTGACGTCGCTTGGAGTTGAGAAACATTTTTCTCGTTGCGTATTTAGCGCTGAGTTGTGCATCAGACTTTTATCAAATTGCTTGCGGCCCCAAACAAGCCCGAACAAGCTCGAAAAAGGCCAAACAAGCCCGCAAGCTCACAAGTTTGCAAGTCTATGTCCAGAATCCACAAGGTCGGCCGTTCGAGTCAGTGGGACCACATTATTTTTCATTTTTCTTTAGGTTCCCAGGTGTGTACGGATGCGGAAAAAATACTAGGGGGCGCAGTTCTCCGTCTAACAGTTGCTGAAAGGCCACCACAGTCATGATTATCATTTACCCGGGCGCAAAAAATTCGTCACCTCTCCGACTCGAACCTGGGAGCTCCGATACAAGGCCACAAGCCGGAACAAGGGCCAAAAGTTCGCAAGCAAAATGCTATTTTGCTGATGTGCACGTCGAAGAATTGACCGATGGTTCCCAACGTGCTGTTCGGCTCGAAAGTCAAGTTCTTGTGAAACCGAAATTTGAGATATTCTCTGAACAATTAATTTAGAAGGCGTATAACCCTCGAGGAATGTGGAGACATACACTGAGATGCTCTCATTGCACTGTGCATCCCAGTCCGGCTTCCATCTCAACAGAAGTGTAGCCACTACATCTGTGAAAGTACGGCCGTGTTAAGGCGAGGATCGCACTACTGGATCAAACTACTCACCGTCGAATGGAATTGACTCGTCGAACTGTCGAGCAGATGCTCCCAGGTCGTTTCCTACGGTCGACCCGGGATGTACAGGAACCATATGAACATAGATCTGACGGACGGCTGCGTGGGACATGGCTCCGTTGTGTGCCATGGGCTTGACGGCGGTGGATCCTTTCTTCTGCATCCGGTGGGCCGTAAGAGTTTTAAGCTCGTCAGCGCGGGTGTCAGGGCGGTTCTCCATCGAGGTATTCTGCAGTGGAATTCGTTCGGTCACTGCTGCTGATCCTAGCGCCGTGCCAGATGGACGCTCTGGACAACAAGGAAGGTGAGATGCGAGGATTAGAGGGAGAAGTCAGCCGGACGCACCTTTATCCTTGTTCAACCTCATGTTGCATAGTCCACAGTAGACCCCGACAAGAAATTGGATGAGCGCGCTACATCCTTGGCATTGATTCATTTTCTTGAAGGAGGAAATGATCAGTATACGGCGGGAAGGAAAGGGTGTACTTACAATGATATCCTGGCGCTGCTGGTCGCTTGACGCGCTGCACAACGCGGTACATCTGGAGCAGAGACCGAGAGAGGCCTTGGCGGGATAGAGCTCCCCGCAACATTCAGTCGGGTTGTTTGGGTTGGTGCAGAGTTGAGGGTTGGATTCGGTCATGAGTGCGTGTGTAAAGCAAAAGAGTGGGTATTGTGCAAGTGAATGTGGGGAGACGAGGATATTGAGCGACCCAGAAGATGTGCTATATATTTAACCTCCGAGTCGGCTAGGGCGGGTGGCGCGGGTGGCGCACTCGTCGATCCTCGTTGGAGTCCTCAGCCATCAGATACCCCGCAGAGTTTCCCCATGCATTAATGACGTCGCAAGCATGTTTGAGAATCGAGACCTTCATGGTGTAAACTCCGCGAGTCTGAAGGCGAGATGGTGGTTTTCGTGGTGGTTGGGAGCAGGAGACGGAATGCGGCCCGATCAAGCCTGGCGGGTCAAGTGCGCACTTGATCTCAACTCTCTTAGTCTCTCGACTTGTCCACTACATTGAAACAACTCTCCGGCTGCCTCTCAATGGCTCATGGAGCCACTGACGACATTCAATACGCTCATCAGTGATGCAGATGACGCGGATGAATCCCTCGGTACAATGACCTCAACCCCATGCCTCGTCGTACTCGTACATAGGAAGTACTCAAAATTTAAAACCTCGGCTCAAATCAAGGTCACATTCATTTCTCCCAATTCGACCCACAGCCGCTCTTTTAAACTCACTCGGTCACTCTCCTTTCTTTAATGCCAAATCCTGGTGGGAAAAATGGGCATGACAATGGCGATCGTATGTCTTTTTGCTCTCTCATTCTTGAACCACTGACTAGTTCCAAATCCCTCAAGCCCCCGACGATCTCCCGGCCCTCCTGCAAAGTTACGCTTCCAAGAAGGTTCCTCTCCCACGCCGGGTAGAGTTACTCGGGCAGAAGAATTACCACATCAGGTATGTTTTGCGCAATATATTCCCTATACTACTCGGCCTGAACAAAATGATCCCAGCCTCAAGAAGCTCAACAAAGAGTACAGCATAGTTTCGCCGAGACGCCCACCGCCTGAACATGTGGCTACAACCCTCATCGCAGCCGAGATGGCTCAGAACATCACCGGTAGCAATGGTCCAAACACCATCCAACTGCGCGTCGCCCTGCAGACGGGTGTGGCTCTTCCTCGGTGGGTCTTCTGAATGCACATACTATGAATTTGCTCAACTTGAGGATACCAGCGCCATGGTGCGCAGTACCATGAAGGCTCTCGATCCCCATGGTCCTGCTCGAAGGTTCCCAGCCAAGCGTCCTGTCAAGGAACGCGGCGTGTTGACCGACAATGCGGTCTTCTATGAAGTCCATTTTGATGGGCATGAGAAGCTGAACTTCAAGGCCTTGCAGATGGGACGGGCGAGCATCGACATGTACGGCGGGCGCTGCCACGGTAGCGGTTTAATTGCGCTTTTGCAGGTTGTTCCCAACGCGAGATGCGGGGTGACCGTCGGTCATTTCTATCTGGACCTAGCGGAAGAATTTGGTTGTACGTGCTCTTGAATTGATTATCTCCTTTGTTCAATCATCATCCTAGATATCCCGGTTCAAAACACCGTGGACGGGGGCACAGAAACTCGCTACATGACTCAGATGCACAACGAGCTGCGGTAAGTCCTCTGCCCAGCCCCGAAGGTGGGCAAGCTCACTGCCTTTGCTCAGTACACACTCCATGCCCCGGATGACGGACACCCCTGCCGTTGTCGCTTTGCCAAGCACGGATAACATTCCAATTGAGTCTCTGTGGAGCTACCTCCGGAACTTCATCGGACGAGATCTCAAAGCCGCTATCCTTCTTGGTAAGACCGAAAACTATATGAATGTCACAGACGAAGTACACATGTGTGTACATTATGCTTCCTTTCACATCTACTAACCCATCATTTTTCAGTCACCTCTTTCGCTGGATTTGGTCGCGGATTGTCCAGAACGCTGCCAATCTTTTTGTGGAATACTGGAATACACACAAGACACGGAACCAACGCAACAAAGCCCTGCCCTCTGGTGTTTCACCGCAAGATGTTTTTGAGAAGCCTCAGAACTTTGGCTTGGAGTTTGGAGGAATTGAGGTTGACCGTGAGTTTGTACGTGAGCTGCGGAAGACTCTACCCAAGTCACGGGAGGAGTGTTACCGTTGGGTTCCGGAGGACTTTGAGGTGCAAGCGGTGGTGGCGTACGAGTACTTGGGAAGTCCAGCCTTGAGGATCAGCGAGGGCTGGACGATTTTTTCTCGAATGCTTGCAATCTTGGAGGCGTAGAATAGGCTTGGCTTCACCAATATAACTTCTTTGCTATCATTGCTCCAATGGATGGCAGACTCTGAATTGCGACAGAGAGGATGAATTTGATGGGACCTACTACATGGATGCTATTGATTACAGTGGGCCGTTGACGTGAAGGGCTTAGAGGCAACCAAAGGAGCGCGGGGCCGAGGATGACATAGTCAGTGATGTAGCGGTCAACGAAAGCGGCGACGTCGACACAAGACCGAGGCAAGGACGTCGTCAGCCAGGACGGTGAGATGATTCTGAGAATGGATCGGCCGCCGCCTCCTGTACGCGTGTGGGATAAGTACGGGGACGGGAGCGCCGGCGTCGGTGGGAGCGGCAGCGGGATGCAGGGTAGTAGACTAGTAGTAGTGGTACATGAATGCGGCCAGAAGATGATGGTCGGGAGGGAGCAAGGAGACGATGGCCGACTAAACCCGAGGTTGCCGATGTCCATCCGACAGCTGACTTGAGTCTTGATCTGAAACGTGAACCTCGACTCTTAGGCCTACCGTACTCACCGGGCAGCGGATTCTGGGAAGAACAGGTCTGCTCCTGGTCATGTACTCGCAAAACTAACATAATTGGTGACTACGCCCGACTGCCAGTGAGAGCGAAGTCGTACTTAATCTGTCGTGATTTCGGCGTCATTTGTCGATTGTTCACGGATCAAACTCACGGTACCGCAGTACTTAGTCACACAGAATCACCTAACCACGACCACCACGTAGACTCAATATTCAATGCCCTCCCTCGCTGACGCAAAGGCCGCCAACGCCTTCTTCTCCCCATCTTACACGCCCGTCGCCGTCTTCGTTGGCGCGACATCCGGTGTCGGGCAAGGCATGGTCGAAGCCTTTGCCCGATACCTCACCGGGCGCGCACACATCATCATTATCGGGCGCAACGAGCACGCCGCAGCGGACATCATCGGACGTCTACCCAATCCCGAAAACGAGTACACACACGAGTTTATCCCGTGTGATGTCAGCGTCATGGCCAACGTACGCGCTGTGTGCAAGGTCATCCGGGACAAGGTGGAGCGCGTGAATTTCTTGGTTATGACGGCGGCCTATAGCTCTATGGCGCATCCGGCCATTACGAGCGAGGGGTTGGATTTGCATCTTGCCATGAGGTACGAGAGTATTCGTCTACTCTTCCTTGCAAGACGTTCTCAAGTGACACAGGTACTACTATCGCTTCGTGTTTATCCAAGAGCTTCTGCCCCTCGTAAAAAAAGCCCAATCTCTGGGAGAGGATGCCAAGGTCATGTCCGTCCTCGGCGCCGGGCGCGGGAGTCCCAAGCGACCCATCGACCTCGACAATCTCGGCAACACCGTCAAGCCGCGCACAGGTACCATCGGCGTCTCCTTCCGTAGCATGACGATGAGTTCAAATTACACGGACGCCATGCTCGCGGTGCGTTTGTCTTCCTCGCCTTCATAACGCCAATTTGGATCCCAACTTGCGATTCTCACAGCACTTTGCTACGCGCAACCCCTCCATCGCCTTCACTCACATCCTGCCCGGCGCCGTGCGCACCACGTTCCGCGTCGATCTGGATGGTTTCCTCACCCCACTCTCCTGGATCCTCAATCTGCTCCTCCCGCTCTTCTGCGTGTCCAAGGCGCGTTCTCCCTCTCGCTTCCTGCCAAACCCCAGTATCTCAATTATATCCTCACAGGAAGTCTGCGCCGAACACATGCTCCACGCGCTCTTCGCCCCAGACCGCGATCGGGGACTCTTCCTATGCAACAATCTTGGAGACCCCGTCAGCTCCATCGTCTTTGAATCAGAAGTCGAGTTGGGTGAGAATGATGAGACGGTGCGTTCGTCCTCCCCTGGGATATTGATTGACTGCTGAATCAGTGCCGGAAACCAGAGTGTGTTGAACGGTGTGCCCATGTTGGGATACGGGGCGTCGGATTTGGGGGTGAGGAGGATTGTCGAGCATTCGGTGGCTGTTACGGCTGCGTAGTGCTAATATCATAGGTCTCTGATTCTTCTGTTTGAAGTGCACGTTGACTCATTGACTCTCAGGTCTTCCGGTATCGAGAATGAAAACAGGTTGGACGTGGTCGGGTCGTAGGCACTCACACTCGGGCCCGCGCTGCTTGAATCTTTGAAAATTGAGACGGACACACAGACAAGCAACATGTTGGGCAGTGGGCGCCGCCAGGACTGTGCCTTGGAGCGCGAAGGCTCGACTCCTTCATGGCACCTTGGAGGTTTTGGACGGTTTTTTTCTTTTTTTTTTTCGTTTTTGAACTCAGCCTCCCTGCGATGCCCTTGGGCACTTAGTTATGCAGGTTAACAATTGTTGCTGTCCAGGAGTATTCTGTGTCTTCAGCGCGAAGGTTCTAATCCTTCATGCCACCTTCCACGTTGGGCCTCTGGTGATCTTTTTTTTACTGGGAAGACTCGCGTTGAAAGGTCATTACTAACTCTCTCTTCCATTCTTCTAATTTGAATCTTCTTTAGCTCTAATTCTAGTCAGACTCAAACCTCCTCTTCCCCAGACCGCATCAAATCTAAATCACTGTCTACATCCCTCCTCCCCCTCGCTGCCGGCGACTCGTCCTGCCCGACGAAATGGATATCCTCCAGCTCTGTATCATCCGTCTCTGCATTTGTCGTAGGCTGCGAGTTGCCTACGCCCGCGCGCCGGAGGTTGAGCATGAGTCGGGAGATGAGGGTTACTGATAAGCTGCGTGTATGGTCAGGGTCGAAGAGCAAGGGAAGGAGGGAGGGAGGCTGTACGAGGTGGTCCACCATGATAGGATTCCTGCTATCATCATCTGTTTTGGTGCTCAGTTCGATCGTTGATATCGTGTCTCGGGTTGTACTGACGTCGCCGAACTAAATCGCGGTCAGCATCCATTGACGAAGCCCAGCTGATACTAAGGCAAGACCCACAAACAATGTGAGTACATTCGCGAGGTTGGCCAGGACGATGATCCTGTCCGCTGGTCATTCAGCTCTCCCCTGAGCTTCGGATGGCTGGAGAGGACCAACCCAAAGTACATTGCGCCTGGGACGGAGGAAACATGTGAATAATTGGATCGATGCCTGAATGAGTCTGAAGCTACACACCGTCCCTTGCCATTCGCTCAATCAACGACCCCGCCACCATATTGATCACGGTACGCTCGACGTAGGCGCGCCGCACGGTGAGCCCAAAGACAATCATGTCGATCATGAGCCTGTATACTCAATTCAACTCCCAGAAGGAAGCAAGGCAAGGAAAACAACGAACTGTGCTATCCACGCTCCCGCAGATCCTGTCTCGTTGCATTCAGTTATGTAAATTCCTGTTTCATTTCCTTGGATAATTACGGAGTGCTCTTGACGAAGTGGCGGTTTTAAATAACGCTGGGAATTCTGAGCAAACTTGGAAAGACGCACGTTGCTCGCGGGATAGCGGTGTGACATCCCGAAATTCCCGGCGCGGTGAGCATCCGTGGTTTCCCGTACTTGATCTCAGTCCACTGCAGGATGCATCAGGCTCTCCAAACATCGGCACAGTCATTTCGGTGCTCACAATCCCGAGCCCGCTGGCTGCTCCGCCGGTGAGAAGCAGTGATGCCTGAACCCAGGGGTTGAAGCCGCACATGGCGTAGACGCGGAGACACAACGTCGCTGTGCATCAAGTTGGCCAGGGTGGTGGATTCAAGGTAGCTGCCACGTACTCTCCACGAGCGTCTCTTGCAATATCAACAAAACCTCCAACACGTCTTCCATTTTGGCGCAACTGGGCGACGTGTTACTTGGTAAGTGCTGCCGCGGTTTCGAGTGAACCAAGTCTGCCTACCTCTGCGAATCTGCCATCAGCATGGTGAATGTTGCGATGAATCAGTACACGCACCTCGGCGCTCAACCTCCCAAAGTAAAACACCAGTATCGACGCACTGCACCCCAACGGGAGGTACCGAACAGCAAGATACCACCATGTGCTCGCATGCATCTTGGTCTTGGAATCCCACATGATCCTGACCTCGTCGCCCAAAGTCAGGAAGAAGTCATAAAAAAGGACCACTGCGAGGAAACAATGAGTGACTGAACTTTCAGGAGGACGATACAATGGACTGACCAAAGCCGGAGAGAAATATCGCCCGGTAGATCCAGCTGTGTGGTGAATCCGCCTCAGGATTTGGCCACTCAACAAAGGGAGACTTCCACGCACTGATCCCAGGCGAAGGTCTCGTATTCCAGTCCTCCCAGGTCGTATTGCTGCGGCGCCGATAGATTCATAGTGAGGAGGGTCGGAGAAGGGAGTGGCTCGGAGAGACGCCGAAGCTGATTAAATTCCAGGAGAATATAAATCCTTCTCGGCTATCGAACAAGGGGCGCGTACGGGCAATCCAAGCCTAGGAGGTCATGCCGTGTCATTTATCAGTGATTCTGTCAGTGAAAATCTGCCCGCTCATAAGTTACCTGCCATCGGTTAGGTGCGTGCGAAAGGAATCAAAGAGGTGCGGAGTGGCCCTGGGAGAGCGTTGCAGTTGCCGAGGTTTATTCGCGGGACGTCATGAGGGTTTGAACAACGCGGTTTGACGATCTCCATTCAATGTGAGAAACCACGCTTATTCTGACAGGATTTGGACAGGATGCACGGCGCTGGCGGCTGGACAGGCGCTAGCCGTAAGGCGTCTCTTTTTATCGACAAATGTACGGCAGTCCGTCAACTGCATTACCATGGCCGGATCGTCAGGTACAGTCACTGTATTGTGAGCACAGCGTGAGTCATGACCAGCCTGAGGCAAGTAGTAATCCGTCCTCAGCCTTTGAGCAGAGCAAGTGAGATTAGGGCCAGCTTCACGCAAGCCAGAGACTATCAAGTGGTGGTGACTGTATGAGACGACGGACGAGAAGACGAAGGACGAGAAGACGACGGACGAGAAGAGGATCATGGAAGTATTGCAACAGGGAACAGTCAATCAAAATTCACTGACTGGCGAGCATTGCCGAGCCGCCGAGCCGCCGGGCTGGACCCCCGGCCACCTCGGGACCGTTCTGCTTCCCTGTGCTTACCTCACGATCCATTACGTAACCCTGATCCCGCCCGCTTGGACCGCTTGGCGCATCGTTTCAACGCATTCCTCTCATCCACAAACCAGGATTTTGACAGATTGCGCTACCAGTGAGGAGAACAGGTCTGCTTAGGACAGAATTCGAAGCCGCATTTTTTTTCTCAACGGTTTGCGTGCCCCCGCCGGAGCCGAGTCCTACCGCCTGCGGCGTGGTGTTGCATACATTCTTGTTGTTGAATCAGATTCATACAGCCAACACTTAGAAATATCCAAAAATTGGGAGTGCCCCTTCAAAGCAACTTCGGCACATTGTAGAGCATTGTGTTGAGTCTGCGAAGATTCCCCATTCAGTGACTCCGACCCACAGTATGTTTCGACGATCGTTATATCCACGCGCTCGATGGATCAGAGGGCTCCGTGTACCACGGACCAGCGCCTGTGTGGCTCGAGGATACATAAGCCACATACCGTTGGGGTGAGTACGACTCGATCGGTCCCGGTTCCACAGCCTCATGCACAACCAAAGATTTTGGCAACTTGCGCTACCAGCAAATAGAACAGGCCTGCCGACGCCAGGGGACGGATTTCTCTAAACGGTTGGCACGCGGTACGGTGTAAGTCCCACCGGATTCCAAATCCTACCGCCTGCGGCGTGGTGTTGCGTAGATTCTTGCTGTATCCGTGGCCTTCAAGTCATTCAATCAACGCTGGGAAGCATCCCAATTGTCTTTAACATCCAGTAAACAGCCGGTATGTGAGTCAATCACTGTTTATATATTTTGAACATTTGTCCCTCCAGAGCTCACAAACCCTGGGATTGCTTCGCACAATACTCTCCGACTTCATCGAGCGGTTGATTCTTGAAAGTCCAACGGCATTCACGGAATTTCTCGAACGGCGCTGGGAAAGGCATCTGAATCAAAACTATGTAGTACGCCCCAACAGCTCTATACCTGGGAATCGGCCGCTTTTTTGAGTCCGTTCCCGACGCTGCTGCTCACGTTCGGTGAGTGGCATGCACATCAACTCAACATTTACACCAGGTGATGAGGCTACCACCTCTTTGGCCAACTTCGGTATCTTGCGGGGCTAATTATTCATACCGCACTCGCGCGCGGTCGTTGCGAGGACCGCAATCAATTATCAGAAACGGACTCCGAGGCAGTAAAACCAGCACCGACCGAACTCAGCCCAACGGTATGTGGTTTATGTGTTCTCGAGCCACGCAGGCGTCAGGCTGGTTCGTGGCACTCGCAAATGCAGACGGTGTTAATTGGAGCGATCCCGGCGTTGACTTCGCCGAACGCGCACTTTGATTCTCTATTTGAACGTTTGGCTCTCTCTGGGACGCGAACAACAGTTTATCACACATAAACCTTCGCCTCATGATCAGCATAGTTTAACTATCTACGATTACTACCTCCCCGGATATTATCAAGGCACGTTCGCAAATCATTTCAACAGTGCCGGTGAACGGTATTCAGTGATACCAAGGGCCAAGGTCTATCATATTTGCTCCAGCTCCTGTGCCACTTCCAGCTGTACATGTGTAGTATTAAACCTAGTGCCCATACTTGTGTCCAATCTCTGGTTCCGGACTCGGAAGCACTCCCTGCGAACGAGTGGGCACCTGGACATTCAAACTGTATTTAAAACTCGATTCTACTTGCTACTGCCCACTCTGCGATCCGGAGACTCTGGCTGCCACAAATCAAACTGACTTTTGCCAGCGTGAATAACAACATTCCAACTCAGCATCAGAGGTGAATTCCTCTGGATTTGGCGCTCTGAGCAGAAAGTTGGAATCTGGAGTACTGACGTTCAACTAAAGCGAGACTCAGGTCACAATAATTCAAGTACCAGTGTTCTTCGTCGTTTGAAAGCTCCAGAGTCCACTGTGGTTGAATCACCGTTGGAGTCAGCACTGTGAAGCAATCAATGGTCTGGCATCGAGGCTTGAGGCCGGCGCTGCGGAGGTGTGAATGGCACCGAATAATCGATGTGTCTCCCCTATCTGGCCCAATCTTATCGCCAGATAATCATCTGTTACATAACGCTGCTCTCCTCTCCGGGGTCCTGCTTGTCATGCATGGCCGTCGGCTAACCCTCGGCAGCGCTCGCTAATCGCGGATATTTGATTGACCGTTCCCTGTTGCAATATGGAAGTTTTAAAGAAAGAGGGAGTACCGGAACTCCGGTGGAGCGTCCGTCGAGCTGCGCCGATCAACCCGCTCAGCACGTGCACCACCCGGCGCACGGACCACCTCCCTGAATCGTGGCCCGACGACGAAGATCCTTCGGATACATACTCATCAGGATCTTTCGATAGAAACTGACCGAGTCTCGCATTTCTACAAATGCCGCATCCTTCAAATCCACTCGATGACTTTTTGCGCTCACTCGTTTAACCGAGACATGGCCAGCCTTCGCGCTGGTCTCGAGGACGTTAGTTTTTCCTCCCTCAGTGCTCGAAAGAGCTGGTTGGCGGGAAACCAGCGAGGCTCGTGTCTGTCTGATGGATTCTTTGGGCTTTCTGTATTTTTAGTCTCCTAGCAAATCCAAGTTCCTTGCTATCCACTTTTTGTGTGCACTTCGGCCGAAGGAAAATTTCAAGTGATGTCGTGATCCTCGTCTGATGTGTCAATCAGTGATCGCTAATTACACATCTCCGCTCTACGGGCTCCCCGTCGACTTCCTATCTCCTCCCATCAAACCCCCTTGGCCTCCCCCCCAATGACACCGATAAGGTCATGTGACAGCCGATAAGGTCATGTGATTTGTTTTGCGTGAGTTCGATACAGTGTGGGGTCAGTTCTTTTTTTCTGTAAATTCCACCCTAGCCTCCTCAAGCTCCTCAAGCTCCAACAACCTAACTTAACCAACTGAGCCTAACTTGAACCTGGTCTATCAGATCTAGCCACCCATTCACCGTGGATACTGTACCTAACTGCCCATTCACTGTGGATTCTCAGAGGGGTATTCACAGCCGAGGCTGCGGGGGAGGTATTGACAGTCTGGGTAGGACAATGTCATTCAACTGAGCCTAACCAACCAACCCACCCTTCTCTCATTGTAGAATAACAAAATGCTGACAAAAAAATTGACCAGCACCAAGAATTGAACTCGAGACATTCAAGAAATGAAGGATCATGAAGATGGGACACCGGAACCGCAGAGCCACTGGGACATTGGTTAGTGGCCGCCACGTGGCGTCACAGTCCCAGTAAATGCCAAGAAACCCCCACGTGCCTTGATATCAATCCGATTAGCCTTTTTTGGACATGTCATTGGGGGGGAGGCGTGCGCCAGCTCCTCCCATCCAAACGGTCCGAAAACTCGCCATCTATGTGTACGCCCTTGGCGAAATTGGACGTCAAAGCCAACGTTTCCAGTGCTTGTGAAGACAATGGGGATCGCCAGGCAGGCTCGCAGCTTCAGACTCTGTGAGAACTGGCAAAGAACTGGGGTCGTAGGTGCGTGCCCACCGATCTAATTGCCTCCTCCTGGATCCACGAGCTCATCCAACGGAGATCGACTGTCTACACGGACACCGAGCCACGCTCTCATGGACCCGCAAGAACGAGACCAAATAAACATGCCATGCGACCCAGGCCTTGATTTGGGCCAGTGTGGTATAAGATAGTCAACCAGTCTACGTTTCACCTCTTCGACACTGTCACACCGCCAAGGTGGACATCAACTTCCCATGCGTGCTGGTCTATGCGTACGCGGTGGGAGTGAGTGGTTATTCTTTATTGAATTAGTTATCACGATCGCTGCGATCCCCCACCGGCAAGATCCCACAGATCTATGCCTCCCCTCTTCATGCTCGCGACGCCAGCCAGCTCAAACATGGCGAACGCATGCCTTGCCTTTCGGGAGCCTCCAACCGCCGAGTGAATATATTTATGCCAACGAACGCACGGCACCCTCGTGCACTCGCAGGGTCAGAACCTTAAGAACTGGGTCATTTGAGGTATACGCGTACAGTAACCAGACCTATCACAGCCCGCCCACTCCTATGCTCTCCCTCTGCATTCCTTCCAAGACTGTGGAAATCGACGGCTCAACGGTCATCGACCAGCCCGACCTTCTGCCCGTCCCGCGTGACTCTGAAAAGCGCAAGTGGAACGCGGTACATATTGCCGGGTATTGGATTGCGATGGCCTTCGGTACGTCCTTACTCTCTGACTCTGGCTCGATTGACCCATGGAATCAGGCATAAGGTTCAGGCAATTAAATCTTGCCTTGGTTTACCACTGAATGCACGGCAGTCAGTACCAGATTGCTTCCACTGCGGTCGTAGCGGGGCTTTCCCCTGGAGCGGCCATCGGTTCAGGCAAGTCGATATTGGTGTCCCCTACTCATAGTACTTACCCGCAACCAAGTGTTCGTCGGCCATTTCTTGATCTGTGCGTACACTCTCCCCATTCAAGCTGCATTTATCTGATTTTCAAGCCCTGGGATGTGCTGCCACGGGATGGATCGGCGCCACCTACGGAATTGTGCGGGTTCCCATTTAGTCCTCCGCTTTGATGACGCAAACGCACAGAACTTTCCTGTCCTCGCACGGGCTTCCTTTGGCTTTTACGGCAACAGTATTCCCGTGCTTGCGCGTGCCGTCTCTGGCGTGGCCTGGTTTGGGTTGAGTACCTACTAAGGTGCGAAAACCCCCTTCAGCTTATTGTTCGAATCTCATGGCAACTAGGTGGCCAGTGCCTCCAGGTCATGCTTGGCGCGATCTTCCCATCGTTCAAACACTTCAAGAATCACCTTCCGGCGTCGGCGCATGTCACGTCATCCCAGTTGTTGTGTTTCTTGTATGTAGCCCGATGATGCTTTTACATGATTGATAGCTGAGTTGTGGCCCAGCATTTTTTATATCATCCAATTACCTCTGCTCTATGTGGATATCACCAAGGTGGGGGTTTATCTCGCCAGCTGCTTGAGCCTCCCCTGACATCCATCTTCATAGCTCCGGCATTTCTTCACATTTAAATTCATCATCATGGTATGTAGGCAGATTTATTGCACCCTCTTCTAAAGCGACGGATTCAGCCTATATTCGGTATAACTTTATGTGTGTTCTAATCTTCGCCTTTTTTGAGAATCTAATCCACTGCTGACAGTCGGATGGGCCGTCGGGCGCGCAAACGGTTTTGGTCCGCTCTTCTCCCAGAAAACAACCACTCATGGCTCGCCGATCGCGCTGGTATTCCTCTCGAGCATGAGTTCTGCCATCGCAGGGGAGACGACGATGGCGCTGAATGTCTGTGTATGTACCCCTTTGATTCCGTCCTCAGTGCTAGCTTGATATTAATGTGAACAGGATTTCACCCGATACGCTAAATCCCCTCGTGTGGTCGTTTGGGCGACGATTTTCTCCTTGTCCATCCTGCTGACTCTCGCCGCGTGCGTTCTCGCCCTATCATCCCATTCCTCGGTCATTTCTCACCCAGGTGTTTCAGGATCCTCGGCGTCGTCGTCACCTCCGCCGTGCAAGTCATCTATGGCATCTCGACGTGGAATCCGTTACAAGTGGCAGAGCTGTGGGATAGTCGCGCTGCGCAGTTTTTCGCTGCATTTTGTTGGGCGTTGAGTGCAATTGGGGCAAATATCGCTGCCAAGTCGGTATCACCTAGTTATCCTACTCGCGGCGGAATTGATTGATGTCGTGCGAGACAGTTCCACCGCCGTCGGCAACGACCTCGCGATTCTCTTCCCGCGGTATGTCGATGTCAGGCGTGGGCAGTATATTTGCGCTATCTTGGCTCTCGCTACTTGTCCGGTAAGAGTTGATCTTGCCTGCATGTAAAAAGTACAAAGTTCATTTGAATACGCACAGTGGATTGTTCAGAATAGCGCCAGTTCTTTCACGTGCGTTACTCCCCCCTTGTCTTCTGGAGTTCAAGTTGAAAGGGGAATGGGTAGATCATTCCTGTGTGTACTTGCCTCACGTTAGCAGTACGGCTAGCATCCTCATTGTCCAACAGTAGCGGATACACCATCTTCCTGGCCCCTCTTTGCGGCATTATCCGTTCTTTAAGATTATGGCTCCATCTTTGATTCTTCTGCAGATCTGTCCCCATTTGTGCAACACTCATTGCATACTAGTCCTCTCCCATCTAGCCCAGCAGCCAATGGTCTCCCTCGAGATTGATGTTCATTTTTTCCCATTGAAAGCCGGGACTCAACAGCTTCTCAGACCATGTGCCGCCGGCTTCAGGCCACGTATGCCTGCCGGGAGCTGCATAGGTGCGTTAATCAGAAATCTGAGAAGCTCTACAGCTTTGCTTGGCAGATCGCAGTTCCGCCGGTTCAACAGCCTCGAAAACCGAGACGCGCGTCCCTTCGGCGCAGCTGAATATATACTTGGCTTTGTTCTGTCCGCACTGGAATCATTCTTTCCCCTCCCTCCCGGCCCTCCCTCCCTCCGTCGTTTCCTCGGCGTAATTTGTTCTTACTCATTGCTTGGGGCCTCGCCCTTCAACACCAAATTGCGCGTTCTCTTCTTCCCTTTGATCCTCGCTGCTTGCCTACTACAACAAGCGAAATTGAGAACACCGGACGGCTTGCCTTAACCTCACTCCATTTACCCATTCACCCTCTCCACAATTTGTCATTCAGCAATCTTCAAGAATCACCGTCAACTGTGCCGTCGCTTCAAGATCTGTGGTTTCATTTCTCCCTGCCTGGCCCCGTCGTTCGTCCACAGCGAAACCCGCACATCAAGTAGCAAGGGTCGTTCTCCCTCGCAACCTACAGGCTACTGTCTGGGAGCCTCTGGGCAGCCTACGGCCTTCAATCTCCTCAAGACTGTAGACACCCCCAAGACCCTCCCTCCCCATCAAGTGAAATGTGAACCAAGCGATCTTTGATTTAATGTGCACCATAGACGACGCTGGATCGTCTGAATCTGGTGCGGTATCTACCGCTTTATTGAACCAAACATGCTAATTTGAAGTTTGAACGTCGGGATGAGGTCAACACTGCAAGTTCCCCGACTCTGAAGCCCCGTCTCTGTGCGGGAACTCGGCCAAATACTCAGCGGACGTACGCGCCGCCATTCTCGTCAAAATCCGATGCTCAGGAGCCTCCCTCCAATTCTGAGGCAGTAGTTGGCGGCCAGCGGTAAGTATCCTCCTGGCCACATTGAAATTGAGCGCAACCTGAATGCCTGTGCACCACAGTTCCAATTCAATTAGCATCTGTAGTTTGGGCCGCCGGCACCGGCATATCGACCCGGGAATTGTGCTGATCGCTTATGTGGATCATTCCGCCGTTGGCAAGGCCTGCGAGTGTTTCTCAGTCTTTTCATTCATCTACTACAAACTTCGCCGTACATAGCTTATAATGACCCTTGACTCCATGCATCTTAATATCTGAGATTTGAGATTCTCGGCATTGTGTAAATACAACAACGCGACCAGTGCAAAATTTGACTGCCGGAGCGAAGCGCAGGCACGCCTTGTCATGCTTACCGATTATGTATGTGCCTTCTTATCTGACCGTTCAACGTTCACGACTCATGGACACTCGCAGTACATCGTCCAACACAAGCACTTTGATCTCGCGGCGCTATACCATGGCGAGTCCTCCCGCTACTGGTCCGTCTCTCTCTCTCTCTCTCTATCCCTCGCTTCATCCATCACGACTGAATGCCTTGAAATTTAATTTCAGGTTCACCTACGGCGTCAACTGGCGTGCAATACTCGCATTCGTCCTCGCGCTTGTCCCCAGCCTGCCGGGTTTCACTGCCAAGATCAATACTGGGTTTGACATCCCCGTCGGGGCCAAGTACATTTTGTGAGTCCCACCTTGAAATCCTTGTGGGTGCCTCGGCAGCAATTCATTGAGGCGCAGTGCGCTCGTATGGCCGGTGGGCGTGTTTGTTGGAGGGGCATGTTATCTTTTGTTGAGCGCATTTGGAACAACGGAGAAGGAGAACTTGGGTAGTTGAGTTGTAGATGGCTGCTGACATCATGGTCCTATATAGGAATGCAACCTGGTGGTATACATAATCAATAAATGGATTTTCTCGGTTCATGCAATGTGCAACCCATGGTCGCACCTGCGGAACGATTGGACCACCACTTGACCAACTCTTGATTCAGAGTATTAGGATGGGAACCCGTTGGCCATTGGGTACTGTACTGCAATAACCGCAACCAAAACACGTGACCACTACTTAGTCTACAATAAAAGTATTTATCCCTTCAGAAGTGGTACCATTTGCGGGATTTTTTCTTCTGAATCTGCTGGGGGCGGCCAGACTGTGAGCCTTGAAAGTATTTCTCAACGGCGTCGATGAATTCGAGCTTGTTTTCCTCCGTCACGGTGACGTTGCGACCATCTGGGACGAGCTCAACCAATTTCCCAGAGCGTATGTCCGTGATGGTGAATCCGCCCTCGATTATACCCGTGATTTTGTTCTCCCTGGCAAAGGAAATGGTCAGATTTGATCATTCGCTCTGAGAAGACAAACATACATCATCGATTTCAGGGACAGATGGAGCTTCACATCAATTGATTTGACATTGTTGACAGTTTCAACCCTTTGTGCATGTTCCATGAGACGATGCGAGACTAACTCATTGACATATTCTTGCTTGTTGTCTTCCGTCACAGTGATGTCGCGACCATTGGGAACCAGATCCTTGGAGAACACCTTTCCAGCCCGCTTCTTCGTTACTGTGAATGTCAAGTCTTTCAGTGCATCAGTGATATCAGTGTCGCTGAAAGACTGTGAGCGGGGCAAGACACAAATATAAATGGACTCACAGCATCCAGGTCAGTTCATGATAAAGTTCCTGATCAATATTTTCCAACTCCCTCAACGTCGCTCTGTCCCTCGTGTGTTGGTTCATGCGATGTGAGATCATCTCGTTGACATATTCCCTTTTGTTCTGCTCTGTCACCACAATTTTGGAGCCTTCGGGGACAAGATCAATGCTGATGGCCACACCAGACTGTTTCTCGGTGGTTGTGAAAACTTGGTCTGTCCCGGCCGACGTAATCTCGTGTTCCCTAGAGGCACAGCATGAGTAATTATACCCAATCATAGGTAGAGTTACATACAACATCCATTTCAACTCGTCGTGGAGTTTCGGGTCAATGCTCAAAAGTTCGTTGAGTGCCGCAACTTCAGTCGCATGTCGCGAGAGCCAGTAGGAGACAAGATGGTTTATGAACTCCTCCTTGTTTTCCTCAGTCACCTGGATCTGCGCTCCATTGGGAACAAGTTCAACTGTAATCATTTTGCCCCAATGACATTCCCTTGTGGTGAATGTCTCAGTAAGCACACCAGTTATGTCATTTTTTCTGTAGAATTGTCAACTGCACTGCCAAAAATATCTGGAAGGAAAATACCCACAACATCCAATGCAAAGTATGATTCAAATCCGGATCAATGCTGGCCAGCTCTTCAAGGATTGCCAACTCTACTGTGCATGGAGCCATGGGTTGGTTAGCTGATTGAATTTCATGTGTGTTGTTTTCCTCTGTAAAATTGATTTCATTCTCCTGCACAGGTGGAATGTTGCCTGAAGGCTGCTCCATTTCAGTGTATTCTTTGTCCATAGGCATGGACTGAGATATCACAGGGCTTGGTCGACGAGAAATAACAGGACTAAGGTCAAGCCCTTCCAGATCCGCCAGGAAAATTGACTGTCTCTGAACAGAAGGGGAGGAAGGAGCAAAGGAGACAGGTTCCTCCCAAAGTGACTGAGGAGTGGGAGGGAGCTTGGGTAAGCAATTCTGGAAGGAGAAACTGCTGTTTGTGGAGTACCTGGTGCAGCGGACATCTCTGGGCGCGGAGGGGACAACGGGTTGACAGTAAGGGAAGCCGGTGAATATTTGGCTACCTCAGCTGGATGTCCAGGCTGCCAGACCACCTCTGAAAGATCAACCAGAGGTGTAGGGAAGGACTCACAGAGCAAGTTGATCTCATCGTCGATGGCAGAGGTTTTCGCTGTTTCTGCCATGTCCAGTGTCATGGAAGGTGTCTCCTGGACATGCTCGATTTTCACCGAGGGTGGGGCTGCTGTCTCTGAATTTGCTTGCTCTGGACCCAGATTTGGCAAAGGAGACTCCAGATCTGGCACTGTATCCTGATCCTGGGCAGTGGGCAGTGAAGTTGGAGATCTCATGACATATGCCAAGGGTGGAGTTCCCAAATTGAGTGGTTTTTCAACCATGGACACTCGACTCTGGGACATCAAGAGGACCTTGATAATATCATGGATCTGCTGTGCAGTTGGTCGGGTGCGGGGATCCTTGTGCCAGCAACGTTCTGCCAGTTCCCAAAGGCTGCTGGTAAAACGAGGGAACTCATCCTCCTCAGGCTGTTCCGGGCGCACATCAAGCTTGTATACCAGCTCAAAGAAATCTCCATAGGCCACTGAGTAGAGGGGGATTTGATCCGTGTATAACTATTAAATTCGTGATCAACACCATTTATTTTGTGATATATGGAACTTTGCACCTCATAGATTGTCATGCCAAAGGCATAGATATCCGTCGGCGGCTTAGGAAGAGAGCCCTTCAACAACTCCGGAGCCATCCAGTTGCGGCTGCCGGACACAGTAGGGCTCTCTGTGCTCCGGGTGCGGCTGTTGATATCTGCCTTGATGCGTGTGAGTCCAAAGTCACAGAGCAGTCCGCGCCCAGAGTCCTCAACAAGTACATCGATCTGCAGGGGACTCATTTAGCACTCAGAAAGTCCCACCAGTAATATTCTCACCCCTTTAAGATCCCCATGGCAGATCTTCCGCCCGTGAAGATATTCAAGGCCAAGAGTTATATCACGGAGCTGGGTCACATCAGCCAGTTAAAGACTGGATAAGGTGGGGCACTCACTATGAGCAGTGGGTCTCTGTCAGGGCGGCCACGAAGATACTCCCGAGCATTGTGGGGAAGCAGGGGCATGACCACAAATGGTTTGTCATCCATTGTATTTGCTCCAAGGAATTGGAGAATATTAGGATGCCGCAGTGTCATCCAGATCTGTTCTGTACTCAGCAAATGTGCCAGAAAAGCTGACAGTACACTGACGTCTATCTCCTGCCGTAGCATATGGAAGGCTCAGCTGAAGGATGTCTGGAACATATCATAATTGAACTTACTGCAACATCTGCAGTGATCCCAGATTCATTATGAATCATCTTGATGGCCACCTCTGTGTGATTCCGAGAGCCGTTGTAAACAGTGCCACTGGAAAATTGTGATGAGCGCTGGGTCAAGAAAAAATCCCTAGTTACACACAATCCACCGGCTCCAATCTTCATTTTTATATCAACATCAAAGGGCGAGATCATCCAGTCCTCGAGCTTGATATGCTGCCCACTGGTCGAGGCAAGATATTGCAGTGTGTGCGAATAGAATATCACCCCGGTTGCTTTCCATCCGCCGCTCAATTGAAACCATCATGGCAACCATGTTCTTGTGGTTGATGTCTGGAAATATGAGCCGATTGCATTACCGCTGGAATAAAACACACACCGAGTTCTTGCCGTAGTTCATCATGATTCTTCTCAAGCATCTCAAACCGCTCCGAAAGATCAGAAACATCGGCCAAGCGCGCCTGCTCGTTGTCGTGAAGCATGTGTTGGATGTTCAGCAAAGACGAAACCTGGAGGAGGGGGGAAAATCAATTATGAGAATCCAATGTCTTCAAGCCACACACCTGGAATGCAGTGCTTGCTATGCCAATGCGATGATAGAACATATCAATGGTAGAGACCCGGGAGTCTGCATGCAGAACCACAGTCAAGAAGCTGCGATGTTTCTCGGCTTGGACAAATTTGTGGATGTCATTGAGGAGCCTGCAGTTGGGTCAATACTGTAAGATTCTCCTTCATAAAATGAGCTCTCACTGAAGAAGAGTCTGCAAGGGCTGATCACATGACGCCAGCGCAAGCCTCTCGGTCTCGAACTCCTGCTGCAGTGTCTTCAATAGGTGTGCTATCGCATTCGTCAAGACGGCGAGTTGTTTCTGGTTTGCTCGGATGTGCCTGACGGAGGAGTGGATGAATTGGAACACCGTGAAGGCTGCATGGAGCCCTGGGACTGGTGTCACTCCAGTGAGGATATGCACCACATCGAAGAGAGCCATGATGGTGGGGAGAGAGCGACGAGGCACTGATAGGGATCGAGTCGGCAGCAATGCGAAGTCCCTGGATTGGCGCCGAATCAGTCAAAGCATGAGAACTGTCTTTTCGACAGCCACTCATTCATTCTCCTTGAATAGAATTCCCATGTTATGATGGCATTTGCTCGTAATCGCTACGCCTCCGGCTATGTCACGGTGACACCTGCCCGCCGCTCTCGAGTTGTTGGTCAAAGGAGACTGAGTTTCATTCAGCTTCCACCACTGTCGTGGCATGCTGGCGCATGAATGGGTTTCGAGAATTCTTCGGAGACCATGGCACTGCGCGTGTTGGGCGGCAAAGTGACAGATGATCGGTTGATACCCTGGAACAATGTTGGGTCAACAGGAGGTGATGTAAAGCCTCAAACGTTGAAACGTCGGCCTTCTGTCAAAGCTTCAACAGTGGTGCCTGGTGCACACTGGTTCCAATGCACCTCTCCTATTCCGTCACTTTCCCACTTCTGTTTGATTTTCAAGAAGGTTGATTTTTCAGACATGATTGATGGCAACAATGATACATTGATGGCCGGGAAGAACGAGCCCCGCAATCAGTCTCAATCACTGGGACTCAGTTGATCCGAGGTGCTTCAGCGATTCAGATCCCAAATGGCACGTTGGCCACAATCCGTTGTTGTGTGCAGTGCGCCTGTCTCGGACAGCTCGGACATGATCGGCGGAGCTTCGGAAGCCTGCTTCACCATCACGTGATCCTCCAATTGTCTTCGCCTCGCAAGACGTATCAGTCTTATTGTCCCGGCCGCCCGCTTCCTTTTGTATTTTTATCCCCGTGAAAGATGGGATGGCCCAGGAACGAGTTCCAACACAATAACGCTTGCCGTCTGCTCATTGTATTCCAATTCGAGCCCAGGCGGCGTGGTAAGTATAAAAAGGACGCGGATCGACGTCCAGAAGCCACTTGACTTGCGAAATCCGTCCCCGCCCCACTTTTTCGCGCCCCTTCATCATCGCTACCATGGACACATTCACCACCCTCTTCTCCACCGTCGCATACGTCGCCTCAGCCGCTGCCCCATCGTCGCAGCCCCCACCGGCTTCCACCGCCATTCAAGAGCCAGGCGAGCTCGAGACTATCAATTATGATAGCAGCAAGGGGACAGCTGGGATGTGCGTTATCGCATAAGCTGGTGCGTATCATCATCCTCCTCTTCCCTTCTTCTCTTATTTGTACTCCTCAGCTTCGACCCTGGAGCACTATACCTCCTACCCACCATTATACCCCACTTCACGATACTACCCTCTCGCCGCTAGTCGTCTTCGAGAACCACGCCTTTTACGCACCTACTTCACTTCGTCATGACTCCCAATCGATTGAACAGCGCACATATAATTTGTGTACTTACTTACTCGCTACCACACTCCTTATTCTCATCTTATTATTTCATGAACTTAGAGCTTGCTTGTATCATTTGGCATTACTGTACGGAACACGAATCGATTCTGGCCCAGCACGGTGCAAAAATGAAAGGCCGCCAAATAGTCCGTGAGAGGAGCCGAACCTTGCCCGACGGAGTATTTTGGCGACTCGTTCACGAAGGCAACCGAGAATCCTTGCGTTCGGCTGTGTTTCCATGTGCATATTAAGTATATTGGGTTTGGATTGAGCTCGTACGCAAGTGTTGTGAATTGTTCGACTCCTCATGTACATGTACTCAACGCGTCAAACGCTCCACGACCAACCCCAAACCCTGCAGCGCATCCAACCGACACAGGAAATCATCCTCCAGATACCTCATATACCGGGGGAAAATCAGGCGTGTGAAAGGTCCCTCTCCCGAGGCAACCCGCGCTTCAACCAACTCCACAAGCAGACTTTGGTTGAATTCCCCATCGCAGAGCTCCATCGTCGTGAGAAGTGGTATGATCGGCTCGGACTCGCCGCTCGGCGCAAGGCCGATGAGAAGGTCGTCCGAGAGGCGGCCGGCCCCGAGGATGAGATGTTTGAGGTGGGGAGTTGATGCCAAGGCGGGAGGAGAGTCCCATCGAGTAGTTCCCGGTTTTCCACCCTGAAGGACTCGAGTGCGGGGAGATGCAGGTGGTTGATTACACCACCGACGTGAGCGGTCGCTGAGCTAAGTGACAGTCTCCGCAAATGCGGGAGATGGATCATGGAAAACTCCGTCGTACTCTCCGAGTCCCTGGACCCGTTTATGAACATCTCCAGTGTGACGATGTTGACGAGGGTCTCGAGTCGCTCGAGAGTAGACTTGAAGCTACTCATCTGCGCCGTATACTCCAGTAACTGCCGCCACGGAAGGATGTACGAGAGATCGGAGCCATACGGGCTTACGGCGCGTGGGAGAGAAGGTGCGTCAACAAAAAGGTCGATGGTAGGAGGCGCTTGACGGTGATATACGTTGGCAAAAGGTACTCCGCAGCCACGGAAGTTGACCCTGTACAGGGTCCAGGGCCTTCAAGATCGCAATAGGGCCCACGATTTTCAGATGCTCCCAGCGCTCCGAGGTGGCGGTGAGGCGTTCAAAGATGAGGGCGTTGAGAATCATCCGAGCTGCACTGAGTTCCAGCTTTATTGGGCAGGGTGACGAGCGCTCGAGGAAGAGCGATACCATGCGAAGGAGCCCGGTGCGGGAGACACTGAGATCGACTTTGAGAGATCGCCAGAGCCGAGGTGTCGATAGCGCTGCTACACGCCAGAGGCGGCACACATGGGTGAGAACCCAGGGAAATTCATGCATCGGATAAGCGCGGTAGAGGTCGACGTTTCTATCCGACAGCTCGGGATCGCACAGATGAAAGATTTCTGCGAGTAGTTCTGGAGGGACTGCAAGGAAGTGAGATGCAATGTGTTGCGTCAAAGCCCGGGCTCACGAATCAAAGAGTGGTTCATTTTGGGGGCCATTCTCTTTTGTGGTGGTGGTACGATGCAGAGATTAACACGGGGCAACACAGCCTTCAGCTAACGAGTTCGCCGACGGTCTTGATGTTGATTTTGATATTCGAGTGCCCGGTACATGCAGCCCACGAACTGATACATCTATGATGCGTGAAACAAGAAAATTCCTAGCGGAAATCAACCAAATGAACCTATCAACGATATCGTTCACCAACCTCCAGCTTCAACATTTCAATTTCGAGCATCAGGATTCATCATCCAACGTTGGCACCTCCGCCGGGTCCGAATTCACAGCCGCCTCGCAGTCACCCTGTTTGACGCCTCCGCCGAACTGCATCGAATTAGAAACCGGTACGGGCGTCCCGAATTTCACCGCCCGTCTCCGCCGCTGCCGTGGCATCCACACGTAAACGTCAATTTCAGACAGCACATTGGGGTCAGACTCTCCGTCAGGTAGTGTGGCGTGAAATAGGTTGCCGGTCTAGTTGATGGGGGTAATTTACCTCGGCCCGCGCAGCGGGCCTATTTGACCCTATTTGACCCTGTAAAAGACAGTAAAATAGAAGGGGTCCGGGGCAGAGCCCCGGGAGAAAATTTGAGCTATTTTACCCAGTCAAACAGTGAAAATGGCCTGTTTTACCCGTCAAATAACCACCTCTGCAGTCAAATAGCCACTCCCGAGTTCCAACTGCTCATTCCCGCGTGACATCAGCGGTTCGGGTCAACATCGGGTGGACACCGATCACCGGCATCACAGTCCCGAAGCCAGCCGGGGACCTTTTGGGGAGGCAGACGCAAGGAAGACCTCAGATAGCGTCAGACACCATTTTTACACCAGGATTATCAACCCCAAGGGACCACAAAACTTGCACAAAACCCTCCACGAGCCTGGTCAATTTGACCGTAATTTACACCCCATTTTCAGGCCCTCGGCCGACCTCGGTAAATTAGCTGCTAATTTACCCGGTTAATTTGCAGATGTAAATTTCAGAGACCTATTTCCCGCCACACTACCGTCAGGCATAGATCCGACGAAGAACCATGCGCCCAGGCAACATCCGACGAGGAGGAACACTGTTTCGTGGGTTTGAGTGGAAGTATTTGCTAACGAGTTACGTACCGAAGGCCGCCACGGGACTCGGGGTGTAGACGGCAGCGTCAGCGTATGTGTACATTTTGAAGCGAGCCGCAAGACAGAGAGGGGGGTATTAGGGGGTATTGAGCTTTGTAGACGGATGCGAAGCGTGCATGTAGCAGGGTTCATATATACTGCTCTTATTCGGCAGGCGTAATACACGCGCCCGAGGAAGCCCACACAGCCGATCGACGGGTCTGGGCGGCGATCAGTTTGTACCAACTACTTTTTGCCGCCGGAATCGTAAACGCCGCTCTCGAGGGGATCCGAAGGCTAAAGCCGGGGTCGAGGTCGGCCCAAAGAGGGTTTGGAAGCTACACTTCCAGCGCCGATTCCGCATCCGCTGGATTCAAAGTTGCTTTAGTTTTTAATCCCACGATCGAGCGACGGCGGCGCGCTCAAAGCCGTGCTAACCCCAACACGGAACGAGTATCCTGTCATTTCAACAGAAAGTATCTTACGTATACGTATACAGGGGAATAGATAAAATAAGTTACAGCAAGCGTCGACCATCAAGCACCAGCTGTGCTGTTCACAGAAAGTGTAGTGCTCGTCGCTCGAGATAGCTGCACCCATCAGTACTGAACTCCGAGAATTCTAGAGTCACAAACTCACCGTCATGCTGGTTTCAGAATGCCGCCTACCAGGTAGAAGACCCGGTGGTACGGGTACGCCAAGCTGCTGTCGACTCGTCAGAATGGAAGGACTTCGTAAGATGACGGCTGCCATCTCACCGCAGACGACCCAGACTCCTGTCGTGAAACCTTCGAACCTTTCCGTGGCGGCGCCAGATGCAAGTTCAACGGGGTTGCAGGATAGGCACTGAACGCATGGAGGTCGACGGGGCTCCCCAGACTCTCGAGTTTCTCACCATTCCGCGCACTATCGGGCAGGCGGGGACTCGGACTCGGACTCGGAGTCTCGGGATAAAAAGCCCCGATTTGAGTGCGAGACTCGTGCCCATCGTACGGATCAAACTCGATATACTGTCCCTCGTCCTCCTCGAACGAAAAGACAGACGCGCTTGGGCTTGGTGAACCCGCGAGGAGAATAGACTTGGATTCATAGTTGGGGTCGCCACTGGCATCGTACCGCCCGCGCTCCAACTCGTCCAAATCCGTATGGAGAGGCGCAAATTTGGGTATATTACCCCACTTCTGCGCCCGTCGGCGCGCGATCCGGCGCTCAATTCCATAGATGGCTAACCCGAGGAGTGCGAGTCCCAGGAGCGTACCTGCTTGATGCATAAGTACATGAACTCGGAGGAGACGTAGGAAACTCACATCCGATGATGATTCCGACTTTCGCCAAGGAGGAGCCGGATCCCGCAGGTGAGCCGTCGACGTCAGCCGAGTCGGCTTGTACAATCACGATCCGAAAGACAACGAGGGTGAAGAAAAAAAGTAGGGACATGGGAATGGGTATCTGAAAGGCGATTGCATCTACATTGAAGCCACTCCTTAAAAAGGCGGGTTTGACATCGGGTGGGAGACAGCGGAGAGGCCGGCGACTATACCGAGGTTGATGCTATACAGAATAAAGATCAAAGGAAGTTTCATGTAGGACTCGGCGGAGTGGCGATAGATGCGAGGCAGCCGACAGGCCCATCCGGCTCCGAATGAGGGCGGTTTTCAATCTATGTCGGGTAGGAAAGCCAGAGGATTGGAGGAATAGATATAGCAGCGCACACTGTGGCATAGTAGGACCCGAGATAATCACTTCGGGACCCTATGTACCAAGCGCCCAGGGACACCCATCAGCGCCGAGAAACGCCTAGCAAGCGACGTCGTCAGCGGCGTATTCGGATTATTCGGATGCTTACGAAACTTACTCATTGTATAAGGCCATCGGCACGCCGGGAGATCGACAATGAGGCCTTTACACGAGTTGACGGGAGTTTTTAATGCTGGAGTTCATATCGTCGGAGATGGGAGGAAGCCGAAGATGAAAAGCTCCACCAGTCCGAAGTGAGGCACCCTTGTTGCTCTCGACGATGGGAGCGATCGTTTCAAATCCAGAGCAGTCCAGAGCACAGTGTGAGGCGTACCTGGAGGACCGTACAGCGCGACGAACATCGAGACAGATGTATGAGTGGGAGAATGGAATGGAAGTCATGCCAGGGGATCGTGGACAGCCCAAAGCGAGGAGTCGGAATTCGGCTTTGATTCTTGAAAACGTCAGGGACGAAAATGGACAGAAAGTCATGGCTACACACTGTAACACACAAGACTCAGCCAGCCTGCAAGGGAGTATCATACCGTCTCCAAACATCGTCAACGTGTGGTGCAGCGTTCGCTGCCGTCATTGGTCAGGACGGCCTCCGAGTCACCGGGCTACTTCTCGTGTGGATCGGGTTCGGGAGCGTGACGATGATAACACGCAGGGTATCGTCGGGCATGTCGTTTGAGCCGAATTCAAGGAGAGGGGCAACGGTTCATGTTCAAAGGGGAGATCAAGGGAAGATTTGGGGAAGATGGTGGTGGACCAATGGTGGACCGTGGAAGAGAAGAGTCGGAGATATCCGGATCAAAGTCCAAACATCCGAGACCCCTGTTTACCTCTTTCGACTCGTTTCGGCTTGGTTTCAACCAACAAGCACCACAAGCCCGATTCATGTTTTGAATCAATGCAACCCGATGATCCGTGCAAGTGAGTACACCCGTCTGCAGGTCGATGGCTCGTTCTTTCGTTCATCGAGCTCTGGACCGTAGTAGAGGCATCATGATGGCTTCCTTTCTCCTTTTCTCGACGAGGAAATAGGCAATTTGACCCCTCCACTCCGAGTTCCATTACCCTTTGTGATATCTCCAATTCGCCCGCAGAATCTGCCGTATTCGTGGTCCGCGGCTCCATGGAGGATGCCCTACTCTTAACTTACCGAGGTTTCGCCTGCTGGTCGCAACTACTTGCCAGCTCAATACGTTCAGTAGTGTGCAACTCTGACAGAGTCTCGCCTCGCCACGCCAGACTCAGAATGTCCCGAACAGATCGTTCGAATCGAGGTCGGGCCATCCCCGAGTTGTGTTTTAACTTTTCTCTTTTCTTTTTCGCGGGACTGCATTGTCGGGCTCGCCTAGACCATCAAGCAACCCCGATTCTATTTGGGCCTTGCCGCGACCCGAGGACTGGTATGGGTCCGAGGCGACTCAGAATACATACACCCGTCTGTCAATACGGGTCGATGGCTCGTTCGAATCGAGCTCTGGACCGTGGGCTCTACATATCTAGCACAATCTTTTTCTAGATCATCTGTATCAAATCTCTCTCTCTCTCATTGAACGAGAAAAATAGGCGAGCTCCACTGCGAGTTATCTTGAAAGAAGTTCAGCACAACTGGATGCCGCACTGCTACCGAGGTTTGGGCGGTGTTATCCGTCTGTTGGTCTGTCTATCTACCCAGTTCACTACTGCTTGCTGTGGACATGTCACGGATTCTCACCTCGCCCGACGTAACGTCCACGACGTCTTAGCCACCAGTTCGTTCGAGTGGAGGTCGGGCCATGGTTGAAGAGAGGGGGTTTAGTTTTCTACCGCACGACGCGGATCGCTCCCGCTCAGCCGCCCGCTCATCTCACAAACTCCACACTCGCTTTCAATTAAGTATCTCTAAGTAAAACATTTAATGTAGCTTACGATTTCAAGCCCCGCAACCCACTTATCACATCGTTCATATCCCCACGATTCCACTGCCCCGACCACCCATGCACAGGCTCGTCCCTAACCACCAACTTCTGCCACTTGGGAGATACGACAAAGAACGACGACTGCTTCTCCTCGTCCCCAGGAACAGACGCGGGAGGTGTGGGCGTCGCAGATCTATCCCATTGCTCCAACTCCCCCGCCGAAGCCGAAGGCTCCTCGATCGATATGGGCACGGTGTCAGTCGAAAACCGGAAGTTCGGATGCGCGTGCAGGTGGGCACCGCTCCCTACAGAGGAGGATTCGGAGACGAAGGAGGTGATGGTCCGCGTATCGGAGGTATCGAGGACGATATACTCGTCGGCGGTGATGGTCGTGATATCCGAACGTGCGTCCGAATCGGTGGGCAGTGAGGACGAGGAGGGAGTGAGGTCGAGGTACGAGGAGTCCAAGGTGGAGAGGGTGGAAATGCTACCCCGACGCATCGCCCTCGACGGCCGGTCAAAGCCGAACAGACCTGGGTCAGAAACACCCAACGTCCGCGCTAGCTTCGAGGTTAAGCCACTCGCCGCAGACCGCTGGCCATGAGTGATGGTAGCAGAACGCGTGAGCTGCCCAGGCGGCGGGGGTGCGAACGCAATTTCGCTGACGATAGTATTGACCGAATCCGTCCGCATCAGCGACGTCCCAGCCGTGCCAACATCCAGAACAAAGTGATCCAGCTCCACAGAATGGTGCGTTCTCGCCTCGGGTTCCTCGCGCGCCTTACCCTTCCACAACGACTTGATCCCCATCGGCTTGGTCGCGCCGTCCATCACAGGCTTGGCTTTCGGCTGCCGCGAGCCGGCTCCACCGCGACCCGTCGTGCGGAATTTGACAGGTTGCTGAGCGGACGTCGTGGGGAGTGGTGGTACGGGAGTCGGTGCGACACGCCTCGTAGCAGCAGCGGCACCCAGATCCCCAGTCGACTTGGATTCGAGTAACCTCGGACGTGCGCCAGCTCCACCACGACCCATGATACGCGTGCTGCCAGTATCCACATGGCTGGGATCGACTACGCGGCGAGGGGGTGTTGGACTTGAGACGACAGTCGGAAGGGAGGAGGAGGAGGAGGGGAGAGCGCGGGGTCGGGAGCCCACTCCGCCACGTCCGACGACTCGCACAGAGGCAGGTGCGCTGCTGGAGATACTGTCGTTGGACCGGTGCTGCGAGCTGCTGCCACCACCGCTACCTGTTTGTCCAGCGAGTCAGTCAGACAAATCGCTTGAAGCCCAAAGTAAAGAGCTGGGCGCACTGGAAGTCCTCGAAAGGAAACGATTCACAGAGAACTTGCTGGAGGATGAGGACCCAGCAGGAATATACGAAGGCGATGCAAAGGCTGAGTGGTCCTCCATGTCCCAGAACTAGAGTCGGGGGAGAAGATGGTGGGTACTAGGTAGGCGGAGGAGAGCGCGAGGAAGTATGTACATAGCGCCACGCGGTAGAGGATCTCCTTACAGCAGCCCACCCAGCAACGCGATGATCTTGATCATTGATGATGGACAACTCGATACGCAAGCGGGCGGCGCCGCGTACCTTTTGCAAATTCCCGGTACTCAGCCTCGTCGTTGGATACTTGATGGGATCGATTATAGCCCCCTGCATCGGTGCTCGCAGGGGAAACTGACCTCGCAGAACTTGAGAAGCCAAGTTTCTGATGACGTCGTGGGTGCGTGGACCCTTGAAAGAATCAATCACGATAATTCCCCATATAGCTGATGTTCTCCCGGATTCTCGGAATCAGTGCCTGACGCTCCCTGACGCGTTCGAGCGCAAAAAAAAAATTGAAGGACCACACAATGTACCATCCTTCAGCACGCGTGTGAGTTTGCCAGTGAGCATTTCTATTCAAATATCCCAAACATATATCCACCACGAAATCCGCTAAAGATGAAACACTGTAGAGATACGCTTCGGCTCCGAGCATGCCACTCAAGGAGGTGTGAAAAGCCTCCGATCATGTTTCGAAGTTGACAGAAGTTGATTTTCTCGGCAACATCTCGGACGTATCTTCAATCTTCGCCGGTTTCATCGGAGTTCAGCGGCCGTCCACCAACAAAGATGCGATAGCTTGCGACTAAGACTCACCACTTACTGTGGATTTTTCAAGCTCGCGTCGAATCGTGACCACAGCACGACCCACTCTCAGATGTTCGATCTTCGATATCAGTTGGATTTTCCTGATTTTCCCGAGTGCGTCCGGGAGTTGAGATAACAGGACCACCGGATAACAGGACCACCGGGATTCTGGTGATGGCGGTGATGTGCCGATCGGCATGTCAGCGATATATTCATATCCATCAAATGATCGATGATCACGCTCCTGTCTCTGCTCCTATCTCTGCCCTCCAACCTCTCACCCAGCATAACCCTACCAGCTTGGTCTACCGTACTCCAATACCGCCTGCGCGTGTGAGGCCCCCGCTGTCGCCCTTGATGCCACGCAAACGCCACACGTCGCCCATATTAGCCGGGCCGATGGGTCTGAGTCTCGAGATCGTGCACGGTGCGCGCCCTTCTTCCCTCGTGAACTGACCTCGCCCTTTTTGCCAGTCTTCGTGCTCGGAACCTGGCCCACGCCTCTTCCCGCCTTCCAGCCTCTCATGGTCACTTCCCGCTTCGGCAGTCACCTCGCCGCCCCATGCACGCCCATCATGATCCCGCCGCACACCGCTCCCTGGGTACACTCCTCTCCTTACACCGTCCTCCTCGCACGCCCTGCGACACCGCATATCCTCCACCTTCCCGCACGCCGCCCGTAGTCTGTAGAGTACCGCTTTTTTCATGGGCCACTGGCCCTACCGTCCTAATGTATGTACCGTTGTATATGGCTTATGTGTGGCTTCCAGTAATATTATCTACGCTACTTGAGAAGGACGGGCAGTCGTGAATTGTACTCAGGGATGTTGGCCGTGATGATAGCCGCTTCGGCAGATCACCGCGGCACAGCCATCAAAAATCCGGTGGTCCTGTTATCTCAACTCCCGAACTTTGTGATTTTCCCACAAAATTCGGGAGTTGGAACAACCGCGGAACCGGTGATCGGATGGCTGTGCTGCAGTGATCTGCCGCTGCGGCTGCCATCACGGCTAACATGTGCACCTCTCGGCACCCACCCATTCACTCCTTCGCTCTCTTGGCCAATCCATACTTGATACCATGTAATATTCATTCAGAATAAGTAGAGTGACATTGTACGTTGTGTCTACTGTGAGAGGGGTCAAGCAGCCGAACGGCGGGAGCTGCAGATTGAGGATGCCGACTTGACAAAGCGGGGGCGGGCTCGGCAGGGCTGGTCGGACCCAAGAGGAGCAGATAGGGCGGGATGAGCATTGAGGAGGGCAAGCGGCAGATGTGTCCTTGAAGAGCGCGACGGCGGGGCCATGCCACCACGTCAATCAGAGTCAGGGAGGTGAAGGGGAAGTGAAGGAGGCCTTGTGGGGCGGGGAGGTTTGGAATGTGATGCACGAAAGGTTGAGGACCCTGGATGTAGAGTGGGTGTGCTTGGGCGAAGGATATTGAGCCACTCACGAGCGCGGATGAGCCTCGCCATGACTGTCTCTATCCTCCCTAGCTCCTCCCTCAACCCTGCAATGGTTCCACCAGTCTTCCAATGGCTGTCGTGGGCTTGCGGGTCTTGAAATATTGCCGCCTCGATGATGATGTCATCCGACGGAGGCCTCCGACCGTTTTCACGGTGCAACGATGACGACGGGCGCCGCGTGCGCCTGGCAGGAGACAGAGGTCGGGCGTCGGGTGGGTAGGCGCGGGCGCAAGCTGAGACAACGGGCCTGGTGTCGTCGAGTGAGTCAGAAGTAAGTGATCTGATGTGTTTGTGCCGAACGGCAAAACACCGCCATCACCAGAATCCCGGTTTTTCGGTTTTCCGGTTGTCCCAACTCCCGGATGCACTCGATTTTCCCGGCAATTTTTGAATAGATCCGAATAGGAATTTCGGTGTCTCAAGATGCGGCATAATGTCAGTTGACATGTAGGAACCTGGGGGCACCCAAGCACTCTGATTCTCTCTGAACCACCGCCCAGTGCCCAGAAATTGCCATTTAGCTTGTGCGTCGCTCGTTCGATTCAAGTACAGCACAATTCGGACAGGTCCTCCCTTTTTGTTATCTTTCCGAGATAGAAAAGTCATTACTCAATATCCTGAGCAGGGACACCATCTGAAGAATCCAGTTTGAGTTCAAGAATAGGGGAGGTCAGAGTGAACGAAAAAGCATCGGAACTCGTTCGTAACTCGTTTCGGAACTGGATCAAGTTTCGACGGATAATCGACCATAATCGAAATTGATCTTTGACCGCCCTCGACGCGAATCGGAACTGTCAGAATCGATTCTGGTCGATTCTCGGCTATTAACCGAGTTACGATCCAGTTCCGACCGAGTTACGAATCGAGTTCCTCCTCGAGAGGAGGAACACCTCAAATTTTCGGAACTCGAGTTTCGATTCTCGTTCGGAACTCGACCAAAACTCGACCCAGAATCGAATCGAGTTCCGATCGAGTTCCGACCTCGTTTCGTCCACTCTGACCTCCCCTATTCATCGGACCATCGGTGGTGGGTTCTGAGCTCAACCCAACCCAGCGTCAAGATTCAAGAAACAGGACCCACTAAACTCAAACTGCAGTTCTGCTGGCGAAACGCTTAACAAGACATGCATTGCTCGTTCGATTCGCGCACGCGTCTCTATGTCTTTGGCCTGACTGTTTTGTTTTTCGGGGACAACTTGCTACTCAGGCCCCCCAGGAACCTTTTCTAAGGCGGCCTTCTGTTGTGTTTGGAGCTCCACTCCCAAACCCTCATAATCGATAATCACCCGTACAGCTCGGATGGAGTAGTCAGAGTCATGTGGCAGTCTACCGTGCACTTGGACTGACTCCGACCAATTCCAGCACAGAGAGCATCGTGACGAAAAGGAGCAGAGTCTTGGACACACCGGCGCCCGTGCAGGATGTACTCGTTCGAATCGAGTCGTGGCCAATGGAGGAACTGCAATTCAGGGTTTCTTTTGGCGTGGAATTATTGACTTGATTCACTAGAGGCGAAGCTCAGTAAATAACCCGTATGAATCCACACGTTGACTCGGAATAAAGGCACACGTGGACTTACTACCCGGGTCTACCGTTCGATGCGAACCGGCGGCCTGTGCTTAGGATTGAATGATTAGCCTTTTTGACCTGGCGTGCAGCGAAACTGATTTCAAATGTCCCGAGATGAGAAAACAACATTGACGCGAATGGTGCACCAACCCAAGTATGCTGCATTTACTCGTTCGAATCGAGTCGCGGCCCATGGAAAGAGGAGGGAGTTTTTTCTTATTCATCCGGGAATGCCGCTGAATTGACTGGCGTTCACTGAATTGTGTCCAGTTGGTTACTTGGTTCACAAGATAATCACGCTTTTGACTCCAGGAGATGCACTCACTATTACAATATTTACTCGTCCGAATCCAGTCGAGTTGCGGCCAATTCGTATTGACATTATTTTTCTTCGAGTCAAGGATGCAGCTGGATTGACCTGCGTTCGCTATGTCCATTCCGCATTTACTCGGAGAGTGCAATCGTCCTCGAGCTGTGTGCGTTGGAGTCGAGCTCAGGGTTCTTTATGACAAAGAACGAGACCCTCTTTCGACCTGGCCTGCAGTTGAGCTCGAGCTAATTAGAATTTCGAACGCCCCGACCGGCAAGAAGATAAGGCACATGCACAGGGCACAAAGCCCTCTTGCCACCCGGCTGGGCCTGGACCTCAATGTGTTGGGATTGCCGCATTTGGTGCAACCTTGGTAGTGGGTCATTCAAGTCATGTATTCACACCTGAGCCTCACAGGTTTCGCTCGTTCGAGTCGGACCAGCCTCCTGCGCTTGGCCTCGGTCCTTTTTCGATCTGACCTGCAGTTGAACCTGGAATGCGCCGACCAGAGCCGAGAAATTGAAAAAACAGAGCACAGAGCCCGAGGCGCGAACGGTCCACACCAACCTGTGCAATATACATTCGTTCGAATCTAGTGGCGGTCAGTTTTTCTCAGCGAATGGAATGACTGGGGATCGATGTGAGGCGGCACGCCACGCCCAGATACTAGCACCGAAACATTCAAGCAGGAACAGCCTGTTCGAATGGAGGCCAATGGAAAACCACGGGGACTGTATTTTTGGCGTGGGATGCGGCTGGATTGACTGGAGTCGGAGTTCATTTGCGAAGATAATGACACTCCCAAGGCAGACATGTACTTACAATCTGGCCCAGGACTCGGACTTGAGTATTGGATGCGTGTTGGAATTGCCACAATCCCATTTCCTGATACATCCCCGCCTCCCAATGCAGGATTCGCTCGTTCGATTCGAGCCGGCGGCATGCCCCTGACCCCCATTGCCTACCCTTTTTTGACCTGGCGTGCACTGAAATGGATTTCAAATGCCCCGAAAATCGAGATGAGAATATACATACCAACATCGACGCCAATAGTGCACCAAGCTCTGCACCATTTACTCGTTCGAATCGAGTCGCGGCCAGTGAAAAAGGAAGGGAGGTTTTTTCTTCTTGTTTATGGGTGAATGCCGCTGGATTGACTTGCGTTCACTGAATTGTGTCCAGTTAGTTAGTCGAAGCTCCACAATTCCATTAACGAAAGTATTATATCACGCTCTGAATCAAGGCAAACATGCACTTGCTTCACCTCGACGGTTTCATTGAGGAAGACCGAATCCCAGCTTTTTTCAAACCTGACGTACAGTTAGGTAACCTCACTTCAATTGCTCCGATCAACACCGAGATGATAGGCCAGGGACCAACGCCCCCGGCGCGATTAGCACACTCCATTGCGCACCATTTCCTCGTTCGAATCGGGTTGCGGCCAATTGTTGATGTCGTCGTTCTTTTGTTCTGCTTTTGATCGAAGGTTGCAGCTGATTTTTTTTTCTTCTTTGCGCTCGCTATGTCCAGTCCCTGGTTAGTGGGAGGGTGCAACGAGGAGAGTGGGTCATGATAGTCTGTGCACTAGGCAACTAAGGGAGTGGGTCATTCAATTCATGTAGCGAGCTCGACGCACACACACCTGAGTCTCAGGCCTCAGGTTGCGCTCGTTCGAGTCGAGCCAGCGTCCTACGGCTGGGTTGGCGGCGCGATTGTACTTTTTTGACCTGGCCTGCAATTGAACGTGAAATGCCCAACCGAGAATGGAAGAACACCTTGGAACAGGGAACAACGTCCTGGGCGCGATTAGCACAAACCAAACTAGGTCTTACTCGTTCGAATCGACTTGCGGCCAATTCGTGATGGGGCAACCAACCATTTTTTCTTCATCTTCCTTTGATTGAAGGGAGCAGCTGAATTGACTTGCGTTCGCCATGTGGAGTCCCTAGTTAGTTGGAGGGTGCAACGAGGAGAGTGGTTCATCAACCATGAAATGATACTCGCTCCACTGAGGTCGACGCGCACACACCTGAATCTCAGGTTTCGCTCGTTCGAATCGAGCAAGCGCGTATGGAAAATCGAAACCAGAAGCTGTTTTGACCTCAGTTAACTCTGCTTTTAATGCCCGAAGCAACGGGGTAAACAGGCAGCAACGCCCTCGACGCGGATAGTACACCAACCTGTTCAAGTTGTCTTCGTTCCAATCGAGTCGCGGTCACTAGCATTAGCCATGGCGGACGCGCAAGGCTTTTTTTCATCGGGATTGACTTTTGTTCGCTCGGTGGAGATCCTAGTTCCCCAAATAACATTGAAGAAAATAATCAAAACAGCCTGACGAAAGCAAGAGATAAATACACCCGGACGTACGAGTGGCATCGCCCACTGAACCTATTCCACCGAATGCCGCAGATCAACCAGGATCCGCTGGCCTTGATACCCACTTATATCGCTGCCACGTATCAACGGCCCGTGACACCGCTCGACGTCGATGGTGAGCGTGTGCCTGCAGTGCGTACACGAGACACCCGTTGTCGTGGGACGACCGGCGCCCACTGGCATCCACACCGCATGTGTTGATGTACTCGTACTGGCGGCTTGCTCCGACGATTGAATCTCCAACGTCTGCGGGCTATCCGGGCGGATCAGCGAGCGGACTTTCAAAGAGAGAGATACCACTGACTCGAAGATAAGAGCCGTACGCTCGACAACCTGCTCTGCGACGCTACTCAGTTTCTTCGCGTGCCCCACGGCAGGATCCGCGATTATAGCGCACGTCCCGCGGAAATAGAATGGCTGCTCCTCGTGCGGGGTGTGAAGCAGATGGTTGAGGTCTTCCAGGAGAAGTTGGAGACTTTGATATGCAACAGGAGTGGGTATCGGTGTCGTCCCTGGTGGTCTTTGGACGAGCGGGACTATGGGTCCGGGCTTGAGCGTCGGCGGGCTGCTAACGGGCGGCGTGGGTGGTGGGGGCGGCGGCGGCGTGTATATGACCGGGATCGGTGGTGGTGGAGGTGCGTATGGGACATAGTAGGCTGTGTGAGGATGGATAGGATACGGATAAGGATACTGATGATACTAGTGTGCGCTTCAGACAGGAGATCATCGGAGTGATTCTCGGCACTCACGGGCTGATGATGCACGTATGTGTGGCTAAAGTACCGCGGCCTATATGGCAGTGGGTGCATATTAACATGATACACTGGAGCCTGCTGAGTGAAGAGGCCTCAGTACGCCGCACGTCGAGCCAGGCTTGCCGAGTCATACCGGAATAGCAGCCGGTGCGGCGCTGGTCGTGCTGGCACAGCTCATTCCACAGCTCCAGCACGGCACATCCTTCTCCGATGGGTAGGAGTTGTGGTGGACAGCGCAGCCATTGCAGAGGTCGGGCTTGACGGCGTCGGTGGAAGGCATGGATGTGGCAGGAGACAAGAGGCTGATGCTTATGTCACGGCCGCACATCCCGTGATGCCGGCGATCAAATATTCCCAGGCGGGTCAGACATTGTGGTTTATTCGTACGGCGTGAATTGCGAGTTGAACATTCCCAAATCCGGCAGAAGAACGGAGACTAATGGAGATCGGATTTGGTTCAACTTCGTGGCGTGATCGAAACCACCGCGGAGTCGCGCAGATTTTCCAAAGATTTTCGGGTCTTTTTGCTGCGCTTCGTTCTAGACCTGGTTATGCATTGCGATATGCGTGTCGGGTCCAACCGTCGTACTCAGCCTCGGGAACAACCACGAGGTGATCACAGAACAGTCTCGCGCTTCAACGGCGTACGAATGCGAGAAGTGCCAAGTGATTGGCAGAGTGTGGACTCACATGGCTGTCGTCCGGAGGCAAAAGTGTCTGTTTCCTCAGGAGGTATGTAGATCGCTGCATCTCATTTGGCAGGTGAAGTCAAAAGGATCATTCGCCATATTTGCTACATGTACATCGCCTGGAGTCGAACCGGGCATGTTGTTCGTGTCCACTGGCGTCTGGAACTGTCAACCAGAGACGACGCACTGGGTTAGCCGAACGTCCGAATCGCAACAACAAATTGGACGCAAAGAGCAGAATTCAATTGTCCATGTTGACAGCGCTGTGATTCATCAAACGAAAGGAAGGCCGGAAATGGCTTCAAAATGGCATTGTTTGTGATTAACCCATCCTCTCTCCTACCTCCCCCGGCCCTCCGCTCTCAATTGCCTCGGAAGCAAGAACGTCACCCGCACAGCAACCGCCGCCATCCCAACCAGGATGATGTACACAAGGTACCCTCCAGCGAGATTGTTCTTGACGGACAGCGCAAACAGCGAAGACGCAAACGAGGGTGCAATCGCCCGTAGAATGGTGCCCACCATCTGCGCGAGCCCGTTCACACTGCCAATACTCGCCTTGTCGGGTGCGGCGTCGATAATGAATATGATCGTCGTGGCTGTTTAACGCTCGGTGACACTAAAAGTCAAAAGAGCATTCACGCACCGTAAGCAAGATAAACGAAGAACGAACTGCTCAGCTGCAGCGCGAGCACAGTGATGACAATCCCATCAATCCTTCCCGCCCTCGCAGCGAAGAAGCTGAGCACAGGGTACGCCGCATACGCCGCCACCAGCGCACAAAAACACCCCGTGAACACGGTCCGTGGTCCAAAATACCTGATAATGCGCCCGCCATAAAAACCCTGGACGATCGCATTACTGAGCCCGCACAACCCCATCAACAGGCCGATGGAGTGCGGTTTGAGGCCGAGGCCGCCCAGGCCTATGGGTGTGGCGTAGACGAGAGGGAGGAGCGAGTCGTAGGCCATGCTGGAGAAGTTGAGGAATGCGTGGTTGAGGATGGCGAGTAGGACCGGGCGAGTGAGGAGTTGGCGGATTGGAACAGGCGTGGATGGCTGGGGCGGGACCTCCGAGTCAACGGGAGGGAGGAGAGGATCCCTCTCGTGGGGCGTGCTATTCCTTTTCTTTTCAGCGCGGGCGACGGCGGAAGGTAGGGTCTACAGATCACCGTAAAGACCAGCCAAAGAGGACAAAGCAATCGCACCTCTTTGAGACCAACAAACGCAAAAGCAAACGCACAGAAAGCGAGACTGGCGGCTACCGCACATGGTAGGAAATACGGATGAGAACGGAGGAGCTCGATCTTTCCGAATGTATCCGGCCATTTGGTTGCTGGGTTTGCGAGCACACCACCGAGGAAGGGACTGCAGACTTGGAGGACGATTCGGATTCACTGAAAGTGGCCGCACATACCTCATCGTTGAACCAATGCTCCACATGAGAGGCATCAGCGAGAAGATGTCGGCGGCGTTCGTAGGATCCGAGATCTGAAAAATCCAGTCACATTACGAAGCAACGCAGTCGAGAATGCGCACCTCGTTCATAACAGTCTTGGAGACACCTATTCCCTCGTCATACGCGCATCTTAATACAACCAGTAACGCACCGATATTCCCGTTAAATGCTCCCTGCGCGCATCGAAAGGCAAAGAGCGTCCAGAACCTCTTCGAGAGCCCAAACCCAAGCATCGTGATCGTCAGTCCGAGGGGTGCCAGCAGCAGTACAGGCCTTCTCCCGTATATGTCCGAGAGACGTCCGAATTGAAAGACGGTGAGACTTTCAGCCATGAAAAAGCAGGATTCCTGGAGACACAGGGCATGAGGGAGGGCGTTGACGAGAACCTAGATCAGCATACCAACAGGCCAGCGTAGAATCCGATTTTAGTGTCGTCACCTCCGGTAACGCCCGTTTCCCGGACGAATTGAATGACGAATGGGTAGATCACCAGAGCTGCCAGATCATCAGCGAGTTTTCACCCAGGTAGTGACACAAACCAGTTATGGGCTCCGCACTCTGGATGAGCAGGAGGATGAAGACCTGCAGCTTAGGGATGGGCGTGCGCGGCTTCTTGGCCATGATGGCGGCTTCCTCGACGGTGGGCTGGACCGAATCTTCGACTGACATGGTGGAGGAGAAAGAGGGTCGATCACTTACGGCGTTGGCACGTGCGTGAGTCAGATTTGTGATGGATGGCCGCTCCGTTGATGGATGGCCGTCCCGACGACTCGGCATTGCAATCATTGCGAGTCGGACAAAATGGCCCAGTACCCACCTGTGCCAGGGAGCTTTAGCTCTGCTGCTTCTGCTTCCGGAGGTTAAGACATAGTATGTCCCGATCGCGACACCCCAGGACTCGTCGATTGTATTGGAATTCTTTCGCATCTTTGTCGCATCTTCGCAGCATCCCAGGACCCAACAGCATCCCGGATTCCCGGTTTTTAGTGCGAAGGGGAGCGGCTCTCCCGCGTTTCCATCACCCCAAGTATTCAAATGAGACACTCTCTGGGTTTTCTGGTCGTATCGAGGGGTTTCTCAATTCATATGTCCCTGGATTCAGAACTTACTAGAACCCGTGAAAGATCAGAAAAGCTGTCTTCAAGTACGTGAACCCGCAACTTAGTTCCTCAGGGCCAATATAAGAGGCCGCTTTTTCGACCCAGAATTTAAAACCAAACCCAAGCTTCCTCGCATCGCACGATGAACCATGAAGTTCACCCTCACCGCACTTCTGACCACCATGTTGTTTGCGCTCCAGATGGACGTTACCCTCGCCAATGTGAGTCTCCGGTTTCGCATGCAGGTTGCAGCGGCCCCCTCAGTATGAGGACAGAAGTACTGACTATTACGTTTATTTAGCCTGTCCCCGCCCCAGCAGCACTACCAGACACCGACTCGACGGACACACCCGTCATTTGCGAGGTCATCGACGGGGTGGTTGTTTGCTTTCCGGCATAATGGATTTGGAGTGGATCCGGAACGTCGTTATAGTGCGTCCGGAAGGCGGGGTCTACATAAGTTGTAGCTTCAACCATTCAGTTCAAGGGAGACGATCCCATAATGATGTCCCCGGGATAGACGAATAAGTGAAGCACATCCCGCCAACCCAGTCGCTTGGAATTCCCTCGCAGCATCCCGCTTTTAGGTCATTATCGAGAGCGGGTCCGGGTCTCCCGTATTTCCATGACTCTGAGTATTCCATCAAAAGGCCGCTCGTCTGACGGCCGCCCCAGAATACAAAGACCGAAAGCAAGCCTCCCCTCCCTTGATTCATCCAATAACCATGTGATTCAACCTCACCACACTTCGAACTACCGTGTTGGTTGCGCTCCAGCTGGGCGTTACCCTTGCGAATGTGAGTCTCCCGTTATCAGGACACAGTACTGACTGATTTACTTACTAAGTCGGGGTGTTCGACGGGGTGTATGTTTGCGATAGAGAGCTCATCATGATGTGGAGGGTATGAGGCTTGAAGCCTCGTGAGTGGGGCGAAAACCCGCAAGGGCTGAGGACTCAAGGTGTACATATATCCAGCCGTGAAGGGGGAGAAGTCCAAGAGTGTTCGACTTAGGCGTCCGGAAGGTCGGTTCAAATAACTTGTATGCAGCTTCAACTTCAATTTGTTGGACGCCAACAACAAGTTGGTTGTAACGCGACTTGAACCGCTGCTAGGACGATATTCTCATCATTCAGTCTACCACTGGCCTGGATTTCTGGCGATCCAATTCGGCGCAGGAATGATGTGAAACTCCAGGGGCTGACGCAATATCCCACAGGGATGTCGGCGGAAGAAGCAGTAAACTCGAGTAACGTTTAGTATTTACCCACATCCTCGGGATTCAGTTCAGACAGCGAACAACCATGCGGGAAAATGCTGGTTTCCCGCTCAGGTCAACATTCAGAATGTGGAAGGAATGAATACCAACCGAGTGGGCAATTTCCAGAGAATTCACAATTGATTCAATTGAACCTTGAAGGTTGATTGAAGGCCCAGGCACCAGGTCAAAAGGAGCGAAGTGGCGCTTTGCCAAGAGAATTGCGAGTGCAAAATTGGAAATGGTTCGGTTAGGAGTTCGCAATTCTCAGCCCAACTGACGTGGAAGTGACGGAATGTGTATCTATCCATGGACCCTGAAAAAGGAAGATCCGGTGAAGCGTGAAGCGAAGGCACGTGCGAGGATCACGTGTGACATCAATCAAATAGATCCGCCGCGGCGTCTTGACGGGATGGCCAGCCCCACGCCTGTGCAGCTCCCTGTCGTCCGCACTCATGCCCACCGAGGAGCAACAGCACCAGCGGCCACGTCCGCCACAGCCGACGACGCCCTCGACTGCACGTGGCAGGCTCACCGGCCGGATCTCGGCGCTGAGTGAAAGTCTGCGTCTCCACAGGACTCAGAGCGGCGATGGCGCGCCCCATGACGAGGGGAATGGCGGTGGCTGCCAGGAAGGAGACAACGAGTCCATTGCGAGCACGTTGGTCGAGGATCGAGGTGAGTGTCTTTTTGTACGGCAGCAAGCCGTATCTCGCTTCTTTCTTTCTGATTTTTTTTTTCGACAGGCCCACCCACATCCAGCACTGTCCGTCCTTGCTCTCCCCTTGCATCCTGACTCTGAATTGTCCATAGCACTTCTCCGGTCGCGCTGGGATCGGCAATTTTCACCCTGAAGCTCCGCCCGAGGACAGCGTGATCCCTTGGCCGCGGGGACGCACACGGGAGCGAGGGACACACTCCATCGGACGCGGCGGCTACGGAAATATCACATCCTCGCCACACAGCCGAGGCCCGTGGACATATTCGACCCAGGAGCAGGACATTCTCCGCGCACGTGCGGATGCGAGGAGAGGGACCGTGGTGCGTGGATTCTTTTTTTCCTCGCTTCGGGAGGTACCTGACGATGGATTCGAGTAGCCTATAGGCCGCGGGGGATACGGCAATATTGCACATGCGCGTGCACTCACGAGGGCTTTGGCTGCCGAGGCAGAGGCGCAGGCAGAGGTCGAGGCTCGAGAGGGACGTGCTCTCCGCTCGCAGTCGGTTGACCCCGTTGCAGCACCGACTTCCATGAACTTTAGCATTCCGGTTTCTTTGTCGGTATTCCGGCGTCGTCGAAGCAGGGACGCGCGCAGGAGGGACACGCCGAGGCTCAATGGGTGGGACGAAGGTGCGTCAGCTGATTGTTCCGCTGCTATCATCCTCATCTGTTTGCCGTTTTAGACGTAGTCGAGGACATGGAGTTTTCCGACGACGAGGGAGGCAGGTGGTGAACGCAGGTCTTCCCGACGGACTTCAAAAACACACAAAATGGAACATCAATGTATACTTATGCACGGAAACATGGTGGTTCTGTATTTTATAACCTACTTATGATGTAATCTACAGTGCTAATCTCTTTCTGCGGATAACCATGAGATGACTTACCTTCTTCGCCGCATACATGAGATCAATACTCTCGAGGGGCGATCTATTCGTCTCGTCAAGGTCACTTCGGCCCGGCGGCCATCCTCTTATCCTTGCCTCGATTCGTTGCATTTCATTCCAGGTACGAATACTCGTGTTTACTATTCTCTTTCCAGTGCTCCTCGTCAACCCAAACACAGATCCCACCAAACGGATTGTAAATTCTTACAATCCGCTGCTGACACAAGCCCGACCCTATCGTTATTTGTGGTATCGTACGCCGAGTAAAAATACTCGCGGAACATCATCCCGAGATTACCTCTGAATCCGAGTCAATTTGACGGGCTACGGTTGCGCAGCCGTTATACGGCGCTCTGCCTTTGATACGCACAGCTGTTGCATATGGGCCCGGAGGAGGAGGATGGGGTACGTGCTCTTCCTTCCGTAGACGCCCTCTCTCATTCATCCCAGTATACGCCCTCTCTCATATCATCCCATTTCGCTTCTCGCCTCTCGCCTACGTCCTCTTCTCGCCGGTCACTTCCCCAAAGACTATACCAACCACGCAGGCTCAGGCCAGATGAGCGACTCTTCCTTAATATACTTAAAGGCACGTACAGATCCGCTGAACTTCACCCCAAATCCGAAATCCAAAGTCCAGCGGTAACTCATCACTTGTAGGTGCTCTGAACTAAAGCTCAACTCACGTAGGCGGATTCAGGGATATCATTTCACCACGTTCAAGTACCAGCGCATGGGTGGCTCGGACTACAAACGACCGACCCACCGGGCAACATTTGGCCGCGACTCAGCCGTCCATTGCATTGACGATCAAGATGGGAATGTATCCAGAGGAAGATATCTCCCAGAACCGCCGTTTCACTGACGACCTCCCCGCAATTTTCATCCAATTCGAGCGAGGCCGCCGGCTCGAAAATCGCCTTCTAGTGTAGCTGCTCGAGAATCAAGGTGAGTCCCTCATCCGCGTATTTCTCTACCAAGTCACAGCAGGATGCACCCAGGGAATCTGCCCGAACGGGTTCTTTGCGAGGTTCTTGTGCTCCTGGCCGCCGTGTCGACATCAACCGCCGGCTCAAACGGGATATACATGTACTTCAGCGCCTTGGAATTCTGTCGCAATGAACCAAAGTTCGTGCGGGTACGTGGGCTATTATAATTATGCATCTCACCTCCCATTAAGTATACATCTCACTTCGGACCGCCCAACACAGCTAGCGATCACATTTGTTCGGAGTCTGAGTCTCAATGGGATCCGACGCGGAGATTCATCATACGCACATACTCGACTTCTATGGTAACCCGCTAATCACCGCCCTGCGAGGGCGCGATAGGCATCAAAACAGCGGCCTCCCGGTACTTGCTTATGCAGTGTCACAAAGTCATGATTGAATCGCGACCTGAGCGCTAGGCCTGAGCGCCCGCCGCTGTGTCGAATACAAACAAGTATGTTGTTGTATTCAACATCCATTCAAATCACGCACCGCAAACCAAACTGCCAAAAGGTTTCAGATTCAGATGGTCAGGATATTGCTAGCGCGGCTCGGTCCGGAGTGGGACTAGTCGACCCCCGCTGTCTTGGCAACTTGCTGCTGCTGCAACTCCCCACATTATCAGCTAGCTAGATGCATTATTCCAGCGTTTCCCCTGCAGACACGAATTTGAGCAGAAAGCAAGGTCTTGAGTAAATTCATCTCTGCTGGAGCCACCACACCTACCAGCCAGAGAAATCCGCCGATCATAAGTATTGCGCAGTTACTTACATTGAATTCCGACAGTGAATTGAAGGCTATGCATGATTAGAATGAACAACTTGGCAGGATTGAATGCACTACACAAAAGTATTCCAGTGGCCTACAGCTTCTCAAGGCCTTGCACATTTAATAGTATGATTCGAACTAAATAGTCTGTTTCAATCTAAGCCACTTGGTTTCCTAAATCTGGTTCACTGTGTGCTATACCATCAATTCCCGCGAGCCCTCAGTGGCTGAGGAAGACAAGTGTTCCGCACAAGACCAGAGATTGCCGCCCGCGATAGAGAGAAGCAGCCGCGGGTGGATCAATGATCAAGTTCTGACTGAGCATCGAGCTCATCTTGCGTCTTTGGGGGTAAAGCGAAGAATGAACATCGGCTCAGAGGACCTATGAACCTATGCTTGAATTGATTACCTCGTTATAAAGTGGTGAGTCACCCCTTGGCCCGCCAGCAACTAATACATCATGTCTCACCCGCACGCGCGGTCATCGAAGCCCAAGCCACCCCGAGTCCCAGCGAGCCACGGACACAGAGGGTACATTGCCTGTACCAATTGCCGACGACGCAAGGTCCGGGTAAGTCGTCATTCCCATCGCCGCAAAATCTCGGAAACGCGATGATTTAATTTTTTTCAACAGTGTACGATTACACCGGGGTCCCCACCCGAGAGCCCTTGCCAGCAATGCACGAAGCGCAAACTGCGGTGTCAATATCTTACTGTCACCCGGGAGCAGGACGCCGAGCCCCCGCGTGAGGAGAGGGCACAGTATTCAAGGCCCTGGGGCGGGCTGGACTCTAACTCTCTGCCAGTAGAGGGATCATCATCATCCCAACATCTGCATCACGGTGCATTGGACCAGACTTTCGTGCCGTTGACTCACCCGTATGCGCCACATCAAGACCAACACCAATTTCAGGGCTCCTCCCACAGATACGAGGAGCAGCAGACGGCAACGGGGTTTAACGACAACATGCCAGTGAATCGGGCAGATCATTCTCGGCGCCCTAGTACTTTCATCTCACGTCCAGCCGCTGCCCCGCTGCCACATGCGCCGAACTATGTTCCTGGTGTCGGCTCCACACAACCTCACTACTATGCGCAAAATCATAATCATAATCTCGTGTTCAACACAGTGGTATGTGCCGAGGGGTATGTTCCGGGGTAAGTGCGATTGAATATGAAAATTTGGGCAAGACACTGACTGGTCAATTTGGTGTTTCCGTTTCTTCGGCAGATTCAGAATGTGCACATGCCCTCCGGGAGTACTACGATGCTCAGGACAGTGCAGTGGGATGCGACAATGAACTGTCGTAGTCTCTCGTAGACAGACACTATAACATGTTGACTCATTCTTCGTCATGTTATAGAACTGTCGCACACCGACTCCACCGGCCAGACATTTGAGCTGTGGACTCTATCTGTAGTGGTTTCCCGTCTGTAACATAATTACTGTAGTCCCCAATGCGTGACAGGACTTCAGTTGAATTTCGGACCGACCGGCCGATGATGATCTGCGTGATACCAATCATCGCCGATCATATCCATGCTGCTGATGGATCAATCCAGGCAAATCCCAGGACATACAAAGGACATATCATTCCACTGCTCATTGAATAATTCTGATAAAGGCAAGTCCAGTAACTACCAACCATAATGAACAAATGGTGCCCAGCGCAAATGTGTCACCTCCGTATCTTCTCTCAACTTCCTCACAGCGGAATGGAGCGCGGGGGCACTCTCCAACAATTTGGGGGATTCGGAAGGTTGTGAATTGAATAGATTCTTGTAGAAGGTTTCCGCAATTTTGGGACCATCAGAATCATCCATCCGCCTGTGGGTTGAAGTTCAGTTGTTGTTATTGATACTCAAGAATTGTATTCTTACCACATGGTTCCCACAACACTGCGGAACCCAGCAAACATCATTGCGCCAGCCAGGTGCATTGCTTCATCCGGTGTACTGCTGTCACCTGTTGCTGTTTCGCAGGCACTGAGAAAGGCCAGCGATAACTGAGCCCTGTCTCCAATGGAAGTGGTGCTCCGCATGAGCTCTGTAATTCCCAAACGCCCATCGGAAAGTTCCAGACCACTGTTTAGTGGTTTTACAGGATCCTGTACTCCATGGCATGCAAAATGGGCAATGGAGCAATTTTCAAGAGCAGTTGTTGTTGCATCCATAGTGGCTCCAGCTGTCTCGCCAACAACAGTGTGCTTCCATTGTTTTGGAACAAGTCCCTTGATTTTTGCCAATTCAGCTTGTGCTCCCGCTAGGTAGGATTTATTGGGAGCATTTGGCACAATCACGGTTGTCATTTTCGGGAACTCCGGGGATTCTTCAGATGGAGGATTCAATAATGCTGTGAGTGTTGGAGTGTAGGAGGATATGAAATAGTCTGAAACACAATCTGGTGATTCTCCAATGATTCTTGCAGCATGAATGGGTAGAAAAGTCAAAGTCCCGGTGAGACACCACCACAGACGCCCTGGTTTTGTGGACTTCTGTGGAATATCAGCCATGAGCTCAAAGTACTTGTAGGCTACTGAAACTCACCTGCAGTCCAAGTCTGGATATTATCGGATGTGCAATTTCAGACCAGAGTGCACTGAGAAGGTCTATGAGCAGCTGCTCCTTGGTTCTTGGATCTTGGAACTCCCGATTCCATACCAAGCGATCCACATTGTGGTCCCCTCGATTAGTTTTCAACTCCTTGAAATCAAACTGGGATCCCGATATCCAGGCACGGCTTGAGTCCGAGAGATATTTCACCCTATTCGGTGTCAAGAATGGCAAGGGTACACTCTGCACTCCAGTGTCTTGAACAATGAGCGCATGAGCTTCGGGATCACCAGGGCTGATTAGGACAACAGGGCCACGGCTTGCAACTTTTTGTAATGTTTCAATTCCCAGGGGGCGCATAAAGTTCCGAAAACCATCCTTCTCTTGAATAGAGCGAACAACATTTGTCCATTGTTCATTGAGGTCCCGACATCGCTCACCGTCTGCCTCAAGGACAACCTTGCTTGATCCTTCTCTGTTTCTGAGCCCGGCTTGCTCCAAACCATGCGAAATCTTTTCAAACTCCACAGCAAGTTTGGGGTGCTTCTCATGCAGGTCAGCAAGGGGTGTACGCAACTTCAGGGCTTGTGTCCAGAATACTGAACGGCTCGCTTCCAGCAGTTCCACTGCAAGGCCTGGTTGACCGCAGGAGAGAGCACAATCCGCAGCTCCTGCACCCACTGCTGAGCTTGCAGTTGAAGCAAGAAGGCGAAGACGTGACTGTAGATCCAAGCCCAGGGATGCCAGCTGGGGAAGTATTCCAACTGCAACCTGGTATGCCTCCAGAGCTGAGGTTCGGGTTTCAGGATATCGCATCGCAGTTTGTGCCCAGGATGTTGCATGCTCAAAGCGAATAGTGGGTGGCGCAGATGCATATGTTGCTGCTTCTTTATAACGTGCCATACATTGATGAAGGTGCTCGATGTTACTCTGCTCATGCGTGTAGGCAGAGTGCAGACATGCTGCCAAATTGCCAAGGTACAAAGCCCGATCTGCATATGGAGCAGGATGAAGCTCCAGAACTTCATTATGCAACAGTATAGCCTCTTGTATGTCCTCCAGATCGCCATGCACATCATAAAATGCATTGGCTAGGTTGGTGAGTGTGGTTGAATGAGACGGATGTGAATGGGGCCGAAGACCAAGGTTGACCCGATGCAGTTCAATCACCTCCCAAATATCTTCCCAATTTTTCACCTTGTCATGCAAAAAACGCAGCCGAAGAGCAGCTGCAAGATCATTCAGAGCATTGCTGTGGCTTGAATGGGGTAAAGGAAAGGCTTGAACAGCCTCACGGTGCCATTTGATGGATTCTTCCAATTCCCTGATATCATTTGTGTGACTGAAACTAATGCAAAGTACAACTCCCAGATGGTTGAAGTATTGTCCGCGCCCAGGCACAACAGGTGGGCACCGTGCTAAACTATCTCGAGAAATTTGCAAGGCTTCAGCAAGATCCTGTGGATCCTTCCACTGTTTGAATCGCATCAGAATGGCACTAGCCAGACGCAAGGAATCAGAATCAGAGGGAACAAGTTGGAGGGACTCGCGATGAAGCCGAATGGATTCATCAATGTCCTTCTGATCCATGCTGTATTCGAAGCGAACCTTTAAGACATCTGCAAGATTTCTGAGGCTTTTGTGTCGATCTGGATGGGGTACAGCATGGAGTATCAGAGCCTCTCGATGGAGTTCAATTGCCTCCTGCAAGTCTGTTTCATGATTTCCGCTGCAAGTCTCATAGCGGAATTGCAAAGAGACAGCAAGATTATGTAGCCTCCCGGCACGGCTGGTATGTGGAGCAGGAAAATATGATAGACATTCCCGATGTAAATCCACGGATTCATTGATATCCCGAGGGTTGTTAGTCTGGTAGTATCGAGCATACAGCGCATCGGCCAAGTCATTCAATATGGTGCTGCGGTCAGGATCATGAGGTGAATAGTGTGCCAGTGCCTTCCGGTGTAGCCTAACAGATTCCTCAATGTTAGAGGTATCACCTGAAATTCCAAATTGCGCCAGAAATACTGCGCCCAAACAATTTAGAGTGTGTCCTCGATCCGGATGACCAGTAGGAGTCATGTCCACGGCCTCTTGAAACAGCTTTCTTGCTTCCTGGAGATTTTCAACATTCCCCCTGTCCCCAAACCGAGATCTGAGTGCATTGGCCAGATTGCACAGGCCGTGTGTTCGGTTTATATTCTCTGGGGAGTGCAAAGCTAGTGCCTCTCGGAATAACTGGATTGCATCCTGAGAATCTTTCTCTTCGCCATAATTGTCGTGTCGGTTCTGAAGTGCAACAGCAAGGCTGTTCAAGCATTCCAAACGGTTGAGGTGCGGCGAAGGCTGGATTGCAAGTAATTTCCGCAGGAACTCAACAGCCTCATCTAAGTCCTTCCGCCGTCCAAAATGATCGAAACGACAACGGAGTGCATTCGCTAGGTCGACCATGGATACATCACGTTGGGGGTGCGGGTCAGCGCGGATGGCGAGAGCTTTGCGATGCAAATCAATTGCCTCGTCAATATCTTTTTTGTGGGATACACCAGCCTCAAATTGCATTTGGAGTGTAGTGGCCAAAAGATCAAGGTGCAAGTCCCGAGTACGACGGGGTGCAGCTGATAACGCCTTGCGACGCAGCCTGATCGCTTCAGTCAACAACAGAGTTTGACCATTCTGCTCAAATTGCTCTTCCAGAGTGAGGGCCATATCTGCAAGATCGTGACTTGAGAGATGGTCTTGACCAAAATCCAGGGGAACAACTACGCCGTCGTCAATTTCTTCATCTTCCTCAGGTAAATGACGTGTATGGGCCAGAGAGTGACTTTGGTGAGCAGGAAGACTAGGAGCAAAGGCACTGATCCCCTCCCATGCCAAGGATTTTGCAACGGGATTATCTGGTCCAGCAGCTGTGATGAGCAATGAAACCTCTTGCAAGGACTGCGGCCCTGGCTGCAAGAGGACTGCAGCACAGAGCGTAGCCAGATGGTCAGACTCAAACAAATGCTGTTCCCGCAGAAGCATTGTCCCAGTTTTCAAATCTCTGTCCTTCCGAGTGATTCCATAACGCAGAAGGTATGCCTCCGCCAGTGCCCGCTGCGTAGTCCAGCGGTCCGGATGATTGATGTCCTGTTTCTCCTTTGCCTTCTCATACAGAAAGATTGCTGTTGATATCTTGGATGCATCAAAGGATTTCTGGAATTGCCCGAGAATCTGATAAGCAGCTGAAAGGCAGTCCTCGGGGGTCAAAGGTGCAGGGCTGTTGTTCTGATCCATGAGAAATCAGTTGTGTGATCGTCTCAAAGATGCATGGCATACCGGCTCAATCAAATCATGAATCTCTCCCCCAAGTGCCGCACAGCGAAATCCAATCGCTTTTCGGATATCATCCGGATTTTTAGTGAAACCAAAGCGCGCAAGCAGCACCGTGGCAGACAGGTCCAAGCAACGAGGCCGATCTGGATGTGCTTGAGCCGCCTTTGAGAGGAGCTCCAAGATGCTATCGAGGTCCAATATATCACACCCAGCCTTGCTTTCTTCGATTAGCGCATCCGCGCGCCCGAGGTTGTGGGGTGTATTCTAATCCGATCAGTTGATTCCAGTTTGGGATCAGGACTATCCGCTTACCATGGCTATGTCAACAAGGAGAGGGAGAGAGCAGCAAGTGGGGTGGGAAGACCGGTCGTCGTGCTTAAATACTGCGGTCTGACAGCTGTGAGTGAGTGACAGCAGGCATGAGGAACCAGAATACTGTCCAACCAGAATTCAGCCGAACCATTCAAGCCTTCATGACACGATCAGTTTGCAGATTTGCGCGCTAAAGACGGGCCGGAGGTATTCAAGGAGGTCCACGAGCGACCAATAAATCAAGGCCTTGAGGCGGGACAATCCGACAAACGACGTTGATAACCTCGGAGCTACTATATCAGACGCGCGTCGCACGAGGGCTTCCATAAGTCAACTCGCCAAGTGTGGTCCATTTGCTCTTCATCGACGGCTGAACTTTAGAGGAATAGAATCAAGATAGAAGTGCGTGGAAAGGCGTCCCTGGAGAGCAACAGCGCCAGAAATATCGAGACAGACCTTAGCTACGATGAGGCAGCCCAACCTCAGGGAGAGTGTTTGGAAACGAGCCGGAACCCAGATGATTGAGGACGAAAGTAGTCAACAGCCTCAGGACGAGTCTCGACTGAAGAGCGCTGCGAAGACTCAAGCCACAGAGTCGGAGCGACTGTCGGACTGAGACTCCAGGTCTTGGGCCAGCCGTAGTAGCAAGAAAGCGGAAGGCCGGCTGCGCGTATGTGCTCGGAATTGACGTAGTCCACAAGGTCCAAGAGAGACGTGGAGCAGCAGGGATGATAATGGTGCGGAGCAAGATCATACATGTGAGTCATCATGTGACCAAACAATGATATCAATTATTATTTGATCAGCTGATCAGCCGCATTCGGCATCGTGACGAGCTCTCGCGGATGTACGGCCCATGCGTAACGTTCCGTGTCATTTTCCCGTCTTGGCAAGAACCGAGCCATCAATTGTGTCTGATACGAATTGATTGTCACTGTTCTTTGATCCTTTGATCTTCCTTGCTCTTGACCACCATCGCCACCCATGACGGTCAAGATTCTAGTGCCAACGACCTTGGTGTTAGCAATCCGAGCCCTCTTCTTATCGCCATGACCCATCCAGACGATACCCACCCCCGGATGCGGGCTCACAAGGGCAACGTCCCTTCGTTGCCACAGACAAAGTGCTGCACTCTCTGTCCCGCCAAATTCACCCGCACAACCCACCTCAATCGTCATCTCCGCTCCCGTGCGTACCAGTTCCGTATTCTGTGGACAGAGCCACTCACCATGAGGCACAGACACCAACGAGCGACTGCATCGCTGCGATGTGGGTCCTTACGTGTCGGCCACGCTGGCACAGAACATTGATGACCTTCTCTCTAGTTGTGCAAGACCGCTGAATTCACACGGAGCGATCTTCTCACTCGTCATAAACGGAGCTGTGGACAGTGCGCAACCGCCCAAACTCTTTCTAACCTCCTACTGATCCTCCATAGAAGCATCAACCGCTCACGACGCAAATCGTGCGAAGCCTGCGCGGAATCCAAGATCAAGTGTAATCTCCAATATCCATGCGCAAAATGCATATCGCGTGGACGCGAGTGTATTTTCCAGAATGACCCCGAAGAGTCTCGCAACGGCGCCAAAGCTGCGTCGTCCTCCTCGTCTTCTCGCACATCACCACAGCCTACACGTCCGCCGACCTCCGCCGAAGCGATTCCTTCGCTCGAATGCGCCCCTTCTCCACTCCCTCCGCTCTCCCTGAGCCTCACTGTCCCTGAGCTTTCGGGTGACATTTCGCCCGACTCGCCCAACTGGTCGTCACACCCCGACTTTGACATGAGTTTCGGCGTCGGCACCGTTCAGGACGGGACTTTCGTCAGCGCGGGCATATTGGGCGTGGAGATGGAGATGGACACCAACGGCGCCGACGTCTATCACCACGAATCCGGGATGTCGTTGGATTCGCTGGGAACGACCATGCACGACCTGGACCAGGCAGAGATGGCAGGCTTGGACCTCCTCTCGAACATGTCGATTCCCCCGCCGGCGGAACACCGGCGTGCCCGGGCGATGGGTATGCCCAGCCCGTATATCAGTCTCCTAACGCCGGCGTTCGACGACCTCGACATGGGATGTCTGTCCGCCGCGCCTGCCCAGCCTTTGGATACCTACCGTGCGTCCGGCGTCTATCTTGGTTCTCCTCGTGTTCTGATTACTGTCCAGTAACGCTCTTCTTCACACGCTTCCTCACGCAGGTGCCGCTCATCCATATCCCGACGTGGAAGATGGAGAATACCCCTCCGCTGCTAGCACGCGTGTTCCACGCCTGTGGGGCGCTATTCGTCAAGACACGCGAGGCGGCGACGTTTGTCACTGACACCTTTACATCTATCACGGCGGAGATTGCGGTCATTCTAGGCGAGGTCAGATTCTCGTCTTGTTCTTCTTCTTTCTATCAATGACCGTCGAATCATAGGCTGGCGACGGGAGTATGTCTTCGGTTGCGGTCGAAGAGGCCGAGGGAAGATTGCATCTCATCCTCGCACTCGTGCTGCTTCAGACGATTTGTCTCTTCAAACGCGAGAGCGATGGGTTTGCGCCGAATGAGAGGCATCATACGATGCTTGTTTCCGTACGTACTTTTCATTCCGTGGATCCCGTACTTGCTGACGAGCCGATGCAGATGATACGCAAGAAAGATCTGGTACAACGTATCGGGCGGTGGACGGCTCCAGAACTCAAGACGCCTGCACTCCTCGAGGTAGCCTGGGTCGAATGGGCAAAGTATGCCACGATCCAGCGGTATGTCGTCCTCTTCCTCTCCTACGCAGACATCAACACTCATCATGATTTCACAGCGCCGTCCTGCTCGCGTATTTCCATGATTGCTGCCACGTCATGTACTCGAGCGCTCCCCCGCGTTTTTCTTCCTCCGAACTCGACGGGGTCTTTCTTCCCTGTGACGAAGCCTTGTGGGGCGCTGCCAGCGCTCCGGAATGGTACGCCGTTATGTACACCCCGACGCCCTATGCAATGGGGGTGGGTCGCATATACGGTGTACGAATGGGAGTCGCTTTGAACGCTCTCTACGCCGACCCTGGCGTGGTCAGTTCGGATGGGGATCCCGACCAAGCGCAAGCGCAAGAGCAGTCCCTCGAGTGTCCTCCACTCCCTCCTTTCGCCCTCTTCCTCCTCATCCACACCGTGCTCAAGAACATCTCCGTCGCACAACGCGAGGCCAACGGCGGCGCACATGGGCCGGCTCATCGCGAGTTTATGGCTCGAACGCAGTCTGTTTTGGATAATTGGCTACGGATGTGGCTTGCGAGTCCGGATGCGGCGCCGGAGGGTGCTGGTGATTCATCGACGATTGCTGCTGCAGTCGACGGCGCCTCGGGGAAAGAGAGGGAGCCTCCGTTTGTGTGTAATCCGCTGCCGTTTTATTCGCTTGCGCAGGTGTCTTTGTGGGATACGTTTGGTGGGGATTAGGGAATGTGAGGTTGGATTTTTAGATAGGAGGTGTTGTGTAGCGAATTGAGCGCTGTGTATATATCTTTTCTTTCCACTGACTCGGATGAAGGTAGTCTCCAAAGACTGAGGTTTTACATAGTGAAGGGAGGTCCGAGTCGACGGGCAAATCGATTCAGCCGCGACTGCCGCGACTAGTACTTCTGTCGCTCAAAAAATTAGACGAAAAGCAATCGGCTATGCCCCAACCCCGAGTCGAACGGGTGCCCACTGAGGAGCAGAAGCCTTGAGTCCAGACGAGATACTTACACCGCATACCATAGGTAGCACAGCGGGATTTCACAACATGTTCTTGTCTGGCCGTTTGAGGCGAAACAGCTCAGTCGTATCATGATCATGGAGTGGACAATCAGATCACCGCAGGCACAGAACAATGGCGGGATGCATATGATCATCTCACTCAACACAACGCGGAACACCTCATCAGGATCGGCATTTTATGTTACTCAGCACGACAAGTTGTAACTGGCAACGGAGATCGACAGGTAACATTTCACTTGAGAGTGGTCGAGAGCGCTGCGGCGTCCAGCAGTTGAAATAGTCGGAGACTAATGATCATTACACCGCCGATGGGCTGTCACGTATCAGCTAGCTGAAATCGTCATGCGAGCCATGTGCCGTTGCCGGCTGGAGTCTATGTTGGTAGATGCTGGGGCTGGGCTGAAGGAGCAAATGGATCCATACTGAGTCCAGCTTTGCTGGAGATTCGGTGGTAGGGTCAGCTGGGTGTCTGCTGGGAACCAACCTGGCAACTCCTCCATTGCAAGCTTCAGTACAGCAAATAATCTCACGATTTCACACAATGGAAGAAGATAAAAAAGAATAGATGTATTGAAAAAAGCTAATACTATGAACAGAGAGCAATGTTCAGACATACAAATGATGAAGAATGGAAACAGGTCAATCACGCCAAGGAGAGAAAGCATAGTACTACCGGCACGGCGGTGTTGAAGAGGGGAAGCGAAGCGGGCGCCCGAGATCCGGTGATGGTGTTAGCTTGACGAGAGGCTTCATGACGAGGCGGAGGCTTGACGTTGACAATGAAGAAGAAGCTTGATGAGGCTTAGGAGATCACCGAACGCTGCGGGGAATCAGCATCTCAACGTTGATTCCCGTCACACTTGCATCAGTCTGCCATCAGAACAAACCCAGACTAGAAACCATAAATCGACTCCACTGCATACAATAAAGAGTAGTTATAAACCCGAACATTCACGCTCCGACTTTGACGAATACCGGCCCTGGAATCGGGCGCAAATTCGAAGCTTCTTGCGGGAGGGCTGGCAGGGATCTCTAAGAAAATGGGCATGCGTACGGGTTGAGTTTTCATGATCAGGACACGGGAGAAACGGTAGAGCCTACTTACCTTCCCCTGTGATGCGGAGGTAGGATTGAAGGGCGCTGCATTCCTCGATGATTCCTGTATTATCGTCTCAGAACAATGTCGACACTGAAGAAAGAGAGGTAGGAACCTTATGGTGGCGAGGGGTGGGCAGTGCCAGCACGGTGGACAGCATAGTACAGAAAAATGCGACAACGGTAATACGCATGATGGCGACGAGGATGAGAATGAAGTCAAATTTGATGAATGAAAGCTGAAGGAGAGGAAAGAATGAATGCCCGCGCTCGCGCTGGCTGAGGACACAGATTGCGATAGCAGTGGCTGGATTTAAATGGTGGATCCTGGCGCTAAACGTACCCCATGGATGAAGGTTGAAACAGATCAATGGTGTAGCGAGGGACTGCTATTCTTGGACGAACGACAATGGTCGGTTTTGGAAAGGCACGGCAATTGCAATAGGTGTCCAGGTGACCAGTCCAAGTTGCCGCGCCTCGGTTAAAAATTGCCGCACTTTTTGACTGCCGCGCCGCGGGCAGTACCGCACACTACCGCGACTACCGCACTTTGAATATCTAACAAGTCATTGTGAAAGTCATTCCCGGCCAAGTATCGATTTGGCTGAACATGCTTTGTACTCTAAATGGACTCTGTTTCTCCACACTGTCTTGATCCAGCCCAAACTACAGGTCTGTTTAACACATAACACAAATCATACACATAGGGAGTTCAGCTGCCGCGCTGACTGCCGCGCCGCTACCGCACTTACCGCCGCGGTAGCAGTGCGGCAATTTATCGAGACCCCATTGATGTCGAGATACTGGGCTAAGTATGGTCGTTTGGGTCTACCTTCGGACTTCTTACTGCGAAGATGAACTGTCGAGCAAGCTCAAATCACGATGTGATGTTCCGCGTTAAATTTGTATGGAGTTAGGATCATCCCGCAGTTCCTGTGTTTGCACTAATCTGATTCCTCAGTCCTTCCAGTCTGCGAGCCCAGGTTTTTGCGTCTCCGCAGACAAGAAGCTGGACCAACCATCATTCACTGTGTTCACCGGGTGTGTCCACTGTCCATCCCCGTGGACATGGGAGTCTTGTGAGGTGCGGCTACTCCAGGGGATGTATCACTAGAAGGGTGTTAGCCAGAGGTAGGCAGGCGGAGGACACCGCCCTCAAAGGTGGCGTGGAATCGAGACGTCTGTACACGGGCCTGAACCAAAATCAATCGGTGAATCGCGATGCACACAGCAGGAAGCAGGTATCGGCCGCGCAGGTATGGCCTAGCTACCCATGCCGTTGCCTAGACACGGGCTGGACATGGGATAGAATCAGCGAGCCCGCATGTCAGTCTACGGGGATGCGGAACGCAGTGATTTGTCCAACATTCATCAGGCAAGATCAGGGGGTTGCGACTGAAGCACGAAACAGTTTGGTGCAGCGACTGGCTTCTAGTTTTGACGAGGGAGCATTCGCCGGCACGATGAGGACGGACGATCAGCTCCGATGTCCTCTGCGTCCGGCATTTTGGAAAGCCACGGCAAGGGCAGGGGATTCAAAATATCATTGATATGTCTATTGAGCGCCGATTTGTGGTCGAGGAGGTGAAGCAACTATGAAGCTCCTGGTGAGTACATGCCTTCGAAATGCCGAAGGATTCAGTTCGGCGCCCAAGTCGATGGATGTCCTAATTCAAACTCGGGTCCAGCTCGATAAGTCTGCTGTCCCGGTATCCTTCCTATCATGAGCGGAACAAAAATCAATTCTTCTTCCGTCTACACATCGCAAGAAGGCGACAGTCTGTCTAGTGGGTTGAATACTGACGGGCGATCCGTAATTCCACCACGCTTCTTTCTTGCAAACAAGCCTGCCCCCTTCCTCCAGACCACTGCACACGCCCCGTTCGACTCGGGCCTACAGAAACTACCGCACTGCTGCCGCAGCGGTAGTTGCGGTAGTGGTGCGGCACGCAGCTGCGGTAGGTAAATTCCCAGGAAGGTGTTTTATATGGTGGAAGACTTTCCTTGAGCATGTTGGACTGTCGTACGTTGAGCCATTGTATCTTGAGTTGCAAAGAACCCGTAATTCAGCCTGTTTCATCTGATTTTGAACTTGGATCTATGCAGTTGGAGCCTTCCCTCTGCATGCGTCCCTTATCTAGGTAAAGGTATTGTATCTGGAGTCCCAAAGAACCCCGAATCGAACATAGATCATCCAAATTTTTAACTATACTTGCATACTTAAATCGGTCCAGTGCGGCACCTTGCGGTCAGCTGCGGCAAAGTACCACTTACAGTGCGGTAGCTGAACGAAAAAGTTGCGGCAACTTTTTGGAAGCTGCGGCAAAGCGGTAACTGCCGCACCGCAGTGCGGTACCTAAGCGGCGTGACAGTGCGGCAGTGTGACACTGCAGCAGTAGTTGTGAACTGCCGCAACTTCGATCTATTTTTTTTCGCTCTCGGGACATAGACGCCATTGGATGGACTATTTGTCCTTATACAACCTGCCGTTGACCGTTTCCGAGCGCGAAAGTTCAAACATGAGATACATCGATTTTAGGTAACTGTTTCGAACAAAGCCAAGTGCCTTAACTGCATCGGGGCACTCAAATAATCAATTTTGCGACTGTTTTAACTAATCTGACGCTCAGAGCAACAGTTGCGGCAGTTGTGCGGCACCTGCTTTCGAGCAAAAAGCCTCTACAACTCCAGTCAACTTTGTTTGTGGGCCCTCGTCGACAGCTCTGCGGTTTGCAGAACCGGATGTCGATACGCTCGTCCCACCCGAATCGGCTGTTCATGTGCCTTCGCAACTCAGCGAGCACTGGACCGCAACTGAGTCCTGAGTACTGGGGTAGCCGAGGAACACGAGCGGAATCAACTCAAAACGTCGTCAACATCAGCGCCAGAGCTCCACAGGCCAGTATTCGGCATCACAAGCTCACGGCCAAGCGGGAGCTCGAGGTTAAGGTTGCCGGGACATCGCCGGGATAGGAACCAGATCGGCGATGGTGGTGGTTCAAGACAAGGAGCGCATACCAAATAAGACACAATGCAATCAACATTTATGGCGAAAACCCAAAGTGTATTTGCCGGCCGTGAGATCTCCTTCGCGGAGACGACTTCGGCACTTAAATTTTGGCCAACTGGATCGTTACAAGCCGTGAGCACGTCCTTACGGTTCCATAGCTGTTCATTGAACATTGCTGCCGGCTGTACTGACGGACTTGAATACGCTAGTACTGGTCAGACTGAGGTATATTCACTCCGGGGACATGAGGTGGCTTGTTTAGAACTCATTTCAACGGGTTCCGCCGCCGTCAATTGTTTGAAACAGGCTCTGCTTCGGAGTACCCCGTTTTTCAGATGTTGCTTAAAATTGATATAACTGGCGGCGTACTGGCTCTTTTCAAAAACGGACACCACAGAGAGGGTCCTCAGATAGCATACTACAAATTGGGTTATTCATATCATTTTTAATTTGGTACTACCTTTAAGCAAACTACCGCAGCTGCGACCAAAGCGTGACACTGCGGTAGTGTGACATCAGTGCGGCACCACGCGGTTCAGTGCGGTAGCTGCTGCGGCAAAAGTGCGGCAGTGCGGCAGTTTCTGTAAGCCCGTTCGACTCTGCCCCAATCCCAAATACAATAAAAAACAAAATCCCAGTCACGGGCACCGCCAACCAAAAGGCGTATATGTACAGCAAATCCACGGGGCCGAGGTCCTCCGGGGTAAATTGTCCGATGAAGGAAAAGTCGAAGTGAACGTTAGACCAATTGGTCCATGGCTTCAAACCCCGAGCGTAATCTTCATTCGCGCTGACGGAGATGAGGACGACGTTGTACGAGCCGAGGAAGATGACCGTGAGGAGGAGGCGGATGTATTGTGCTGGGGTGAGTGGCTGACGTTTGCCGGTGCCGCACTTTTCTAAGATGGTTCGGAAAGTGCGGCGCCTGCGGTAGATTTCGACGAAAGCCAAAGTTGAGTAGACGAGTGCGAGGACGGCTGCACTTAGTTGGGGGATATTTAGAATGAGGATTGAAGGCCAAGATACGTAGATGGTGGGCCAGCATCCGAGATCTTGGATTATGTCGAAGCGGTGGCCTTGCACGACGTAATCTGGGAAAGTTGAGTCGCGTTGTTCTCATTCGAAGATGGCAGACTTGCGGAGTGCCATTACAGCGAATGCAAACCCCGAGTAAAGCGCAAAATCGACGACACGGTCGCTCCATCCACGAGGGCGGACAGCGCAATAGGCGATCCGGTGCAGCTGCATGGCCAGGCATAGGCTGCATCCTGTGACATTTGTCTTGGCCCCGAGGATAATTTTGGTAGCTAAAAGGGAGGATAATCAGTTGTTGCAGTATAGTCACGAGAAACACACACCGATATCGCACCACAGTGGGGCGACAATGTCGACATTCCCAGACCAAATCGTGGCGTCAACGGCGTATACAAGGTTGAAAGCGAATAGCCAGACGGCTATGGAGAGTGCAGCGTGGCTTCGCACCCGCCAGTGGTGCGGTAAGGTCACCAGGACCAGAGCGGATGAAATGAACGGCGCGGCGACCAGGTCAGGGGAGAGCATGGTGAAAGAGCGGGGGGTAGAAGTGGGAATTCGTCTCAGATGCGAGGGTTCAAAACGCACTGTCAGTGCCGTGAATGCGGCTGTGTTCCCTGGAGATCCTGGAGATCGGGTGGCTGGGTTAATTCCTTGTGAATTCCGATAAATCAGTTCCTGCACTGCGTCTGTAGATAGGTTGTTTGCTGCCGGTGTACCCGTTCATCTCAGACAGAGATAATTTGTCCCTCGTCCCGACTACGGTATGTTTTACGCTGCTCACTGTGTGCAACTCTTATTGAATAATCCGTAATTGCAGCCCTCCAACTCGCCCGCCTTTCCGGTTTCTCCACGATCATAACCACGGCCTCGCTTAAACACTCCGACTCGCTCAAATCTCTCGGCGCAACCCACATCATTGATCGCACACTCACCGACGCAGCCGTCGTCGAGGCCATCTCCGCCCTCGCACCCGGCCTCTCGATTGTTTTTGACGCTATATCCACGCCGGAGACTATCAGCTTGGGATTCGCCGTACTCAAAGCGTCGAAGACCAAATCTGTGGGTGACGAAAGGAAGACTCTCCTCCAAATCATCCCCGTCCCTGTCGCGGAGGCGCAGAACGAGGGTATCGACATGTACATGGGCTGGGTGACGTCCGTGTGGCCTCAGTATAATGCTCTTTCGAGAGAGTTGTATCCCCGCGTCGAGGAGTTGTTGGGTAATGGGAGCATCAAGGTGTGTGCCTTTCTGTACGGGAGGTGGATCGAGCTGACACCGTATTGTCCTTGCAGCCGATGAAGATTGAAGTCGTCCGTGGGGGTTTGAATGCGCTCGAGGAGGCATTCAAAACTTTCGATAAGGTGTCGGGGGTGAAGCGGGTTGTTCTGCCGCAGGAAACGAGTGTGTAATTGGTGAATGGGTACTTTACGACGTAAGACAATGTGGGTTGCATAGTGATACAGTGATCTTTTAGACTCCGGAGCTTCGAGTTGTCACAACAATTTCCGCCGTGCAACTTTGGTTCTATGGGCCTGGAAGTATGCAAATACTTTCTCGCCGAACGCCAAAAACCAAAAGTTCATGGCCTTACGGGAAATGCTCCAGCCCGGGTCGAACGGCGCAGAAGTAAGGAAACTCTTGAGTTCAAGCTCAAGCAAATGGGATTCACAAATTCTATTACCGAATAGCAAAGTCTAATGTAAACAGATTCCCAAATACACTAGAAAATCTGTCGCTTGTTTATCAATAAATAGCCACCGACCGAGGAGAGAAATAAATAATGGAAGGAGAGACACTAGTTTATTAGTATTTTATTTCACCTCGACTCCCTTCAGAGACAGTTGGTGGCCGCAGGAACACCCTGACTGGGGCGGGGCGGGTTACCACCATCACCAATCATAATTTGAACACCCTCGCTCCACACACCGTCGGCGGTGACGTAGATCCAAGCAGGGCCGGGTGGGTAGATGTTACCGTTCGGGGGCGCGGTGATGGTGAGCTGGTCGCCCTTGAGCTTGTGCTCGAGGAACACGAGACGCGAGTTGGCGTGCCATCCGTGGGTGATGTAGCCCATGTCCATCAGAGAGACTGTTCGTTGTTAGTTAGTCGTTGAGATGCACATAATAGGCGGAGCGCACCCTGGAGTTCTCCGCTAGCAAGACTTTTCGGGATGGTGACCGTGATCGTGCCCTGGGCATTGAACGCCAGCTTGCTTGGGGAGTGGGAGATGACCGGGCGGGGCGAGTTGTGAGTAATAAAGTCGGGGTTAAGGTATTCGACGCGGTATTCGGTGGGGAAAGACAGGTTGGTGGGTGGTGTAAGAACGAAGGGATGCGGGTTGGATGCCGCGACCATGACATTTCTGTGTGCGATCAATGCCTGAGAGTTTGGCGAGAGTGTTCAGACTTACCCTTTTGCGGTGAATGTCGCAGCAGAGTGGTACATCCGCGGAATGGAGCTCGTGGGGATACCGGTCTGAGTGAGCCTTTGCACAAAATGTGAGCACAGAAGTTACTGTAAATGATACAATAGATTGATTACCTTTGACCGTGGGGCAACGAGGTCCTGTACATGATACCTCGCGTCGCAGGGTTAGCAGCGTTGGAGTTAGTGACTGCCGCATCGCTGACGGAAGGATACCCCGAGTACCTGATGCCCATGAGCATGAGTTTGACAGCAAATCGAACCGTGTGACTCACCCAGAATGCGCGCCGTTGATAATAAGCACATCGCCAGTGGGCAAGATGACAGTCTCAGGCATGAGACGGGGCTCCGGCATATGCTCGACCTCCCAGCCGGCAGCGATACCAGCAGGAGTCAAGGTCATGCGCTGGCACTGGGTCGAAGCGACATCATTTCTGGACATCTCCTCCAAGGTGATCGTGTCCGGCTTGTTGGAGCCACCGCAGGCAAGAACGGTGGGCTCGTACAACGGGGGCGAGAGAGGGAGCAACTGTGCGAAGCCGTCGAAGGGTACACCAATGCGGACACCGTTGGGAAGCTCGGGAAGACGCTGGAGTTCCTTGTTGGTCTCGATGTCGTAAATCATGGATTGGTTGTTGGCAATCATGAGGACGTGGCCAGATGGGAGGATCATTGAACTGTGTTTCGTAATTAGCAAGAGGAGCTGGACAGAAGATACAAGACGCACCGAGGGAAGAGGTTTGCTGGGAGAGTGTCGTTCAAGAATTTGATGGGCCTCACCTTGCCCGCTTCGCCCTTGCGCGGGGGGAAGAATTCGATGTTGTTTTGGGCAATGTCGGCTGCGTTGAACGTCGTGAGGATATCGCTACCGCCGATGACCATGAGACTCCCATCGGGGATTCTCAGGGCCGTTGGGTACCAGCGCGTCACGGCGAGGTGCATGGTTTTCGGGTCCTCGATGACGGTGCATCCCGGACCGGTACCGTCTTTCGAGGTGCAGGGCCCGAAGAGGCGTATGCCCATCGTGCCGTCGCCCGCTTTGCCACCTCCGGCAAGGTTGTCGAGCGGTTGGCCACCGACAGCAACAAGTGTACCGTTCGATATGAAAGCCCCGCCCGCACTGTAGTCAACTTAACAAATGAGTCTTGAAGGAAGATATGAGACTCACCAGAAGGTGTTGGTCACCGTCTTGAGCGGCGTCGCCGTGTTGGTGTCAAAGTGCCAGAGACCGGCCCATGCAGACTCGCCATCGGGAAGCTTAAGCGGGTTGGCGTAGGGGCGGTCGTACATGAGGGCCAACGTCGGAGAGAGCGTGATGAGCTCGAGTGGGACAATCCCCGAGTTGCCTTGTTGCACAAAGGTCCAGGTGTGATCTGCAGATGCAATTGCGAGACGCAGGAAAGGAATGAGGGAGAAAAGCGTAGGAGAGCGCATGTTGGAATGAGTGCGTAGCAAACAAACTGCAGTGAGGAAGGACGACGATACCGTGAGCCTTTATATACCTCTCGAGGGATGCAGTGTTCGTACCAGACGTAAACCGAGTCAAGGCAATTGTGCCTGTCTAGGATTAGCCACAGCTATCTCCGGTACTTAGACTATGCTCATACCATATAGTTTCATCTCAGTTCCACGCACGCATCCACCGGCGGTGCGGCCACTTGTTGCTGCCGCTCGAAGCCGCCAATATGCCGCATTTTGCATACGGAGAAGAGCAGCGTCTCCTTTTGGCTTGGGTATAACGAGGACGTCCGACCAAAGGAGTTCTGGCAAACATCTGGGGTCGGGCCCAGGCTCCAGGCTGCAGCCTTGCCAAGCGCTCGGTCTTGGCTCGGTGTGGTTGGAATCAGTTTCGCAACGCAGAATCAATGAGGTTCAGGGGCATCTCTCTGGCAGGCGATGGGCGCAGGGCGCATCCGGACCAGGACGGAGGAGCAGAGGAAGAGCAAAAAAGCGGCAATCAAACGGGTGCATGACACTCCGGATGCATTTGATAACCGGATGCCGGGACGGTAGCGTACAGACGACGATCTTGACAGCTCGTGGTTCGAATTACATACCCATCTCTATTCAGCACTACAACTAGAAATGTACATATTTTCCCGCCCAGAACATCATAAAGCGCTAACAAAGAAGCTGAGAGGATGTGTACCCATTGCGTGCACTGCGTTTGATCAATTTACCAACCTGCGGTATGTATCTACGTAGGGCCTCCAGGCAACAGCCGCGACAACCGGGGTTGACAGCTGTTGAAATGATCGACCCCCCAGATGCGAGGAGCTCGGAGAGCCCGGCGTTCTCGCAAGGGTGTGAAACTGCTAACAGTGCAATTAGGACTTACGTGCATTGAACTGAACGTTGAACATTCCGATCGCCGAGAAACGGCGGTCTCCACACAGTTTGAATTGAATACAGTATTGCTGACCAACGTGTACGCAAGGAATTCACCTCCATGGCGCGTTCTCACCATGCGAGTCAGTCTGGCGCTCGTAGTGGGAATTTGTGAGCCCGCACAACTCCTAAAATTTCGCCTGATCGTCGTCTCCCTCGGGGTCCAAATAATGAAAGATCCACGGCCGGCGACGATGGAACACAAAACGGGTTGCGCGGAGGCTTCAGTGGAGCTTAATACCGACGTAATTCATTCCGAGTCCACGCTCATAAAAGTCAGGAGTGATCATGAAACATTCGGGAGCGGATTCTGCAGCTCGGGGACAGGCGCTGGGGTCCGGACGCGTTGGCGGCTGATAAGAATAATCGTTGAATAGAAAACATGCTGACACATTTTGTAACAAGCAGTCCATACCGAATTTGCATGGTCTGTAGCGCGCCAAACCAAGAGCCCCCATGGTAGAACAAGAGAGCAGGAGATTATGCCAGAGACGCGGGATGCGCGGTACAAAACGGGTAGTACAACCAATAAATGTTCGAGTTTCAGTATGAGGAAAACTCGTCCTCCGCCGACTGAGGAGGATGAGATGAAATGCTGTAGACATTCGAGACTCGACTCATCACCCCGAGTCTTGGCGCTGGCATATGAGCAGAAGGCTGTGGGTGTCATATGTGGAATGATGAGTAAAACGACCCAGAGACCGAGCAGAGGAAAGGATTTCGAGAAACCCGGAAGGAGAAAGAATAAATGGGATTGAAGCAACTCACCGAGCCCTTACATGGCTGTGTATCATGCGATTGCATCCGCTAGTTGAACGTTAAACCGCCGGTGAGTCTTTACTATTAGCTATTCGATTGAACTCACTGGATGTCAACCCGTCACTCCACCAGATATGACTTATCGGCAATCACGGATCAAGTGCGGTATATGGTGCGCCGGCGATAACGGCGCGCCAATTTTGATGAGCATCTCCCGAGCTCCCTTTTTGGGACTCGAGGAGGACCCCTGTGTCACCTGTCACTGCGCGCGAACTGTATTGATTTTGAGAGCTGTTACAGGCTGTTACAGGCTGTTACTAATGACCAGCACAGTATTCCATCCGGAGTTCTCCGCTTTTCGGTGTTCTCAACTCTGCCTCGCGAATCCGACGAAATTAAGTAATATTCCCCAAGAAGTTCGGGTCAAATCGTACATTCTGCACTTGCCCTAATCGGCGTACCGCCTCAGTCAGTATGACTTCATGACGCCCTCCTGCTGTATGCAGCCTCTCAGCAACAAATATGAGACTACTACCCACTCCGAAAGCTGGGGACAAGGGCGCGACATACTTTGCGCAGACGGTTGGCATGCGTCCTTGATATGTCACTCACATCAGTTGAACAAGGATATCACCAGGGACGCCCGGAGGAGATACGGACCAATCCTTCACTGTCTGCCACTGTCTTTGCATTCACGCATCCATCAAAATGTAAATTAAAATGGTCCATACACTTTCCATACAATGCACATCTGCTCACGATAGATGGCCCAGTCCGAACATCACAGCAAACACGCAAACCAAGTCAATCCACCGCATCCCTGTGACAGAAACTCTCCCACCGCTCGCCGGTCCTGGTGCCACCGCCGGCGGCCCATTGCTCCCACCAGATGCAGATGGAGTCAAACTCGCCGTCGCCGTATGATTCGCCTCCCCTGCCGCCTCAACATCCCCCCCAGCCAAAGGCTGATCCCAAAGAAAGGTCGCATCATCCGCATACGCAAACCCAGACTTGTTCAAAAACGCGCCATACTTCCCGGACGGGTCCCCGTACACGGAAGCCACAGCCGCGACGTTGGGGTATATCTCTGTCGTCACATTGGTTTCCTGTGTGGCAGCGGGGTTGACCGTCATGAGGAAATCGATGGCGGCTTGGATTTTGGCGCCAGAGTGGGTGGTGAAGTTCCAGCCGGAGGGTTTGGCGGTGGGGTCCGCGTAGGCGAGGAGATGGGCGTTAGTCTGGGCGGTTTGAATCGATTCGTTGTGTGAGGAGAGGAGGCGGACGTACGATCATCCCCGCGGCATTGAAATTCCTATAGTGGTAAGGACGAGAGCGAGACGCCTCCGCCGGCTACCAATTGCTTCGTGTGTTTCCAAGCACATAATTGGTTGGATGGGACGACGCACCTGATCGCCGTTAGCGTTTATCTGGTTTTTGAATATCCCATTAAAATATCCCTTCGTCAGATTGACAGCTGTCGGCACGTCCTGTACGAGCAGTTTGAGCGCCGCAAGCTGGCTCACAAATATCGTTCCGTGATTGCTGGTTCCCTCGACATGAGCGCCCTCCAATCAATGGCACGAGTAAAATAAAACGTACTTGGTCGACGCAGCAGCCTGCTTGGCCGTCGGCGCCGTCTGCAGCCAGTCAATGTACTTTTCACACCAGCTTACAAACTGCGCGTCCAAATCCGCCGTCCAATCACTATTATTGGTCTTGCGGAGTATCAGAATGCCGGAGGCTATCTTGGCGAACCCTCGAAGATCCCTGGTTTCGTGCCGGCGCCACGTCAGAAGAAGGAGCGGGAGGTATAGGAAGTAGAAGGCTTACAGTATGCCGGTAAATTCGCCTGTTGCGCCGACGGGCGCCCGATGGTTAGTGTACTTGTGTCCAAAATAAAACCGTGGCAACTCACCGACTTGACCGTTTGGCCCACGATTCATTTGGGCAAAGTTGAGGTTCGGGTTCATGAAGGTATCGTTGTTGAGGAACCAGGTTTCAATGAAGCTCGCTATCGGACGCGTCGACGGATATCATGGTCGAACCAGCGAGAGACTCACCGACGTTCTGCGAATACACCGAGGAACTCGAGTTTTGGAGCACCGCCGCGATGGAGTTGTACAGGATCGCGTCGGAGAGGTTGAAAAATGATTGAAAGTCGTTGATTGTGGTACGATCTGGATTCACCTATAGTATAACGAAGAATGAGCTTAGTGTCTGCTTATCAGAGACTAGGATTCACCTCGCCGTCACGAAAGACGTACGGGCAGGTCTTCCATACTGCATTCGGGTGAGCTGTGATCAAAGAAAGAGAAAGAAGAAACCTTGCTCCGGGGTGAGCTCAGTCTTGTTTCCAACCGCTTTGCAATTGGGCCATTCACTAGATAAAAATCTGAGCAGACACCCCAAGGGATCCGAGTCTATCCAAGTCTCACTAGGGCGCCCAGCTCATATAATCGTGTTTATCTCCACTTGGCGCCAACACGGGCTTGAAAGTCACGCCTGGGCATGCGGTTAGGACATACGCTGCGTTGACGAGACAGTATACGCACTCCAAGGCCCGTAGGAAGTCATCTCGTCTGCCCATGCAACGATGGTGTCCTCCGCACCCGCCAAGTTTCGAGGAAAATCCGCAGCAGCGACGTACGCGGGGTCGGGAAAGTCTACCGCATATTGTGTGAATGGGTTCGTGGCACCCTGGGCGATGTGAGGCAGTAAGAGAAGGAGGAGGGTTAAGGATAGGCTGGGCGGTGGTATTGAAAGCATTAGTGTGGTAGGAGAAGAGGAGAAGATTGTGTGAGAAATACAAGCATACCAGAGGGAAGCACCATTCCCAGCTCAAAAGTCTCCGGTACCCACGCGGGGAAATGATGGGTCAACACGCTTCATGTGGCTTGCACCTTGGCTGCGACCGCAGCGTTCAATGCGACAACATCGTGTCTCGACTCCGTATACTCTCTGCCTCGCCGACATTCAGCGTGCATTGAAGACTCGAAAAACGACCCACCCCGAATTGGGATACTTTATCGCGCGCAGAAAATAACGAAACGTCGTCACGCTGCGGAATCAGTCTAATTGCGGAATTGGCGAGAAGATGCCGCTCCGCCGAGTACAGATTCCGAGTCGGCGGGAGGCTTCGGTGCGTCATCGTTGGCAGTTGCCCCAGAGATTCGGTAGCTTTTTGGCTCAACGGCGGGAACAGAAGTCGAAGATCTGGGGTGCGAAGTCGAAGCAGTGTGGGACCGCCGGTGAAATAGATCATGAAGCAAGCCAGATACGATGCCATGGCCAACAGCATGTGCGCAAGAACGGCGACACAGCGCATAGCGCTGGAGGGAACGTAGCGGGATCCCGGGGGTCAACGAGGATGTGGGAGAAGGCAAGCCTGTGGCGTGACGTGGCAACGTGATCGGCGTGATGTGATCCGACTCAACTCTTGCCTCACTACTTTCTTGCAAGTTTCTGGATTCATGAACGGCTTGGCCGATAATGGGAATGGTAGCACATACGTAGACCAACGCAAGCTACACATACACGAAGGAAACCACCAGGAAAAGAGCGCCCGCAACTCCCGTCAAACCTCCCGATTGCCGCGCCTCGGCGGTGTTCGGCGCGCCGCCCGAACTGGATCCACCAGATGACGACGACGAACCCGATCCGGCGGCGGGCGTCCCAGATTGAGACGCTCCAGGGGTAGGAGACCCCGCTTTCGACGCCGACGCAAGCACACTCGCGCTGGGGGAAGACAAAGTCGGAATCGACGTTGCCGAGGGCTCGGAACCCAGAGTGCCAACATCAATAGTCGTGCTGGGCTCAGCGTCACTTGAGTCGCCCGTGGCAGAGGCCGTGACGCCGCCAGTACTCGGCACACTCGGCACGATAACAGAGGCTGGCCCAGCTGCCCCACTCCCACCAGCCGTAGTCGTCCCATCCGCATTAATGGTGAGTCCTCCCACGGAGTGTCCCGTCCTGTCGCAGTTGTTCGTATACGCTGCAAGGGTTTTACATCAGTTGGGAGCTCCAGAAGAATCGAGGGGAAGACATACCGTTCACGATGTTTTGCGCTTCCGCCTGCGTGGCGTCCGAGTTCTGCACCTGACAACCATAACAAGCGCCGTATTTGTTGAGGATGCCGGCGTTGCATATCGCGGCGAGGCCGCCCGAGGCTTCGGACTAAATCGGTATCAGATGCAAGGAAGGGAGGGTATTGATATGGGAGAGAGAGAAGACGTACAGATAAAGTGGAAGAAAGGGCGGTACACTGAGTCTCACAATTCGCCTGCCGGACTAGAAGGGCGAGATGGGCGTCGCGGGAAGGTAGTGGGCGTGATACTAGAAAGAGACATAGTTAGCGGAGGCCTAGCGCCATGCGAGTGAGAATTGCGCGTACCGGCCTGCGCTGAAAAAACGAAAGTCGACAAAATAGCAAATTCAACAATGTGCATGTGCAACATTTGGATGAGAGAAAGGTGAATGAGCAGAAATGAATGAAGAGCAAAGTGCGCACACCTTCGTCGAACCAGGTTAATTTATACCTCTCATTCGAGATCAATATCTGAGGGGAAACAGTGGCGGTAGCTTGAAGCCCACGTCGCGCTCAAAGTCAATGCCAAGCCATGTCTCTCCTACCGGGCTGTTGGACGACGGGCGCACCTCGATCGCGCGTCGGTCTAAATCACGTCCCGGATCCCGCACACGGACGTCAGTGGCTGCGTGGACACCGGGGAGGTATGGCCCAGGATAACAGGATAACCAACTACACGCTTGACAATCCGAGAAGTACCAGCGGGAAGGAGTGGAATCGCAGGAACGCCCATGTCGAGGTAAGGATTCGGGCCCGGACGTCTCATCGAACGCTTGTGGAACGCTCGTGACAACACTCAAGACGAGGAGGTGGAGTTGATAAGGCGCTGCGTAGTTGCGCGCTGCGTAGTTGCGCGTCAGAGGGATGGCCAGGACAGCGACGTGCAAGCGACGTGGCAGCTGAGAGCAGGTGGTGGCAAGGATCAAGGAGCAATTTGTCACGTGGGGTGTCATCATGCGTCGATCTGATGCGATGGATGCCGCTTGGTCCGCTGGTCATTGCCCTAATCACTGGCAGTCACAGTGAGTCAATAAATCAGGCCCCGCGGTTTCCACGTTGTCGTCAGTACTTATCCGATTCAGATTGGCTAATTGACTGGGTTCAATTCCCATCAGGGCATAATACAAAGAGAGCGTGGTCCGACTTTTTAAATGAGTGCTCCAATTTCCATCCGCGCGTGTACATCTCCAGAAGTGCTTAATCCAAAAAATCCAAATTATCAGGAATCCTATAGGCAACAAGTGTGCCGGGCCCATCACCGCGGTTATCCGCCGCCGCTGCCGTCGAAGCGATATTCAACCCCAACACAATCTCCTCATTCGACGGGACACCACTAGCATTCTTCCAGCTATTCCCCACCGCCGAGAATGCAGTCGAACTGCCGAGCCGGAAGAACGCATCGCCAGCGCCATCCCAGTAGAACGCATACCCCGGGTAGGAGTACGAGAAGCCAAGAAGAAAGTGCGATGCGTTTTCGTTGGTGGTGGGCACGAATCCCGTGACAGTCCCGAGAGTGGCAGAGCCGTAGGCGAGGTGGTGGAGGTTTCCGGGCCCAAAGGTCGTAACGATGGGAGCAACACCGCCGACGTAGTCCATAGCTGAGGAAGGGATCGGTATTGGAAGGCGGTTCATTTCACTGAACGATGTACTCACTCTCAGTCAAGTTGAGGGCTGCTGCTGCAGTGAAGTCATTGACCGTCAAGCGCCCTTTTATACACTTGTTAGGGTCCTCAAGGGTATTTGCGTCGAGCGCGTGCCTGGATCATGACAGAGGTCACGACCGGTGGTGTTCAGACTGAAAATGAATAAGCGCTGGAATGTGCTGGACAAGTATTTTGGATGCACCTTCGGCGGATCCAACGAGCGCCTGTTGGCACCATCCTTGCCAGTACATCTGTCCGCGAACCATGCTCCCGTTCATGCCTATCATTCGTCATTTCACCGAGTGATTCTCTGCGATGCTGTCGGTTGAAGTGTCAGTACGCCCGATCTTTGCATACAATTGTCGTGGCCCGGCTGCTAAAGATTACCCACGAATCCAGTAACAGGCGCCATACTTGTTGAGATGTCGACATTGCCATCAGGCTTCGAAGTTCGCATTGGACTTCTTGCCGACAGCATCGCAGGAATCACTCGGAGAAATTATGAATGATAGCGAAGCTCGAAAGAATGGTTCGCGGATGGATGTGAAAAGCGCTCGTTTGCTCCGTCCGAAATACTATAGTCTCTGTGGCTTCCCATCCCAGCGCCTATTCATTTGCGACTTGAACATCACGAATTGTGATCGCTGTCATGCTCAGGGCGCGCGCTCAATGAAAATACCTGGGGGAGTGTATAAAAGGGTGCTTGCAAGTGAAAGATTTCACTGCAGAAGCAGCAATACATTCTTCGAGTGAGTACAGTCAATTGCGCTTCAATCCCATACCCAAAAATTACAATCATAGAACATGGACTACGTGAACGGCGTCGCACCCATCGTAACGACCTTCGGGCCTGGCACTCTTCACCACCTCACCTACGGCATCACCTTCAGCAACATGCAAGCCGTGACGGGATCTCTCTCCACCTCCGACGAGGGCGCAACCCACTGGGTCCTCGGATTTTCATACTACTTTTCGGGATTTGCGTTTTATTGGGACGGCCCCGGGGAGGCTTTCTTCCGGCTGGGAAATTCAACGGCGACGGAGGCTGTGGGGAATAGCTGGACCAATGCGACTGGTGTGCCTTCAAATGGAGAGATAATCCTCGGCTTGAATGTCGCTTCGACGGCGGCTACAGCAGCAAATCGCGGTCTCAACCAGGGCACGTTTGTTGTGTATAAGGTTCCTGGTAACTTGGATGATTTGGATTAGGTACTTGTGGAGGTGCATGTACATAACATGTCGACGGGAATTGGAAAAGTGAAAAATTGATGTCTCTTCTTGTTTTCTTGTGAGCTCAAGTCGGACTTGTGTTGCCCTCGTGCCTGCGGAACCTGAGATAAAAGTACGGTACTCGACAGGCGGGATGGAATGTGATAAACGATAGCGAAGAAGGAGAGCACGGTTCCTGGACGGAAGTACCGGAAAAGGTGCCAACAAGCGCCCGTTTGGTCCTGCACATTCCAGCGCTTATTCATTTTCAGCTTGAAGATCACGCTCTCTGTCAAGCTCAGGGCGCGCTTGACGAAAATAGACTCGGGGGGCCTAGGGGCTGCTTAAAAGGGCGTTTGAAAGTCGAAGACCTCACTGCAGCAACAACAAAGCTTTCTCCGAGTGAGTGCCTGGTGCTACAATCAATCGCGCTCTAATCCTAAAAAGACCGCAGAATCAATATCATCGATTACGTGGGCGGTATTGCCCCAGTCGTAACGACCTTCGGGCCTGGCAACCTCCGCCACCTGGCCTACGACGCAAGCGTCAGCGGCCTCGCCAACATCGCCGCATTCGTGCCCACGGCCAACCAAGGCGCATCACATTTCCTCCTCGGATTCTCGTTCGCCTATACACAGTTTGCTTTCTACTGGGACGGCGCTGGCGAGGCGTTCTTCCGGCTCGGCAACTCGACGGCGATTCAGGGTGTGGGCAATAGTTGGACCAATGCAACTGGTGTGCCTGCAACTGGGGAGATCGTGCTGGGGTTAAATATCGCTTCGACGGCAGCTGCGGCCCAGAACCGCGGTGATGGGCCGGACAGATTTGTTGCGTATAGAATTCCCAATAATTCAGTGGATGATTTGGATTAGGCACTATTGCCGAGATGTACATGCATTGGGATGGAGAACTGATTGACTTGGTGTTTATTATCTGAGACTGGGATCTGGGCCACCTAAGGGGTTTGACGATTTTTGCGAGGGATAGGTTTGTTTTGCTGGTTGTTTTGGACCCCAGGGAGGTAGACTAGGTTCCTACGAGCAGAACGAGGCCCGGGACTTGGCATTCTGTCAAGGTTTGAGGTCATGGGAAGAAATTTGCCGAGACAGGTCCAAAATTGGCTCAAACGGGCTAGTGGGCCACACGTGGGAAGCACCCCGCCTATGGCGCGCAGAGGCAGCGGCGCAGCTGCAACTTGAGGTAGGGACACTTAGAGGCATGGGGAGTCCCAATGCACACATTATTACCCCTCATCTCAGCCAAACTCAAGCCCGAATGCGGTTGGAACGAACTGGCTGTCCCACGTATCCCACGGGAGATTTTCAAGTCTACGCCTCTCGAATTGTGTCCGGTATCGACCAGGGGGATATAGATGGTGTATTAGAACGATGTAGGACATGTTTGGGTTACAAACGAGACAGTATGTGGGTGGTAGGAAAAGTCGGCTCTGAGCGGGTCGGACAGCGAGCTCCCATCCAGCACGGAAACAGACGGGGAGAGCGGAGTAAGTTCATGGATGCAAGTTCAGTATCATAGGAACGCACCTGGCTCACTATCTCTACCACCGAGGTCCTGTATTCCTCGTAAAAAGTTCCAAATGCCGCCATAGTGAAAATCGGGGGTTTGCGGAAGATGACGGCGATGACAAGATATGAGGACAGTTCAGATGAGGCGAAAGGGGCCAAATATGAGCTTTAAATGTGCCAAGTGGGTGTGCAAAGACTTGGGAGCAAAGCACTAGCACGTCGTCCGATGCAAGGGTGGCAAGCGGACGCCCATGTCGACACGCAAGCCCCGAGTAAGTCGGTCTGGCGACATGGAGCGGGCAAATCGGGGGGTAGGAAGAGTGGTGGTGGGTAGCCAGGGGTCCGCCGAGCAGAATGAGCCTCGCAGATCGCGAAACGGCGCCGTGGTCGTGGAGAAAGAGGCTGTCGAGTGAAGCCAAATTAAGAAATCACGTTTTTTGTTCACACGCACCTCCGTCTGACAGCCACAGCCTCACGTCAGCATCACCGATCTCCACCAAAGTCGGTGTCCGAGGACGTCTGTGTATGTCCTTCATTATACCAACAACATTTGGGAAGTAGGTGATATCGACACAGTGCTAATTCCCTAGTGGCCCACTAGCTAGTGTGGCCCACTAGGTAGTCGCTGATAATACTGAAGAAACGGTGTGAGCTGCGTTGAGAAGGAGGCATTGGGAACAAGAACTTTTGAGAGATTGCCGCAGACATAGCTCGCCGGAACGAATTTTTGTTGTCATCGCATGGTCCAAGAGGAGCGGAGGATGTGCTATAGTAGACAAGCACAATGCCAAAGGGCGAGAACGACGGCAACATTGGGGAAAGCCTAAAAACCAAAAACAAGGAGGAAACGAGCCTGGACTCTGGATTGTTTCGTAGGAAGCTAGGCACATCATCTCTGTTAACCACCCAGCTGCTGACATCTGTCTATCTGAGGGACCCGGGACGTGATTTGGAGCGACTCAAGGCACTCGCCATTCAACACCCGAGAGGAGAGACATGGCCTGCGCGCGCGCGACGTGCGCCTTTTCGAACTGACGCTGGGTCCAATCCGAAGCCTCATGCAATGTCGACATCTCAAGTACGGCGCCTATTATGGTCATCGGGTGCAGAACTCGGAGGCCATGGCAAGCGGAGGCTCAGGACATCGTCGACGGTGTGTTCTCCCCATGTTCAAAGCTCGACTCCCACGGCAGTATAACCGGCTGGGCTTCCACAATTGGATGCAAAGATCGGGCGTACTGGAACATGGGCCGACAGCATCACCGACTCCTTCGACGTCGATGAGAGTACAGTGCAAGTACAGTGTAATAGCCGTGTAAGCAAAGATCGGGTGCACTGATGATTTGGCCGACAGCATCGCAGAGAACCACTTGGGGAAATGATGAATGATAGGGATGAACGGGAGAACGGTTCGGGGACAGATGTACTGGAAAAGATGGTGCTAAGAGGCGCTCGTTTACTGAGCGGAAGATGCATCAAAATACCCGGTAGCTGTTGAACATTCCAGCGCTTACTTATCCATTTTCAGTTTGAACATCACGAGTCGTGCTCTCTGTCAAGCTCCAGGCGCGCACTCAATGAAAATCCGCTTCGGAACCCGGGAAGGCATAAAAGGGTACTTCAAAGTGAACAACCTCACTGCAGCAGGAACCCCTTCTGTCGGTGAGTACCCAATGTCACAATCAATTGCGCTCCAAACCAACGCCCAAAATCACAGAATTATCATGGACTACTGCGACGGCCTCGCTCCCATTGTGACAACCTTCGGGCCCGGCAACCTCCACCACCTTGCCTACAGCGGCGGCATCAGCGGTATGCAAGCCGTGACGGGATTTCTCTCCACCTCCACTGAAGGCGCATCCTACTTTCTTCTCGGATACTCGTACTACTATGCGGGTTTTGCGTTCTACTGGGACGGCGCCGGCGAGGCCTTCTTCCGTCTCGGCAACTCAACGGCCCCACAGGCGGTGGGGAATAGCTGGACCAATGCAACTGGTGTGCCTGAGAATGGGGAAATAATCTTGGGATTAAATGTCGCTTCGACGGCAGCCTCCGCAGCAAATCGCGGTGATGCCACTGAGGGCAACTTCCTTGTGTATAGGATTCCCGATAATTTCAATGACTTGGATTAGGTACATTTGGAGATGTACATGCCCATAGAGTTGGAAACCAAACCGAGCGATGAGAAAATCACTGACTAAGCTGGTTCGGCCAAAAGTATCGCAGTTTCAGAGAACCAATCGGAAAAAAGCTGAATCATCCGGATTCCGGAAGACCATGACCTTGCCAAGAAACTTGCGACAACTTATGCCCCCGGAGTCGCTGCAGGCCATCAACCACCAACGACCAGGGCGGCCGGGCCGTTCCCGATCCTTCTGCCCTTCTTCGCTACCATTCATCATTTCCCCGCTCTCGCCCGAAAGTCACCTGAAAGTCATTACAATCAATCTTCACATCTAATTGCCGTGTCCCAGCTGGTTCCAGAATGTCGCATCCGGCACGGCCTGGCCTGACCTTCTCTTTCAAGTCCCTTGTTATTGTGCCCCACACTTACCAGCCTGGCCCTCCCTTACATCGAGATCCCCATTGTTCAAAGCGCCCGCGAATCAACGTGGCCACGTTGAGTGGCTCAGTGGATGATGTGCCACCAAACCCCGGCCATGTCCCGCTCCATGGACCGCCACGCGGAGCCTCACACGCGCATACTCCGCAAAGGTGTTTTGTGTTTGTTGTCCGTGAGGGAGTTGGGTGCCAGTGATCCATGATTCGCTGAGCCGAGTTGCTTGCAATCGTGGTCAGAGACTCAGAGTCTCTCAGGGTGCCGAGGTGCTACCGCTTGTGTTGGGTGATTGGCAATCAATACGGCGTAACCGGTTGAAATCAAAGCGGGCACAAAGCGGGGTCGTCGATCAGAGGCGGGAGTGGATGCACTTGTGATGCGCTATCTACAGCCACACGTGCAGGGCCAGGCCGGCCGTACCTGACCGGCCTGGCCCTCCCATGGATCGGATGTTCTCGCTGGTTCAGGCTAAGTATGATGAACAGGTGGGAATTTTGCAAGTCCCGGCGGATTGTTGCCAATGAAAGGGCTGAAAAAGGCTGGGCACGCCATCTCAGCGCCCGCCGGTCCCTGCCCGCCGTATGACAGATTCTGGCCCTTGTCCGTTTTGAGCTTGAACGTCACGAGTCGTGCTGTCTGTCTTCCTTGGCAAGGCACGCGCTCGAGGAAGATCCCCTCAAGCACCTACTAGGGGTGGATAAAAGGGGGCTTGAAGGTGAACAATCTCACTGCAACAGCAGCCTTCTCCAGTAAGAGTAAGTACACTGGCCACTGAATGGTGCAACACGCATACTAATCCCCTTCCTAAGCCATGGACTACGTCGGCGGCGTCGCTCCCATTAGGGGCAGTCAGAGTAGACGATTCAGCAGGGATTATGGCCACGATTATGGTCGTGATTCTGGAAATAAAAAATGATGATAATCGGCATAATCGGATTCTGACTTTGACCGCCCCAACCTTGATTTCGATTTTGGCGCCGATTATAGCGCGGATTCTGAACACAAAAACCAACATATGGGCATGTATGGTACTGCACACTTGTTGTTTGCTCCAGAAATAGATGAGTGTGCTGCCAGAAACATCTCGGCACCTGCTGAGAGAAAGTCTGAATTTTTTTCCAGCCTGGATCATGAGTTTCTGTGCTTATCTTGCCGAGGAAAATCCGGATGGTACCAGTGAGCTGTACAGTCATTTGAACCGGTCAAACCAATATTTTTCATGTGGTTTACAGTCTCAGAATGAAAGAGGGCCTGTGGTTATGACTGGTGTTTGCCAGTGCATGAGGAGCAATCAAGAATCGTCGCGTTAATCGCGTGTACAAGCGGCTCCAGAGCCGCTTGTACACGCGATTCGACGATTAAGACAATTCCCGATTATCCCACGATTTGGAGCTCCAGAATCGGATGCATAATCGCCAGGATAATCGGTGCTTAATCGGCTACTCTGACTGCCCCTATTGTCACGACCTTCGGGCCGGGCAACCTCCACCACCTCGCTTACGGCGTCGAGATCAGCGGCATGGCCGCCGTTACAGGATTTGTCCCCAGAAGGCACATCACACTGGGTCCTCGGATTTTCATACTACTATGAGGACTTTGTGTTCTACTGGGACGGCGCCGGCGAGGCTTTCTTTCGACTCGGGGATTCGACGGCGACGTTGGCTGTGGGGAATAGTTGGAACAACGCGACTGGTGTGCCTGCAAATGGGGAGATCATCTTGGGATTGAATGTCGCTTCGACAGCCGCTGGGGCCTCAAATCGGGGTGATGGACCGGGCAAATTGGTTGCGTATAAGATTCCCGATAATTTGAATGATTTGGATTAGGTAAAATTCTGGAGATGTACATACCCATAAGAATTGGGAAACTGATTGACTTGGTGTTTACTGATGAAAAGATGTGAGCTGCGTTGAGAAGGAGGGCGGGGAGAACAAGAAATCCTGGACACCGCTCGGAATGAATTCTCATTTTCGCCGAGGCTCGAGGGGAGGAAGACAACCACGTGAAATTAGACGAGCGTGCTACCAGAGCCCAGAGCGAAAGCGACACTGGGAAAGCTGAAAAAGCGAAACAGGGGGAAACGAGTCTGGATGGACTAGGCACCTAGGGCACGTCAGGAAGCTCGACAGACAATCGAATATCACTCAACGATGTGCAACCCCCCACCAAATCTTCCTACGCCCTGACGCTGAGACTAACAAACGGGGACTGGCATGCAGCCTGAGGCCGCCCGGCGTAGCAGGACCTTGCGGGTCATGAAGGACTCAAGATGGGTGTAGAATTTGAAGGGTTGAGAGTAGAGGGCAGCCCCGCGTGAGTCCAGCACGGAGAGAGTGGTGGAAGACACGCGATGCAGGACGAGGAGGGAAGGTGGTGGCATAGGTCAGGAGTCGTGGGGACACGTTTCAGTCGCACAGCCCTTTATCAATCCATAGCGGTGCGAGCACCGTTCCCCTACTCTGATGGGTTCGATTCTGGATCAACTCCAAATCAACTCTGGGACAGCTGCCGAAGCACTGCCGGCACTGATGCATCTTGGCTCCGCTGATTAGTGTTTTGCCGGCTACGGCTTGAAGCCCGAAGCCGGCAGAGCCGGGGTCCGGCTAAGCCGGGCCAAGCCAAGCCCAAGCCGGGTGTGCACCCCGGCTTACGGCTCCGGCTAAGCCCCGGCTTCCAAGCCCAACTTCAGAGTCATCTCGGGAGTGTGCTGAGCAGACCACTCTGCACCCAATGTAACTGAAAAAATACTCAACATCAGCCATTATTGGACTTTGAGTTTCTCGAGTCGAACGACAGTAGAAACATTGACAGCTGATGATCATTATGATCTCATCAGCTGCCGGCTGGTAATCCGACTCTCAGAAACAGCTCAGAAATCCCACTTGCAATCTTTATTTTAGCTTTGCATCCGTCAATCTATACTACTGATGCTCCACTCAACAGTAGTTCATCTGTAGAGGGTGACAAAACAGGTTTTAAAAAATCGACCAAAGCCGCCGGCTAAGCCGGAGCCGGGCCCAAGCCGGCCGGCATATCCGGCTCCGGCTTGGGCTTGGGAATTTCAAAAGCCGGAGCCGGGTCAAGCCAAGCCCAAGCCGGCGGCTTCAAGCCAAGCCGGAGCCGGGAAAACACTACCGCTGATGAACCATTCACTGCATTCCGCGACCGTGTAGGCAGAGCTATTTCTAGCTGTGCCGACATGTGCCTACCCCGCTAGGCACATCAATTTAGGCTGTGCCTAGGTGAGTACGTCGAAACTCTGCCTAACTGTGCCTACCCTCTGCCTACGCTGTGCCTACATGACCCCCCTGTCTGGGTCTCACCACCTTTCTCGTGCTCGCTACGACCTATTCACAAGCTCTGGGGCGGACAAATGTATCGCATCTTGGTTGCCATGATCACCCATAGCCGAGAGTCCAAAATAAATCGCATAAATCGCGCCGGTAATGCCGGTGAGCCTTGGATCCGCTGGCAGTGCCGAAATTGACAGCCGTGAGATTAGTTTGCTGTAAACTGAATTCAACCGAACCCTAGATGCACTCGAGTGGTTGGCGGACCTCCAGAACAAGTTCAGGAGCTCCTCAGAGGCCAGATTAGCGTGAAAAACAGGTAAGTTTGCCTACCTGTGCCTATCCCCATAGGCAAACCCTGTGCCTACACCCCGGCGGAATGCAGTGATTTGCTAGGTGGCCTGTCGGCATGATATGATCGTCACACTGTTCCCTGATTGTTGAGAGTGATGGCAGGTCAGTAAGTAGGGACGGAGATGAATGTGGATCATGGTGGCAATCATCCGGATCAGTGGTGGCATACGTGGGAAAAGACGCAGTGAATTTTGCAGGCCATCAACCATTCAGCCCCACAGAACCCTCCTCTTGACAGACTGAGAGTAGGGGATTCTTGATTCCGATCAATGTGATCCGCGATGCCTCTCTTCCACAGACCACCACCACTATATCGCGTGCATTTCGTTGCCGCGGGGACGAAGCCCTGCAGCAGCTATTGCCCATCCTCCGGGTGCGGCGGTGCCTTTTCAATGCTCTGTCCGGCTTTGCCGCCGCTTTGGCACGTCTCTGGCACGTCCCTGTCCTGGGCGGCCAGGCCCTCTGACGCTCAATTGTGCAATACCCTTTCAAATCAACTTCCTCGTCTTGTCGCAATCGCTGCCCGACCCCCGAATGCTTAACTCATACGATAAGTATAACCTGGTCGGGACTGGTTTCGCCCCGATCCGCTGCGGCTGGGACTCCTTGGACTCTCAAATCGACCTCTTTGTATCCTGCTTGCGGCTTCCCCGGATCGAACGAGAGCTCAGCGCTCAATGCATCCAAGTATTGGCAGCTTGGTCCGGACGCACACGTTGGCCGTCTCTCTGTTATCCCCACAGCTGCTGATGTCTGTCTTTCTGCGCGATCCGGGAGGACTTGGACAGATTCAAGCGCCGAGACATGGCCTTGCGTGCGACATGCACCTCTTCCTCATCCCCTGCCTGAATCTGATGCTGGTGTAATCCGCAGGCATTCTCGAACCATGCATCCCTCCATTTACCATCCATCATCACAGGAATAGATTCAAACTGTGTACGGTCTCTTGGTCCATTGATTAAAGAATCAGGAATCAGAACGAACACGATATTACAAGTACAAGGTCTCATTCAATTCAATGGCCTCTACAAAAACCGCTAATCCAGACAGATGTTGTCAGGGATCCTATACGCAACCTGCGGCAACGGCCCATCACCGCGGACCTGTGCCCCAGCTGCGGTCGAAGCGACGTTCAACCCCAACACGATCTGCCCAGTTGCAGGCACACCAGTCGCATTGGTCCAACTGTTCCCTACAGCCAGCGTCTCCGTTGAATCCCCGAGTTGGAAGAAGGCTTCCCCGGCGCCGTCCCAGTAGAACGCATACCCCGAATAGCCGTATGAAAATCCGAGGAGGAAGTGTGAGGCGCCTTCATTGGACGTCGGGACAAACCCGGTCGCGGATCCCAAGTTGCTCAAGAGGGGGCCGTAGGTGAGATGGTGGAGGTTGCCTCGCCCGAAGGTCGTGACAACGGGAGCGACGCCGCCGACGTAGTCCATGATGTTCTGTGATGATATTATTAGAATCCAATCCATTGGTATACTTTATGCTCACTGGAAAGAATTCGGGTGCTGCTATGAAGTCGTCCACTTTCACGCGCCCTTTTGTGCCCTCCCTAGAATATCCAGAGAGCACGACTTGTGATATTCAAGCTGAAAATGAATCAGCGCTAGAATTATCGGCGGAGGAAGTGAGCGCTGGTTGGCACCATCTTCGCGAGCAAATGCGTTCGCTAACCATGCTGCCGTTCTTCCCTATCATTCATCATTTCCCCGATCGGTTGTTCAATGCTGTCAGCCGAAGCGTCACTTCGCCCAATAAGTATTTGCGCATTTGTCCCGTGGTCCAGCTGCTTAAAGTGCACGATTGTCATCGCGCGCCTCGAGGATGACTGTTGACAGCGCGCACGACTCGTGATGTTCAAATTCAAGATAGTAGCGCTCTTGGGCGCTACTGAGCTATTGCGTCCGAGCTGCGGGGAAAAGGAAAGCTTCCGTTCTTCGATACCATTCCTTGTTTCAACCGAGTGGTATGGGTCTTCGGGACTATTGGCCGGAGAGCAGTAGGTCAACTATTCGCTGAAATTACCAGTGACTGAGGTGAATAGGCAATTGGATGGAGTACAAACCAAGGCCTGTGACCCCAAATTTAAAGCAAAAGCGGTTCCCCGCGGAGTGTCGGGGTGTGGAGAACCTCCGGGAATGTGTAGCGCTGCTTCCTCTGGCTGTGAGGTTCAAGATGAGGTTTGTGGAGCATGTGTGAGTGAGTGGGCCAGCGCTGGCAATGACACCTGGCATAAAGCTATCGAATGGTCAATATGTATGTACCTTTTTTTCAATTCATTTGTTCCGCTCAACGCGTGTAGCTTTGTATAAATATACTTGTTCCTCGTGTCGGCGGGAGGGGACGTGCACTTGGTTTTCTTGTAAACACCAAGGCCAAGGGCTTGGTTTATTGACTGGGTGAGTTGAAACCTATTGGTTGCGGGCACGGATCAACACACTGTCGCTTAAAGGAAGTCGACTTCTCGTGGTGCCTCTGTGTTGAGTTCCAACTCACAAGGAGGATACATCAACTAACTCATCAGCTGTGGTTTTTGCCTGTTAGGCGCAAGCCTGAAGGTCAGACTACCTAGTGTTTCGTCGCCGTGCTTTGCAATGAAAAGTGTAACGACATCCGCGTCGCAGGGACTGCTGAGGCGGGAAGCGAACCAAATCCCTTCCAGTTCAAGTTCCTGTCGCTGGTGCATTCTTGAAAGAAGCTGCGAGGGATCAGTTAAGAGTGATGCAGAATTCAAGTCTTACTTTCCGCTGAGCTCATCTGGGCCATGGATGGCTAGTGGTTGAATCTCGAAACTACCTCGCTTGGTAGCCCACCTGGTGCCACCCCTTTAACTGTTCCGTGGCCCAGTTGGTTAAGGCGCACGACTGTTACCTTCGCTCACTCGAGCGGGTCGACATCGTGCGATCGCGGGTTCGACTCCCTCCGGAACAGTGATTTGCTTTTTGTTCCGGGTGATTAGGTGCCTCTGACTTGCGGCTCGTCGGCTTGATTTCATTCGGCTTCGCTGGGACTGGCTAGACCACTCGGATTCAGGTAGTCCTGGAGTGTCGCAGCATTTAAGAGTGTGTCGTTGCGTGAATCCAGTGCGAGTCTGAGATTGGGACGCCTGTTCCACGTCATGCCTCATGTCAGCCGCTTCCTCTTGCTCCCGACTCTCATCTCGGATTTCAAGGCTGCTCTCGTGGCGCTTCGAACTATTTCTACTCGGAAAGGCCGATGACTATACTCCTACGAATACGACACTCCGCTCCGAGACTTGCCGCGGATGTCCACCGTCCACCTCTCCTCAAGCGGACGACCAGTCTCGTACTTGGAGTCGGGCGTATGTCGTGGATACTCAGCGTCTCAAGATCTTGCTCTCCAAGTCCTAGAACAATTGGGAACTCACACTGAAGAAGGCCGTATCCGATCTTCAAAGCGTCGCCCTCAGGCCGCTTTGAGGTTCACACAATGAACCGCATGTACTGGGCTTCCCAAGCGTTTTTCTTTTTTATTGCGATTGGAATATAGGTTCGTCCCATCTCCCTCCCCCTCTCACGACCTCAGTGCCACCGACCCAAGTTGCCCCTCGTCAAGGTAAAGATGCGCTACACAAATGACACTCCAGCTTACCAGATCCTTAGTAGGCTCGAATCCAGCCTGTTATATCGAAAGCTTCACTGTCGATAGACGACACTTGTTCATAGACAGATCGGCTCCGGTCTAGATCCTTAGATACACCATGCCGAGAGTCCGCTCTTGGAAGAGTGTCATCTCGTGCGTGTTGGGCAGAACATCTCCATGCTGCAACGACCGGTCCACACGATGCCCGCCTTGAGATCCCTACATCTCTCGCCAGCTATGCATGACTGCGCCGACATCCTCAACCACCTAACCCTTCCCCGCCTCACTTCGCACTCTGCGATCTGAAGTTGAAGGGACTCCGGCGAATGCGGCGGCTAGAGCTGCTCGGATTCCTACGCTGTGTTCAATCGTCCCTCCGGAACCTCGAGCTCACTGGGATATCATGGTGCATCAGAAGTCCGAATTTCTTCCCCATGTTCGAGGCAGCGACGCATAGGTATGCCGATCTCCACCTGCCACAGCTCACCACACTCAACCTGTCATAACAGCGCTGGATTGGACGGTGCTGCTCTCGTGAAGATGCTCAAGTCGTCTTGGCGCCCGCGGGATCGGGTGGGCGCGCCGATTCTTGCGATTCTGCGTGTGGAGTTGGATTTGAACGGGCTTGCGTTTGAGGAGAAGGTGGAGGAAGAGTTGGCGGCGATTACGAGCGAGTCGGAGGGGTTTCTCAGGGACTTGGGTTTCAGACGCAATCCTCAACCAAAGGTTGAGCGTTGAACAGGAGCGAGTGATACTGTTTGGGTTTCGGTAAGTATCAGAATGTTACTACTCACACGGGGTAGCCTTGTAGCATGAAAAAATATTCCGCCAGCGTTCTCATGCCGAGTCCCGTATCGAACCGGAGCTTCTGGGCTGTGGAACTTTGTTGCTGATTTACCAGCAGCATATGCCCAGGGCGGAAACTCGGAGGAGTTCTCGGATCCGCGTGCTTTGAGATTCAGAGGGACCCCATCGGGAGCATGCCTTGACCCTTGCCGGCTACTAGCCCAGGGGACTGGACTCAAGGGTACCAGAACCGACATCGGCGTATTTCTCGTGCTGTGGATCACTTTCGGATTGTCTTCCGGGACATGAAGTCTTTCAACATACTAAAAAATCAATACATCAGTAGAATGTAAGACCACTGGTGCCGAATGGAACGGGGATTCAAGTTCGTCTTCCAGAAACGCTGCAGAGCTGGTGCATGTGCAATTTCTTGCGAGCTGGATGAAAATATATGCCTGGGGACAGTAAGCAATTGGCAGTGATCGTCGAGTGCGCCCAGCTTAGTTTCATAGTCGGGGTCGGTGCACAGTGATTGAAATGGGAGTTGACTTGAACCAAAGCTCAAGAGGCAACGCAAAGGAGGGGATTCAGAGGTCTAGGTGCCAGCGAGGTACGAAATATGAAGTATCCATCAGCCGATGCCTAAGAATACGACCAGTGCGATGACACGCATCATGATACACCAAACAAACAACGGGTTTCTCTTCCCCACCACCACGGGCAAGGTAAGATCATGGATTCCTCCCATGGGTGTCATTTTCACCGCTCTCCGCAGTCCCCGTATCCACAAACACTGGCTGGCCCGGAAAACTCCTGCGGAATCCAGCGATAACCGCCGCCTGACGACGATATATCCACGTCGTTGCCAACGCCCTTCTCCCTCCTCCTCCATTGCCAATCCCAATGCCAATTGCGCTGCTCTCTCTCAAGGAACGACTAGACACATGGGCTGAAGCCCTCGAGGCGTACGATGCTGGAGACCTCGAACGCGCTCTTGATCTCTTTTCGGTGTGTGCTCGGAGGCGTTGTTTTTGCAAGTGTCTAATTCGCTCATAGCGCCTCCCAAAGTCCTCCATAATGTTGACGAATCTGGGACTCATTCACGCTGCGCTGGGCGAACACGAAGCGGCTGTGGAGCGGTTCATCGAGGCTACCAAACGGGATCCGTATCTGGCTGTTGCGTGCGTGATGGCCTTATTCACACATTCTCCGCTCACCGATGCTCTGTTTACAGATACTTCCAATGCGGCGTCTCCAACTTCATTCTCGCACGATACGACTTTGCCTATCGCGACTTCCGAGAGGCGTTCCAGCATCTGCGCGGGAACGACTTCATGTGCGTGTCCTCCCTCGTGGCATTGCGGCCACTTATATTCCGTGCAGAAACTACGAGCAGATCGGCCTCAAATTCAAGCTCCTCCCAGCCGAAATCCTGTTCAACCGCGGTCTGTGCCGACTCCGACTGGGCGAACGCGTCGAGGGGCTGAAGGACTTGTGTGAAGCGAAGCGGGTTAGGGCGACGAAGGAGCACGATTTGATTGCGGATGCGATACGTTCGGAGGGAGAGGGGTATACTGTGTTCAGCGTCGTGCGTCCCTCTCCCTTTCTTCCGTGCCAGACTTTGACAGGACTGAATTTCATAGGCACAAGGAGTTTGCTATCGTCCCTCGGCCAAGAAACTCGCAAATGCGGCCAGTAAGGATTATATGGGCGAGGCGGTGCGTGGTCCAATCCGTCATCTGGCACTATTCCCGTTCTGAACGACGAGCAGAGATTGATCGCCGCGGTCGACGAGCACGACCTCACGACGGGGTTCACTGGCGTAGATCAGTTGATTCGCAGGAGATATCGAGAAGAGGTAGATGGGAGGTCGAGCTCGAGCTTGAGCTCGGAGCGTACGTTATGAGTTGCAGTTCCGCAAGGAGTTTGGAAGATGAGCAAGGTATAATATAGATTCTGGAACGGACTCATTTTTGTATTTTTTACAGGCCATGGATACTTTACTTATCTGATCGGCTTTCAAGCTCGCAACTGGGATTGTTCGAACGTTGAAGGAAGATATAATTTCTCGGCTTTGGTACGCTCTGCTTTCGGGGTCGTGGATCGAGGCATCAAGTCCGTCAGTATAATCAACTTGCAAACGATGTGCAAGTGCGGCAGTTGGGTGTGCTCCTCGTGAAGCAGTCGGTATCAGACGTGCAGGGATCGGGATCGAATCCCGCCCAGGACATTTGCCGACCGAAGTTCCTTTTTTTTTTTTACAGCTGCTTCAAATTTTGAAACATGCTGCTGGCTCCTGCAGGTTGTGATTTTTAACCTCGGTTCACTGAAATTTACCAAGATCTCAGCTGGTGGAAGGACGTCATCTCATGCCCCTCCCTCAAGAACCTGCAGCGTGGGGAAGAGATCGAGAGCCTGCGCCGTAACGGTGCTTGAGGTGTCGTGTAAAAATTGATACACTCCTTCGAGGCTCGTCAAGGCCGGCCTCTCTCAACCATGGACTGCCGATACCCGGGCCGACACCCGACTCGCTCCGTGATGTTGTTCTCAATTAGGTACAAGGTCAACAAACTCGCCATTGTCCCCAAAATAATCCGCCCATATAAATGCAGCCCCCATTTCATTGTTCTCCTCTGCCCGCCCATATACCCGCCCCAGCGATGACGACCACATTTACGCCTGCCAGCGCCCTCCCGCACTCACAACGCCTCCGGTTCATCCGTTCAATTCAGAAGCTCGGTGACCTCCTCACCGAGTCCTCCATGCTCATCGAGAGCCCATCCTCCCCGACCCTCGCGTCACCACCGTCATTCCTCGACTTGACCGGCTCGAAAATTCATCAGCAACGACGCCCATGCGCGCGTTCTTCTCCCTTCGCCACCCGGCTTCACCGATGGCATCTACGTTTGCCGTGTCGCTGAACACGCCTACAGACACACCCACGCCACTCGCCCACATCCCCCGTGGGCACCGTAAACGGTCCAGCACCGTCAGCGTCCCCGAGACTGCGCCCAAATCCTCCCCTTCCACGACACTCGGCCGAAGCACGGGCCGTCGTCACCGGCGTGTTCCGCGCCACACGGCATCTTCGACGTCTCTCCGTGCACCCGTCCTCCACGCCCAGGAGGTCTTTGACGCCGAGCCCTTTTCCTACCCCTCGCTCGTACCCATCCCCCCGTCGGCCTCCTCCTCTGTCTCCTCCCTCGAGGAGGCCGAGTCGGATGTGGATGCCGAGATACACATTGCTCGCAGGGAGCGCACTACGTCGACGGCGATGCACCGCAAGGAGGCGGGGTGGAGCGGGGAGTGGTCTGGGAGCGTGCGCGATATTGATGATGTTGTGCGTCAGTTGAGGGGTCTGAGGTTGAAGTGATCAATCGTCGTGTTTTGTTCCTTGTGAATGGTTTCCTGGGTCTAAGTAGTTTACATACACCTTCTAATTGCTAGTGACCTTCTTGCATACCTGTAGCCATGCGTTTGTTCTCTTTTTGTAGCCTTGTCGACGAATATTGTATACTTTGGCGGACCATACAAGCGCTCTGACCAAGCTGTTATTGTACTTTGTGGTTTCAACCGATGAACAATGATTGCGTTGTTCTGTTGTTTTCAAGTAGAACCTGCTACCCAGGCAACCGTGCTCCATGGACAGGGGTATAAAGGCGGCCGTGGTCTTCAGCAACTGTCAACTCCCCTGCTCATGGCTCCACCTCGAACTCTCTCCAGCTTTCCCGAAGAGCTGCTGGACAGAATCGCGCAGTACATCCCGCCATCCGATCTCCTCAGTCTAGTCAATGTTGGGAACGTGAACATATACAGAATTTTCGTGCCCCACTTCTACACCCATGTTGTTCTTCGGAACCCAACTATGTTGATTCGTTTCAGCGAGGCCATCACGTATCCCAACCTTGCAATCAGAGTAAAGGGTCTCACAATGTGTGTGCTATTTGAAATTTGGAATCATCTGCTCATCCTCCCAGCAGCATCTGCGGAAATTTTCGTCGTCTCCCACCTAATAAATTAGCGATCTGCTCAAAGAGGACGCGCGCCACTTGTGCCAGTGCGATCGCACAACTGCATAGGTTGGAATCACTCGAGATATCCGAACCAATCTCCATGTCCCTCCTCCCGCACCTCCCGCCGAACGCATTCCCTTTGCTCCGGAGCTTCACATCAGAATTCTGTCACTCCGTCGGCCTATTTCTGCGGGGCCACCATCCGAAATTACACACCGTCCAAGTATCGCCGCCGTCCAGGAATTCGGATTTCCGAGTGCAAATTCCACCGATTAGTATACCCTCGCTGGAAGACTTTTGGGGAGCCGAGATTTTGGCACGTGCTGTGATACCAGGGTCCAAGGTTCGGCATCCGCGGATCAACTGGGGGGATGATCGATCGCGGGGAACTGCGGCTCGGATTGATCCAGGGAGGTGCCTTGAACGGCTGGCGCGAGCGGGGATCCAAGGTCTGAATTGCACGATGAGCACTTATGATTGTCCATCTCCGGAGCAAATCGCCAAGCATCTACCGCATCTCAGTACCCTGAGACTACACGTATATTCGTATGAGGACCCGAGTCTACAGAAAGAAGTGAGTGCGAATATCCTACACCGTCCCAAGGATCAAGTACTCACCTCCGTGTCATACAGCAATTCATCTACAACCTCGTCTCAGCCCTTCCGCAGTTCAAGCGGCTCAAGAGCTTAGCCTTTGAGATTCCGTGTGCGTATGACTGGGGCAGATGGCACGGCCGGGCGGGGTTAGATTGGCTGGCGCTATTCTCCGATGCGTGTCCCTCGCTCGAGGACATCTCGTTTCCGGGACCTATGCGTTTTCGACGCGTCGCAGATGTCAACGCGCCCGGTGAGTGGTGGGAGTGGGATGTCCAGGGTGTACCACGGAGAAAATTACAGTTGCCATAAAGTTTCCAAGTAGTAATGCGTAGCTCCAGTGCCGTGACGCAACGGAAGCCGATGCGAGTAGATCAGGGATGCATGTTAACCTTGAACTTGAACGTGGTGCCAGCACAAAGTCGAGTGTCCCTTGGTCGCCTGGGACTCGACGGCACTTCTGAGATGGATTAGAATGAATAGCAGACTTGAGGAAACATCCAGTTGAAATCGCAGGAAACGGCGGTGGTGGTAGAAGACAAGAAGCGGGTGATCAAATTGATTGCCGAGCTGTTTGGCAATGCCGATATCCGAAACGTAAGCATCACTTGACGCCTCTTGCCTCTCGCCAGCACCTTGAAAGGACCAGATCCTGTGCCACGTAAGTGCTAGGCTTCTCCGTGTACTCCCTCAAGACTGATGCTCCCATTTAAGAATCCAGATCTTGTAGCCCGTCGTCAAAAGTAACAGACCACTGAGCGACATCACGGCGCGGCAAATGGGTGTCGTCCCCTCGTCCTGCGTCTCCGAGTTCTCAGAGCTTGACTCTAGGATCACCGTCAGCAGCGCACTCGACTTCCAGAGCAACCTGATCGCTGGCGTACAGAGTCCGTTGTCACCCGTCCGGACTGTCCCAAACGAAATCCTCGGCGAGATCTTCGTCATGTGCCGCGACGAGGCCCTCAATGCTCTCAACTACTCCCCGTTGAAAGTGACCCATCATCCCCTCTCACTATCCCATGTTTCCACTCAGTGGCGCGCCGTATGCTTGTCCGACGCGCGGCTCTGGGACCACATCCATGTCCATTCAGGCGCACGGATGCCTCCCACGATGATTCTCAAAGAGATCTTCAACCGATCGCGCATGCGTCCGCTTGACATAAATATCACTGGCACGCCTCTTGACGATCTCTTCCGCGTCATTCTGGCCGCCCATACCAGAGTGCAAAGGATCGTCCTCAAATTGGATTCGTCCGACAGCATTGCTGATTTTTGGAGCTACCCGAGAGATTTCCCCGCTCTAACCACTTTCGAACTCTCCATCGAGGGCGACCGGGATGCCGACAGTACCAGCACGGAGCGCACCGTCGGTTTGAGCCTCTTCAAAACGGCACCGCTTCTCCGATCGCTCCTCATCTGGTCGCATTCCTCCGAATTTGACCCTATCCCTGGCGGAGTTGTGTGGTCGCAGATCACCGAGCTGACTCTCGATCTTCGCATCGACGAGCGCACCGCACTGTCCATCATCGTTGCGTGTACTCGCTTGGAGGACTGTCGTGTCTTTATTCGGACCCTCTCCCAGCCCAGTCCACTGGTCATACCCACCGAGGTGACTACCCTGCCTCACCTGCAATGTCTCCGAGTTTTCGGCCGACAAGGGCGAGTTGCTTTCACCTTCTTTGACGGTTTATCGTTACCAGCTCTGACCGACGTCCTCTTGTCCGTGGACGAATTATCACCTGCGGCGCTACCCAACCTGTATTATCGTTCACGCTTCCACCTCAAATCTCTCCATATCTGGCAGTGGATCCCCAACGATTTGGCGGTATTCCTCCACCTCACATCATCCCTTGAAGAGCTGTCCTTTCAATTTATCACATTTGAGGACGACCTTTTTGAAGGATTCACTTATCGCCCCGCGTCCACTATGCCGTTTGTGCTTCCAAAACTCCGGTCTCTGGTTCTCTCTAACTTTGAGGGTTACGAGCCTTCTACCGGCGGTGTCTCTGCTGCAGAGATGGCCGAATCATTCAATACTTATGCTCACGAACTCAACCTCGCCTTCCCTTCCCTGCGCGCAGTCGAGCTTAGGCTGCAAGGCGATCCATTCGATGACGACGTAGAAGATCGGTTGGTGAGGGCCAGCGGAGGTATTTTCAAGTACGAGAGATGGGATACTGAAGACTAGGTCCATGAGTGGGTTGCCAGTGTTGTTTTGTTCTACTTAACAGAGATCGAATCCGACATTTCTTGTCATCGTCTAGAAATCACCGTGTGCATGCACATAGCTCGCGCCCGAAACGTATCATGCTCGCCCGCGTGTGATATCGGGCGAGGAATGAGGGCTCATATCGATGCGAACGTATGTGGTTGGAAGAACGGGCGTTGATGCCAGAATTTATAGCCAGAAATGCAAGTTACACAAAGCTCGCCGTGGGCACATTGAACCTCTCCTGCAATACCACAAAACTGAGCACAATCATGAGCTTCCTCGCCCTCATATCAATCGCGCGATGTGACGGATAGACAGGATCCTCCAAATAGCCCTTCAACAGCTCCTCGACGTACCCCCAATCAAACAAACCTGTTCGCTCAACGGTCGTTTGGGTGATCCGGTCGCGGAGGTGCACCTGCAGGGGAGTGAGGTTATTCTTGTTGGAATTGGACGGCTTGGGTGGTGGGTTGAACGGGATTTTTCGGCGTTTGTAGATTTCGTTGGTGATGAAGGGCTTCATCGCCTCTCGGAGGATCCATTTTTCGACAAGCTTCCACTTGAGCGGGCCGTCTTGTGCGATGGGGCGTAGTTTCATTGAGCTGGAGGAGGGGTGTGTTAATACTACTCAATACGGAAGAAACATTCAGGGGGGTGGACACGCACGGCGGCACTGAGTTGACGTATTCGACGAAATGATGGTCGAGGAAAGCGACACGACTCTCGATGGAATTGGCCATGTCGTTGCGATCGCCCATGAGGTTCAAGATCATTTTCGTCAAGATTGTCTTGGATGTAACATACTGTGCTCGCAGTGAGAATCGGACGAATAAGATTTACGGCGGAACACACCAAGGAGACGTTCAAACTATGCCAAGATCCCTCGACCGAGTGACGTCGCACACGCGGGTCTATAGCCTCTGAGATGCACCTAATCGCGTCGGGAGCACCAGTCTCGGCGATGACCCCTGGAAGAAACATCTGGGTTTCCTGAGGCATGGTTGAGCCAAGGCCAAGGACCGTGTGTGCGTTGACTCGAAGCAAGTTTTGAGAGGAATTGACCAACTCTTTGGACACCGTCGTATACGCGATAGCTATCTCGGGCGACCCGGCGGCTTTGAGCATTTGCGAGACAAGGTCGGCGCGTTCTGTGTCGTTCGGGACGGAGATGCCGAGTGCCTCGGCTGTGGGGTCGGAGTGTCGGAGGTAGTCAACAGGGAACCACGGGTATCCGGCGAATATTTCGTCAGACCCCTCTCCTGAAAGAGCGACCTGGAAAGAATGAGTCTAATCAGGCGGGTCGAGTAAGAATTGCAAACCTTGTATCCGTTCTCCCGCAAGGCTTTGGACAGGAGGAGTTTACCTGATCCATGGAAAGTCGTCGTAATCACTTCGGAGTGATAAATCGAGTCCTCGAAGACGTCGACCAAGCCTGCCTCTGTTGCTGGGATGGCGTGTAGCTTTGCCCCAATATGAGCCGCAGTGCGCATAGCTAGGGGAGATTCGTCTGTGGTTTCGTCCTCTAAGGCACATCTTTAGTTGAGGCAAAAGCAAGGGAATGCCCAATGTACCGATATAAGCCAACGTGAACGCTGTGACCTTTGCTTGAGGATCTTTCTCTCGCAGAAGGTGGGTAGCAATCCCTGCTACGGACGAACTATCGATCCCACCGCTGAGGTACACTGCGAGAGGGACGTCGGCACGCAAACGCAGACGGACGGACTCGATCAGCATGCTCCGCACGTTGGAAATCATTTCGTCTACAGTCCCTGGAGGAGGTGCTGATGGCGCTGGGTAGGTGATGTCCCAGTAGCGCTCGATGCGGACCTCTCCGGAGGGGAGGCAGAGCGCCGAGTGCCCTGCGCCCAGCTGGGTGTCGTAGATGAGTTGCCAAAATAAACCGAACAGGAGGCACAGTAGTACCTTGAATGCGCCCTTGAAAACAGTCCGCTCGTCTGCAAGATCCCCCTTATGCACGATACTGTTGAGATCCCATTCGGCCTGCCAGCCGAGCCCCATGAACGCCTTCATCTCACTCGCGAAAAGGACGCGACCGTGAGAGACGGTGTAGTAGAGAGGCTTGATGCCGAACCTGTCCCGTGCGGCAAACAAGAGGCGGCGCTTCACGTCGTACAGGACGAAAGCGAACTGCAGAAAGATTCAATGAGGACATTGGCCATTGGCGTGGATCCATACCTCGCCACGGAGGCTGAAAAGTAGATTCAGACCATCGCGCTTGTACCTGCATATACATCAGTCATGGGCCGCTGCGAGCAATGCTGGACACACAGCTGAACGACAAGCTCTGAGTCCGACTTGGTCTTGAAGGAGAAGCCATCGCGCTGCATTTCGGCACGGATGCGATCATGGTCGTAAATCTCGCCCGTCACGACGCAGTGGATAAGCTCATCTTCGTCGGATATGGCTGCAACAGAATCAGCCTCCGAGAGCAGTCAGCTTGGCGTTAAAAGACTGACGTTGCTGGCCGGTCTCCAAGTCTATGATGGCCAAACGCACGTGGCCAAGGCCTAGATGAAAAGTCGGTGGATATTTTGAGCCGTACTCCAAGTATGACACTCACCGACGCGTGCATCCGGCGAGACGTACGTCCCACGAGAATCGGGACCTCGATGCTTGATGATTTCGAGTGATACGGCAAGCTCACGCTCGAGGATGTCGACGGCGGGGCGCACCACAGAGTCGGGGTAAAACACAGCTGTGAGACCACACATTGTCTTGATTTGCGGGGAGGCCCCTTCGATGAGAAGTGCTTTCGTGTCGCTATTTAAGCGAAGATTTGGATTTGGAGCTAAGGCGCTGTTAATCTCCGGGGAAGTCGGACGAATGAATGGCAGAAGCAGAGTTCAGAGGCCGGGAGCGGAACGAATTGCATACCCGAGCCACTCAAAATCCCTCAAAAGACGCTCCCGCCCGCATGCTCGCTCCTTCACGAGAGAGGTCCCTACCTGCCGACAGTGCACGCGGGACATCCGTCTTGCTGGCCAGATTTCTGCGGTAAAGAAGCTTGATAAGTGTCATTAAAAGGAAAGAAAGTCGTTCCGAGGAAACGGGGGGGAGGCACTGCACTGCGTTTTGATCGCAGGCTTCACAGTATGAACAGGGGTCCCACATTCTCGAAGGAGGCTTTAAGGAGCGCGGATACGTAGCTGATAAGCAACAGCGACATTGAAGAGAAATGAGCTGGCATGATGCGCAAACGGTGAACGATGGTCCCAAGATGACGGTCGAGAACGGGGATATTTGATACATTCGTTTGTTTGAAAATTGGATACAGGGTGGAGGTATCCATTACGAGTCGGGGAACACCATCGGGGCGCGCACTTCTTCCTTCTTGGCTACACCGCACAGCGATTCGACCAGTTGAAGGGCGAACAGGAAGGTCGTTCCTGTTGAGAGCGAAACCAAAATGAGCAGAGCGAGGTGGGAGAGGCTGAACGAAGAATACTTACCGGGACCACGGCTGTGTTGAGGGAAATGAGCCGACGACGAGCCTACGAGGAAGGGAGAGTTTGCAAGGCTGACCTTGTGATGAGCTTGTTCGATACGACGACAGGATCTTCGGAATAAACGAAGTCTGCCAACGAGTACATGAATGGCGACGGAGGAGCAGAATGGGAGCACCCACCATTCTCGAGCTGCGCCTTGACACTCGGATGTGATGTCAACGGTTGTCGGTCGAGTTTAGATGTGAGGGCGGTCAGGCTTCCTGGGATGCACGTCAACGGAGGCTGGCCTCGTCGATACAGGACTTACCGGCGCAGATCATTCCGACGATCTTGTCCTCTTTGAGAAATTGACGGACGAGGCTCTGCACAGCGGGATTCTTGGACATGGTGTCTGCGCCTTTCGCGCCTCCTGGGATTATGAGCGCGTCGTAGGCGTACTGGGCTCAGATGAGTAAGTGTAGACCTCATCCCACTCCTCGCATATAGCTCACCGGGCCGAATTGCTCTGCTTGAAACACAGCGTCGTACATGATACGCACTCCTCGAGAGCAGGTTGCGTAGTTGCGAAGAGTACCAGTATCGGTGGGATCGAGGACGTATGCGGAGTTACAGGCGACGCCCGCACGGACCAGGGTGTCGTAGGTGATTGTACTGGCGGGGGATGGTCAGCAGTGGCGGAGGTAAAGAAAGATCTGACATATACAATTCCATCTCTTCAGTCCCATCCGCCAGGAGGATCGCAGCAGACGGCATCGTGGAGGTGGTGGGAGAGAGAGAGGGCTGACAAATTGACAGACTTACATAAGCCATCACTTCCTTCCCAGGGCATCCATCGCCTTCCTCCCCTCTCCATCCTTTCGAAGGCCGACCAGAGCACAAGGAGGCCTTTGAAGCGGACGACCTGCCTAGATGACCATGTGATCCTACCCAGGTCCACACGGAGGAGGGATCCACAAGTTGTCAAGACCTTGTCAAGACCCCCAAGAGTCAAGGATCCACTGCGCGATCTGTATCCGGCTGGTCGGCGGGACTGAGGGCTAAATGATATCGCTTGCTCGGATACCATCTGTTGACCTTCCGCTCTTCAGAATCAAGACCGAAAGCGCTGCGCTGGGGTTCCAAGTTCTGGGCCTCCATTTTGCACCGATCCCATCAACGCCATCTCTCTGCTTGGCGACCAGCTGCCGCGTCCTTTCAATATTGACTATCTCTCACTTTGCCCCACTGTTTTGGTGTGCGTTTGGAGTCTCGTCTATTCTGGGCCCTTGCCGTTAGCGCCTTTGTTCTTCGTACAGTCCAAACCGCTGGCAAATCACCTGTTCTCCGAGGCTACCCAACCTGGCTGTCTCATACATTCAAGCCGTTTTTGCGATACTCTCGGCTCTGTAACTCATATAGTGGACCCGATCTGTTCGGACCTCGGAGTGCCTATTATCCGAGCCAATGTCTGCGCCATGACGACTTGGTGTGACACCACGCTGTTCCCCAACGTCGTGGAAAGACGCTCCGCAGTCCCAGCCCGAATATCCGTATTCACTGTGCACAGGGTTGATTACTCTGGTCGGGACCCATCTCTCCTTTTCTGCATTGGTTCCCCGTTGAATTTGGAGTAAACCTTGGTTTCCTTTCATCAACATTCTTGGGGGTCCACCTCCTGCTCGGTTCGACAACGCTCATTCTCGCATCACCGCGAGGTTGTTATGGTTGCATGGCCAAATACGCGCCCACGGGAAACCACATCGGAACGGAAGGCGCCAATCATCAATGACCAGCGGGGTGGCGGTGAGGGAAGATGTGCATGATGCGCATTCCTACAAACGCGCATCTCATCTCGGTGACGCAAACAGATCCTATTCGTTGCGCAACGCAGCCACAGAGTGAATTGAATTTCCCCGGTGGTTCGATACTGTTCTCATATTTCCAGCGTGAACTCATTCAGGTTTGTCATCCCAGTTCATCGATCGGTCGTCAATGGTCATACCCTCAGACTTCAGATCCACGGGGGCGATGATCCTGATATCCATCCCAACTTCCAGCGAGGCACCGGCTCGGGTACGCTGAGAACTCAGATATATGCCAATTGGAGTGCCCTTTTCTCCGTTCCTGATACTTGGAGGGTATTTGCTACCATGTCGAGTAATTTGGGACCCAAGGGGACAGTTCTTGGCCGTCGGCCCGTCACAGGTAAGCGACTATTTATCATCACAGATTCACGACCGACCCGCATCATGCGCAGCACCAAGCTGTGCCCTGAACACACATTGGGCGAAATACAGGTATGCCCGTGGTTGTTGTACCAACAAAGACCTGAAGCCGCTGTATCTACTGCACGCCGATAGGACATTCATTCACAGGCATACAGCTCCGAACCTCCCCCAAGCAACTCAATTCGACACCCGTTCTACCAGGACACAGGTCACCGTTTATCCGAGGGGGATCACAATTGAAATGCGCCATTCGTCAAGGTGTCTTCCATTGCTTCTCGCACTCACCTTGCATGATCGACCTTTGGATTACAGTATCACGAACGATCTGTGCACAGTTTTAGAGTCACTGGCGCGCCAAAGTTTCAGAAACCGTTACTGGGTGCACCCCTTCGTTGCGTCTCATCACCGTATTGGGCCCGTTGCAGTGCCTTCACCCAATTTTAGGGCCTCTGAAGAATATTAAAGGCCCGAGTAAGTTTGTACTCCCTTCCATTCACTCACCACTATAGATGTCTTCACCGGATGCAAGATTTCGTCGGGCGTATGTCGCGTGCGTCAACTGCCGAAGGCGAAAAGTGAAGGTACGCTTTTGGATTATGTCTTCTTTTGTCAAGCTGATATATGATACACCCTAGTGCGTACCAACGTCTGAGAACGATTGGACGCAGCCTTGTGTTCGGTGCCAGCGCAAGGGCCTCGAGTGCGAGTCTGCACTAGCTCAAAAACCGGACGACTTGGCGCGGGCGCCTGCTCGTCCAACTCCCTCAACGAGCTCTGGTCATAGCCACCCACGCTCCGGCTGGTCACCGCAGCCCTCGCACCCTTCCAACATGCACCCCCAAACCGGATTCGCCCCCATACCCTTGCCCACTTCGGGAGCAAACAACAACAACCTCATGTATGGGCACCATGGACAAGGCCATCATCACTCGTATCCGTCTCCCAGTCCGTATCCGCCCTCTCAGAGCGCCCATCATCGACCTTCGCATTCCAATGTAAATGTACCCGCTTCGATGCAGATGGACTACTCCGCTCCCGGCCAGACGTTCCACAACAGTCGCGCGCCTCAATGGACGAATCAACAGGTGGTGTCGAATCTGTATGGCAGCAACTATAATCTGCAGCAGGCGGCCGTACCTCCGCAGGACGGCCGCGCGTTTCCGTATGCGCAGGGACAGTGGGTGTGCGTCGTCATTTCTGCTCTTCATTGTTGTTTACTCAAGTTCGTCTCAGCCAATGCATCTGTCCGCCGACGGGTCCGTGCACATGCGGTGCCCAATTCAACAACCTGCAACTCTAGATGCTCCTCTCTTGGATGCGGAGGTATACTTGCGTGGTCCGACCGAATGTACATACCTTGCACATCTCGGTTTATTTCTCAACTGTATAGACCCATCTCCGAAATAAGAGATGACTCACTCGTCCTTGTACTTGCTCGACCAACCTCGGGAATCACGAAAATTTTCCAACTCAATTGAATGCCTGCGCGTCTCGGACGCGTCTCGGAAATAAGCGACGATCCAGTCATCCTTGTACTTAAGCCTCGACTCAAGGAACCTCGGGAATCGCGAAAATTTTTCCAACTCCATTGAGTGGGGGGGGATATTCCAGGATCGACGTCGATCAAACAGCCTCCCTTGTACCTCCACATCCGGTCGTCTCCACCGCTCTTGTTTTCCCGAAATAGGTGCCATAAGATATTAGCTCCCGTCCGGAGCCACACCTAGTACCTTGATCGTCGTTACTCTTCGTGGCGAGTAGTGCTTTGAGTCGTTCCGGTGCCTTTGATCATGATGCAACCAGCCGGACACTGAAACGGTCGCGACGGCAGTCATTACGGCTTTCCCACCGTCGCCAAATGGAGTACATGGGCTGCTCCCCGGCGCCGTACTTGTCCGCGTCCTTGGCAGATGATCTTATCATTGATCTCACCACCGGATCATCTAGTGGACACTGTGAACACTTGTTTGTGTTCTGATCGCCCTGCTTTTTTCCGTCTCCTCCTCTCCCTCCATCCGATTCAGCTGTACTCACGTGCGGATGATCAACATTCACCGCTTCCCCACGTTTCCATCTTGCCCCTTGGAGGTACCCACCGAACAATGCTGCCTGGCCACATCATTCGCGACTCGACTCGAGGCGCCGCTCCTTTGTCAATCCGATTGACTTTATCCTTGTGCAGCCACTGGGGAACTTGACGACCCTGGATCTGCCATTTCAGGCTACGGTACTCGTAATTGTCCGTCCTTTGTTCGGCCAATGCCGATAACTGGTCGTGCCATTGTCCTCGGGACGCACGCGGGGTGGTGGTCTGATTGCGGTTAATTATAAAAGACGCGTCGCGTCGTGTTGGGGTCAGTTTTCATTACCTCTTCTTCTCTCTCCTCTCACAACCACATTGCATCCATGCCACTCAAAGAGAACCTTCCGGAGGGTTATCTCTCGAAATATGTCGTCAGAATCGGAGATAGGACGGTCCATCTTCCAAAGGTGCGTTGCGTTGCTTCATGGCTTGCCACCACATTCTAACGCATGAGCACAGGGTGGAAAACGTCCACCGACGACCCCAAAGGCTCTGCTATGTCCTGTCTCCGGCTGCCCGTGGAGCTTCGACAATCGCCACGGTCTGAGGGTTCACGGAGATATGCACCTCACGCGGAAGCAGATCGAGGAACGGTACGTCAATGTGTGTTTCTTACCCGCCGCCCAGATGTAACAGAATTCGTCTTAGGATGCATAAATGCGAGAAAACCCCGGGGTGTGATTTCGCTACCCTCAAACAGCATAACCTGAACAATCACCAGAAACAGTGAGTAGCGCGTCTTTCCATTGCGTTAGCCTTGCCCTTGCTTACAGATATCATTAGCTGCGGACAGCCTCAAGGAGCGCCCAAGACCGCGAGCAAGCCCAAACGTACTCGCACTAAGGGTCCTCCCCTCGAATCGCGTCAGATGCAGACCCCGTCGACCGTGTGTTTCGAGTGTGAATATTTCGAGATGGCCTCCTCATCCAGTTACCCCGCCGGCAGGGAAATCATATCTTCGATGACTAGTGGTGGTTCCGGGTATTCGAGCCACAAATTCGTGTATTACGTGCCCTCTTCGCACTCGGCGTCCGGATCCTCCGCGCCTTTGAAGCTCCTCTATCCAGGGAACACCCACGAGGCGAGGGCTTCGCGGAAGATGTACTGTGGGAGTTGTGGGCGGAGCAAGCGCTGCGCCTGATGCTGGCGTGGATACTGAACTGCGATGAACTACTAATAGTAGCAATATTGTTTCGATGTAGATGGACTTCTGTTGTTGATCACGTATGTACATATGTTAAAAGAAAAATCGGAGCAAAAGCATACAGTGGACTCCTCGAATGGCGAGCCCAGGAGTCGAGCCGGTTTGAACAGGTCGTTCGTAACACAGCTCTGAGCGCTGAGCTCACGAGCCGGGTGTCGGATGTCCATTCCAGGGATATATATCGACTCGCCCTGTCCCCTTCGATTCCCAACTTCGCCTGGATCAAAAGTGATCATCATCAGATGCCTTTGTGCAAATCAGCCACGTGCGCAACACGTGGGCCGTCCCTCTCTTCTTCCCGACACTCATCAACACTTTCCCTGCGAGCTCAAGGTGGCGCATTTCACGCCAGATGCTCCTCGAACCGCGTCTCCCACCTGAACTGCAACGGCTCATCTTCGAGATGGCCGCCCGGACTCACCCATCGTCCATGCTCGATCTCCTGCTGGTGGCACGGCGCGTCAAGGAATGGTCAGTGACCAGACTCTGCCCCACTCTCAGAAGCGTTGACCGCGTCACAGGCTGCAGCCTCTTGCCCACAGCGTCGTCTTCTGCCCCACGCAGTATCTCGAGCAGGAAGACCTTCACAAAAAGACATGCGGGTACCCTCACGTGTACATCTCTCGTCACGCGCCTCCAGAACTCCCTCCCCATTTGCGCTCTTCCGCCCGACATCTCTGGCTCATCAACAATTCACCCGAACACACCACCCTCGCCTTGTCCTGTCCGCTCCTCGAGAGCATCGTGTGTGCTGGGCCACACGCAAAGCAACTCCTCGCCCTAACCAATCCCCCTCCGCTGAAACGCCTCGCCTGCAACCTAAGGCGGCTATTCGACCCAGTTGATTTCACTCACCCGATCTTTGCGCGTCTCACGCACCTCGATATGTGGGATTTTGAATTTGGAAGCGAGGAGGAGTGGTCTGGGCTAGCGTCCATCCCAAACCTCACGCATCTCGCGTTTTCTGTCATACAATTCTTGCCGCTCCTCCCCAAAGTACTCCATACATGCGCCTCCCTTCGGGTTCTCCTCATGTTGGTTGCTCCACATCCTGAGGGTACCAGACTCGTCGCGGATCCTGACCTGGCAGCGGATCCTAGGTTCGTTTGGATGAGGCGTCGAGAGCACGTGGAAGATTGGCATCTTGGTGTGCTGACGGGTGTCGATTTTTGGTCGAGAGCGGAGGATTGGGTTGATCGACGGCGGCTTGGAGAGGGTGAGTCACAGCGGTTCCTTCAATGTTGATTAATCATTCATCTTGTCCCCAGGTTTAAGGTTTTATATCGACGAGGACAATACTTAGTCGAGATCTTCTGTCGATGATGCTTGTCACTCCCTTCGCACAGCAAAGTATTGTAGATGCATCTTTGGAGACATTCCAGGACATTTCCCGCGACGTTGCTTACATATCCCATGTCCACAGAGCACAGCAACTTTTCAGACGACCCTGAAGTGGCGTCGGCAACGTGACGCGCTGAGAGTCGGGATCCGGGACGGCGCGGCCCGTGCCGCCCGAGCGCTGGCCATACGAACCACCAATGGTGCTCAACTCTGCGTGTTTGTGCATTGACTAGAGGGTTCGCAACTCGCTCGGTTTTGGCGGTTCGATGTACGGATTACTTCCAACGTAGCAATCTTTCCGGCAGTGCGACGTCAATTCAACGATACCACCGCCCACATGCCCGATATGTTTCGTGAGGCAGTGCTCCGTTGCCCGCCCGGTCATAAATACCCACCCGCCCTCTCCCTTGCTCACACATAAAGCCCGTCATCCTCATTCCCCGCCGCACCTCATGTCCGAATGTGACGGTATCTGCGAGTGCATTCTTGCTTGCTGCGATCCCGACTGTTGGTCGAACTGCGATTGCGACTGCTTCTCGAATTCCGACTCGTGTGTGTGTTGCTGTAACTGCAGCGATGGGGCAGGATGGGATTGCTGGAATGGCGATGGGGATGACAATGGGGGGAGCGGACGGGAAGAGAGCGTTGATTATGGGTGGAGTTGGTGGTGGTGTGCGCATGCGTGCCTTCATCCTTCTGATTTCTTACCATGCGTTCACAGGGGGTTACAACAACTCATCATCCGTCGGTCCATGGGAGACATGTACAAGCCGTACTGGGAGGCGGAATCGCAAGGAGGGAGAGGAGGAAGAGGAACGAATGGGTATGATCGTGGTCGAGCCTCCGCGTGTCGAGATGAAATCACCTGCCCTGCGTTCACCGAGCCCCGCGCAGCTGCCCATATCAGAGGCTTGGAGAAAGGACGAATTGCTGCACGTCGAGGGTATGCGCATACCGTCTCCTCCGCCACCCAGTGTATTGTCAGCTCACAGGTGATGAGCGCTTGTTGGTACTGTGCATGGTTTCGTTGTGGGATTAGTATACCTTCTAGGACTTTTCCTTTGGACTCTTCGAGCATGTTTTTATTACGCTTGTCGGACAAGGTTATGTAAGTTTCACCTCACGATGCATACGAAGCTTGTGCGTATATGAAGGACCAAGTAACGGCCAATGTTATGTAAGTTTCACCTCACGATGCATACGAAGCTTGTGCGTATATGAAGGACCAAGTAACGGCCAATGATAAACGCTGGGAGTCAAACCTGATACGACCTTTGCGTTGTAAAATTATGGCAGAGCAAGTAGTTGTTGTTGGGGTCTGACTGTACCGGACCCGGGCACGTCTGCAAGTGTATAAAAAAAGGGTAACGACTTTGATGATGAGAACATTCTCATCTGCAAGGCCGGGAATCGAACCCGAAGGAGTCGTGATGCAATCGCCATGGGGCTTTCAACAGGACCTCAGCTCCTCGTGCCTCCTACCTACTTGAAGTATAATTGCTGGGACTAGCTTGGCACTTGATCTGGAACTTACGAGTAGATCGGCGCATTCGACATCCTGATCAAGATATCTCCCAGTCCGAAATACACAACCGTTGGGTTAGAACAATGAACTCTGCCCTTCAAAGAGACCGTATTTTGACAGACAAGTTTAAATTTGGTCCGCTAAGCTTCGACAAACAGGTGGTACTTAACACCTGGAGTGGGCTATTACTGGACGAAGATGCCCTGCCGGAAAATTGGATTAATGTCAGGGGGGTTTTAGTGGGTATTCTGCCCTTGAGAGCAGGTGTTGGCTGAGCCGCACCCACGCAGGAGTCCGACACTGGTATAACGTGCATAAAGGCATTTCCTCCTGAGCGGTTTTTTTCCTGGCTTCTACTGGTATACCTCTTCCAGTTAACCCCAGCGGATGTATGTTAGAATGCTAAGTGCAGACTGATGTGCATTGTCCCACACGCTCCAAAAGAAAAAAAAAAAAAAAACCGGCGGACAAGTGGGTGATGGGTAATCCAAATCGCAAGACCCGCACACTGATCCGCGCGGTTGTGCCCGGATTTGGTTTTTCGACCGTAAATCAATAAGTATAATATATTGCTGCCGGAGTCTAGGCTGCTCCAAAGCTACATGCTCTTGTTCCTTCATCCCGGTGTGACGATGACTACTGCTTTCCGAGATAAATAGTACCTACTTGCACCGTGCCGTGAGGTGCTGACCAAGCATCAAGGGATGATCACGGAGCCTGGAGGTGACGTCACATTCTGATCCGCCCCGGCGGCCCTTCTTTCGTCACCATCATCATCGTCGAATCGTCGTTCCACCGTGCTGGCCGAAGATACGGGCAATCTCGTGGATTAAGTGGTACCGTCGCTATCTCAACCATGTACCCCGGTGGTCTCGCATGGTTTCCTCTGCTCTGAGCCACGTAGAAGCCTGTAGAAGCGTAGATTGTTGGTGACTCGGTGCCACCGCTACGACTTGCAGGTGCGTGACCGTCGACTAGTTTTTCCCTCTAATTGACTAAACCGAATGTAACCTATCCTTACCGTAGCTCTCTTCCCGGACTGTCCTCGACTATCGGCGCAGCACTTCCGTTAACCCGACGATGATCGAGTGTGGAGTCTGGACCACAGAATCTTGTTCGCCTCATCGGGCCTCGCCGGGGGCTCGAGCCGAATTCCTAGCATAGAACTGTCACCATCGCTCACGACGCAGTGTGAGATTCTCCTACCTGGGTGTATCGCGTCCTGAATCCAGTGATAGTACGCATGCGATCCCTCCGCATCTGGCAGTATACTCTCGACAAAGCCAATGGAGACCGATTGGGCAACTTGACACGCCGCTGCCAGACGATCCAGGATTGGCTCTTTTGTGGCCAGTATGACGGCGTGGACTGATTCCCGCTCAGATACTCAATCTTCCAACACTCGGTCAACGCCGGCTCGGTCCCGTGGCAAGTGGCCATTCACGCTCTCGTCATCGAAGCTATCCGACGGGACGACTACGATACGGAGTATCAAAACCACAATCAACTGGGTAGAGGACTGAACGGTCTCCTCCCGCGCCGGGCACGCCTCTGTGACCTCAAGGAGAAGGGTGGGAGCTGGCAGGATCTCGCCTGGCTGCTCGAGCTAAATCAAGGCTTCTACAACGCGGCAAGCCTGGCGGACAAAGGCCGGACCGTCTCTTGGATGGGCAATCCGATTAACCCTGCGGCGGGCAACGAGCGCCTTGAACCTGTCGTGACCGCGTTCCCTGTGTCCAGAGCAGGATACTCAGACCCGCAGTTGTCGATAATTGGGTGCGAGACCATTGGCCTCCGTCCACACCCGCTCAAGCGAGATGCTTACGGTCTATACAACAACCGAGAGATGCGGCTCGTCAAGTGGCTTTCGATTGTTCTCTGCATAGCTGTTGTGGTCATTGGAGGAGTCGCCTCTCAAGGGGATGTCGGGACCATTTTCTTGCTGCTGTATATCGCCTGCATGGTCTATTGCCTCATTGAGATGCTCATCAGCACCATGTACCTCGAACGCGCAGGCTGGGCATTTTTCGAGGACTCGATGTACGGCGAACCACTTGAATCCAAGTTGAGAAAACAAGATCCGAATTTGGGTCTGTTGACCTACTGGGGTGGGTTGTGCTTCCGTGCTTCACTCATGCATCTAACATGATGATTGCAGGCGATTGTCAGCTGGTTCCGCAATGGGAAGCCCCGCCGAGGCGGACACATTACAATGCCAGCCTCGTTGATCTACGGAACCGCGTCTGCATGCGTACAACAGTGGTTGATCGCTCGAACGCCCTCGTCCCGCTCGCTATTCATGGCAGCGGCGCCACTTGCATGCTACTCAAACGACCCAAGGATGGGGACAAGGACGCGACGTACTTTGCCCAGAAGGTTGGAATGTGTAATCTGCCGCCGTACATCTTCTCGCAGACAGTGAGATCTGGGACGATTTTCGTTGGTGAACACAAAGAAGAGAAGGGTATGACTCGTATGAGGAAGGAAGAAAATACAGGCCAGTTGTATCATGTTGTCCGACACTGTCGGCACAGCGCCCTGTCTGTCGTTACTTGGAAATATTATCGCCGTTCTTGTGTCTTGATGAAATCCAGGCTTGTTGTTCAAAATCACCCCCGCGGCCAACCCGCGGCCAAAGCGAAAAAAAAAACTACATCGATGTTTTTCCCATGCAGGATGCCACCTGGAGAAGATGAGTTTTAATCCAACCAGTAGCAACATCCGGGATCCATCAGGGTGGGAACGCAGCGGCATGCCATCACGTCGAAACTAGCCACTGATGATACGGATCAATAACCCTCACCCTTTTTTCGCTCTCATGACTCACGCCACACTGCTGGCTCCCCACCGTCGACGACGCGGCGACGCCCGAGACTCTCTCACTGTCAGACTAGCGCCCGACCTTCTCGACCCCTCCATCCTGAGCAGCAGACCCTGCCTTCCTCCTTCGCCATCGAGTGCTGAAAGCACGCGGCCTTGCGCATCCTTCCGCCCGGGCCCTTTAGCTGAAAAACGAACGACACATGACTCGGGCATACCACAAGGAAGTGCGTCGTTGCCGCCTGATCTCTTGGTAATCCGGTGTCAGTCCAATTACTTGTCTTCTGCAAGGCGATGCGTGTTGTAGACCGCAGGCTTCTTCCCCCAAGTCATCGTCCCTCGCATCCCTCGCCTTCAATCATTCCCAGTACTATGCAGGTCTCTCCTTGCTGCCGCTAATCAAAATCCTGTTCCCGGCCCCTCTGCCCTCTCACGGCCGGCTTCCTTTCTCCTCCTCCATAAGGAATGCTTTCATGCTTGACTTGGAGTAGAATTTCTCGCGCATGCACATGGTGTCTCTGATACTCTGCCAAGCTGCGTCGTGCTTGGGACGTCCCGAGATAAGGTTATTCTTTGTTCGCTATCTATGCGTTGTCGCCCAAGTACTCGTATAACTTTGTTATTTCAGGATTCAGACGACCGTGCGCTGTCTATTCCAAAATTGTCACTGCTGTGCTGGCGCGGCTCCCCTCGATTCGTCATGACCCGGTCGCGCATCGTACGTGGGGATGATGAGAAGCTCCACTATACAATAAATCCTAATTCTTCTGCCTCGCTGAGAACTATTCAATCTCTTCGGCAATTTCGGCCAAGAAACACCGCAATCTGCGCCTAGGTCGGCTGACTGCGTCTCTCTGCTGGCGAGCCGCGATAGGAGGGTTTCCGGTAATAATACGCTCCACGCTTCCTGTGGGATATTTTCCTTGAACGATCTTCGGATTCGCACCCCCGCGTGGAGACTTGCATGCACGTGCCCTTATCAGAACTCGTGAACATCTGGCAACCAATATCTTCCGCGCAGGGACGAAAATTCATTGGCCCCTCGAAGCTGCATGCTGGCAGGGTAGCATGTCGAATTCGGGTTCCTGTCGCCTGCTGCCCGGTGGGGCCGAAGGCGAAGGGCAATTCCGAGAGGTATAAGAATGATCGTGGGGGAACGATACAAACCATACAGATTACCCACCCAGTCCTCTGTACACTCCTCATCGATCGACATGAAGACCGCCATCCTCACCGCTCTCATCGCTGCCTCCCTCGCCGCCGCCGAGGTGACCTGGACCTTCCAGAAGTTCGAGAACGGCGTCGAGGTCCCCTTCGTGGACGTCGCCGGTCCCCGCACCGAGTTCCAGTCCAAGGCCATGTCGAGGGTCAGCGACGCGCGCAAGCGCAATCGCTTCAACCGTGCTGCCCAGGCTACCGTTACCTCGAGCAACTGGTGCGGTGCGGCACTCACTGGCACTGGTTTCTCCTCCGTCGTCGGCACCTGGACCATTCCTGCCATCACCGCCCGTTCTGGCCAGTCTTCCAGCAGCGAACCCTCCATCTCGCAGTGGGTGGGTATCGACGGGTTCAGCAACAGTGCTTTGATACAAGGTGGGACGCTCTCTGAGCTCGTTGGTGGTCGCCAGGAGAACGTGGCGTGGACGGAGATGCTGCCCGCTGCCTCGCGTGACACGACTCTCGCTGGTGAGTTCGTTCCTCCCATTCCTCGCGACATAATAACGAATTTCTTCTTCTTCAGTCAATACCGGCGACAGCATCACCACCAACGTGACCATGACCTCCACCACCTCTGGTACCGTCACCATCACCAACAACTCCCGCGGCACCTCTGTCGTCGGCACCGTCTCTGGCGGCACCCGTCTCTCCGCCGCCTCGGCCGAGTGGATCCTCGAGGACTTTGAGGAGGGTTCCAGCTTGGTTGCCTTCGCAGGCTTCCCTACCAGCACCTTCACGGGCTCGGCTATCCAGTCGGGCAAGGGCGTCACCCCCGGCTCGTCGGCGACGCTTATTGATTTGACCCAGAACTCCGAGCTTTGCTCGGCCACCATTTCAGGGTCGACCATTTCCGTCAAGGATTCGTAGATTTGGGAAGGCGGGCTTTTTGTACGAGTTGGGTCTGTGTAGCGTATAGTGGAATTACATTTTGCGTGTTGAGTGTTCTTTCTGCCGTGAAATGCCGACCAAATTTATTGATTGATTGATTTGCCTCGATGCGGCATGTTCATTGTATTGCTACCTCCGCTGTGAGTCCTCGTACCTTGGGTCCTTGTATTCGCCGCATATGTATTGTCGGATCGCTGGTTATGACTGCACGACCTGCACTGGGTTCGACTCCCAGCCCCGTCCGTTGACGAAGAGTCACCTGGCATTCTTGCTCTTACTGCGTACATACAGATGGATACTTGAGCTTGAGACTGTAATTATGTCACAACTGCTTGCAACCGTTTCATTGGTTTCAATGGTGAATTGCCTTGTTCGAGAGTGACACGGTCACTTTGCCGAACGTTGATCACCGGCACTCTCGGCTCATCTCAATCATAGATAGATTTAGACAGCGCAGTTTTGAATTGATATTCGCTTTCTGCCGTGCTAGCACTAAGCACAAAAAGAAGAGATGGTGGCTGTATGAAGAGAGCGGGAATCGAACACAGTAACCACAAACGTTTCACTCTGAGAATACCGAGTGGTGAAGTACTGATGAGCTTGCGAAAGCAGGACGGGTTCTTGTGACAGCGGAGTGACAGCTGATCCGTGATCCGCACTTCTCTCATCGCACCACAATCATCTGCCAGCACTTCGTGCAATGCAACGCCTACATCGACGAATCCACGCTCCAGAGTGTCCAAAACCTTTCTCTGACTGTACCTACTCCACCTCATCGTGTTTTCTCGGCTGGGAACGACCTTTTTGCCCCTTTTCTTTCTGGATACCCTTGCTCCACTCGGACTTCACTCGGACTTTCTCTTTCGATGGGACCACATAGATAGGTGGCGGCTGGGACTGAGGTGAGCTCTGCCGGTCTTATGACCCTTCCTTTCTGCCAGCACCCGTGTGTCTCTCCACTACGAGTCCTGTACACCATCACGGCTATATCATCCATCGCTTGCTGCTACATCCCTTGCTATGGGTCTTGTCATACCGCCTGGCTGTCAACCCTGGGCCTATTCAAACTCTTTCGACAACACACCTATGGACCTATGCTCTCAGGTACTCGCTGCTGCCTCTGCTATCGGATTCTCCTTCCTGGCCATCGAGTGCCCATTCACATGCATCCATGCCCTTGAGCGCTGGATTGCTTTATTCCTCCGCTATCGAAAGTGTCTTATTCGAGCATTGAATCCCTATTCACATGCATCCATGCCCTTGAGCGCTGGATTGCTTCATTCTTCCGCTGTCGAATGCGTTGTATTTCGGGCATCTAGTCCCCATTCACATGCATCCATGCCTTTGAGCGCTGGATTGCTGCATTCCTCCGCTATTCTAAGCGTCGATTTCGGGCATTGAGTCCCTATTCACATGCATCCATGCCTTTGAGCGCTGGATTGCTTCATTCCTTCGCTATCGTAAGCGTCGATTTCGGGCATCGAATCCCCATTCGCACGCATCCATGCCTTTGAGCGCTGGATTGCTTCATTCCTTCGCTATCGTAAGCGTCAATTTCGGGCATCGAATCCCCATTCGCACGCATCCATGCCTTCGAGTGCTTCATCCCTGCATTATCGATAAGTGTCCAGTCTTCAAGTTGTGGGCATTGAGTTCCCATTCATTCGCATGCATCCATACCTTCGGTGGATTGCTTCCTTTCCTCCACTATCAAACACACCGACTCTTTGTTCTTTCTGGCCATTGCAATATGCATCCAAATCCTCAAGAGTAACGAACAGAGCAGTCTTTGGGTACAACTTTGGGTCTTGGAACAGTTACGACTACGGCTTGAAAACAGATACAACAATGTCGAATCAATCAACCAGCATATATTGCCTTCTTCAGCTTGAAACACGCAAGATAATTACTACGGCCTTACGGACCTTCAGGATTTGGGCAACCTCTACTCTGAGCCGGCCCCTTTGACCACAGCACCAATCAGCATTTAACTCTGGCTTGTACCTTGCCCTCCAGGTTGAAGCACCCAAGATAATTACCACGGCCTTACTGACCTCTAGGGCACCCTCTGCTTCGCGGCCTTCTTTGACTACGGTATGACAGCCGGATTGTCTGATCTTGGGTTTGAAGTTCTGCATTACATTTCAGCACATCAACAGCGAGTTTACTCTGAACTCTCCGCTATCGAAAGCATCAAGTTTCACTCTCCCTTCGAGCCCCTTCGGAGTACACATCCATGTTCTCAAGCGCTGGATTACCTCATATCTCTGCCTGCTATCAAGAGCACTCAATTCATGACTCCATTCGTACTATACATCCATGCCCTCGAGTGCAGCGTCGAGTTCACCTGACCATCAAGTTCCCATTCATTCATTCTATGCATCCATGCTCTCGAGCGCTGGATTGCATTCTTACTTAGCGATCAAAAGTGTTGTTTTCTGGGCATCGAGCTCCCGACTGTTCAGTCTTTCTGGTCATCAAGTTCTCATTTGTTTTCAACATCTAAGTATGCTGTCAAGCCACTGGATTGCCTTACTTCCGCACTAGAAATTGTCGGGCTTTTGGGAATCAACTACCTCATTCATGATACGCAGATGGTCATGGAGTGCCTCTTCCCAGTGCACATTCACGTCCTCGAGAGCAACGAGCTGGATGATCTTGGGGTTACACCTTGGGAATAACTACGGCTTGCACACGGATACAATCATATTGACCTTCGGCATTCAACGTTCTAGGCTTCTAGCTTTCCTTTGTACCTCGCCCTCTCCATTCTGGACCACACAAGATGACTGCAACGGCTTTGCGTTTACACGGTACTCCGAACTGACCTCATTGCACCATGGTTCCGGACTATTGGACTGTCTTGACTTGGATTTCTAAACTTACGTGGACATTGCGTTTCGACACATTAATGGCCGATCTGTTATGCATTCCCGCGACTACCTGTTCCTTTGGCTATCGAAAGCCCCTTCCTAGACTATCGAGCGCCCGTCTTGGAGTGCACATCCATATCCTTCAAGTGCTGGATTGCCTTATATCCCTGTCTGCTATCGAGGGTGTAGCACCCTGTGTCATTGAGGTTCCTTCTTTCTACTTTCATATTGTCGAAACCAGATGGCTTCGTGCCTAGGCCTCATCTTCGAAGAGGTGATTTGCTATTGACGGTATTTCATTCGCATGTTACAATTCCTGGTCCTCGAGCGCCGGGAATTTGTTATCAAACATATCCGTCTTTGCATCCATATCTTTGTGTGTTTCTGGCCTTCGAGTGCCCATTCTTCGTAAGTATATATGCCTTCCCTCCGGTGCTATCAAAAGCATCAACTTTCTTGCCACCAACTGCCTTTTTTTTTTCTTCTCCGCTTTCAAAAGTGTTGAGTCTCTGGCCATCGAGTGCCTAATTTGCAATACAAATCTATGCCCTCAACAGTTGGATCCACCTGTTCCCCGTGATCGGTGCACCAGCCATTGATAGTGTTGGATTCTCCGCTATCGGAAGCATCGAGCTCGTTCCTTCAACCGTAGTCTACGGTAGGTGTTGTGCCTTGCGTCATCAGGTTTTCTTTCTCTCCACGCATCCATGCCATTGAGAACTGGATTGCGCAGTGGCTTGTGTTCACTGGCTGGCGAGCCATGTAATTTGCCATCGATGGCAGTCTGTCTGTATATGAAATTCCTGGTCTTCGAGCATCAAGTGTTCTTTATCACAGATGTGCTTTTCCATCTACAGCGTTCACACCCGTAATCAAATTTACCCGGGTTCGTCATACGGGCCTCTTTCCATGGAATTCCTTTGTCTCATCTTGGAGCAATGTTATGATATCGTGTTACATTCATGAACCCGAGAACATTCAGCTACTATTAACCCACAAGGTGGTTCGGAGCGTGCCCCACTCCTCCACTCCAGTTGTCTCTCCTTCGAATCCATCTAACAACACTCGGTTGAACCTACTACTGCTCCATTTTCATTGTTTTTCTGGTTACTTGTCCGAGCAAGCTTATTCAAGTGCATCCCAGCTTAACGTTCGTATGGGATTGGAGCCACGTTCAGCTCCACCATCTCAGCAGGAAAGTCAACCCTGCTTCACCAAATTTCTCTGTCTGGGAACCCCTCGAGCTTTCCCAGCTTCTTGATCGGACTGAGCGCTCCTCACTCGTTCGGTTGTGTTAATTTCCCGAATGACCGTACTCTTGGCTCACCCTCATCGACCTTGTCATCAAGCAATCACTATCATCGAGGGCACTGTTATCCCAGCCAGCGCTTGACTCAATTACTGATCATGAATACATCGCATCCAGCGTTGCAATCGGCTCGACATGGTATTCGGTGCTTGCTGTCCTTTGTTCTGACTGTCTCTGTCTCGAGAATTTGCCTTCGGCTGTCATTTCAGGGCAGTGACCTGTCCTCTCAGCAGGATGTTTCCACAGCTGGCCTTTTGTATTACACCCTTCTTAGTTCTATGGGTCACCATCTACAGTCATACAAGTTTGATTCCAAGGTCCCGGTGTTGTGTCTTGACTATTGAAACGTCGCAACAACCCGGTGTGACAATGTCGGTTCTGCCGTATTCAATTCATTCCAACTAGCGGACAACAATTGCTTTGGTTGCTTTTTGTGTAATCTGCCTTCGTGTCATGTCCATTTACAACTCTGTCGAGACTGACTTCGCATTCTTTTGGAATTTAGCTTTAGTGTTGCATCGACTCGGAAGCAGCAGCAGCACAATGATCTGCGAATAGAAGGAATTGATTCTTCGCCGCTCATTTGTTGGGTTAGTCGTGGGCGTTTGGTGATGCCCTCGTCTGGCGTCTTCGTTTTGGGTTCATTCTCACGCCTCACCATCGCCCTACGACCTGGAGATCAGCGGTTCAAGAAGTTGAATCTTCCGCTGCTCCTCCACCCCCAGACAATCTCTGTGGCTGCCCCAAAAATAGCTTTTGAATTCCAGACGCAAACGAAGCGCAGAACAAGACGTCCTTGTGAGGATTCAGGTGTCCGGCCATCTCGTTGTAATCCAGTCGCTTCATCTCATCTCATACTTTCGCAGTTTTGAATCGATAAGTAATCACTTTCTTCCATCGCTTCAGTGTGTGTGAAGGCAAAAAAGATACATTCTGCTGGATATGTGGGACTCGACTGAAAGATGGAGCTATTTGCATCCTTGTTCTATATTCACGAAATCGAGTATTGTAGCCACGACGGAAACATTATCCAAAACACTCTACATTATTTCAGCAAACCACTCCCTAATCCTCGCAAAGCACTCCGCGATACCCTTCATCTGCTGTCTCCCAAACGGATTGCCCGATCCAAACACGTCGACCCCGGGTTCCTGCACGACAAACTCCGAGTCCGCGTCCAACCCCAAACCAAAATCGAACCGGGGCAAATCAATCTGCACACCCTGTGCAGGCCTCGGCGGGTTTCCACCATCGCCAATCATAATCTGCACGCCCTCACTCCACACACCATCGACGACGACGAATATCCATGCAGGGCCCGGGGGATACACGTTGTTGTTCGGGGGAGCGATGATCTCAAGGGTATTTTCGTGGAGCTTATGCTCGAGGTAAACGAGACGCGAGTTGGCGTGCCACGCGTGAGTGATGAATCCCATGTCCATAAGCGAGACTTTGATGTCCCCACCAGCCAGCCACTCGGGAATCGTCACGCTCATCGAGCCCTTCTGGTTGAACAGCAATTTGGTGGGCGATTTATGGACGATGGGCCGCGGGCGGTTGTGTGTGATGAAATCGGGGTTGAGGTATTGTACGCGGAATTCGGTGGGGTAGAAGTCGGTGGGGTCGAACAAGTCTGATAACGGCTCGACGACGTGTTGATGCGGGTTGGACGCAGCGACCATGACGTTGCTGTATGGGAATAATGTCAATTTCCCAGTAAGATCAAGGCAAAGTCAAACTCACCCAGAACCAGTGAGCGACGCCGCAGAGTGGTACATCCGAGGAATAGGATTCATGGGTAACCCCTCCGCCGTGATCCGGTGTCCGTTCGGCATCTCGGTATGATACATCCAAGGCTGCTGCGCCGGGTGCATCGCATTCGAATCGTAATGAAACGCATCCCGGACAGCCGCGTATCCCGAGTACCCAGTCTTCGCGCCGTTGATGATGAGCACATCACCATTGGGGAGGATCACACCCTCCGGCATCATCCGCTGCTCAGGCATATGTTCCACCTCCCACCCAGCAGCGATACCCGCCGGCGTCAGCGTCAGGCGCGAGCATTGCGTCGTCGCGGGGTCTCGTACCGAGAGATTCTCGGGCTTCATTTGGTCGGATATGTTGTGACCACCGCAGACGAGCACGGTCGGTTCGTAATGTGGGGGAGAGAGAGGGAGGAGTTGGACCATGCCGTCGAAGGGGACTCCGCAGCGCACGCCATTGGGAAGGTCGGGCAGCCGGAGTTCGCGGTCCTCTTCAATGTTGTATATCATTGATCTGTTGTTTGCGATCATAAAGACGTCGCCAGTGGGGAGGACGAAAGCGCGAGGGAAGAGATTGGCAGGGACTGCAAGCAGCGTAATTTAGACTCATGCAAAGGGGCCGAAGGAAATATACACTCACTCGTATCGTTCAAAAACTTGCTGGACCGCAAGACCGGCTCTCCCTTTCTGCGCGGCACAAACTCGATAGTGTTCTCCGCTTCTTCAGGCACGTTGAACATGGTGAGCTCGTGGCTGCCGCCAATGACCATGAGGCCGCCGTCGGGGATACGCACAGCGGTGGGGTACCAGCGCTTCACTTCAAGATGGAGGTTCTCTGGGTCCTCCCAGACGGTACACCCAGGACCGGTACCGTCGGGCGAGGTGCAAGGGCCAAAGTGCCTGATCCCCATGCGTCCGTCCTGGGGAGGCCACGGCTGGTTGTTCTCGATGGCTTGGCCGCCGATGGAGACCAGGGTACCGTTTGAAATAAAGGCTCCGCCAGCACTTGTAAGTTATCAGTACAAGCGAAGTTGGAGTTGAAGTTGGAGGTGAGCGCACCAGAAGGTGTCCGTCAATGTATTGAGCGGCGTAGCCGTGTTGGTGTCGAGATGCCAGAGCGCGGCCCAGGCGGGCGTGCCGTCTGGCATCGTCAGGGGGTTCCCGTCCTGGAAATCAAATTAATGGCCGTCAGGAAATGGGTGAATACAGCATACGGCTCGATCAAACATCAACATCAGAGTTGGAGAGATGGTGATGAGCTCCAAGGGAATGATTCCGGACGTCCCATTCTGCACAAACGTCCATTCGATGGCACGATTGGCGTAGGCGGCCGCGGAGCCCAGGAGTAGCAGGACAGATAAAGAAGATAGCATAGAAGGAGATCTAGGAGGAAGGAAGGGAATGAGGATGCTGAGTGGTGACTACGGAGGCCCTTTATACTCTGCTTGTATTTTTTTCAATGCTTGAGGCCAGACTCAGGTTGACATAACCATTCTCCTTGTCAGACGCCACCCAGTAGCGAGACCAAGTTGTTTCCCGTGGATGTCGACCCGCGACATCGGAGCTCGGTACAAGTTCCTGGCCGAATTGATGGGATTGAGACAGGCTCTGCGAGCGCGACTTGGAAGCATATGAGACGGCGATCAGGTACTGAGAAATAGAAGCCAAGGCCAAAACAGATCCGAGCGGTGGTTTGACTTTGCTTTCGGTAGCGCAGTCTGGGGTGCTCACTGTGTAGAATCCTTTGCAGAATGCGGAGATACTTACCGCCAGCGCCAGGACCTGGAATGAATCATGAATCAATCAATCAAATTGGTTCCTTTTTGTTGACTCCGGCTACCTACATGGTGATTAGGCGGTGAGTTCTTCAGCTATACTTGGGAGGGCAGCGGTGTTTCGGGGTTTACATGAATTACCAGACTTAGCCGCCAAGACACCGCCCACGTACGAGGGCGTGAGGCATTGTTTACCCCCATTTGATGACGCCGGACACGCGGGGACCTTGTTCAACAAAAACAGACATTCGTATGGCAGGTCTACTGTAGCGAACCGGATGGCTCGAATTTACCTGCTTGCTAACGCATGGTCTGAGGGATGCAGCTGGGACCACAGGAAGGTTGCCACAGCAAAACAAGAAAGTCCTGCGGAGAAAGCGCTAAGAATGATGGGAGAAGTAATCCCTTGAGGCGATGGTAGGAAGATCGAGGGTGAAGAAGCATGAGTACTCGAAATCTCATCGCAATCAAGACAGCTTCAGAGGCGGTATAGAATCCACGGTGAACCAACGAAGGGATAGGAGAGCGGAATTTGCGCCTAGTCCTTGGATCAGACGGAAGAAGGGATAAATTTGGCCGAATCACAATTAAAGAGCGATGAGATACGTAGAGTCGTTAAAGCAGGCTCAATTGATCAAGCATTGACCCAGATGAAAGTCTGGTTGTGTACGTCGGGAATGACGATCTTGAGAGTCTCGATATCGTACTGGAACAAGTGGACGGCTGGACGGAGTCAATTAGTTTGAATCCGCTGAGCCAGGGGCAGAATGAATTGAACTTACTGTAAGAGAGTCCAGGAACGAAGGACGGGTACGAGAGCAGGAAGGTCGCTGGGACCTTGTCCTCGTTGTCGATGTTGATGACCACGGGACCCGACCAACTGAATGATGGTTAGCTCATTGTAAATCGACACAACGAGTTCATACCCCGCCTGGACAATGGAGTCGGGGGCCGGTATGCCGGTGGGTAGAACTCCCATCCCGAACCACGTGTCGCCATTGAGCATCGAGTCGGTGTAGTCGAAAGCGATAGTCTGGCCGTTGTGGAGGTGTGGCACCGAGGTAGCAGCCAGAGCTGAGACGGTGAACGCCGTGAGGAAGGTGGAGAGAACGCGGTTGAACATGGTATGAGATGCGAGTTGAGGACGCTGAATGGTTAATCCAGATACCAGTGTGGAGAGCTTTTATACCCAGAATGTGCTCCCGCGACGGGGAGAATCATCCGCGTTTATGCCAGGGGTATGCACCAGCGGGCTGGCCCTCAAGACCGTGGAGCGCCAAACCGAAATAACTGAGCGGGTAAAAATCGGCCAGCGGTCTACCTTGGCCGCATACGCAGGGTGAGGCGAGGAGCCGAGCTCGAGTCGGTACAAAAGCTGCACCAAAATAACTGAGTTCTCCGGATTCAGTTCGCGGTGTGGCATGACCGGTCACCGTATAAGCGCGGAGAGGGCCGAGCCTGTGGTAGTACAAAAGACTTCCGAAATGAACATATATATCTTGGAGGACCAGCTTCTGTGGCCAATTTTATCGACGCCTGACCTGAGCATTCGGGCAGAATTCCAAGGAGATGCACGTAGATCAACCGTCACAAAGTGTCGCCGGCGGCAGTGGATGCGAGGTGGAACCAGGAGATTCTGATTATCCGTTCTTTAAGATTATGGCTCCATCATTGATTCTTCTGTCCCCATTTGTGCAAAACTCTCTTTGTCCTCCTCTCTCACCTGGCTTGGCAGCCAATGGCCTCCCTTGAGATCCATGTTCGTTTTTCTCATGAAGAACCACAACTCAACAGCATTTGAACCAAATTTGAACAGCATTTCAGGCCACAATCCCACTCGGGCTCACAGCAACCATGCGGCCAAATTTGGTTCCCTCTGTTCGCTCAACGCGCTTCGTGCAATTCAACAGCTTCGTTGTAATTAATCTCTACAGCACTTGACACTTCCACAGCTTCGCGGCTGATCACGGACTCCATTAGTTACCCCGAAGGATGACGCGTGACCGGCATGGCAGGCAGATATAGACTCGGAGAGCCCTGGATAGCCGCCGCCGCTGCCTTCCCTTTCCCTTCCGCCCATCCGCTCTTGCTGCCTTACTATTCATCTTCGGCCATGAATGTTCAAAATTCATCCAATGCACTGTCGGGAATACTCTTCAAGTGTGGTTCTCAAGCTGGCTCCTCGGCCCTCGGAATATGTGTACTGCTAGAGCATCCATATCCTCTCTGCATCAAATCCCTTCGCCGTACAGATCCTGCAATCCTGATTTCTCCCTCCCACCTCTGATTCCGAGCCCTCGCTGTCGGAGTCCACCTCCATCTTCCACTGTTATGAGTCACTCTCGTCCCTCCCCGACTCTGGTCACAGTTCCCGTCAAACCCGTTCGGCCTCAAGCTGCCCTGAACGATGCGCGGTTGTATCCCGCCCTTTGGTTCTGGTCGATTATGTGGCGCCGTGCTCAGGCCGAGTCCAGACTCAAGGCGGTCCGAAGGTTTCAGTAGTGTAGCGTACGGCAACACAGTCGGAGGTGCCACCGCTCGGCTTGATACTCTGTACGAGAAGCTCTCTCCTGCCTCCTCTCCGTGTGCCCCAACGCCTGCTATACAGAGCAAATACAGAGAGGTGGAAAATGATCTGTCGGCGTCGGAGATCTGTGAGCATTTGCAGGCAAGGGTCAGGTGTGTTAGTTTGTCCTCCCAGGATTTTGGATGGCGAGCCTGATTCAACTTGAAGGTCGTCCATTGTTTGCCTGCCTACCTTTGCCAGTGCTTGAGTAGTAAAGTGCATATTTGGAATTGAATTTCATTCGAATCTGGGACTTGCCGGGTGGTCGAACATCGAACAACTTGAACTTCCGGAGCGAAGCGGAGGAATGTCTTGCAGTGAATAACAGGTATTGGGTTCGATCGGATCAGGAGAGAAAGGAGCAGTGCGTCGAGGTGAGTTCGGCTAAGTACATCATACTCCGCAGAGACGCAGACGACCACCAGATTCAGCACCCTGAGGGAGTCAAGTACATATGCTATCAGTAGTTCAGCGCAGGATACAAAGAGGAGCGAGCCAGGAGCCGGTGAGAAGATGGATCATGGTGGTCAAAACTTAAAAGAGAGAAGCGACAAGCACGACCACACAAATACACAGCCTTGTGTGGCGCAAATCACTCGGCAGCCAGCCGAAATCAACTGATCGGAGTAGCGTAGCGTTTAATGTTGGTTGCGGTATGAGAGAATGTTCCACCGGAAATCGTGAGATTGAGTCCGTGTCCGCCTCGGAAGCGTCTTTTCTTAAAATTACCCCTGGGACCTACCCGGAAGCTTTATCTCCGAATTTTCTCTGGAACTGGATGGAATTTATGTTTTTGATGGAGCCGAGGTATAGCGTCCATGATAGTTCGTTGGTGAGTGAAATAGCAGGGCACGCTAAGAAGACACATATGGCGATATCATCTCCGAGTTCAGGACTGCGGTGATCCTGGACCGGGGTAGCTGGCGGCGGGCGCAACGACCAGTCTGATTAGCTTCGAATTCGGATTCATTGCCAAGCAGGTATGCCAGATGTGGGAAGCTGTACAAAGCAATACATGGATCAAGTACAGCTGGTCTGAGTTGAAAGAAGGTGGGGCAGAGAAATAAATAGCACAACGACTTTCAAGGAACCGACGGATGGAAGAAGAATGCTAAATACGGTAAGAAACCAACTATCACACGGGAATGCCACGAAGAGGGCTAGACGTAGGATTGCTGCCGTGGCGTAGAACGCAATCAATCACTGTGTGACGAACACGGATGGTGGGACGGGGAAGATGTAAATGGCGTTCAGGATGCGCTGTCCGAAATACACTGTCAGAGCTCGGTGTGCTGATCAAGGCAAAGGAACGCACAACTAAGAACGACTGGAACTTCCGCGTGCGCCGCCATCTCCGTGCCTTTGGTGGACGGAAGAAACCAGATTGCGTGCGGCGCAGGCGGGAACTTGAAGAGGAAAAGGGTCCTCGCAGCGACTCGGTCTCGGTGATGCGTGGAGGGAGGATGTAGCCCATTGGCAGGACGGGGGAAGAACGTTTCTGCCGGAGGAGGGGGGTTGAGGCGGCGTCTGACTCCAGCAGATATGGAGTGGGTGCGAGATGATCATAATGATTCAGTGTGCTCTCCTGCGTTGCCGAGGCCTTGGCACATTTACGACGGACAACGCGCACGACGGAGGTGCGTAGACGAGCACCGGGGCGGCCGAATACTTTGCCCCCAGACGACGCGGCGTGTTGGACTTGAGTGGGCGGCGCCGCGCGAACGGGGGAACGCGGTGGGTAATCCATCCTGCGGGGAGAGAACCAAGCCTGTACTTTATATACACCAGATATCAAATAAGCTTCTTTCCGGGTTACATGTGCAACTCAATCAGAATCCGCGCCTGGCTGTGCATGACGCGTGGTTTTTGGGAGACGAGTATGGCACAAGTATGGCATATATTTACCCACTCCTTTAACCAAGATAACGTTCGCTAGCTGGCTGAGACTGGAGAGGCACAAGTCTCACACGAATATAGTGACCGGAAATTCCCATTTTGGCGGGCGCACAGCGGCCGCCGCAGATTGCTGTGCAAGGTTAGCTCTGCCGCGTGCTCGGCACTCCACGGGCGTGTGGGGGACTACACTACCTGACGCTGAAGATTTTCATCATGAACTGCTTCCATCCAAGTAGGAACTTCGACGCTTCAGCGCGCACAGTGAGTGCATGGTTCGAATCCGGGTAGCTGCATTCTCGCTGATAAAGGTCATACAGCTTTTTTTTGGCTCGAAACTGCGAGTGGATTCATGTTCTCGTCATCTCACGAGCCGAAGGGATAAACAATTTTGCACCAGGATCATCTCTTTCCTTGATGCCTGATCTCCCACTCGGATCGCATCACAAACTATCAGATGGTCATTGCTCCAAGTGATTGAATGCAAGCGGCAAGGGGCGGCATCGCCATCGGTGCGGCATCATTATGAGGCACGCTCAAGCCACGCTAGATAAGTACCAATCGAATAACAAAGAAAAGACCTCCGGGTGGGAGATGGAGCAAAGAGTTGAGAGTCACTGCTTGCGGTTGTCACGCTGGCTCTCACGTAAGGAAAGAGCACCCAAGGCTTGGTTGAGTTCTTAGTCATTGGGCACTGGGCATCACCGGCAACGCACGATGAATGCTTCGATTGCATGGTGACAGAGGATCAAAAAAATCCGATACGAGCCCAGCCGGCCGCAAAAAGACCCTATTATCCGAGACTGACCTCCCGGCCACCTTAGGTGTTTTCAGCAATTATGAAATGAATAGGGGCACAAACCATGAACTGGAGAGGTCTAGGAGGTAGGCTAGGTTCAGACGAGTCGAACGAGACCAGAACCGCCCGATTCTGTCAAGGTTTGGTGACATGAGAAATATTTTGCCGAGTCGAGTCCAACAATGGGTGAGATGGCTGAGCCGGCCACCTGTGGAGCTGAGCGGGATGGAGAAGCCGGATGGATACAGTGGATATACTGGAGATAGCCCCAAGTCTGCCGAGTATAACGAGCACGAGAAGTCGCAGAATGGTTGGGCTGTCGTCGAGAACGAGGTGATTCATTGTAAGCGAGGAGTGAAAATAGCAAAACACGTGTTTCGGACAGCCGCGCCGGTGGTGACAGGCACAGCAGCCTGTCAACGTCATGGAGCGGGACCAAATTCGGCCTCGGAGAGCATATGGACGACCTTTCCACTCTGCCACCACAACCAAGTAAGTTCCTATACAAATGGCCTTGTTTGAGCCAAGTGGCCGGAAAGCTAGGCTGGCCGGTTGGCCAGTCTCATATAATACATGATGCCGACGACGGACGTTAGGTAATCCGGGCCACTGCGGTTCTAAGCGAATGAGGCTGTGAGGTCCGCGTCGATTAGGGCGATGCTGACCCCGCAAGAACCTTCAAAGAAGCCGATGTCTCTAGGTCAGTGAATAAGGTCTCGGATTCCAGAAAGCTGTCTATCTACTACAAAAGTCCGTGTCTATATACTAACTACTGAGCCACTCATACGAATTAAGAATACAAGGTAAAGTCTAACTACGGAACAAGGGCCAGTGGCACCCTTGATAAATCTTCACAGTGTGCTTGCCGCGAGGCAAGCCGACATATATATCAGTGATCCGTCAAAGCCGTGTCCGTATTTGGATGACAGCGCGTCTGATGGCAGCGCATCCGTTACAGAGGCTCTGCGACGTGTTTCGTTGGATTCATAGAGCAACCGTTGCAGTTTACTCAATTCAAGATCAGCTGAACTTCGGCACGGCGGCTTGTGGGTTGGACTCCCGACTCCCGCATGGCTCTGGGGAGGTTCAGTTTTTTGCTCATGCGTCGCACATTATTGGGTATTCCACTATGGAACTTTGCTGCGAGTTGAAGGCTGCCTGTGAGTGCTGAGTTTCTAGTTCAACGGGATGCACGGCGACGAGTCCCCACCGCGACATACACTTTGTCGCCTTTTTCGCCCCTGTTCGAATACACTGCCGCATCAGGCATAGAGTCATGCCATTGTACGTCTATGTGAAATCCACGTGGAAAAGAAAACTGAACTCCGGCCATACAGCAACGATCAGCGATCCGTTGAAGTCATCAACACCCTCTATATTTTGATCGCGGAACGAATATTCCAACCCCTGTCGCACTCCATTCCGCCTTTAGAAGGAGCAACGCCAAGCGAATGCGAGACATCCCCTCTCTTCCTCCTTCCCCTCCACCATGTCCCCATCGACCTCTGTTCGTCAGCTCATGCACGACTTTGCCGTCTGCGCCTCCCTCTCCTTCATCATAGTCCTCGGCATAATCCACGGCCTCATCCATCTCCTACACCTGTACTTCACCTCGAGCCGTGCGGCCTCCGCCGGACCCATAACCACCGCCATCCTAGTCCCCGCCCTTCGCATAACGGAAATCGCTACAGCCCATGCGTATTTGATGCTTGTGTTCAAGCTCACGCTGGCGTGCACTGTGCTGGTGTTTGCGCTCAAAGAGATCTGCTGTGCAGTCTGTGCGCGAATGGGATGGTGTGGTGTCGATGTCCAGGGCGAGGACGTCGAAACTGCTGCTTGGGAGCGCAAGGCTTTGATTGGGGAGGCGAGCTGGGTCGCTGATGTGAAGGTCTCACCGCCGTGCGTCATTCTGTTCCCCGTCAAATCTCCTTCTGATCACTTTATAAACTTTATAGTGAAACACCTGCCGCATCCGAATCGGCTTCCACTGGGCAGTAACTGAGTCTGCGCCGCTCGCTACTCTTATATATCAAGCGTGCGTGCCGAAAGTTCCGCTTTTGCCACAGTCAAGTAACCCTCCTATTGCAGGATTCCCTTCGAATTCACTCGCTCTCACTGTATTACATGTACATCAATTAGCTAATTAATACACTCCCCGGGCGGGAATTCCTACACATCATTCGTATGCAACGCCCTGTGGCCGTGTGATCGGTGTGGTCTAGTTGAACTCTGTGTTTGTATGTTTGGATCAGACCCTTGCTTCTTGCTCCCGGCATCCACGCAGCTTTTCTGCGATCGCGGTTAGGACCCCCGCCCGCCTGCGCCATCGGAACTAGTGGTCCACCTTGATTCGACCTTAATCTACCGCTCTCTCCCCACTCGTATGCTACACCTCAAGCCCCGAATCATCTACAGAGGCGCCCTCTGCGCTTGCTTGGCTCTTTTCTTTCTCTGGTGCTGGGGTGAGTGCCAGTTTCGGAATTCCCAGCAACACTGGAACCTGTATCCTGCTCGCAGTAATCCTTCGCCCCGTGCAAGACCCTCTTGGCCATCCGACATTCTCAGATATACGGGAATACGAGCGGAGGCTGCCACAACACAGTGGACACTCCACGAACTCCAGACGGAGGTGCGTCTTAGCAAGCACTCCGTCCAGTATTCTATTCGATTATCTTTTTAGGTATCTGTACCTCCCACAGGAAGCCAGTGGAAGTGGGTAAGAGCGTGATTCGTGGCAACATGATGCAATCTCTGATTCATCTCAGATGGAATAATGCTTTCCAAGCCTCGTACGCCGTCCTCCAATCTCTGAGTCCACTAATTCTCACCACGATAATACCACAGGCTTGTCAACTCCCACCTCGCGTACCTAGCAAACCGCGGTTATGTCTTCCGAGACTTTGTCGCCAGCGCACACCCACCGTTCCCCGACACTCTCCCTGACGGAAGCAGACGTCCACTCAGCATCCCCATGAACGCATTCACATCTGGGCCGACGGGAGGCGGGCATCTCGGAATCGACCCGGACGTCGACGAACCGCGCGCGATATCGAAGGAATGGTGGGATAAGTTATGCCCTCCGAGCGAGGTCGTTGAAGTGAATCTGGATGAGACGCTCAAAGTGCTCAATCTCACGGACGATACGAGCGGTATGGAGACTCTGACGCGTTGGGCTGACAAACTTGGTAAAATGGAGGCTCCGTGCGTGATGATCTCCAATGGCGAGCCATTTGATTGGCTGTGGGTCCATCAATGCTCTTTTCCAGTTTATCTGACTCGATTCTCACCAGGGCCATGGCCGCACCCACCAAAGTCCTCGAGATATGGCCGTCCTACGGCACCTCTCCGGCACTAATACAATTCAAATGGTCTCCGCTCGTCGGCCGTGCCCTCTCTCGAAACTACGATCTCCTCACCCTGGATCCTCACTCCATCCCTCCCGCACTCATCCCGTCCTACACACCCCCACGAAAAGGAATTATTGGCCTGGGCAAATCCACACCCTACCCCCTCTCCTCTTTCACACCTTACCCCGCCTCGTCAACACCCATCACCGGCCTCCTCGCTCTACACGTCCGACGTGGGGACTATGCCGAACACTGCCGAAGGCTCGCATCCTTGGGCACGGGGTATAACGCCTGGAACGCCTTCGGCAGACCTGACGTGCGAGCTGCACACCCCACTCTTCCAGCACTTCCCGATTACCTTGATGTACCGGAAGGTGTGTCGCGAGAGGACGCTTCCTATGCGCATTGTTGGCCGACCGCGGAATCGATTGTCCAACGCGTCCACACCGTACGCAAGGACTCCGCGGTGTCGGGCTTGCAGCTCCGCTCGGTGTACATCGCGACGAACGGCGAGCCGGAGTGGGTTGCGCAGCTCATGGCCCAGCTCAAAGCGGATAATTGGGATCTCGTGTCCACTTCTCTTGATATGAAGTTGATGCGGGATGAGAGGGCCGTGGCGCAGGCGGTGGATATGAGCGTGCTCGTTGCAGCAGAAATGTTCATCGGGGTTGGGGTGCGTGCACAGTTTCCCGAGAATTCAAACTGATGTTGAACCTTTGACGCAGTTTTCCAGTCTTTCGTCCAATGTTGTCCAACTTCGACTGGCTGGCGGACGGATGCCAGAAACGAATCGCTTTTGGTAGAAGGTTACTTCCGTCGTATTATCGATATACGTGCGACTGCGTCTGGGGTCGTTTCCTCTGATTTGGACTCTGGGCGTCCAAGTAAGGTTTGATCGAAACTAAGCACGGGCAGCAGAAAAGGGGTTCCTGAGACTCGTGGTCGTTCAATGGTGGGCTCCTCTTTTATTGGAACACGTCTGATCCGTCCAAGCCGGCTGCCGCGTTATAATGACATTTCTTCGATACGGGCGCCTCTCACCCCGGTCCTTCCTGATTTCCGAATCCCTGCGTGGTCCATTACATGTTTTCTGTCAAGTACTGGATACCCTTTCAATGCCCGTCTTCGAATTCTACATAGCTCAAGTCAGTGTGCAGCAACCAATAGCAGGAACCTCTGTTGCGTACATGTGCCGAGTGCTATTTTGTTTATTCTCGTTGCAGTGTTACTTTTCCGATGCCTTCGTTCAGCTACCCATGGCTTTGTATGCAGGAAGTAGGGCCAGCACCAACCCGACATCCGGCGCTTTCCCGGTTCCGAACGTTTAGCGCCCGTATCATTGACCATGTCAATCCAGGAACACACCATCCCTTCGTTCATTCGAGGTGTTGAACAGTGTCGACGAGGATCTATGGTTGCAGGTCTGTGTGTACTCTCAGCAGCAACAGGATATGGCCGTATTACTGAACGGAATATAATAAGAGTTAGTCCCGCCCCTGATCCAGTCAGATTTAACCCCGATGCCACGCCAAGAGCACTGAGAGCAGCGTTGAATGCCCGATTGCGTATCGCGAATCATTTTGAGGCTATTTTTACGACTCGGCTCTCGTTCCGAGGTTCGGTTGAGTGCTGTGTCACAAGCGCCCGGAAGGCAAGCGCGGTCAACAAGAAATAATCGCCGAAACGCGTTTGCCCCGCATCATCACGATCGTTTCTTTCCTCTCACCTCCCTCCACCCCCGTGTCCGCTTCCCTCCCTGTGTTGCCCATGGACTCGCTCCTCACCCGGAACCGATCACGCAGCTGCTTCCTCGTCTCACTCATTATGGTTTTCTCGCTCCTGCTTTTGGGCACATGGGGGAGGAGCCCCGCACTCGGGGACGGCTTGTTATCCAATCTGAAGCTCGCGCCCAAGGACCCAGGACCCCCCATATTCGACCTCGAGGATTTGAGTGCTTTGGCTTCAGAGCCTACGGGACAGTCTTCGCTGCTGCTGAATCCATTGCCGACGAACGCGTTCCGCGGTACGTGTGTTATTATGCGCCCGGTGTTTGGGTGCTGACTCATTCTGTTTGCACAGAAAACCTACGACGGGATTTACAATATATTACGACGTGGCCCGCCAACGGATGGTGTGCGTACCGTGTCTTCATTTTTCCTAAATACACGCTCAATAGAGTTCAGCCAACCAGGTCATAGAATTTGTGTGTCATTCCAACTTCAGCTCCACGTCTTACCGTTGTCCAACGTCTACCTTCGTAGATGAACATGATTTACATCGCCCAGCTCACCCACCGCGTACCCATCATCCCGCGCTTCCGACCCGTACATATCAACAACGAAAACGCCTCGCATCTGGACTTTGGCGACGTCTTTGACGTTCCGCTGCTCTCCCAAACGCTGGGCATGCCCATCCTCGAATGGCGGGAGGTCAAGGTGGGTATATCGTCTTTATTGAACGGTGGTATACTCACAGTGTCTTCGTAGGACGCAGCCAGCGAGACGCTTGAAGAACTCGGGTGCTGGGACATCCAGGACAAGACCTGGGAGCGCGAGCGTCTGTACCTCGAGGCGCCACCGAATCTGAAACTCGGTACGTCCTCCATCCGTCTTGCTGCCCACGGCTCACCCCTCGATCCACAGATCTCTCATACACCCTGGCCCCAGCATGGGTCCGCTCAGCGACCGACGGCGGTGAGGACCCAAGCACCCTCCTCTGGTCCGTTGCCGCGCTGTTATCGTTCCCGCATTGGAAATCCCTCCCAGTTAAACCGTCGCCCGTGCATCAGGCAGCACTCCCGCCAGATGAGCACCTAGCATGTTCGAACAACCTGTATTGGGGTATTCAGAACCTCGAGGACGAGGAGGACCATGCACCCGCATGGCATGCCGTCGGGCGGCATATTCAATGGAGGAGCGAAGTGAGGGATGTGGGGACGAGGTTTATTCGGGAGACATTGGGCGTTGAGGACGGGGAGGTGATACCACCCGTACGTTGCCTCTCGTTCAGAATCGACCTTGGATATCGGTGCTGACCCTATCGTAGTATATCGCCATCCACGTGCGGCGCGGCGACTTTTCCATTTGGTGCCGCATTCGGTATCATAAGCCCCTCAGCCAGTGCTTCGCCCCGCTGTCGGCCTACGCCCGGCGCGTGGAAGAGGTCAAGGCAGAGATCTGGGAACGGCGGCGTATCCGCGTGAAAGAGGTCATCATGACCAGCGATGAGGGCAATACACAGTGGTGGGACGAAGTCGGTAAACTGGGATGGCGGAGGGTGGATCATTCGACGACAGTGGAGAGGTTTGGACATTGGTGCGTCCCCTTTTCGAGGTGCGCTGATTTACTACTAACCCCGCGAGCGCAGGTACCCTATACTTGTCGACGCATTCCTTCAGTCCGAGGCTGTGGGTTTTGTGGGTACCGCCACGTCGACAGTCTCGATTCTCGCGCGCAGGCGAGTCGAGTCGATGGGTGGGGCTTCGTCGATGGTCAAGTGGGGCAAGGAAGAGGCAGACGACCACTAGATCTAGGAAGGCTACGTGTGCCGGGTGGATTTGTCACTTGACGATGCAAGTATTGAGCGGGGCGCAGCGTAGAGTTGTAAGAGAATAGAAACGAAGATCAAGTTGTGTGGGACTTCAAGCTTCAAGGAATTGCCCGAGTCGATGAGGGTGGCAAACGAAGAAATGACTCATCGGTGATCAAATGATGGAACAAATAAACAAACGAAACTGTCCTCCTACCATCATCATGGCGTGCTTTCAACTCCGCTGCCTCTAATGCCCGGAATTTTCAACGACGAAATCCAACCCCCCGCTGGATAGCAGCTTCCTGTCCACTCCGATTCACCGAGATGCAAGTACCCCGACACGTAGAAACTTGACGCCGCGACGATCTCGACCGATATTTGCCTGGACCATGGCAAGTGGCTCGAAAATCACTCGTTCGATCCGAGTTTGAGGCATGGGTATCGGCGATAAGCACAGTTTTTTCCCCATCCCTCTGTCCTGACCGATGATCCGATTCTCATTGCGCGCGTCCATCATCGCCAGCCTGCTGCTTGGCAAGAAGGAAGTGCTCAAAGAGCAAACAGATCTGGACAAACACAGTGCTCTTCCCCCACCATCATGCACCCAGATGCTCAGTACTCCAACACATAGAAACCCGACCCAGATTCACATGGACGATTGCCGCGTGTCGGCCGGCCCGAAGATGGTTCCGAAACCAGTGATCAGGTTTCGGCTTTGCAGATACCTGATTGATATTGTCATATATGGTAATTTAGGCCGGTTTCGGCTGGGCCGATACCTATCAATCCATCTTCGGCCCACCCGAAACCTCGGAATCCACGAAGTGATTCGCCTGGCCCGTCGCTCGCAAAAAATCATTCGTTCGATCCGAGTTCGAGGCATGTTTGAGGCGAATGAATCTTCCTTTTGGTCCCTCTGCCGTTACAAATGATCCGATTCTCCTGGCATCCATGACGACTCCCGGGGCAGTGCTCTGGGCCAGTTCTTCTCTCCACCATGCTCAACATCCCTCAAGAGATACTCGACTCCATCATCGACAAGCTCTGCGACGACAAGGACGCGCTCAAAGCTTGCAGCTGCGTCTCCCGACAATGGCTGCCACGAAGCCGATACTATCAATTCATGTCGATATCTCTTCGGGTGGGATGGGACACGGACGCCAACAGGCTCAAAACCTTCCTCTACCTCATCTCCTGTCCACTCGTCACATTTCTGGGGTGCATCGACGAGGTGCGACTGACACACAAATGGAATTCGCGAGACGCCGGGATCCCGACGCTCTCTCCGAGCGAAACCCTCGCTGCTCTCGAACACCGGGGAATTCGGCCCACGCGGTTATACCTCGACTGCCGGCGTCATCTATCCGTTCCACCGGACGAGACGCCTGCATTTACCGCGTCTCTCCTTCACATGGAGCTCGAGCTGGACGAGAACTACGTGGCGGTTGACGGCATCGTCGACTACGTGTGTTCTTTCCCATCGCTTCAATCCCTCAAAATAGCGGGGTTGCCGGATCATGTTAATCCAGCGCGCCCATCAGCCAAGGCGCTACCCGCACAGCTGTACACCTTACACACGGGCCATAAGCTGTTCACTGATTGGATGATTACGATGAAGGAGTCGCCGACGCAGATCACGACGTTGGGATTCGTCACAGTGCCGAGCTTCCAGCTCAAATGGTCGGCGGTCAACCGGTACCTCCGCAGCTCGTGCACCACAAGCCTTGAAACCATTATCTTCGACGATTGCCATCCATCAACAGGCAAGTATACTTCTTTTATAGTGCGATCTTTACATTGAGACTGTACCCATAGGTCCCAGCGGAGGCCCAGACTTTCAAAATCTCCGTGGTCTCAAGCACATCGTCATAAAACAAACACACGCTCGGGCCCCAAGTACCCTCCTCTCCCTGCTGGCATTTCTGCAAACTGCACCCAGCGCCCGGCGGACGCTCGAAACCATCACGATGACGCTAACCTTTCTCGATCGTAGCAGGACCCACACCTACCGTACGCGCCAGTGGCTCGCACTCGACGCGGCATTGGCGGATTCTATGGAGGCGCATGATTACCCCCGGTTGCGTCGGTTGACGATACATACGTCCGATGAGGACGGTCCGGAGCTCCGGGAAGCGCTGGTGATGCTGTCCTTCGAGGCGATGGATGCTGTTGCACTCGTTTTGCATGTACATCTTGGACGATGTGCAGATCTTGGGTTGGTGAGCGTCGAGGGGATTCCTATTGTTCCTGCCAGATTGAACCAGAGCCAACTCAATACATGTCCCTAGTAATCACATTTATCGGCTGCCCCTCCAACGCAGCTATAACCGTCGCCGTGCCCTTGATCGCAAGCTCCGTGTCCGTCCCTGGTGACCTCCCAGCCGAATGAGGTGTAATGAACGCTCGCCCCATGATCCATGGTTCGTTATCTACGATCGCCTGCACGAGTTTGTGTTGGGGGTCCGGCGGCGGGTCTCCCCCAGGAAGTACATCGAACGCCGCACCTGAAAACCGGCCCTCTTTCAACGCGTCGTAGAGTGGATCCAAATCCACCACGGTGCCACGCGCGGTGTTGATGAGCACGGCGTCCTGCGGCATCATTGAGATTTGGGCTGCGCCAATCATGCCGTGGGTAGCCGGCGTGGCGGGGACGTGCAGGCTCACGACGTCAGCCACTCGGAGCAACTCCTCCAGCGATCCCACCCGCCGTGCGTATGCCGAGCTCTTGTTTTCGTCGATGTCGAAATACACAACCTCCTTGAAGCATGCAGCAAAGTACTTTGCTGCAAAAGAGCCGATGCGCCCGATACCGACGATTCCAGCTGTGAGGTCTGTTGCGCGGCGTACGACGGGAAGTTCGCTCTTGGTCCAATCGAGCGGGGTCGAGCGAGCAAAGTAGGCTACCTGCCCGGTGACGAGCATCGAGGCTGCTGTAAACGCCGAGTGCGCTACGCGGTCGGGGCCATAATCTGGTACATTGCACAGGAGGATGCCACGCTCCTCGAGAGCGTCTCGATCGACGTTGTCGTAGCCCGCGCCCATGCGCACGAGGACTTTGAGATTGGGGAAGCGGGCAATGTCGGCGCGATTCACGACACTGCGGTAGATGAGCAGTCCTTCTGCATCGTGGATCTCTTCATCGGCGAAGTGGGTGAGATCGTAGTTGTCGTGTAGGATGAAATCGAAGCCGGGTTTGAAGCCAACCGTGCGGGCCTGCGAGCGTTGGTGGTATAACTCCTCCCCCTCGGGTACAAAGACGATGGGCATTTTGGAGGCAACGGATGCGGGAGAGATAGGGTGGCTCGGTGTGGGTGTGAGCCGGGAATGCGGTATTTGATAATCGCCGAGGTGTCCCACGTGGACTCGTCAGTCGCCCATTGGTTATTCTTGAAAGGACTTCTCGTCGCATGTTCCATTCAATTCCTCCGTCTTTGCCGGTCTCGCAATTGCGCAATTTCCTGGATGAGAAAGTCCACGGCATTTGATTGATCATCGGGCAGTCTGCGTGGAAATCATCCATCAGGCATCGGCATCTCGGAGCTTGAATTTATCTAGATTTGTTGGACTCTTCATCTACTCAGCGCCGAACATAGCTTCAGTGGGTTATCGCAGCCGCCGTCAGGCCGCGTTAATTAGCCTGGACTCCAATCAGTGGCGGCCAGTGACGCGAGATATTTCATTGAATGCGATGCATAACTCCGCTGTGGCATTTGCCTCCACGTATCTATTAAACATTTAGTGAGGCGCTGTAAGCGGAGTCGACCTCGGGACGCTGGTGATCACGAGGACGGCCGATCCCGAGTGATGGGCCGTGACTGATCCGCCGGCTCGTCCGGTGCGAACTTCCCGCCATGCTTTGGGCGCGGAGATTCCTTCTTTCTCTAATCATTGGCGGACGTGGCTTTGCCGCGGAAACGGCGCTGAGGACGCTGCTTCTGGAGTGGAATGCAATAAACGCCCCTGATGGTGTAACGCCGTCTATTATCTACCGTCGACAAAATAGATTAGATTTGGACATTCAACATTGCGGTTCGGGCCGGCCCCTGCTACACCGAGTTTGGGTTGCCCAAGACTTGCCCCTGGAGACGGATCCCACTCCACTTTCTCTTTCGTATCCGCCAGAATCCGGGACGCACCGCGCCAAGTGTTCTCCCATTGGCCGACCAGCCGATTGTTCACACATGACTAGACTCTTAAAGCAAACTCTCATTCTCCGGTACCCGGCTCTTGTTCACAAGAATTGAATGCGCTGGCACCGGATAAAACGGCTTTTGTCTACCTCGGGGCGCTGAGCCACGTAAACCTATTTTTTAATGTGAATGTCTTGGCTAAATTCAATGTCGAGGGCTAAAAATGACACGTACCGCAATGCATTTATACCGCAGTGGGTGGACTGCCATCTCCACTACCACACCCAGGCGTGGAATTCCCCCGGCGCTACCATCATGCTGCAGCTCACATCTCTCTTCGTCTGTATCCTCGCCCTCCTCTTCACTCCCTCCTCCGGTACCCAGACGTTCGCGAACCGCGGCACGACCACAGGCTGGGACTTCATCCTCGAGGAGGCGTCGGGTACCGTGGACCAGGTCACAAACGTCGTCTACGGAACGAAGGGCGGCACCGCTCTCAAGATGGCGCAGACCTACGAACCCGGGTACACCGGGCGCTATCACTCGGAGGTGCAGCACTTCACGGGGTACCACCGCGGAGAGCAGGGGTTCTACGGGTTCGCCTTCAGGTTGCAGGAGGGATGGCAGTTTTCCCCGGCGCAATCATACAACCTCGGCCAGTTCATTGCGGATTTCACGGATACGGGGTGTGATGATTGGATGCCGTCGAGTATGATCTGGATCATTGGCGATCAGCTGGCTTCGCGGGTCAAGACGGGCACTGTGTGCGATCAGGCCATCACGCAGTACGAAAACCTCGCTACTGTCTCGGCGGGCGTGTGGCACAAGGTCGTGGTTCAGGCTAATTGGCAGAACGATGGGACGGGGTGGTATAAACTATGGTTCGACGGGGTCAAGGTGTTGGAGAAACTCAACATTGACACCACCATCGACGATACGCGAGAGTTTCAGTTCCATGTTGGGCTGTATGCGAATGGGTGGCATGATGATGGTGCGATGAAGGGGACGCAACCGTTTCGGCAGGTGTGGTACGATCAGATTGCGATGGGGACTACGTTTGCCGACGCTGATCCGGATCAGTGGTCGTAGAGATACCGTGATACCATGTAGCTTACTTCGGAATTCGGGTCTCATATGCTTTCGAACGAGATACGGAGATGATCAGTTGGAATGGACAACTTACTACAATTCCACTGGCCAGCAGAAAAACCTCCGCTCTGAAGGCGATGTACTCGAGAGAAGGCCCGTCGAGGACATGGCTGTCCCACCGTTGTGTACTTTTTCATTCCGTTCTTCGATCAGCATTCTCCTTTTCAGCCATCGCACTTATGTATCCACTTGTATCATCGAACCAAAATCGAGATTGCGCACTGGCAGACGTCTAGGTATGCGGAACTGATCCGCTCATGTGAATCAAGCCGGAACTGATGGCAATGCGTACTAGTGTCCACCCACTAGGTAAGGTCTGCATTTTTGCCCTGTATGTGAGCTCCAGGAGAACGAGCCTACAAGTAGTATCATGTGCCCTAGGCGTAATTTATGTAAAACCTTGTCCAGCCTCGAGTCTCTTGTCGCAAAAGTCCGATCTGGGTTATAACTGATTTTAACCAATTTCCGTGGTTACATCTTGATTGAAACCAGATTATAACCCAATTGTAGCCTAATTTCAGCCATTTTGCAACTGGTTCTAAGGACAGGGAAAGTTTTTAACCCATTGTATCCACATCCCAGCCTAAGACTTCCCCGAACACAAGATATATCAATTACCGGCTCTCAGAAACCAATCTTGGTCTACACAATCATCCAAGTAGTAAGTAATAGTCTCTTTCGGACTCCCAAAGGCGGTGATCATGTGTGCGCCGCGGACAAAGAAGCGGGGAAGCATGAACACAGTCTCCCCGTCGTCCGAAAATATCCGGCAATTTCTCCAGAACGTCTTGGGCTTCCAGTTCGATTTCTTCAGCAACCGTACAAAGGAGATGTCCTCCTCACGGCCAGAGGGAAGGCGGCAGCGGAAAAGGTACAGGATGCGGGCGAACGAGAGGGTGTCGTCCCCCACTGTATTGACATTGACGAAGTCAAACCGTTGATCGGAGTTGGATTGGAACTCGGGGTTGCAGCGAAGTATGTCACGCCCAGACGTGTAATCCTCCATGGATGTGTAGTCGAGATAGAGGCACCTGTGGGGTCGAAGCTGCCATCATTAAGCGGACAGATGTATTTATTCGATCTTGAGCGGCGTACATACCTTCAACGGCTGATTGAATCCGATGTTTTCCTCCGGGAATGTTGCCAGTAGAAATTTATGCAAGCCGTCATGGAAGGTGTCTCGAACGCGAGGCTCAATCCAATTTGCGGTACGGGTGCAGCCCTCGAGTCAACCAAGTTCTGCGGAGCTCCGAGCCTCCAATGGACGTCCGAGTCCGAATCACTGTCGTCGGTGGTTTCGACGGATTCAGGCGCCACCGCCGCAAAGCTTGCGAAACTTTGGGCGACCTGCGCTTGTTCCCTGTCGTACTCGTCAACTGTCATTCGGATTCGGGCCATGCCCTCCTTGATGGAGTCGAGCGTAAGAACCTGTCCCAGATGTCAGAAATCTCTGCAGCACACCGCTATCCACTCACATGTCTGTCGTTATTACGATGGTTTCCGAGAGCGACCGCCTCTCGATTCTCCTGATGGTGCCCCTCGTTAACGCGTGTGCAGTAAGTGCTTGGGGCACCCTTCCGCAGTATGTCGTTGGTAGAATGGTAGACGCTGTGTTGTTTGGGAGAATTGCAGTTGTAGCCGTCCTGCTCATGCATTTTCTAGAAATGATGAGCTCAAATTTCACTGCCGAAGACGCAAAAGATACCATGCACTGCCTCCCATACTCCCGCTGATATTCCTCCTTTCGCTGGATCTGTTCGTCTGTAATACAATGCAGCGCCAGGATCATGCGATAGCTGAGGTGCGCGCGGATTGCGTGAACCCAGGGCGAGTTTCTTGGCAACAGGTGGGCGATGCATGGAAGGATTGACTGGCGAACAATATCAGATTTTGCTGTTCACAATGAGGGACTGACCGGACCTTCTCAATATCAAGCCAACTCTGCCCGTTGTTAATTTTCTTTGATGTGACATTATCGAAATGTTTCAATTTGGGCCAGCGAGAAACTCGACGCATGCTGCTCAGAGAATAAACATACATCCAGATATGGGTTTGAACACCTACTTGAACACCATCTTGTCTTTCATGCCCAGCTGGAGAAGTTTGGCTTGGAGACTCGGCCACATGTCCACGCGGTCATCGGAGAGAGTTATCGGAATGACGAGGAGTTCACGGGCTGGGTGCTTGATACGGTATGTCACTCAATCTCGACTGCTGCAAAATTTAGACACCTACAGGTCTGGGAGGGTATGCGCCTTCAGCGTGCGCAAATCGGTCACCGTCTGCGTCACAACGCCGCTATGTTTGATCAGACAACTCACGCCTTCAACCGAGCGCGAGCTGACGGCCAGTTTCGTGAGCTGATTGGCGAGAGAAAGGACGAGAATGGGAACCCGTACTTCGATAGCTATCGGGTTTCACTCATCCACGACGACTACGACATGGACGAAGATGAGTTGAATCCATCCACATCTTTTTGAATCCCTACCTTTTCACGGTGAGTCGATCCCTTCACATCCGAATCACTCTCGGACTCACAAGACTTGCAGGTACACGCCCTGGTCACGCGTGGAGTCGCCTCTACGGAGTCGATGAAGGAAGGGACCGCTCGTGCCAAGGCGAGGTCAAACGAGCGCAACTGGAATTTGTGCAAGACGACCCCCGGGATGATTGCAGCATCGGCCGTTTGTGTAGGTTCTTCCGTTCTCCCGCTCAACTCCGCTGAGGCTTTGAAGCTCCGTTGGCTGTTCTCGCCCGATCCAGAGTTGACTCCCACCGGTGCCGTGACGAATATCGATTGGAACGAGGAATTCGAGCGGTATCTTGAGTACCTTGGGAAGCGCACCCGAAGCGTGAAGAACATCTTCAAGACTTGGGATGCCAAATTCTACCCCCGCGCCGAAAGGTCTGGAATGCCTCCAAGCGGCAGCACCGTGGCGCTAGTCATGCGGCGGCCTTGCGAGCCTTGGAAGAGGAGGAGGAGGAGGAGGAGGAGGAGGAGGCAGCCACCCGAGCCCCAAGGGAGGGAACAAATGGCGGCGGCGGCGGGGGAGATGAGCAAGACGGCGCTGGAAACGACGGAGGGGGTGGAGATTGAAGTGTACACTACAGTTCTCAATGAATCAAAGCACGAGCCGTTGTCGAGCACAAGTGGTGGGCAAAGGCATTATATTTGTAGGAATCTCTACTTGGATCTGTAACCGACTCGGTAGGTGAGATGTCCTCGTGTGACGGGGGGTTCCAGAGGGTATACTGCCGGGTCCCGTTCTTGCAAGCACGTATCATTGAGTGCAGACGAAACAAGGTCGACGGGCGGCCAGGCAGTGGTTGCGCTGGTGCGAGGCCTCTTCGGGGAGCATGGGGCGGGCGAGGGGGTTGGCGAGGGGCGGCTCCGTTCTGCAGTACAGGTTGGACGATGTACTGCAAGAGAAGACTGTGACGCACTCTTATTCTTGGCCCTTCCTCCCTTGATTCCCTCCAATTCCCCCTCGACAGCCTCGAGACGATTTTCCAGCTCGACAAGGCGCTCATTGAGGCGAGTGTCCTGTGGAGGTAGCGGTGCAAGGGGCTTGCGGTGCTGAGTTGTCGGCGGGTGTGATGATGGGCGCGGGCTCCAGGGCCGTAGTCGCATTCAGGCTCCGATGAGGAGACGTGGGTCATGGACGAGGACGAGCGGCGTAGAAGAGGAGGTGTCGAGTGTGGTGGGTAGGCATCAATTTGGTCGCCGTAAAAGGAAGGCTCCACAGGCTCCACCTGCTGACGTATATTAGGCCGGCAGCACTGAGCTCGTGACTCGACCTCTCTTGACCTTCGACCACTACCATCTCCTCACCCAGTAAGTCTCCGCCCTCTCCCCTTGGTCTCGCCCTCATCATCTCTGTTCGGCAGCTTGCTTACGTTACCTACTTCCGTATGTCTCCTCTTGCACCACATTGACCCTTCTGATATCGCGTCGCAGGCGTCATCTTGAGCCCGTTTCAGTCGCTCATCTCGGGTGCGCACTTTTCTCACCGACCAAGACTCATCCCGCAGGCCCGGTGCATCTTGATAGTCAGTTGTAGTAGGAATGAATATACTGTTTATCTTCCATGTCGCGTACGTGGGTGTTCACTGGGGTCCCGGGAGCGTAGTGTTTTTTTTTTGAGCTTCCAGGGATGCTCGGTTTTAACTAGTTACAATCTTGAAATCGGTTAAAATTGGTTGCAATCTCGAAATCAGTTAAAATTGGTCGCAATCTCGAAATCAGTTAAAATCGGTTGAAACCACCATTGTAAGTGTTATAACCGGGTGAAAAAATTTCAGCATTGTAACCAATCACAACCAGTTTCGACCCGTTATTTCCCACTTTGGATTTTTGCGACACTCGCCGCGGACATTCCATTGGAGAAACGGTACGATTTTATTTATTCGGACAGTCGAATACAGTCGTCTCAAGTCAGTGGCGCAAACGGCTGATCGGAAGTGGATGATGGCGGAAGCCAGTGCCGGCTAGCAAACCCATTGCCGCTCAGGATTGGATGTCGCTGGCTTCCGGGCCCGGGCGGGACTCAGTGGAATCCATCGAGTTCTTCTGCTTGAGTGTTCTGCCCACGGTTCACTTTCCGAACCCATTGATGTTCGAATTGCGCAGGGCCATTGCCTGACACGGCAACTGACTGGATGCACATGTGAAATGCCAGCAGATTCCACTGGATTCCAACGGAGACCCGAGATCTCAGGTTTTCACAAGCCGAACCTTCTTTCCAATTTGCCATTGACTTTCAACTTCAACACGAAAGCCGACGGCATCCATTGGGCATCCATCATTGATCCTTCATCAACCAGCGGTTGTTCAGTCAGTGCCCTTGATTTGCACAGTGTTGAGCCCCATTGTGTAATAGTAATGTAGGCAGGCTTGTATCATAGTCAAAATCTCCACTAAAATTGTTTGGATATTCCTGAAAAGACCAGTGGAATCCAGCGGCTGAGCGTTGCAAATGGGGAGTATATACGAGAACGGTGGGACTGGGACTCGCTTAAAGCTCGGCTAATTTGCTGATCAGGGCGCGAGTCCCACCGTGATGGCCCGAGTCCCACTGTGTGATCTCGGATGTTGATGTTGCCGAGGCTGTAATCAGTCGGCAGCCCGGCCAGGCGACCTTTGGACAATTTGCAAGGCTCTTTCGGGGGATGTAAGACTGCTTAGTGCAGATGGGCTCCCTGATACAACTCTCGAAGATCCAGATTCCCGTATATTCAACGTGGATCATGATTTTCTTTTGGTATCTCCGGCGGCCATCCCTAGGTGTGCTGATTGTACCAGCCTTGCAGCAGTTTCGTAGTCTACATGTAACTATTGCCGTGTTCGAGTCACTGTATGTGTAGTTTTTTGTTTGCTTAATTCATCCGAGTCCATGACTCACCACCTGTTGTTTCTTGCCAGCCTGCCTGCGCTTCAGTTCTCTCGTCGATTGTTTTCAAGAATAACAGGCAGGAAGACAAAATAAACAAAGAAAATGTAACTTCCCCCAAGTTCAACCAGGGGCTGCCTACGCAGGCTAAGTGTCGGCGGTTTCCGTGCACTTGCATGTGTCACGACATTCAAGCATGCAGGCACGCGCCAACGCGCCCAGGCGCGCTTTGCGCGCCGTCGTTGCGCTCGGTTTAGCCAGCGTTGGCGTGGGCCGCGTGGCTTGCCCGTGCAATACGTGTGTTCAGGCCCGCCGCGCTTCAGCCCACGGAGACGCGCTTCGCGCGAATGCGCAGCTGAGCTCAGCAGATTGTGCGGCAGCGGCGCTACGCTGCCACCGGCAGCCTCGCGGCTTCACTGATGGTATCACTCAGTGGGACTCGAGCTTGTCGAAACACAGCGACCGAGTCCCACCGTTCTTGTTACTCCTCGTCAGCATCAGGGGCAAGATGGAGGGGGAGGCTTTTACTTACTTCCCACACCCTGACCGCCGTTGGCATTGAGGGATTGGACGAGTTGATTGCAACTGTTGCGATCCGCCTGGTGGCTGCCGCTGCAAGTGACATTGTTGGTTCCGCAGCACTTCTTCACAGGGACAGAGGCGGCCTCAGGCTCGCGCTTGGAGGCATCCTCGGGGTAGCCCCAGACGTCGATGGTGCCGGTGGGCGTCTCCTGACTACTGAGCAAAACAAGCTCGCCCTCGGCGCGGGGCACTGCAGGGGAAGCGTGAACCTGGACGAACGCCATGGCGGCGAGGATGAGGGCGGTGTTGAGCTTGAAGAACATATTGCGCGACTGGGATAGGGTCATTTTACAGAAGTAGTGGTAGAGAAGGTGAACTGGCCTTGTTGACCACGAGTGCGGTAGCTAGTAGTGGGGCTGCTGGCTGCTCGAAGGGCATGAAGCAGTTCTCATTTTATACTCTTTCGATAATTCTTCACATGACCTTCGTTTCTGAATAACTCACTTGAACAGCGCTGTTTGAGGGCCTTCGCAGGCATCAGCGTCCCATAGTTTGATCCTACCATAACTCTTCATTCTATGAATTGTCTATTTAAATACGAACGGCAGTCACTGCATTCCGCGGGCTTGTAGGCACAGCCTGTGCCTAGGGGTGTAGGCACAGTTGGGCACACTTCAGGATAGACTTAGCTGAGTTCAATGAATATACCTGTCCCTACCTAGTCGTGGCTCAGTACCATTGTTGTACATGTCCGCAGACTTGCCAGGCGGGTTCTAGCAAGGTCACGATGAGTTGAGTCACTTGACAGAACATGGGAAAACCCTTTGATATCGATCGGACTGTCATGGGAGCGTGTCACGGCGATACTCGGCGATACATTGCACCTCCTCCCTCAGCGCTCAGCCCATCTTCACCACTTCACCGCTCATGGCTGGGAGACCATCCGATGCTCCGGACCTTCAACGGCAACAAGCTTCCCTGGCAGCACGACGCGGACGCGGAGGATCAGCGCGCATCGATTCTTCCGAGGCGCCGCCGCCTGCGTCTACTACGGCTTCTCGTGGATCGTCCACCATTCCCGCGCGCTCGAGAGCTTCAGCTCTCGCAGGACGCGGACGTTCATCATCTCGGTCTGTCGGATATACTGTAGTTGAGCTTGAGGGCCGCAGTTCTGTTCGGACCTCACCAGTGCGGTGCGTTCGTGGTCTGGACAAGATCTTCGCTTTCTGACAATGTGGCATAGAGAAGAAGCACAATCTGATGTCCCTGCATCTGGTAACGCTACTCCAATGGTCCCGTACGTTCATCGTCAACCAACGAATGCATGCATGAATGACAAGTGCTCATCTTCAGGTCGTCTGTCCAGCCCGAGCAGTCGGACTCACACCCTCAAGAATCGCACCCTCAGATCAGCACTCCGCAGGTTTCGCAGCGCGATCACCTTCACCCACAGTGGTACATCCGTTGCATAATGTACCTCGTGGCTTTTCTCCATACAAAACACCGCGTTACCTTCCGTGGGGCAGGCCTCATCCTCGTCTGTCTGGGGTTCATTTTCTCTTGCCTTATGGGCAATTTTTCGGACGCGGTGGCTCTCCCGCGCACGCTCAAAACGGTCTTCTCGCGTTTTGACATCAACGACCATTTCACGGTGCACCCTATCTGCTTCCAATGCCATCACGTCTTCGAACCGGACATCGACCCCGATACATTTTGCTCGGATTGCGAGGAAGAGGTGTTTGGAGCACGGGCGTCGGAGAATATTGACTCAGAACCTGATGGTGCTGGCGATGGTCCAAGGCTCGGTAAACGACGGCCGAATCTGGTTTCCCCGATTCAATTGCTTTCCACCGGTTTGCAGGACTTTTTCAAGCGGCCGGGTATGGTTTCGGCAGTGAATTGTTGGAGAAGTCGGACTCAAGTCGAGGGTGAGCTAAATTGTATGCAGGATGGTCGGGTGTGGAACGAGATGAAGGACAAGGACGGCAACTCCTTCTTTCATGGCCCGCATGCGGACGAGGAAATTCGACTGGGAGTTAGTTTCAGTTTGGACTGGTATTCGATCTCATCTTGCGTCCATTGCGTATTAGTTGATGCTCATATTTCCCAGGTTCAACCGAAGCAAAAGTAGTTTCGCACCCAGTCAGTCGTCCGGTGCGATGTCTTTTTGCGTTCAAAATTTAACGAATTCGCTCCGGTAAGATAAAATATGCTATGGTCAGGAAGTTGTTCACTCCATAATAGGTATCGCTCCGAGAACCTGATCTTTAGCGGGGGTACTGGACAGAAAGAGCCGACCGCGGAGCAACTGCAACACTACCTTAAAATCATCGTCGACGATCTGATCATGTTGTATGAGGACGGCATTGTGGTCAATACCCCGGAGTTTCCGAACGGTATCATCGTTCGGGTTGAATCTTATGTCCTAGCTGACCACCGATAGGCAAACGTGTACGTGTTGCGTTGGTCTTGATCATTGCAGACCACCCCGCAATGTGTAAACTATGCGGATTTGCGGATCACAGTCATGATGGGACGCCGTGCACCAAGTGTGAGGTAACCCATGAAGAACTCTTCACTCAGGAATCCCTTCTGAACGGTATGTAAACTCTTTTCGTCTCTCGGCATTTTTTTGATACATATTCGAAGAGTTCCAGCGTCGCACCGGGGCTGAACACAGGCGGTTAGCATACATGTACAAGAATCTTGCCACAGTCGAAGAGAAGGAGCTTTTCTTCTCCGAGCATGGCGTCCGGTGGACAGAATTTGCGCGGTTGTATTATTTCGATCTGGTGCGTTGCACGGTGATTGATCCCATGCATAATCTCCTGCTTGGTACAGTGGAAAAAAAACATTATTTTGTGTCGCCCTATTGATTTATCCCCTACAGGTGTTGCGAAAAATCAGTGGTTCAGTCGGTGGATTGAGACTGGCGCACTTCGGGCGCGTGAGCTGAACATCATCCACGAGTTTTTGGAAAGTGTAAGCCTCCCCTGAGTTGATCTTGCCTGATGACCACTGAGATTCCGTAGTTCGAGGCTCCCTTCTGAGCTGGTCGCCTGCCGACTCGAGTAGGGGAATCCGCGGGAGGCTCGCTAACCGCAGACGAGTATAAGTTTGCCACAACAGGACCTTTGGCTGTCGTGGTTTGTCTGTCCATCAGGTGATCTTCCTGAACTGACACCTGTTTAGGTACCACTCGTGTGGGAGCGCTTTCAGTCTGACGCTGACGAAGATTACAAAGCTGCCTTAGCTCGATACCCGGCGTCCATGACGGAGTACAGGAAGAAGCTCAAGGCATGGGAGAAGACTAAAGATTCACGCCAAAAAAATTCACGCCGACCTCCCCTACCGAAAGAACCGTTCAAACGCTCGTCCGAGCCCTCCTCTGGCTCCGATACTTCGTCGGACAGATATTGTTCGTGTATGAGATCGACAGCCCAACTCGGATTTATACCGTACAACTGACAAAATGCGACAAGAAATTTCATCATCTGGGCCGCTTTCTGGAAAGCAAGTGTCAGTATACGGCAGCGGATAATTTGAGGAAGTCGAAGACGAACACGTTTGCGCCGCATTCTATGGCGAAGGTTTTGTCGGTTTGTGTCCCCCGCAATCGCCGCTTCCATGTTCTCCATCTCCCTCCAATTCTTCTTCAACGAGCGAAACGAGGCCTTCGCACAATGGCGCAACAACGCATGGCTCACCATCATGCCGTCTTCGAATGGGTGCTTGAAGATTTGCTGCCAGATTTCGTCATCCTGGCCCAGATGTGTCAGTTTCAGGATGATTAACATGAAAGACACCAAACCTCCAAGTCGGCGAGCGCTTTGTCGGCAACTTGTACGAAGAGGTGGCGGTTATGACTGGCTGTCACCCTCTCGCGAAACAGTGGTGTCGGATACGTCTCGCCAGTGAGAGGATTGACCCGAACGACTTCGGGGTCGGGCCAGATCCGGCCCATGACATCGCAAACTTCGCGGAAAGTCCGAGTGCTGAACTCCTGCCGAAATGTTCAATATGCGTGGATCGGATATTACGATTGATCACTCACCTGCAGGGCACGCTTGACGCCCGGTCCCAGCGCTCCAATCTCGCCGTCGACATCCGTCTCCTCCTCCGACTCGGGCTCTTGGTCGGTGGCGGCGGAAGCGTCGGTGGTGCTCGCCTCCGAGTCCACACCAGATTCCGCCCCAGACGTCTGACGCCTTGCACGACCTCTACTGCGAGTAGTAGTGGGACGGCCACGAGTGGGAGCAGCACCTCGCTGAGCGACAAGTGGGGTGACTCCATCCGACGAACCTCGGAGAGCACCGACTTCACTTCGCAGCGCCGTTACTTCCTCTCTGAGCTCCCCCATGGAGTCTCTGATCTCGCCAACACTATCCATGAGTCCATGCATCATGCCAAGTAAGCTTTGCATTGCAGCATCTCGCTCCTCAAGAATGGCGGGCGGCGCGTGGACGGAGGAGAACGGCCTCGATGCGGCACGGTTCCTAACCGTGGCCTGAGTGGGTGTCTGCATCAAACTGGGGTCAATGTAGGAAGGGCCGCGGGTCGCAGACGGTGCGCGCTGAGTGCTTGTAGCTCTCGGTGTAGCCCTTCAAGTACATTGGTCATTATTAGCGCCGCACGGCTGATTCAGAGACGCACGGAGGAAACCCATGCCCTAGGCCAGCTCGTGGATCCTCATATATTGCCTGGCTCGTAGGAGCAGCACCGTGCACGTATTCGAACCTGGCAGAGCGCAATTAGGGAGGGGAGTGCCAAGCGAAAAGGGCGAGACGCACGGGTTGCCGGATGGCGGGCGATTTGCGTACAGATGATTCCAATTACTGTCCGCCGCAGCGAGCGGCGGTCCATTTCGACGATGCATTGAGGTCGACTCGGAGTGAGAGGTGGCAAGTGGGTGTGAGCTGTGGGAGTGTAACGAGGGGGACGAGGGCCACAGAAAATCCGCACAAGCATAGCGACGTCTACAAACACTCAGGGTGGACGGGAGAACTGGCTCGGGATGTCGGAGATCATGAATAAACTTTTAGTACTCTCACACAGCCAACACACAGCTGTCTATCTACGGTTTCACGCCCGAGGTGCGCGTTGTTGAGAGGCTGGGAAGGAGGTTAGAGAGCAAGGCACAGTTGGCGGTGGGGGTAGGCTCAGCGTAGGCAGAGGGTCCGGACAGCCAGGCATAGTTTCGATTTTCTCGCTTAGGCACAGCCCAAAATAGTGTGCCTAATGCGGTTGGCACATGTAGGTAACGCTAGGCACAGCCATGCCTACGCGGGTGCGGAATGCAGTGAGTAGCCTGATTCGTAAAACTCCGATCCAAGAGGACTAGGTATTCATACGACTGGCGGCAAACATTGACCGGACCTGCAAGAATTCATCTCCCCCAGGCGCCTACGTCAAACACTTCGTTGGAATTTCGGACCCAGGGCCTATACGTATCTTGCACTCGTTACATGCCATGTGATTCAGCCTGGTACATTGGCTGCCGCATTGTCGTTAACATCGTGAATGAAATGAGCGATCGCCAGTGGGTTTCCAGATTCTTATTCCTGCTACCTTTAGGTACAGGTTTCTATAGGGCGCCCTAAATTTTGGTTTTTGCGGGCCATCACGTTTTTGTCGTTGGTTTTTGCGTCAGCACTGATGGATCCAGCCAAATGCTCGTTCAAGCCGATGATTGCCGCTCCGGGAACGCAATATTGATGACCTCAACTTCCGGGTGCAGTCGTATCCGAAAGCTTTTCCAACATCTGTGCAAATGCCATGCACAGATGTCGGGTTCTTTGCCGAGAAAAATCCCAAGCCTGTCATAGTAACCCCTGCTTGCTCTGGCTTTCCGCCTCTTGACCGCGCCGCCTCCAGAGTCGACAATGAAGGCTGGGTCGAGATCAAACACTCTTGCTTAGCTTTTACCCTGCCCCTCCACGGCAGCTTCCACAGACCGGCGCCACGGGTGACGCCGAGGTGACGGCCCACGGCCAAGTTCCAACATGTTGCCTCGCTTCTTCGACTTGAAGTTTGAACATGACACTCATGGCTCAAACTGATTTCACACCAGCAGTATCAAACCCATTTGCAACACTAAGTAAGTTTTCATTGCATGACAATTCACGGACCAGTTTCGTCGGGAGACCACTTCAACAATGAAGTCCTGGGCCCTGGCACACCCGACGGGAGCCTGAAGCAACCAACGAAGAAACATCAGCTCGACGCGCATAATGTGTGTAGTACTGACGAGCGTGCGAAGGCAGTACTGATTCTTGTGACAGCGGAGTGACATGTGATCCGTGCCTCTGTCATCACACCACGACAATCGCCAGCACTTCATGCAATGCAGCGCCTATGTCGATGAATCCACCCTCCAGCATCTCCAAAATCTTTCTCTGGTCATACCTGCTCGTCTTTCTTCCGTTTTTATCGCCCGTAACACCTGTCTCGCCTCGTTTTCGTTCTGGATACACTTGCTTCACCTCGGCGTCGGCTTTCAATGGAACTGCGTAGATGAGTGGCGGCTAGGACTCAGGTGTGTTTTCCATTGGTCCCATCATCCTCCATCTGTTCCCTCCACTATCTGTCTCTCAATTACGAGCCCCGTATGCTACCACGGCTATCGCCCATCGCTCGTTGTCGACTTGCGCCACAACTCAGTAGATCTCTGGCTATGGTCGCGCTCATTCCTCCTGGCTGGCAATGCTTCACCACCAAATCCTTTCTATGATACCTCATGCTTTTGCCTTCCCCGATCATCAAGTGCCCATTCATATCTCGCATCTACGGCCTCGGATATGTTTCTTCCTCCCTGGTAGTTACTGCATTACACAGCTATGGAACATGTCCAGCCTCCGGACGTTTACTCCTCTTCATTCATTTGCGCCTATGTCAAGCGCTGGGCACTTCATTCCTCCGGTCTCGACCACGTCAAGCTGTTATTTTGGGCATCCAGTTCCCATCCATTCATACGCACCTATGTCATCCAGCGCTGGGTTACTCCATTCCTCCGCGATCGAACGTGTTCACCTGTTATTTTGGGCATCCAGTTCCCATTTCATTCACACGCACCTATGTCCTCCACCGCTAGGTTGCCTCGTCCGCTATCGTCCGCGTCGAGTTCTTTTGGGTATCCAGTTCCCATTCATACGCACCTATGTCTTCCAGCACTGGGTTGCTTCCTCCGCTATCGAACGCGTCGGGATGTTCTTTCGAGCATCCAGTTCCCATTCTCATACGCACCTATGTCCTCGAGCGCTGGGTTGCTTCCTCGCTATTGAACACGTTGAGTTGCTCTATCGGGCATCCAGTTGCCATTCTCATAGCCTTACGCACCTATGTCCTCGAGCACTGGGTCGCCTCGTTCGCTATCGAACCCGTCGAGTTCTTTCGGGCATCCAGTTCCCATTCATACGCATCTATGTCTTCCAGCGCTGGGTTGCTTCCTCCGCTATCACATGTGTCGAGTTGTTCTTTTGGGCATTCAGTTCCCATTCTCATATGCACCATGTCCTCGAGCACTGGGTTGCTTCTCCGCTATCGAACGTGTTGAGTTGTTCTGTCGGGCATCCAGTTCCCATCCTCCCAGCCACCTATGTCCTCGAGCGCTGGGTTGCTTCCTCCGTGATCAAACACGTGGAGCTGATCTTTTGGGCATCCAGTTCCCGTCACATTCGGGCATCCAGTCCCATAGCATTCGAACATCTAGTTCCCAAGAAAATCGGGCATCGCTCTCCTGTCAAGCACCGTATCACTTCTTTGGATTTTCTGGGCATCAATTTTACATTCACTCACATGCGTCTCTATTACTCCTGAGCTCTCAGATGGTTGGTTTCCTTCCGACACTATTGAAAACGGCGACTTCCCTCTTCCTGGCCATTGTAATGTACATCCACCTCAAGAACAATCTTTAGGCTATAACTTCGGGTCTTCTGAAACGGTTACAACTACGGCTGGAAAGCGAATAGAACACGGACGAATCAATCAACCAGTACTCAATTCTGGCTTGCCTTGTACCTTGCCCTCTTGAGCCTGAATCATGCAAGACAACTATCGTGGCCTTATGGATCTTCAGGATTTGGGATGCCCTCTGCTGTAAGCCCGGCCCTTCGACCATGGCCGGATCTGATCTTCAGTACACTCACGCCGACACCACTTTCGACACATCAACAACCAGTTTACTCTGAACTACCTAGTTACCTGTTCTCCCGCTATCGAAAGCATCGATTCCATTATTTTTTAGGCCATCGAGTGCCCTTCGGAATACGGGTCCATGTCCGTTTGAGCACTGGATTACCCTGTAGCTCTGTCCGCTATCGAAAGCGGCGGGCTTGCCTCTTCCTTCATTATCGACGGGTTTCCTGTATCTTGCCATCGCAGATGTGCTTCCTCATCGGCGGTTTTGGTTTTGAACGTTGTCATTGAAGACATTCTTTGCCATCGAAGGCGTCCGGATCCTTTGATTGCTGGAATTCTTGTCATTCTTGCCATCAAAGGCATTCACATCCATATTCTCAAGCGCTCGAGTTGCTCAGCGGCTGTTGATCATCCTCGCTATGTCCACCTAACGGAGGCGCAATCGGCTGCACCATTGACTAACAGGGCAGGTCTGAGTGTGCCTCCCAATGGGCGTAAGCTCCATCGTTCAGTGATGAGTGTCTTGTACCTTGTCATCGGAGACGTCCTCTGTCATCGAACGCATCCCGTTCCGTATCTTCGATTACTGGAGTCCTGATTCTTGCCATCGAAGGCATTCTGTTTTCATTTCGTCGAATCCTGGTTGATATAATCGATCCATCTCTCTGAGCACTGGTAAGGACTGGAATCATCGGGTCATCGGAATATCCTGATGTTGATATGCACACTATGGGCATTCAACTCCTGTTGGAATTGTACTTTCAATGCCGCCTCGAGGCCTCATTCTCTTTCCGCCCTTATCGAGGCTATACTTTCCCTGTCTTGTTTTATCGCAAGGGTCCTTCTGTCCCTCGAGCGTCATCTACTGCAATCGAGGTCGCGCTAGTCTCAGGCCATCGAGAGGAAGATTTCGCCGCTATCGAGAGCGTGCCTTCATTGTGCTACCAAAATCAATGATCTCCACCGTGATCCAAAAGGTGCATATATACCGCCGCATGCTTTCGAGACCGCGACGTCTGCTTAGACCATTGGAAGTGTGCAATCGAGAGTGCATTATTGTTGATATCAAGATTCGAGAACATCCCCTGGGCGACCATCGAGAGCCTGCATATCTTCCTTTTCCGAAGGCAACCTTGCGCTATGGAGAGCGCACCTTTGTCGCTATGGGATCCCGGGAGTGCGCGGAGTACCTTGTGCTTGAGAAGGTGTCCATGTCGGCGGCTTTGATCTGCCGCCATCAGGTCCTGCACTATTGCGAGCGTTATTTCATCTGCTGTCTGCTGCTATCAAGAGCACAATTTCATTCATTCAGCCCACTGGAAATAACTGGCAATTCAAATCAACCAATACTTCACATTCATGGTAGTGGATGTTCCAAATTTAAATGGGACACGCTGTCGTTCGTGTCCTGCTCGTTGGCAATCTCTACTGCACTTGATTCCGCCTTGTTTTGTGGATAATTCTCTCCACGACATCCATAATTCTTTCCACTGCACCCAACGCAGGCCTCTTCGACTGCACCATCCAACCACAGGGCAGTTCTTAGTGTGCTTCGAATTCTGAGTCGCTGTGGGCTCAATCCTGTCCCATCCAATTCCTTTCGTGCATGGTCGGGGATGTCCAATTCCCTTATTATTATCTTCGCTGGCTGCTTTAGGGCCGTGTTCGAATGAGTTCATTTCTGCGCCGAATTGCCGGCGCTAACCAATTTCCTTCATCTTTCGTTCGTTCAATGTCCCTGCTCCAAGAACCGGTGGGGCTGGCTCTTCAACGCCTTGTCTTGCACACGAGTGTCTACTTTCACAAATTTCTGGGAAACCCTCTCCCCTCATTTCTTCTATTCACTACTATCATAGTATCGCTTTCCAATCGACCGCTTGCTCTTAATCGGTGTCCTGCTCAAGTGCCTAATGACACGGCGGCCTTGGGCCATGTTTTTCAAGTTCTCTATTGGGCGAGGCACACAAACAAAACTTCCCCGAACGATCTTTCGAAGCCCTGGCCGTCCGAATGTTCAATTGCCTGATTCGAACGACGACTTCACACCGCCTTCGCATTCGCTGCGGCAGTTACCAGAAAACTCTCGTGGCGTCTGGGTCTCCTGCACCTATTCCACAACAACGGGACTCGTCTCTCTAGCACCCAAGCTCAATGATTGAACGTTAAACCCCCAATCTCAGCGTAATTGAATTCCAACACATTCTGCCGTGCTTCTATCCAGTCTGCACGACTTCGACGTCGACCTGTGCCCAACTACCTCTTTTGTTTCTCCTTTGCACCGTGGTGGCTCTGCCATGTTGATGTGATATTCGATCACCTTACTCATGGCCATTCGATCCACGTTGTCGTTTCATGTGGTTTGCCGGGACTTGGATCGCTCTGCCTGCGGGTTAACTCGCAGGAAAACTTCACGAGGCCAACATCGGACACTTATAATTCATTCTTCATCATCACGGCCCGCACTCAGGCTTCAGATCGGCATTTATTCAACTTCAAGCCAGGATTCCTTCATGTGCCAGTTGCTTCCACCAAGGACTTAATCCAGGGATCTTCGATCAATTGAGGAGCCGCTGATTCGTTGGGTTAGCCGTGGGCGTTGGTGATGCCCTCGTCTGGCGTCTCCGTTCTGGGTTCATTCTCATGCCTCACCATCGCCCTACAACCTGGAGATCAGCGGTTCGAGAAGTCGAATCTTCCGCTGCTCCTCCACCCCCAGCAAATCTCTGTGGCTGCCCCTATTGAATTCGATTTGGATTTCCAATTTTCCAGACGCAAACGAAGCGCAGAACAAGAGTGTAGTACTGACGAGCGTGCGAAGGCAGTACTGATTCTTGTGACAGCGGAGTGACATGTGATCCGTGCCTCTGTCATCACACCACGACAATCGCCAGCACTTCATGCAATGCAGCGCCTATGTCGACGAATCCACCCTCCAGCATCTCCAAAATCTTTCCCCGCCCACCCTCGCCTTCAATTAGATTCTTTGTTTACTTAACTCCTCATGGTATGTGGGGCAGTACTCAGGTAGGGTGGTGTTGGGGTTCATTCTCATGCCTCACCATCGCCCTACAACCTGGAGATCAGCGGTTCGAGAAGTCGAATCTTCCGCTGCTCCTCCACCCCCAGCAAATCTCTGTGGCTGCCCCTATTGAATTCGATTTGGATTTCCAATTTTCCAGACGCAAACGAAGCGCAGAACAAGACTATGATTTCATTCTGGGCTTGGGGACGCACGGAATAATTTACATACAACGACGGGCGTCTCATGTTCGCTGACAGAAAAATCAGAAATGAACCCATTTTATTTTGGAAGGGGCAGAGATGCATAGCGGTGCACGGACGAGTGACAATGCATGCTCCTGTGAGCCTGTATTGGACTTTGGAGCGACCACTGCTACGTCGTGGATGAGCATGATCATGATGATAATGTTCCCTCTGAGGCTGCTCTGAGGTACTTTTTTTTAACTTACTACTAAGTACGAGCCTACAAGTCTGAGAGAATTTGTCGTGCTCAAACCTTCCAATGGTAGCAGGCCATGCCGCTTGCCGGCCCTACAGCTTTATTCGCTTCTTACTCCTGTCTGCGATGCAAACTAAATGCAAACACCGCAGTACGACCGAAGTTGATGAAGGAACATCAAAAATGTTTCCCATGTCGCGGAGCGTTCCGTGTTTACCTGGAACAGAAAATGCAGGGATCATCCGAACTTGGCTGTTGAATACAAATTTGACGCCTGCAGGGAGTGTCCCGCTCATGACCGGGAAAATGCATCCGGGTGCAAGAAACCCTTTAGAACTTCTCATCGTCTTGCGGACGAAAGCAGGTGATGGCGGTGGATTCATAATTCACGCCACTTTGAGAAGTCTGCTCCACAACCATTCAAACACGGGAGAAGGATAGTACTCGCCGCGGCCAAGATCCAGCCTCTAGACACAGGGGTTGAGATCATCTTACCGCCCGTGCTAATTTAAGGGTCGTATAGTCGCAAACGAAGTCCGTACGGTCGAACGTCCGAACTAGTTATACAGTTTCTTCACCCAATCCTCGACCGCCCACAGATACTGATCCATCGACGACCATCTGGGGCACGGGCATTTCAGTGACGCCGAGTTCCACCTGGGGCAAAGCGAGCTCGGGCCTGGAATGGTTTGGTTCGACTGGCATTGCGATCAAGTAACCAGCGCAGGCGCGCCCTTGAAACGGTGCTGTCTCCGCCTCCTAAACGTATCTAAATCACGAATATATATAAAATTGACGGGGCGCTGCTCACTGGCGAGGGGACCTGGTTCTCGGCCGTCGTCTGTTGTGGCACGTAGAACTCTCTGCGCCGTCGGCCCGCCCGCCAGCGTGGAAAGAACGGTGAAGGATGTATCTGGGAGAGTGGAGAAACAGACATGGTTGAGATTGACTGTGCGGGTGGTGATGCTGGCTTCTCTTTAGTAGCCGACTCGGGGAGAGACGTGTAAGCCAAGGATAATGGCTGCAAACAGAAATCAGTTCCCGGATACAGTACTGTAAGAAAGACATCACACACAACGATAGCCTCCCAGTCATGCGCCTCTGCCGCAGAGGCAGGGGCAGGTCCCAGATGTGCGTCGAATATTTGTGGCTTCGATTTGACTTCATCCTCCCCACGGGCAAGGCGCGCCGCAGCCATGAGACGGTGCATCTCCCGCTCCCGTCGCCGCGTGAAAAAGCGTGTACGTGTGACGAGAGCGATACCGAGGGTGCTCAGTACGAGGACACCCGCCAGGAATCCGTATACTGGTGAATTTGCATCAAATTACCTTTCGTATAGTGGCTGTGATGGGACGGACGTACGATACAGCGTGGTTGTTTGCAGCCCGCAGCTTGGACTCCCGGGGTTGCATTGGGGACTCGCGCTGGCGGAAGCCATGGTCAAGGGTGGGGGAGAAGAGTAGCTCTGAGGGACGTGAGACGAGGTACATCGCACCTGAAGTATAGCTTCCCTGAGGACTGCGGAAGTGAGGGTGCGGGAGAAAAAAGTTATAATGAACTCGGCATGAGCGTGCGTGGGGAAGAATGTTCATTCCGGAGCACCGGTAATGCAGGGGCCGTGAGAGTTGGGTGACAGTGCCGGCGGGGACCTTGGAATACTATGCCACATGGCTGGGAAGCTTCGATAGATCGAGGGAGACATAGCGAATCCCCGTCGCTGTCGGACCATTAATGCTTGAACGTTCAGGTGACAGTGAATTCACTGGTCCATGACTCATCAATCGGATGCATTTGCAACTTGATCTTCCACTCGAGCGCTCGGGGTGTGGCCGGACTACTTACGGCGCGGCATACATTGCAGTCATCTGAACTTTGAAGAGCCGGCCGGATTTGCGAAAATGATACCGAGTGCACAGGAACCGGAATTGCCCGTCGGTGAGAATGAGTCTCTTGCAGTAACTGAGTCCTAATCGTGTACAGTATACTTATACACATGGGGACCTGGATATGGGCGCTGACACATTTACAGTAACCAGGCGCCGCATTCCGGAGAGAGAGAGGCTAGCGCGCTGCGCTCATGACTAAAATATAGATTCGCGCTGAGTGGTTCAAAATCAATCCTAACTGAATAGAGACTTTGCGGTGAGCCACCAGGCGCCACCTGGTGGCTCCAACGGCATGCGGTAACGGGTGGCTACGTCATCTGGTGGCCGACTGGTAGCTGCATTCCTGCATCCCAGTGGCTTGTATCTGAACCTAAATGAGTCTATGCAGATGCCTAATGGCCTATCCACCCCGTCGAAGCCTGAAAACCAATGAGAAAATGAATTTGAATTTGAACTTCTCGTGATCTCTATTGTTACAGGGGGAAATCCTGCAGTTTCCATTTGTCGACGACACCCTGAAGTCAAATTCAGGACTGCTGTGTCAAAAAGGCACCCTCATCGTTGAATACAACCATCCCGATCCAGCCACTAGATATGACGTAGCCACTCGGAACCGCATGCCGTTGGAGCCACCAGGTGGCGCCTGGTGGCTCACCGCAAAGTCTCTAATGGAACTTGCATGCGGCGGCAAATTCCGTTGTCCCCGCCGGTCGTCTGTTTCTGCATATCACATGAGGTTCAACTTGTTGACATTACAAAGCTGAATGATCTGATGATTGATGATTACAGCTAAATGCAAAATCCTAGGCCATCACAAACGCGACAGCTATGGAGCTGGAAGGTCCGGCTTGCTCCAAACCCACTCTAATTCCGCTTGCCAGGTGTGCCGTGCAGCTCCGAGTAGTGTTGGAGCTCGTGGCAGCTCGTGGCGGCACCACCCGAGCTCTCGCGAGCTCCACAGCTGTCGGATTCCTGATGGCCTACGATTTTGCATGCAGCTGTAAGACCGGATCATCTCAATTGTGGACACTTGCTTGTCATGTGATCGCCCTGCTTTTTTCTTCTCCTCCGCGACCAGTGTCTCCCTCCATCCGATTCAGCTGTTCTCACGTGCGAATGACCTCAACAGTGATAACCTCCCCACGTTTCCATCTTGCGGCTTGCCTCTTGGAGGTACCCACCGAACAATACTGCCTGGACACACCAGTCGCGACTCGAGGCGAGGCGTGGCTCCTTTGTCAATCTGACTCAACTTATCCTTTGACGACCCTGGATCTTCCATTTCAGGCTACTGAACTCGTAATTGTCCGTACAAAGGACGGACAATGTGGATACCTGGTCGAGACTCGAGCCATTGTCCTCCGGGCGCACGCGGCGGGTGGTGGTCTGATCGCGGTTAATTATAAAAGACGCGTCGTCGCGTCGTGTTTGGGTCAGTTTTCATTGTTCTTCTTCTCTCTCTCTCTCTCCTGTCCAAACCACCGACTACTGGACCTCGCATTGCATTCTATGCCACCCAAAGAAAATCTCCCTGAGGGGTATCTCTCGGAATATGTCGTCAGGATCAAAGACAGGAAGGTGCATCTCCCAAGGGTGAGTTGTGTCCCTTCATGGCTTGCCACCACACTCTAACGAATGACCGCAGGGTGGAAAACCTCCACCGACGACCTCAAAGGCCCTCCCCTGTCCTGTCTGCGGCTGCCCGTGGAGCTTCAACAATCTACACAAGCTGAAGGTTCACGGAGATATGCACCTCACGTTGAAGCAGATCGAGGAACGGTACGTCGATCTGTTTATTGCCCGTTCGTTGCCTAGATGTAACTGGATTTTTCTTAGGATGATCGAATGCAAAAACCCGGGGTGTCAGTTCGCTACCCTCAAACAGGGTAATTTGGTCAATCACCAGAAACAGTGGGTAGCGCGTCTTTGCATTGCGTTTTTCTTGGCCTTGCTCACATACATCGTTAGCTGTGGAAAGCCTAAAGGAGCGCCCAAGATCGCGACCAAGCCCAAACGTACTCGGGCTAAGGGTCCTCCCCTCGAATCGCGTCGGATGCAGACTCCGTCCACCGCGAGTTTCGAGTCTGAATATTCCGGGATAGGCTCCTCGGAAGAGCCCACGACGACCTCGATTGAAGGCGCAGCCTCATCCAGTTACCCCGCTGGCAGGGAAATCCTATCCTCGATGACCGGTAGTCATTCAATTTCGGGTTCAGCCTCTGAGCGCGGAGACACAGTGGGGCCGGATATTTCCTCGACGCTTGCTCCAGCCGCCTCAAATTCCACCGCGTCCGCTGAGTATTCCAGCCACAAATTCGTGTATTACGTTCCCTCCTCGCACCCGGCGTCTGGATCCTCGGGGCCATTGACGAAGCTCCTCTATCCGGGGAACCCCGACGAGGCGAGGGCTTCGCGGAAGATGTACTGTGGGAGTTGTGGGCGGGGCAAGCGCTGCGCGTGATGCATGCGTGGATAATGAGCCAGTGTGATGAACTCCCAATAGCAATACTAGAAACAATACTATTGTTTCCATGTAGATGGAATTGAGAAAAAGGCTGCAGTGGAAACTAACAGGATTCGAACCCGGTTTGACCGGTGGTTCGGAACACAGCTCAGTGCCACTCACAGGCTGAGGTGCGGGACATCTTCCATATATCCACTCGCCAAAGTTCAAGTTCTCTAGATCTTTCCCAAGGAAGTGGGCGCCCGCCGCCGTGAGCCCGGGCATCAAAAGTGATCACCATCAGACGCCCTTGGCTGTGCAATCAGCCACGTGCGCAACACGTGGGCCGTCCCTCTCTTCCTCCCGACACTCATCATCTCTTGCGCTACGAGCTAAAGTGGCGCATTTCACACCAGATGTCCCTCGAGCCGCGTGTCCCACCAGAACTGGAACGACTCATCTTCGAGATGGCCGCCCGGACTCACCCATCGTCCATGCTCGATCTCCTGCTGGTGGCACGGCGCGTCAAGGAATGGTCAGTGACCAGACTCTCCCGAATCTCACAAGCGTTGACCGCGTCACAGGCTACAGCCTCTTTCCCACAGCGTCGTGTTCTGTCCCACCCAGTACCTCGAGCAGGAAGACCTTCACAAAAAAACATGCGGGTACCCTCACGTGTACATCTCTCGTTCCGCGCCTCCAGAGCTCCCTCCCGACTTGCGCTCCTCAGCCCGACATCTCTGGCTCATCAACGCTTCACCCGAACACACCACTCTCGCCTTGTCCTGTCCGCTGCTCGAGAGCGCTGGGCCACACGCTAAGCAACTCCTCGCCTTGCCCAATCCCCCTCCACTAAAACGCCTTGCCTGCAACCTGCGACGGCTATTCGACCCAGTTGATTTCACTCACCCTATCTTTGCGCATCTCACGCACCTCGATATGTGGGATTTTCGATTCGGAAGGGAGGTGGATTGGTCCGGGCTCGCGTCCATCCCGAACCTCACGCATCTCGCATTTTCTGCGATACAATTCTTGCCGCTCCTCCCCAAAGTACTCCATACATGCGCCTCCCTTCGGGTTCTCCTCATGTTGGTTGCTCCACATCCTGAGGGTACCAGACTCGTCGCGGATCCTGACCTCGCAGCGGATCCTAGGTTCGTTTGGATGAGGCGTGGGGAGTACGTGGAAGATTGGCATTTTGGTGTGCTGACGGGTGTGGATTTTTGGTCGAGAGCGGAGGATTGGGTTGATCAACGGCGGCTTGGAGAGGGCGAGTCACAGTGAGTCGTTCAATGTTGATTGAGCATTCGTCCCTGTCTTGTGTCCCAATTAACATTCAAATGCCAATAGATTACACTGATTCGTAAAACTCCGATCCAAAAGGACTAGGCCAGTATTCATATGTCTGTCTCAAAACAAATAGAAATCCGACTACATATTTCTACACACACAGACCCAATTCCTGCAAAAACACCCGTCTGCTCAACACCTCACGAATCTTGAACCGTAATCGTCGTTCCCGAAATTGTCGCGGAGCAAAGCTCCGAGTCCTGCACCAACTCAACAAGTGCTGCCCCGGACGGGGTGACGCTCTGCCCCGACTGGATCGCCGAGCCCGTGAACGTGTTTGTGGGGAAGCCCGCGAAGGGGACAAAGGCGCCGTCAGACCTCACGTCCTCGATGATCCACTCGGCCGAGGCGCCGAAGAGAGGTGCCGCCTGAAACGGTCCCGACGATGGAGCTGCCACGGGAGTTGTTGGTGATAGCCACACTGCCAGAGGTGGTCGAGGTCATGGTGACGTTCGTGGTGATGCTGTCGCCGGTGTAGACTGAAATCGAACACGTTGGAACATATCAATCACCCTGAGGAATGACTCACTAGTAAACGAAAGAATACCCGCGGAAGCCGGCAACATCTCCGTCCACGCAACGTTCTGCTGCTGGCCATCGACGAACTCAGAGTGTGTCCCACCCTGGATCAACGCACCGTTGGTCAGCCCGTCTATGCCCACCCATTGCGCAACCGCAGGTTGGCCGCTAGAAGATTGCCCCGCGCGGAGCGTAATGGCAGGGACAGTCCAGGTGCCTACAACAGAGAACCCGGACCCAAGGAGCACTGCACCACACCAGTTCTCCGTGGTAACGGTCTCCTCGTCTGTACGGCGGTTGAACCGATTACGCTTCCGCGCGTCGCTGACCCGCTGTGCAGCGTTGGACTGGAACTCGGTGGGAGGGCCGACGACATCCTCGAGGGGGACTTCAACGCCGCCCTCAAATTTCGCGAAGGTCCAGGTCACCTCGGCGGCGGTGAGGGAGGCAGCGATGAGAGTGATGAGGATGGCGGTCTTCATGTCAATTGAGGAGGCGCAGTGCCAATTGAGGAGGCGCAGTGCACTGGGTAGTCTGTGTATGGTTTCCATCGCCTCTTATACCCTCTCAGAAGTTCAATTGAATGAAACAACTAGACTGCTTGTGATCTCCGCGGGCGGCGCTGTGTGGCCGGAAATTGGAATCGTACCTGACAGGGTCCTTCGCAGGTGTCCGCGTTCCGTAGTTTGTCCCTGGCTTGTGTCTCCATCGTATGAATTGCCCATTCAGATACCAACGGCATCATACTCATCGGTAAAACACCTGTCATAGAAGACTAGATATTTATACGACTTGTGGTGAAAAGAATTGACCGGATGCCTAAATACAGATCGATGTCCCTCGGTACCTCCTCGAAGTCTTCGGACCCAGGGCCTGCACATTTCTTCCGCTCGAAATAAGTATGATTGATCCAGCCTCTGTGTATTGGCGGCACTTGTAAAAGTATCATCGTCACGATTCAAATGGACAGTGGGCCCTGGGGCTCCTCGGTCTTCTCCACGACGCAAACCAAACTTAATGCTATAAATAAGAGTAGTTACATACCAAATATAAACCGGTCAGTAAAACGGTGTGAACTCGGTTTCAAATAATTGTTCGAACTGAACGACCGGCTTTTAAGCAATCGTAGCCGCGGCTACTTCAGGCTAGCACTAGGTTCAGAGGCCACGGCCATGTCAAAGCCATGGATGGACAACGGCGGCCGTTGGCAGACAGTGATTGACATCAGTCGGATCTTTGACCCATTGATGATCGCCGCTGGCTTCCACCAAATTAGAATTATATTTGCAAGGGGCACGGTGAAATTGCCGCCGGAGGCGCAGTTGCCGCAGTTGGCGCCTGATCGGCGCCAAAGTACCCGCGTGACGGCGGCAGTGTGACACCATTGCCGCCGATTTCAAATTTGGTGCAACCACAAGTGGCGGCAAATTTTCTGCTCTGATGTTTCGGGTGTATCGTGAACCACTGAGTCTACCATCAATCTATCCATTGAGTCCGTGTCATTTAACATATTTTTGCGGCCTTGGGAGTCAAAACGGCAAAAGTTCATCAAACATGTTGAGGTTGTTTCCTACGCGGTTCCGTGCTGATTCAACTTGTTTCCCAGCCGAACATCTACTTAAGCATTAAGACCCCGTAACCCAGTCAAGGAACTATACCGGAGAATTGAAGCCATGCCAGAAATCACACTTTGGTCTGAATGCCGCCGATCTAAAATGCATCAATGTTACCAAGTGACCAACTTGAGCGGCACGGGTTATTACTTACATAGAATGAAGCATCTGTGAACCTCACTCAACCTGAAGCACCACAAAATGAGCGGGTTCGAACTCACGTCCATCGAACGGGACTTGGAATCGGTCGTTCGGTCAAACGTCCCATTGGGATGGTGCAATCTCGGGGAATGCTGACAGGTTTGGTGCCGTGCCCACGCACTAGGTTTAAATCACCAACAGGATTCCTCGAAAGAGATACATGTGTCAACACCCCCCATACTTAAGTTATAACCTGCGCCGGCGCCACTGGTAGCTCATTTTCTGTGATTCTTTGAGCACTCTCCGTTCCTCTCAGAATCTTTCTTCAGTTGTTCAATGTGGCTAGGTGGCGTGGATAAATCCAGACATGTGCGCACTGCACGAACGTTACCTGAATGAGTATGGCAGGTATACTGTAGCAAAACTGGACATGATTTTACTGAAAACCACACCACTTTACACCAACAAAACGACACAGGTGAGTCGAAAAGCACAACTTCAGATGACATTAAGAAAAAAGCACAACCTCTGCACCATGAATGACACAGGTGTCAGTGCCGTTGAAAAATGACACAACCTTCAAACATGAAGCGACACTACCTCACCTCATGTTCAGAAATCAACACAACCCTGTAGGTGGAAACGATTTTGCAGCAGGCATACACTGGTATGCCAAGAAACAACACAACCCATCATCCAATTCCTGGTGCCCGTTGGACGAGGCGTGACAGAGGCGGCATTGTCAATGTCTGAGGGATTGATGCCGTATGGCGCCGGCCGGAAGAATGCCGATACATCAGATAATGAATCACCACCAATATGATCAACAATTAGGTCCCATATCATCCCCGGAATCACACTGATGACGCAGACGGCATGGGAGACTCAATTTGGCTCGGGCATGGTGAGAGAACGAAGATGGGACGGGCAGGATGAGGGGATAAGCCAAGAGGTGAGCGTGTGATCATTCAGTTGAAATCAGGATATGATTACTGTTCCGTGTTTCCTGTGTTTCATTCTCTGCTGTTGATTTGATGGCCCAGCAGGGGTCACATCGTAGTCACTACCCCTTAATATACTTGGCGTTCCAACCTGTCTCATGTATTCGCAGTATTTTGAACCGGTGCCGTTCTTGTCATCGGGACAGGAGGTTGTGTCATTTGGGGAAAACCGGGCTGTGTCATTTCTGCGCCGAGTGTAGGTTGTGTCATTTTTGCGCAACTGTTGCTGGAAAATTTGGAGTGACAGGCTGGTTGTGTTGATTCAATACAGTGGTTGTGGAGACTTTTGTGTGGGTTTCAAGTTGAGTCGTAATTCCTGTTGCATGAAGCAGGTTGTGCTTTTTATCATGCAAAATGCCTTGAGCTGAGTGTTTCACTGGCTAAAAACTGGGGGTTGCGTCGAAAAAGGGTTTTGCTACACTATACCTGCCATAAATGAGTGTCGAACCGACTCGAAAATGGGCACGCGGTTGGGGGAATCACGCAGAGAAGCAGTTTATAAGATGCGCCATTCAGATCGATCGAGGTATCTCGTCCTGACTTGAATTTGCTCAACGAGGATCGCAAAGCATGCAGCTCTGTCCAAAAGATTCAGAGGTCGTCGTTGTGAGCCACGAGAGGAACTAACCTTCAACTAAGTGAGCCATAGGGAGTGCTGAGCTGCCGTCCATGTGCCGCCCTTCTGAACTTGATAAAACTTGATAGTCCCTACCGTTGACGCAGATGTGGCGCCGTTGCCGCAGGTGGTGGTGCAGATGCAGAATAAGTGGCGCCGATCTGGAGGAGTAACAAGAACGGTGGGACTGGGACTCGCTTAGCGAGTCCCAATCCCACTGCCTTCCGGTTGCTGTGTTTCGACAAGCTCGAGTCCCACTGAGTGATACCATCAGTGAAGCCGCGAGGCTGCCGGTGGCAGCGTAGCGCCGCTGCCGCACAATCTGCTGAGCTCAGCTGCGCATTCGCGCGAAGCGCGTCTCCGTGGGCTGAAGCGCGGCGGGCCTGAACACACGTATTGCACGGGCAAGCCACGCGGCCCACGCCAACGCTGGCTAAACCGAGCGCAACGACGGCGCGCAAAGCGCGCCTGGGCGCGTTGGCGCGTGCCTGCATGCTTGAACGTCGTGACACATGCAAGTGCACGGAAAACCGCCGACACTTAGCCTGCGTAGGCAGCCCCTGGTTGAACCTGGGGGAAGTTACATTTTCTTTGTTTATTTTGTCTTCCTGCCTGTTATTCTTGAAAACAATCGACGAGAGAACTGAAGCGCAGGCAGGCTGGCAAGAAACAACAGGTGGTGAGTCATGGACTCGGACGAATTAAGCAAACAAAAAACTACACATACAGTGACTCGAACACGGCAATAGTTAGACTACGAAACTGCTGCAAGGCTGGTACAATCAGCACACCTACACCCCCAATTTGGCAGGAGCTCCAAGCGAGGTCGTAGCCGCTATATTCCGACCGACGTGAGAATACATCCAGGGAAACGTCTCCATGATATCGAATACGACAATCCCTGAGTTCTTTCGTAATCCCCAATCCCCGAAATGTTTCCGCCGGAGCTTGGAGAAAGGTCTATACAGCCAGAGCGCGCCAACGGCGGCTCAAAATATTTTTTTGAGGCCACCGCGGGCAAACTGCGGGCTCGAACGGAGGGCTCACAAGAGGACATTTTACGGTTTCAAAATCATTGTATTGCAGACTACCTACTAGCTAACTAAGAATTACCTACGAAACGGGCTGGAAAGGAATGCAGATTAAAAGAATGTATGCTAAGGCGGCTATGGGCATGCGCTGTTGATGTTGAGTGAAGACGCTGAGGTCGGGGCTCCCCGTAGACACGGCAGTCATTCTTGAGCACACGGGCAATCTTCCTGTGGTCGTCATCAGCCAGTGATCACCAACGAACGATATCCACGCACTTGGATACCCGACTCTCGTCAGGCTCCTCGCGAAGCTGCCCGAGTTGCTCGTCGACCTTCTCCCAGAACTTGGATCCGCCGGCAACATCGAGGAAGACCTGACGCTGTGACAATTGAGTTAGCAGTAATATTGATATACGGTGCAGTAACTTGCCAAAATTGCGACTGCGGCCCAATCAGTTGGACGGGCTTGCAAGGCTTGTGGATACACGAGGCGGGCGGATGAGTCGGGATTGCGATCGAGAGTGGGGCTTGCGACGGGCTGCCTTCACATGGAGCTTCATGGACCAGAGGAGAACTTTAACGACTTGGGCCTGGCGGGCGGCGGTGCTTGAAGGCGTCGAAAACAATAAACGGGCCTGCAGGAGCGATGCGGCGTCGGATTTGGCCGCAGGTGAAGAGGGAGGAGAGAGAAGATGGTGGGAGAGAAGAAGGAGCGGCGGAGAAAATTGCCCGAATCACGCCATCTTGTATCATGAGTCATTTTACCCGATGATCCGAGGCACTCCGCTCGGATCATCAGAAAGACTTGGCGAAATTTTCGCGAAATCCCTCGAAATCCCCGCCCTCAGTCACTCGCGCACCAGCCCCCGCGCAGCCATCCGGATTCTGGCCTTGAAGTCCCACATGCTCTCACATTCTGTTCATATTCCACTCTTCACTTTTGCTTCCCGCCTCATAAATCATCGGCAAACCTGCGAGTATCATGCGAGAAACTGTCTTGACTGAATCGGATTTTGGAAATCATGCCCATTCTGGGCCTGGCACCCTTGGCAAACCTTGTCGAGGTCAAAGTCCTCCAAAGTCCTTCAAAGTTTGATTATCAAAGTTCAAAGACATCATTCAGAGCGCAAAGTCCTCAGAGTGCTTTTTGTAGTTTTACTGATGATACGGGCGGAGATGCTTTTGAGATATTTTCCATTGAAGTGTCTGCCGGAGATTTACATGATATCTTTTGGATGTCGCTCGGATATACGTCAAACGTCGCAAGAGAATGTCCTTGGGAGCTTAACCCCGGCTTTACAGTGGAATCTGACGTGAGATATGCGGAGATGTTTGGCGTCGGATCTGACGTGTAGGTCGGACCAAATTGGGGGTGTAGGGATGGCCGCCGGAGATACCAAAATAACATCATGATCCACGTTGAATATACGGGAATCTGGATCTTCGAGAGTTGTATCAGGGAGCCCATCTGCACTAAGCAGTCTTACATCCCCCGAAAGAGCCTTGCAAATTGTCCAAAGGTCGCCTGGCCGGGCTGCCGACTGATTACAGCCTCGGCAACATCAACATCCGAGATCACACAGTGGGACTCGGGCCATCACGGTGGGACTAGCGCCCTGATCAGCAAATTAGCCGAGCTTTAAGCGAGTCCCAGTCCCACCGTTCTCGTATATACTCGACGCTGACGATGGGTAAAATTTTCTAAGGTAGGCGCCAGTCACTCACAATGAGCGTGCACGTGATCAAAGCGTGACACCCATTAAGCTCCCGCCACAAAACATTAGACCAAAAGTAGAACCTGGAAATGAAGCATTTGGACCATCCTGACAGATCTGTGGTATCAGATTGTGAAAATATGGCTTCCTCATGGAGCAGTATGCATTTTTTATTTTTTATAAGTTTCTTTGACTTCTAAACTGCGTATGTCATCGAATGAGAGCATTTTCAATTTGGAGATCGACAATATTTGCCGCTTATGTAAGGTTCCCACGGTTCATATAAGGCAGAATCATGATCAAATAAGATAGGCGCAGTCCGCATCCATCGACCGTGACATCAGTGACAGTCACGCGTGACTGTGGCGTGGGAAACGCGGAATTCTGGAGGTCAAAAGTGAAAATGGCTCCGATTGACGAGAAACACTCAGAAAGAAATTCGGAAAAAAAAATGAATTTTTTATTGCTGTGTAGGGATGAATGGGGCATGCATGGCAAAGGTTTGTGTGAGCTTGGTGTGAGTAAGTGTGAGCCAGAAGTAGGTTGAAATCACCCATATCGGAGTTTGATTTGGCGGGTGCTCCGTTGACCGCTCCCATCACTTTCTGATGGCCATCAACAGAAGCCACATTTGTGGGAACAGTACCTCAGGTGCTCATTTCTCTGGTAGTTACTGCATGTTCAATGCATCCTATACACATTAGAACACCCAAGGATGGAAGGGACGGTAAGAATGTCCAGAAATACAGAGCTGATGGATGTGCACGTGACCGTGGGAAACGCGAACTTCGGCAAGTTTTTTCTGCAAGTTGGTGCCGTTGGGGTGCAAATGGCATTTAGAGGCTTTTCCAAAAAATGAGGTAAAACTTTTTTTCTGAGACTACAATGAGAAATCTGGAACGAAGGATCCCTCGGTAGGACCTCCCTGCACCCTTCCGTCGGTTTTAGATTTTTTAATTTTGTCGTTGTTGTTGAGCAGTATCGGCGGGCGTCGGGTGTCACGCTTGATCACGTGCACGTCGATGGATGCGGACTGCGCCTATCTTATCAGCGGGACATCAAGCCGAGCCATTCCACAGCGTTCCAACAGCAAACCAAGGGGCACGTGGATCAAAAATTTGTGATATCGGGTCGGAAAGTGAATTAGCAGTCCTTGACCCCCATCCTCCCTCTTTACATAAGCATCAAATTTCCTTTTTGAGAAGCCTTTCACACACTGCCACTCATTTTTTGTTCCCAACAGCACCTGAAAGTGACCGTGAGGTTGCCAAACTCCTCAGCTAGTGTTGAACTGGAGTCTGTTCTTGATTTCCATCCGCCATGTTCCTTGCTTTCAAGTCATCATTAATATTACTGCTGCCGAGACCAGCCGGATCACATCAAATGCATCCCAAAGAGGAAATTCACATCAAATGGCTAATTCCACTCTTTCTCAAGCAAATTATACTTAGCCTACCCTTCCCTGAGTCCCCAATGGCACTGGCAAAGTCCCACAACCCCGAAGAAAAAAGTGAATTAAGACCCTCGGGGACCCCCCCTCCCTCCCTACCCGATCCCATCAATTTTTGATCCGCGTGCCTCTTGCAGCAAACGGAGCCCCGGAAACATCCTCTTTCAACTATTTGAGTGCATTCCAGTCACTGGCAACTCGTTCCTGACCCGAGTACTGCACGATGAGTCACCAGAAAAAACTCCGATTTTTTCGGACCTTTGTAAAACACATTGTACGACGATTTGGAGCCTAGTTGGTTTCGGACCCAGGATTTTTGCCGTCACGCGTCACGCTGTGACATATCACGTGAGCGCTCGTTGTGAGTGACTGGCGCCTACCTTAGCTTCCCCGCGCTCCATCTGCCAGACGGTCAATGGGAATCAGTGCTGCGTCAGCTGGGCCAACGCCGTCTCTGGGCTCATCCAGCTGGACCTAGTCAGCGCAGCAAACGACGTCTTGAACGATTGCGGCGGCAATGATATCTCCGGTTTGACTCGCAACACCAATTTGAACGGCATCTGCACCACCCAGTGTCTTTCGAACCGTCCGAGTGGTTGCTCTAACTAGCGGTATATTCGAAACGGGTGACGAGAAAATCGTTTATTCTACTGAATTCTACTCTTTGTTACCTGGTTTTCGTGTCAATGTTATTCATGTTGAGTGGCCGAGATGCCGAAAGATCCGAACATCGTACCACTGCGGCCAGATCGGTAAGTGCGAGGCGCCGAACTTAACCCCAGTACTGTCAGATATGCCGATGCTATTAGATTTTATCTTCCGTCGATGCAAGTCGATGCAAGGCTCAGATGTCGAAATGACAGCCAATCCCGGAACAGTGGTCTGATATGCGGATCAAAGAGAGCGACACGTGTGCTCACGTAATCTTTTTGCGTCTTGTCATCACCCACCATGCACGTGTGTCTACGTGTGTGCATATGTCGAGAATATGACGAGGGAACACGCGATCCCTGCGTGGAGGAAGATAAAAAAACTCACGCTAAATGAATAGGATCGATTGCATGCGCGATACAGACTTTTGTGGGCATTCCAACCGCTTGAACTTATATCTCTTAAACTCCAAAAAGACCCCCGCGCCCTCGAAATACTCGAAATCATCCGGCTCGTTTGCCAGCAAGCGATGCAAAAGTCACTTCCCGCCCTTTCAAGGACATCCAGGGTGTTTCGTGACCCAGCCCTTGACGTCCTATGGCGACACCTCCGTTCACTCCGCAATCTCGTCAAATGCATGCCCGACGGGCTGTGGGACTTTTTGGACGATGACAAAGTCGTGAGTCCCTCCATTGCATATTAATTTCTGCTTTTCATACTGTACTAGTCCCTCCTGAGACCTATCGCTGCGGCTGATTGGGATCGATTCCTCTTCTACAACTCACGCGTCAAATCATTCCACTTCGACACGCGAATGCTGGGCACCGGCACCCTTTCATACCCCGTTCTTGCTGGATACACTTCGATTGTCGTTCCCCGGCCCTGTATTATTCCCCAACCTCACGTACCTCTCATGGACCTCAGTCCGAGTCGGACGACCTTCACCACATCCGGCTCTTCCTGGGTCCTCGTCTCACAGATCTGGACCTGAAAAGTCTGGACACGGCGCAGCAAATGTCTGTTCTGCCCATCATCGCCGCCGCGTGTCCCAACCTTGAAAATATCGATATCGACACGTCGCTGTACGACGGTCCACTTGGCAATGTCTACGCCCTCGTGATGGGTCTGACCCGACCCCAAACTCTCTCCCTGCCTGGCCTTGACAGCACAACGCTATACCATCTCGCCGGAGAATCCCAGCTCACGTCGTTGACCCTGGCATACCAGGGCGCTATCGGGTCGCTCCCCTCCACGATCCCAGACGAGAGACTCTTCCCCTCTCTAGAGTGGCTCTCCATCACAGCGACCGAGATGGCAGGAGTGACCTCCGTCGTCCCTCTGATGAGGAATTCACCGCTTGATTGGCTCACAATCGACCTCCCGTCAAAGAGTACTGCAACCACGGTGGCGGCGTGCAGTGCAGCCCTGTCATCGTCCTGCGCGGTGGCGCTGAGTACACTGGAGACGTTGGCTCTAACCAGCCGGTGGACGGACGCAGAACTTGGTCCAGCAGGTCCCGAGCCATACACCATCCGCAAAGCACATCTCCTTCCCCTTTTGGCGTTCGAGAACCTTCGTTCAATCCGGCTGGAGATGCCGCATATGGGCCTTGACGACGCGGCCCTCGCCGACATGGTTGCCCTCCTTCTCGGTAGCTCGGGCAGAGGAGCGACGATGGAGTAAGACTGGTGAGGATTGAGAACCCTCACTCGTTGCAACTGCGAGATAGATAAAGGTCTTTGAAGAAATAACTACGTCCGTTGTCTTGAGTATTATCATGTCCCCAATAAGTAGTGCAGAGGGTGGGATGGAGGACGGAATATAATTTCAAAGCCTGTGTCTAGAAGCCGGACCCGACGATCCTGCATCACGGAAGTTGCTCGCTCTCATCCCCATCCCCTCACCAGAACTGCATCGCTGGGAACAAGGATCAAAATCACTCACAATAGAAGTGGCAGCAGACGTACCATCGATCTGCCCAGCCCGACGCTGAGCGCTGAAATCCTCCGCCCTCGTCCAATAGTCACGCCCAGTAAGCGCACCATGATGCCAATCGCGCATATACATCCGACATACCATCCACACGAACCGCATGTCTCGCACGAGCTCATCCGACATGCACGACGCATCTCGCCGTTCTTGTTCGTACGTCAGGACAAGTGCCAGAACGCACAGAGGGGGGGACACATGTGTAGCAGGTCAGGGAATATGACGATGACTTCCACTTCGGAGAATGCGAGATGCGTTGGGTGGGGATGGATTTGGGATGGATGTGAGTAGGGCTGGGCACCGTAACCGTATCACACGGAATACGGCTCCGTAATACGGATACGGTGCCGTGCCGGGGCCCCTGGTAGTGATGTTCATACGGCCCGTACCCAACACGGCCGTGTGCCGTATTTCCCGTGTAAACACGGCCGTTACGGCCGTAATACGGCCATCCTCGGCAATCTCTTCTCAACAGCGTCGGCACGGTAGATTTGCGTCAGAATGCTCTCACCAATTGATTCAACAGGGCGTGCGAGATTCTACATAGCTTCTCCTGTGGGTGGGCGGGCTTGCCCGGGTTGCGGCGGGCATCGCTGATGTTTACGGCAGCCGCCATCAACGCATCAATGTGCCATCACCTATCAAAGTCGACGGCGGCAGATGTTTCCAGACGATGTTTTGCGCGAGGAGGGTGGTTATGAGCGGAAAGAGTCAATTAGACTCGAGGAGCTGATGAATCCAGTGTTCAATAGTCATATTCACGCAGGAAATCAGAGAAAGCACTCACCATCAATTTCCGGCCGTGTTACGGAAATACGGCCGTATACGGAACCGTGCCGTACCGTCAGCCATATCTGCTTCCATTTTACGGGCCGTGATGTGACGGCCGTGTCCGTTACGGTACGGTGCCCAGCCCTAAGTAGATGTGAGGCCGGACCATGTAGCGAGGTCGAGATCTTGGTCGAACAGCTCAAGATGGGTGATCTGCGAGAATGCGGGGTGGTTAAAGTCGACGGGCTTGACAGAGAATAGGCTCAAGGGAGCAGTGGTTCAGATTCTGCGTGAGTCATGACGGTTCGGAGTTTGATTTTGCCATGACATGTCGGATCACTGATCCCGGTGACTCTCATAACGCCGGACGCTGTTGCCCAACATAGAAGCTGTTGAACCCACGGGACAGGCTATACCTCTTCCCAATCTGAAGGATTCCCTCCCACATTGCTGTGAACAAGGTCGAACTGAGAAGCTGTTGCAAAGCTGTCGCTAATATTTATGATGTTGATAAGCAGCACCAAAGCAGGACGGAATTCGTCTTTACGGGCTTATTCTTGGAACTAGACGCCGCGAGACTTCCTGAGTGGCAGTGAGACCTCCTGAGACTCATGGATGAGCACACAATCCATCACGGAGCTTCTAGGGTTCCATGCTGTTGCGATAGAGTGTGAACGGGCGCATTCCTTAGCACCTTCGATTGGAACCTCATCGGTAGTCCAGAAGTCGTTCTGGATACGCGAGTTCCACGCTGCCCGGCCACGAAATGAGCTGGCGCCTCAACTTGAGGTTTCCCTCGGGAGGCAACCCTGTCCGTCAACCACGGGCGGGTTCCTGGCAGGTGAAACCCGTAAAGCAGGATTTGCCGCCCAGATGGAGCTGTCGAGATATAGGGCCGAAATCAAGGTATCCGCGAACGTGGAGCTCGGGGGCCGGGCAAGACCTTTCCGCTGAGTTCTTTTCAGTGCAATTTTATCGTCGTTCTTGCTCCTGCCATTCTTTCGAAACTTCCTAACTTTGAGAAAAGCGCACCTGGTAGATATAAAATCGCTACTCTTTTCTGTGTGATACCCACAGCCTACCACCCACTTGCATGTCGGAAACCACCGAGCCCCGGCGCACCAGAGTCTATATCGCTTGCGTCCACTGCCGCAAACGTAAAGTCAAAGCAAGTATCCGTGTCATCCAGCGTGATCAGTCTTCAATTAACCTCAGCCTGCATCGTTGGTAGTGCGTTACAGACGAGGCCGAAGAAGCACCATGTGAGCGGTGCATCAAGATGAAGCTTCACTGCGAATACATCAGTGTCGAGGATGAGCGCGAGCGAGGCGCCGAGGGTCCAGATCAATGTTCGAATTCGCCCGCGGCTGCCGAATCGTCCGTGGCCGTGGGTGCGGCGATGGAAGATCAGCCCAGCGTCGACATTCCAACCACGTCGGCACCACGCAGTCTACGCCGTATTGCGCCCAGACCACCTTTGAACACCGAGACCTTGTCCCCACTCGACGGCCCCGGACTGGCAGAATGGGAACAACAGCACTGGGCCTCGGGCACCTCGGCTGAGGTTTTCCTCGACTATTGCGAGGAACCAGAACAGCTGCTTTCTGACGGATTTACCTCGACCAATGACTACCCGGATCATACACAGTGCGCGATCTACACAAACCTTCAATGACATAGTCCCTGACACCCAAGTTTCCTCCCAGATACTGTGTTTTCCATGCGCAGGGTTCGTGCAGCTGCGGTACAGGCTGAAGATGGGTTGAACGTGCGGATGTGATCGTTGTGAAATGATAGTCTATACATACACGAGGCCAGTGGCAATGCTTCCCTTACACTGTACAGGTCCGCCTCACCCCGTTCGACCCGGGTTGGGGTATTCATCAGCTCTGCCACTGTGATTGTTGATTTTTTTTTCTTTTGGCGGAGTTGGGCTGCAAGTCAAAAATGGCCCCGTTCGTTGAATTTGACGCACGTTCCATGTACACCCAATCTCTGAGTTTGCAGCAATCGATGATAGTCGAACACCGATCACGGCATCAAACAGGATCCCCACGTCCGTGACTTATTGCAAATCGTGTCCGTCCCATCGAAGGTAGGCTCGGACCAGCCCTTTCTTGCGGCATTGGAAATACCTGCTGAAAGGGCTGGTGGAACTTAGGCGGGGCGTGGCAGAGTGGAAATATACCCGATTAGGAAATGCCGAGGAATCTTCGTCGGCCATTTGTACTAGTATCTCTACAGTTTTTGTCCAAGCAAAATGGAAGTCATATTTCTGTGGACTCACAATATGTACCAAGAAAATTACAGGTCCCCAATCATCCGAGAAGTTGGTGAACGAACGAACGACCCCGTCGAGTAGGCTCCCACGGTCCCGGATTTATGGCTGCAAAAGGTATAACTTTGACAACTGCATCCGCACCCTGCGACGCCTCGCATAAGATCCACCAGTCCCTCTTGGTACTAAATCCTCCCCCCGCAAAAGTACCAACGAGGGCTGGTTCGAGTCTACATCGAAGGGGATGGACCCACCCACGCCTGCAACTGGAATCTGCTGAATTCTGTTCACACTAGTTGACGCACCGTCCTCGTAGGCTTCAAAGACCGACCCCTTCGATTAGAGCGTCTCGGGGTTTTATCGAATTTTATCCACTGTCCACGTGAAATTCCCGTATGCCAGCATACAAGTCATCCATCCAGTAATATCCCAGGTATATTCTCATCCCTTTCCTAATTCCCTAACCTTCCAACGTTCACTTCTCTTTGGATGCAGACGAATTCACCTTCCTGAAGAACGTGGCCCACGGGGAGCTGGGAGTATTCTCAGAGGGAGGATTTTGACAGGCTCACCAATGTGTTGTGGCGACACATGCACGAGTTTTAGCGACCGATTTCGATTGAACCATAAGATTCATCTTCCTCTCCAAAATCCTGGACGGATAGTCCATTTCAGATACACCCACATCGGCGAACAAAGGCTTACAAGTTGTCTTTCTCGCAAGCCGGAAGCCGGTTCGTAAAGCGGGTATCCCAGGTCACCAGGTCCAGCGTATCGGGGTTTTATCCCCTGTCCGCGTGAAATTCCCGTATGACAGCATACAAGTCATCCATCCAGTAATATCCAACTATCTTCTCATCTAGCCAGACGAATGACTCTCGAGGGATGGGTTGGAAAAGATGTTTCATGATTCAAGAGGAGATCTCCCAGCACAGAGAAAGAGTGTCAGCTCGGTACGCACGCGACGCATTGCTCAGAGGTGGGTGGTTGATGTTGGTGAAGTTTCCTCCGGTAATGACAAAGTCCCTTGCATACGCGAAGAGGGCACTGGCGGGGCTGCATCACCACCGGTGACCGTTGTTCATGCGGCGGCCTTGGGTGACTGTATGGCGGCCATGGGCTCGTACTTGCCTCTGGGACGATGTCACTCGCGCATTGAGCAGAGATCCTTGAGATCGTGGGTGTGGGTGTAACATCGTCCATCGGTGGTGGTGGTGGAAGGTACATGCCCAAGGTCAGTAGAGGTCAGTTCGGACATGATCGGTCGCTGCTGTATCGAAATGTGATGGTTGTTTGCTCGAGCTCGACGTGGGCCCTTTAACCCAGAGGTACACACCGGCGACTTATTCAAAAACAAACACCGTCTCCTCCTCCATCATCATATCCCAGTCCACTCGTCCTAACGGCCCGTGATCAAATCGATAACACGGAGGGGGCTGGTCATCCGGCTTCGCCATCCGTATCCTCTCAACACGAAGCACCCTCTATCTCCCACCCGTGCCCTGTCTCGGCGCACGCAACACGCGCTCAGCAGCCGTGATGATTTCATCGAGCGGCGGATATTTGGAGCGGCGGTGGTGCCCGTACAGACCGGCTTGGACGGGGGGAGGCTGGTACCGAATGTGCAGTTCGGTGAGGCAGGGCAGAGTTTGTAGGATGGAGAGGTCCTCCTAAAGCAGGAGAATCAGAAGGAGAGGAGGACTTGTTTACGCGACGCACCAGTGCAAAACCGTCCCATACCGAAATGGACTGTACTTGAGGGATGTTTTCGCGGATGCCTGGAAATGCACATCGAGACATATAATAACGACTCTGAATTGGGAAGTATACAGACTATACTCACATTGGACAACGCCCCAGCCCCGATTCAGGTTCAAGTTCTGGATGGCTTTCACATTCCGATACAAGTCCCGACTCTGCTCAAACAGGGTCTTGGAGCCGCCGACCGCATGCTCCTCGTGAATCTCGTTGCACTGCATCAATGTTTGGACGTTCGGGAAGCAGCGCAACATTGGAGCGAGCTCCGGTGGTATCCCAAGCGATAGCACTGAGGGGTAGACTTTGCCCTCCCAGCCTGCTTTGAAGACATGTTGCATCTGCCACCAGTTTTCCGGCGCGTCGACGATGGTGAGTTCGCGGAGGTTCGGCAGAGACGCTAGGGCGCGGAGGAAACCAGAGATGGGTTCCCAGGCCCAGTTGGTCATGCTGCATTCGATGAAACTGATTGACAAGGAGCTAGATTCAAATTTAGCGTTCTTCGCGGGTTTCAGTTAGGGGACACACCAAATGTGGGGCCTCACAGACGACGCCGACTTTTTCAGGAGGCCGGCCATGCGGCGTTCGAGAATTCTTGTGAGGCCCCTGCGCTGGGGGCGGGTACGGGAGTTGTATACGGCTTGCACGTGCTGCCACAGAACCGGTCGGCAGACGTTACGGAGGATGCGACATGTGTGAGACAATGCGCGGAGTGTGTCGATACCCTCGAATTGGTCGCTGCGGACGCCGTGCTTGCGAGCATCCATACCAGAGTAGACTCGGGGAAAGTGCTTGGCAACTTCTGTGAGTAATTCGTTGGGGAGGTCGAGGAGGGAAGGCATTGTGGTGGGAGTAACGGAGTAAGGGGCGAGAAACAGGAGTAAACAAGGACTCGATGATGATCCGTGATGCTATCAGATATGTATGATGGCCGAACGATGCTGCTATCTGTTTGCTCGCCTCTTACTTCTGACCTCCCGCACATCGGGCCGCCGCCTCCCCTTTCGGCGAGAAGCAGCGCCATTCGCACGCCGAAGTCTGAATGCGGCTCAATCTTCGCACTGAATCGCCCCACCCATTGGACGCCACTGACGTGCTTCTAATCGCGCCATTCGAGCAAGGGATGGTGCCAGGTATACACTTATACGTTCATATAGGTGCGCATTTTCAGCGTATCTTTCTTCCCTCGCAATGTCGACGCACTCAGACCTAGCCGCGGGTGAAAAATCCGACTCGAAAGGCGATGGCACCAACGTCTGGACCGAAACCCAGACAGCTGTGGGCACACTGCACCCTGAAGAGCCTTCGTACTATGACAAGAGTCTGTCGTACACGCAAGAGGAGGAGAACGCCGTCATCCGTATCCTTGACACCCGTCTTTTCCCAGCGGTCCTCCTAACGACCTTTGTGCTCAACATGGACCGCACGAATCTCTCCAATGCCATCTCGGACGGCCTCCCCGCGGATTTAGGTTTCACTATCAACACAGTGAACACGGCGACGGCGGTGTACTCTGTGGTCTTCTCGTTGGCTGCGTTGTAAGTCTCTGGACCTTTTCATCCCGTTCACTCTCTGGATGAGTTGATCTAGTTCCGGCGCTCTCATAGCCAAAATTGTTGGCCCTTCCAGATGTACGTATTGCTTGCTGTTCCACTACACCGAGGTTCATGAATGAACAGGGATACCTATCCTCATGGCTGCATGGGTGAACTTATCCGCCGCCTCTTTCCACAGAGCTGAGACTTTTTCCCAGGGCATCGTTACACTCTCGCATGCCGCGATCAAGAACACGGCCGGATATTTCTGCGTCCGAATTTGTATGCGTCCCTATTCCAAAGAGACACAGAGATTGACCCAAAAACAGTCATCGCGCTCACTGAAGGCGGCGTCATCCCCTCTGCACTCATCTACATGGGCGGATTTTACAAGGGCGCCGAGTTGACGACGCGGTTAGCTTGGTTCTGGGGTATCCAGGTGCGTCCTAGACCCAATGTTCATGCTACTTGTCTAAGATTCAGTCAATCGCGAATGCGGTGAGCGGCCTCATGGCCAGCGGATTGCTGCAACTGCGCGGGAGAGGCGGGTTAGAGGGATGGAAGTGGCTCTTCCTCGTAGTAAGTCTTGTTTCAGACTCCACCGTTCGTTCATCTGACGGCGAGTCGTAGGATGGGATCATAACCATGGTTGTCTCGTGCTTCATCTGGCAAGCCAACTTCCGCGAGCCAGGGAATGTCAAATCAACCCACGATATATTACCAGGTTCTACCTTCCCCGCAGTGCCGTCAAAACCGCCGGGGCTTCCGTGGTTTCCAATCCTGGTTCTCTCAGAGGCAGATTCAAATCGCTGTCACCAGGGTTATAAGGGACGATGAGTCCAAACAGCAGTATGAGTGAGTTTTTCTGATATTGCCTCGAGGCACGGAAACTGAGAGCTGGGAAGGAAACGCGTTACCCGCGCCGATCTGAAGGACTCGGCGAGGGATCTCGGTTCGTTCTTCAAATCTAGCATCCTGAGAACCTGTGTTGAACCTACAGCAAGCGCTCTGGGGCCACCTTCTACTGACAGCTCTCGTCCTTACGCCGACTCAACCTCTCGGGACCTGTGCGTTTTCCTCTATTCGTCTCCCCGCCGATGACCTCAAAACCTCCACCGCACAGACCTTCCAACAGTAATCAAATCCTTCCATTTCAATGTCTTCGTCTCCAACGCACTCACCGCGCCGCCATACATCCTGCAATGCATCGCTATGGTGCTGGTCAGCTGGCATTCCGGGAGGACGGGAGACAGGGCGTTGCACGGGGCTTTTGGATGTACGTCCTTTCTAAATTCAACTTGGTCCTTGAATGCCATGTGTTGATATTGGCACGCAAAGCGGCATTGGCAAGCTCGTCGGATGGATCATCCTCCGCACTATGCCCTCTTCCGCTCCTCGCGGTGTCAAGTGCGTTGTTTATCATCTTTCTTTCCGTGAACCATATTCTGAAGCAGCAAGCAGATACTTCGGCGCAGTCATCGTAGCCAGCTGGCCCTACAACCATCCTCTCAACGTCGGCTGGATGTCTGAAAACACCGGCAGCGTGGGCAAGAGGACGATTGCCAGTGGCGCGGTGATTTTCGCTGGCAATGTCTACGGTACCTGTGGGTGTTTCCCTCGAGCACACTTCTTGGATCCAGCTGACTGAGAACTGTACAAAGGGGCGTCGCAGATCTACCAAGCTCAAGACGCACCTGGTGCGTGTTGGTGTTACATTTACACCGAGGGACGGTTAATCTTTCTGCCCAGATTTCAGAACGGGAAACTCGATCAACATTGCTTTCGCCGCTGCTGCAACGCTCATGTGGTTCGTATCTGTCTCTGTCTCCTGCCTAGAATCTTGGCATCTCATGACTCGATTGGACTACAGGATAATCCAAAGACAATACTACCGCCACCTCAACAAGGTTCACGCGCGCAAGTACGCCGCTCTCACTGTGGAGGAAAGAGAAGAGGAAGATTCGAGAGCGGATGAGTTGGGAAACCGAAGTCTACGGTTTAGATTCAGGACGTGAAAGTTTATCCGTCCGACTCGGCGTTCTACATTTCGCTCCATTTACAAGTTACACCAGACACGCTTCGCCGTTGGCACGTTGAACCGTTCCTGAAAAACCACAAAACTGAGCACAACCATGAGCTTCCTCGCCCTCGTATCAATAGCCCCATGCAATGGATAGACGGGATTCTCCAAATACCCCTTCAACAGCTCCTCGATGTACCCCCAGTCGAACAACCCCGTTCGTTCTACAGTCTTTTGGGTGATGCGGTCGCGGAGGTGCACCTGCAACGGAGTGAGCGTACTCTTGTTGGAATTGGACGGTTTGGGGGGCGGGTTGAATGGGATTTTTCGACGTTTGTAGATTTCGTCGGTGATGAAGGGTTTCGTGGCCTCCCGGAGGATCCATTTTTCGACAAGAATCCACTTGGTCGGGCCGTCCTGGGCAATTGGACGGAGTTTCAAAGACCTGGAGAAGGGGCAAGTCAATCCAGGAGAAGAAAAATGGCGAGCGGCCTGCGCACGGTGGTAATGAGTTGACGTATTCGACGAAAGGATGGTCGAGGAAAGGGACGCGACTCTCGATGGAATTGGCCATGTCGTTGCGATCTCCGAGAAAATTCAAAAGCATCTTGGTCATGAGAGTTTTCCCCGTGACGTACTGAAACCGAATGTAAGTGTTTGCGAATGAGAGGGACAGAACGTACCAAGGAAACGTTCAAACTATGCCACGAACCCTCTACCGAGTGACGTCGCACACGCGGGTCTATACCCTCCGCAATGCACCTTCTCAGGTCTGGCACACCAGTCTGGGCGACGACCCCGGGAAGAAACATCTTGGGTTCTTGGGGTGTGGCCATATTCGAGCCAAGCAGGTTGTGTACGTTGACCTGAAGCAAGTCGTGAGAGGCACTTGCCGGCGTCTTGGATGAGGTGTCATAAACATCGGATATCTGGGGCGGGCCGGCAGCCTTGAGCATTTGCGACAAAAGGTCAGTTCGCTCGGCGTCGGTGGGGACGGAGATGCCGAGCGCCTTGGCTGTGGGGTCGGCATTTCGGGCGTAGTCGGCGGCGAACCATGAGTATCCGCCGAATATTTCGTCAGAACCTTGAAAACTGTGAGTACATATGCATCAAACTGTAGATGAAGAGCAGATCTCCGAACCTTCTCCTGAAAGAACGACCTGCAAAAAGAATGATGAAACGTGTTCGGAGCGTAACATGCGAGTAGGAATTACCAACCTTGTATCCCTTTTCCCGCACGGCCTTGGACAAGAGGAGTTTACCTGCCCCATGGAATGTCGCCGCAATCAGTTCGGAGTGATAGATAGACTCCTCGAGGACGTCAACCAGCTTCGCCTCTGTCGCTGGTACCTCGTGCATGTCGGCTCCGATATGCGCAGCAGAGCGCCTTGCCAGAGGTGATTCATCCGTTGAGTCGTCCTCTACTCCAAGTCGTTGGTTGATCACTATGAGGAAGTGGGGAACTTACCGATGAAGGCCAACGTAAACGCCGTGACTTTGGCTTGAGGATCTTTCTCTCGCAGAAGCTGCGTGGCAATTCCCGCAACGCAAGAACTGTCGATGCCACCGCTGAGGTAAATTGCCAGCGGAACATCAGCACGCAGACGCAGACGGACGGACTCAATCAGCATGCTTCGCACGATGGAGATCATTTCGTCCACAGTTCCTGGAGGAGGTGCGGAAGGAGTAGGGTACGTGAGGTCCCAGTAGCGTTCGATGCGGACCTCGCCAGACGGTAGACAGAGCGCTGAGTGCCCTGCGCCCAGCTGGGTGTAGTGGATCAGTTGTCGATACATATATCGAAAACAGAAAGATATGGGATACCTTGAAAGCACCCTTGAAAACCGTCCGTTCATCGCTGAGATCCCCATGTTGCACAATACTATCGAGATCCCATTCGGCCTTCCAACCGAGGCCCATGAACGCTTTCATCTCACTCGCAAAGAGTACGCGACCGTTGGAGACGGTGTAGTAAAGCGGCTTGATGCCAAAGCGATCCCGGGCGGCGAAGAGAAGCTGGCGTTTTTTGTCGTACAGGACGAAGGCAAACTGCAGAAAATTAAACGGGAATATAGGAAATATGAGTGAGTGCAAACCTCGCCACGGAGGCTGAAAAGCAGGTTCATGCCATCGCGCTTGTACCTGGCTGCATATCAGCCATGGGACCCTAGGAGGAATGATGGACACACAGCTGGACGACAAGCTCCGAGTCCGACTTGGTCTTGAAAGAGAAGCAGCCATCCCGTTGCATTTCGGCACGGATGCGGTCATGGTCGTATATCTCGCCCGTCACGACGCAATGGATGAGCTCGTCTTCATCAGACATGGCTGGGGCATATTCAGCATCCGAGAGCCGCCGTGGCGCGCTGAGGGACTCACGTTGCTGCCCCGTCTCCAAGTCTATTATCGCCAATCGCACATGTCCAAGGCCTGGATGAAAAGTCGGTGATCATTTGCAACTAAACCAGAGCCTGCGGCACACACCGACGCGTGCATCCGGCGAGACATACGTCCCGCGAGAATCGGGACCTCGGTGCTTGATGATTTCGAGGGATGAGGCAAGATCCTGATGGAGGACGTCGATCGACGGGCGCCCCACCGAGTCGGGGTGAAAAACAGCTGTGAGACCGCACATTCTGCGACAAGTTGGCTTCGATTAAGAGTACTTGGAATGAGTCTGGTATTTATGGGAAGGAAGAACCGAGTTATCAGGCTCAAAAGAGGAATGTACGGCGGGGATCCGAAAGCATGTCGGCGGGGATCCGAAAGCATGTACATGGTGTGTATGACAGCGATTCGGGATTACGGAAAAAGTAGAGTTGATTTGAGGCGGAGACCGAACGGCGCCCCGGGGAGAGCAGCGTTTGAGCCCATATAACGAGGTGTACCAAGCGCTGGGAATTTTCTCCAAGAAGCCGCTGAGACTGCGGCTGAGTCAGGTTTTCGCCTCAAGGTCGGGGTAGGTCGGGGTGCCGAGCTCTAGGGTGTTCTACAGTTCCATCCGAAAGGGCTAAACCGAAATAGTTTTCAAGATATGCACGGCAGACCACATGTGGATTCCAGCCGCAGAGGATCAGTGGAAAGCAAGTGGAAGACGGTCAGGAACAAGTGATGATGGTCACAGTGTCACAGTCACGCCGCCTTCTGCTCCACACTCTTGACCAACTCTCCACGTCCCCTACTCCAGCCGCGTTTTCCGCCTAACCCACTTCTTCGCATATTCGAGTCCTTGGCCTACGTCCCTCCTCGCGGTCACGCCATCGCCCACGCAAAGCAAAGTCATTGGCCCGCAACCTTGCCGCAACCTCACAAGATCTTCTGGAGGTCTTCTGCGGCCTTGACCGCTGGAGCGCTTGAGCGCTTTAGGCATGAATCCACAAGGATTCCACGATCCACGGAGCCTTATACCGCTGGACTGGATAGCACGAAGAGTAGCGGAGCGGGTGCGTGGCATGCCACCACGCCCGACTAGGACTGTCCCATACCATTGACTTGACTTAATTTGCGAGTTTAAGCTGACAGTTGGTGGTCTGGAGTGCGAACTGGAGTTCAAGGTGTTATTCCTATGCACCGAATCTACGGCTACGAACTCTCCACCCATCCCCGCTTCTCAAAATCAGCCAACGTATCCCGCGCCGTCTGCACAAAAGGGATATATGCGTGACCCTCCGCACCGAGTCCAAGCACCTTCTTCGCCTTCGCATTCGAGTAGTCAAGCTTCCGGGTTCCGCTCCCAGGCGTGCCCTTCTGCGCCTTGGATGTAGGCGGCAGGGCGTCAACTGCAGCGGAGTTTGCAATTGTACTGAAGAATCAATGAATGAAAGAGACGTACGCCAATCCTGCCACGTAAAGTTGAAACCCCCGATGATGAACCGATTGACATTCTTCCCCTCCTCCTTGTTCACCGCGTCCATAGGGACGTAGGCCGGCAATTCTGACTTGAACGCACGGACGTGGGCGTCGCCTAAATCGCGCACGTCGACAAAGTTTCCGTTGTTGAGACGGGCGGCGGCGTCGGGGATGGTCATGACGTCGAGCATCACTTTCGTGGAAGTGTTGAGGGCGGCGGCTGCTGGGGACGAGGAGAGCTCGTGGATCGGGGGCTGCGGTGGTCTGAGACGCTATGAAAACGGGGGAAGGATGGAAGGGTACACACGCCGAGGACGAAGGGTGGGTTCATAACCGCTAGATCCCAGCCGAGTTCTTTGATGTGGTCATCCAGGAACTTCCACGCAGCTGCGATGGAAGGAAAATATCAGCCAACGCCAAAGATGAGATGCCCAATTTACACACCGCGCTCAGCCAACGTCTTTGAACTCTGATATTTCTCAGCATTGGTAGCTTCGGATCCGCGCTCCTCGACAGCCTTCACAGCCGGCTCGTTCCAGTCGAATTCGTCGAGTTGTTCGGTTTTGGGTCGGATTATCGAGGCTGTGGACCCTGTGATAACCACGCGCTTCACAGATTGGCTGGGTGCGGCGCGCCGAATAAATGGGAAGGTCCAGGCAGAATTCGGGGACATACCCGTATTTCCTCGCACTCTCGAGAATCCCGACTGTGCCTTGAATGGCGGGTACAGAGAGCTCTGCGGGTAAATCCTTCACAAGCCTGGGGGAAAGAGAAGTATGTAGGCCACGCACCAGCGGGATCATGTGCATTGAAATGGAACGGCGACGCCGTGTGTGCGATCGCATCCACACCCTTGACCGCTTCGTCGAACGCACCCTCCTTCGTACCCGATCAGTCATCAGCAAAAGCCTGCCTCAAAGCGAATCTCAGTCACGCACTGCAGCAATATCGGGCACGACGATGAGCTCGAACTTGTCTCCGTAGGATTTGAAGAGTTCGGTGAGGTGCTGACCCTTGTCGGCGGAGCGCACAGTCCCGCGGACGGAGAATCCGGATTCGAGGAGTTTGCGGACGACCCACTGAATAGGAGTCAAGGCCAAGTACTACTGCTAGGTGGGAGTGCAACGTACGACGGCGACGTAGCCATTCGTGCCCGAGACAAGTACTTTTCCAACGTGGACGATGGGCATGCTTGGTGGGTAAGTAGGAGATTTCACAGCGTCGATCGGATAAAGAAGGACTGTGCTCAGTAAGCAAATTAGTGAGCAAGGCCGCGTGACAGCCGCGGCGTTCCGAATTTCCGATCACAGGAATCCCTTTTGAAGCAATTCGGATCACGCGAAGCCGAGAAATAATAACGGGTGCAAGCGCTGACACTGCGTGGAAATCCGCATATGTATGTAAGCCTGAGGTTCAAACACCAAGTCAAACGCCAAAGTCCTGTTGAACATGGAGTTCCAGGGATTGCTCCTTTGAAGTGGAACTACAATTATTACAAGAAAAAGCAATACAAGAATTTCAGCACTCCTCAATCAACCCACGTCGTCCTCGTCAAATCAAACTTGGCCCTCGGCTCATACTTCCTCCCATCCTCATGCAGCGCCTCCAACCTCATTTTGACACTCCGATGCACCTTGACCCCCAGTGTCTTTTGCTTCGGGATAAACCGCCCTCGTCCCATGTTCCACCCGAGGTACGTCATCCACTTGTTGTCCCCGCGTTGGTAGCGCTGTCGAATCGGCAGGAATTCGAGGATCCACCAAGGCCAGTAGAAAGGGAGGGAGAGCGCATCGTAGAGTGGGGAGAGCGCGTCTTCGAGGTCGAGTTCTTCTTCTGTCTTGCGGAGTTGGAGTTGTACATTGGGTGCATTTGCCGGCGTTGGCTCATCTGGTTCGTCGACCGTTTTAGATTTAGGGGTAGGCATGGGAATGGGTCGGATGCCCGAGCCGCCGACGGGGAGTGCTGGAGGGCGGGGTTTGACGAGTGGGAAGAGACTGGTGGGATCGAGGCCGATGCTACGCAGGCCCTCGGTGTTGAACATGATCCCAGTCTCCGTCTTGAAACACTGACGAACCATCCATCGTAATGGGATTCGAGCAAGATTCGTCGTGGTCTCGTTATCCACAGAGCCGCCGCCGACGTCTGGAGTGACATACAATCAGTTGTTGACAGTGGACTTGATACAAACGCACCGCAATGACATCCGGCAAACCAAACCTAAGGAAAAATCAGGCCAGGTCAGAGGAATACGAACCAGGCCCACTTACCTCCTCGATATCCGTAGGCTTTCTAACCTCCTTCGACCACTTCCGCTCCAACGCCTTCTGCGACATCTTACTACCATTCTCGTGAGCATGAGCGTGGTTCCCCGTCTTGAGCTTATCATCCTGGATCTTCTGATCCGTGTAGCTCAAAACGCTTTCCCTCGCCGTCGGTCGGTTCCATAGATTGGCCTTGAACTTGGCACGCCGTTCATCGAGGGAGAGCGCGTGCCGGAACGTACGGACAATTGTATTGGATGTAGTGAACGGGAGGCGTTTAGGAATGACGCCCACCGAGTTCACTGTGTCCCTGTCAATGCGTCAGTCAGAGAGCGTATAATAACGAAGAGGGTCCTCACCAAACCCCGATGAATTCGATGTCAACGTCGATTGAAAAGGTCTTTTTGAAAGCATTCGACTGCTTCCAACCGATTTCGTCTGTATCAATGACATGTGAGTAACGGACAACCAATTCAAATTGTAAAAGAATTCACCATTTCTCGTATACATCTTATACGCAAAGGGAATCTGCTGGAAGTTACATGCCGGGAGAAGGCCGACTTTGTGGATCATCCCCGCCAAACTGAAAGTATATCCAGAACTCTGTGTGATCTAGAAGTAGTGGCACGCACCTCCGCGCGGTGTAAGCACCCCGAGAAAATCCAAAGATGCAAATTCGGTCACCGGTGGTGTCTAGCCAAGAACACCTGTCAGTAAAAATATGGGGGGAGAACAGCAGATTAGAACGTACAGTTCTCCATCAAGAATTCGTAGCCACCTAAAACCGAAAAGGTAACAGTCAACACACGTTCGTCGAGCAGATGCCGAATAAACCGCACCCATGACGTGAGCGTGTAGATTCCAGGCAATCGCTTCGTCGATTACCTGGTTAATCGATACCTCAGTACACGGTGGAAATGAAAAGCAGTCCGCGGACCATGGACAACTTGGCCATTAACGGAGTAGCTATCTGCGGGCTCTCGTAGGTCCCGATCCCGGGTCTACCAGCATTTCGGTCAGATACACACGGCAAGGCAACGATAATCACTGGTAATAAACAAGCTGCTTCGTATGATCGCCCTTGTGCAACAAGGAAAAGAATTGGACCACATTCGAATTGTCGGCTTCGAACTGCTCGCCCGTGCCATCGAAACAAAGGACGAGGGTCCTCGAGTGGTGCTCCGGCGGGATCACAGGGAGGTCCGAGACGGATGGGGGAAATAGACTGCCTTGCGGACTCGAGGTGAAGGGGAGGCCTTCTAGTTTCTGTGATGTGGGGGCCGCCATGAGGAGGGGAGGTAAGTAGGTTTCAAGGTAGCCGACGGAGGGACGCACAAGTCTCCTTATATACCAAGCAAGTCCTGGGAAGCCCGCGCAATCGGCGCCGACGGTGGCGCCTACTTCTGACGGCGCATATGCACCACCGTTGCCGCGCGCTTACCGTTACGTACAAGCAGGGATTGGAAGATTCAACGCCGTTTCCGCCTCCTTTCCTGCGAAGCGAACAGAGAAAGGGTACAATTAACTGTTAGCCCTATGTTGAAGAACGATTGCCATCCACCTGTTGATTTTTGCCACCAGCGCCACCGCAGACGACGGCCCCAAGTCCCGACCGAGTCGTCTGGAGCATACGACTTGTCGACGTCGCGCCGGCGGCCGCAGAGGTGAGTCCGATAAGAATGGATGTGTCTGTGCGACCCTAAGTGCCTGGGCCTGGGACTTTACCTCAATGTTTTGAATCGAGAGGCGATGCAAAGATGACTGGTGCAGTCAAGGCTGTGGCGAGGGAAGCAAGTCAAAGCTGAACCATATAGCAGATTCCAGAAGAAGACGTACTTACATACTTGATGAAGGCATACAGCATGGGCTCGAATGGCAGTGGGCAGGCCGCGGAGCGGGAAAAATCAAGAACCCAGGATGAAGACCAGCAATGGCAGATCCACCTGTATGAAACAAGGAAGAACCGGTAACATGGCTCTGCAAAGTACCCGATCCAGTAAATCAAAAATAGTCCAAGAGAACAAGCCACGCCACAAAAAGTCATCAGTATCACCCACGCCCATCCAAACCCGGGGAGCGCGAGGTTACCCCGACGGCCACGGTGGCGGAAAGAAATGTAAGGCGGAGTTCAAGCGGAGTTTGATTATTGCTCCCTGATCGTCGGTGTGCTAAAGAGAGAAAAGTATAGCCAGGAGTGGTAATGGGGACAGGCGCGAGTATCCAATGAGTTCAAGAACAGGTGGAGTCGCAGGCGGGAGTGGGCCAAGCGTAGGCGGCGGCAGCGACCGCGAAGGCAGAAAGCCTGCGCGGATGCAGGAAGAAGCGGGCATGATCTGTACATACATACACACATAAAGTATAACTAGACCACACCGAGGACACCGCCACAGGGGCGGGGCGGAAGCCCCTGCCACACAGGATGTCTCGTTCGTACATTAGTTCAAAGTTCAATCCGAGACATGGAAACTTCTACCAAACTTCTACCCGGTTTGGAGCTCCGAGGACCGAATATGGGAAGGGAAAACGAGGTCGCTTTGCTGGCTCGGGAAGTCAGCGCTGTTGGGAGTCCTGCTTGCGGAAACTTGAAAGAAGGAAGTTGTAAATTATAAAATTGTCGCTGCCAAACTTCTTATAAGGATTCGCGTTTCAGCGTCCGCAAAGCAAGCACTCGAGACACCCTAAAATGATTCAGACACGGTTCTTGTGCAATCGATGCTCATACGTTGTATTTCAGAGCTCTTGATCGATCGCTCGCCAACGCCATCTACACTGCGGTCTGAATCCTGCATGCATCGCAGCGTAAATACTCAATTTAGGTTAGATCAGTAGAACTGGACATTGAGAACAGACTTTTTGAAAGTCAGAGGATGGCCCTGCTGCATGGTTCGCAAGGACGTTCGATATAAATTTGCGACACCTTTTCGGTAATTCAACTACGCTTGATGAACCGCTCGTCCACGCTATCCAGACTGCGGCGTTGCATCGACAACTCGAACAGTGGTCGCGCCTGTTGCCACCACATCCTCGCTCCATCCAGATTCCCCCTCCCTTTCGCGAGATCGCCCAACCGCAACATACAATCGCCCCTACCCCGATGGACGTCCATATAAGTGAATCCATCCAACGCAAGCCCAAAGAGCGCCTCAGCAGTCCCATCATCGCCATCGTGCAAAAAGAAATCCCCGAGCACACGCAACGCTTTGTACGTAGCCAGCTTTTCCTGCGTCTTGCGAGAAAAGATGAGGAACATGATAGCCCACGGGAAAGCCCAGTCGAACGCCGATGTCGAATTCCACTGCCGAGCGTCGCCGAGGCGTTCCAAGCAGAACGAAACAACCTGGTGGTCCTTGCCCCACGTCGAGTGCAAACAGTCTAGGAATTGTTCCTTTGCAAGGAGTGTATGCCCTTCCTTAAGTTCCAAATCCGCTCCAATCATACGGCAGTACGCAAGATGGGTAGTATGCCGCGCTGCCCCGAAGATCCGTGCCGCCTTGGCAAGATTACTGCGCGCCTCGGCATACGCGCCAATGCACACATCAATCTCCGCCAAATTGAGACACGCGAACCCATAGCCGTACGAATCCTGGTGCGAGCTATTATCTTGCAGCATCTTCTCGTGAATGCTCCTTGCCTGCGCGTACTCGGATTTCTGGATGTGCACCTCGGCCAACGAGCCAGACGAACTATCCACCCCGCTCGGCACCCCGCACAACCCCATTAACCTGATGGATTTCTCTAGTTGGACGACGGCACTCTTGAAATCGCCCAGAGCGGTGCAGCACATGGCTTCAGATTGCAGCACTCCGCCCTCCATGAAGGGATCACCCGCCAGTGTGGCGTATCGTGCCCCCAGGTGGGCGCGCGCCGCGCCGCTGGCATAGTCTCCGAATTGATAGTCAACTTGAGCGAGGACGCTCAGGATTTTGGCCTTGCGGGCGTTGACGTCTTGTGCAGCCTCGAGAGCTTTGTCTCCGTACTTCATAATCGTCGCGCGGTCTTTCATTTGTGCCGTCTGATACCCGGCGAGGCCGAAGTAGAACCGGACTGCCAACGGGCGTGAGTAACTATTCAAAGATGCACAGGAAAAACTGACATGCCACCGCCGGATCCTGCACATTCGCAAGGTGAGAAGTCGCCGTGGCGATGAGTTGTTCCGGGTTCTCGACAGGATGGTGCGAGTGAGACGCAAAGGTCTCCGTAATATACTCCACCTCAAGCTCATAGTCCGGCTCGAGTTCCTTGCGCAGAACCGCGCCAACGAGATCCATGAGTTTGGATCTTCCGTGCCCACTGAACCGGCTGAACCGGCTCAGCAAAATCGTCGACTTGATACTTTCCGCGAGCTCCGCCTTGCCAGGCTGCAGCCCATCGCGCAGTATACTATGCAGGTTCCCGAAATTCGAGATGATCGGATCCGCAGTGTGCGCCATCATCCTGTTGAGATGCAACTCGAGCAACAAGAAGAGGTATTTGCGAATCGGGGCGATGAGCGTGGCGGCGGAGGGAGGGTGGAATTGAAGCATGTATTCGCGGATTGGGACGAGTGATTTCAACCGTTTCTTCTCGTCGATATACGCCAGGGACGTCGCTAGCAAGGCAGTCTTGCAACCAAGCGGATCGGAGATCGGGAGCGCGGCTCGGAGAAGTTCCGTGTTCGACAGCCCGTCCGGGAGCATCGACAAAAGAGAAAGTAAATCAATGGCTCCCGGCCAGGCTGTCATCCTGGGACTCGAGAGAGAGATGCGGATGGAGACGTCGAGATTCGAGCGTTGATCGTAGCCTTGAGACAATATGGACGTCTTTTCGGCGTCCCAGCGATTCAGGACGTTGTGGCACCCTTCGTAGTCGACCAGATGCGCCATCAGGTCTACGACCAGAGGGACGTTGTCGGTGAGATCGAGAAGACGGTCGACATCCTCGGGGTTATGCATATCGTCGGCGATGTCTTTGAATATGTCTCGTGCGGCAGAGCCGGAAAGAGGCCGCAGAGGAGCCAGAAAGGGACGACTCCAGCTAGTTTTGGCTGGTCGTTCCGCTCCCCGCATGGTCACCTAAGAGACATGACGAGAGAGCGTTTTTTGAATGCAACCTACGTACCAACAGCCCGAGATGGCCAACGCCTGCCAGAAGGGACAGAAATTCTTCGATCCCACTCCGAGTTTCGAGCGGTTCCCAGGGCGTTTCGAGATTGTCTAAGACCAGTAGCGTCGGCGGCCCTCGAGTGAAATGTTGGACGACCATCTTGGTGAGGTCTTTCCCCGGTCGCAGTCCGAGATGCGCACCAAGGAGCGCAGCCAGGTCAACACTGTTTGCAGCAGAGTCGCATGACACGAAAATCCGCGCAGATTGGTACTTGTCGACAACGTCCCGATGATGGAGAGCAGCGCGTGCAAGACTGGTTTTGCCCATACCGCCCGCTCCGAGGATGATTACACGGGCAGAGTCTTCAGATAGAATTTTCACGATGCTATCCAGCTCCGCGTCACGCCCGTGGAAGATTTTTGGCTCGGAGGGCAACAGCGAGAAGGAATTGGAACTAGAGATCGGATGAAATGAGGTATGGGCATTGGGGCTGCGTCATACCTATTTTGCGACAAATTTCCCCTTGGGTAGGTCTAGACGAAGCGATCAACAGCCATGGCGATCTCGACGAAAACACTCACAATCGAGGACGTCTCGGTCTCGCCCCCATCCGACACAGACGCAATCAAAACGAGCAATTCTTGATGCATCGCCTGCATTTTTTCGTGCATCTCAATGGAGCTCGCCAGCGACGTTGCATCCATGTCAATCTGAATCGCACTGTGTAATGTCTTGGAAATGAAGAAGCGCCACATACCTGAAACGCTTGGATGGCATCCTGCAGTCCCTCACGACACTGACTGAGCATCGCATTGACCTCCATCTGTCGGAAGAACTGCTTGATCGTATTGCCACTTTGTTGCAACTCCACAAAGGTGTGGATCTTGTGAAGAGTCCTTTGGACGCAATCGTCAGTCAAAATGCTAAATAAAGGTAAGGTGTAAGGGAGAGCTTACTCGACGAATTTACCCATCTTGCGCAAAATCAGAGGCGGGAGTGTCCCCGGCGTGTCCGCAGTGAGATGCAATTTGGCGATGGCATATATTGGCGCGTAGACGGCCTCCAGAAGGTTCACACATTCGTCTTTGTTCCTCTTCACATTCTGGATTATGACGCCCAGTCAGATATGGAGTAGCGTGCAATCTGGAGAATAAATGTACCTGGACAGCGACGATCAAGGAAGAGACCGTATTGGATATCGCCAAGACGAAGGGGCTGCCGAAGGCGTCGTGGAGGTCGTTCAACAGAGCCAAGCCAACGTTGAGCGAGGCTATGGTATCTTTGAGGGGAATTTCGGCAAACTTTGGGGGCGCCATTCAATGCAGAAGACGAAGCGAACTGCGCTTTTGTGTTGGTGCCTAGGTCGCTGATACGCTCGGCGGAGGTCCTTTTGGGGAGGAAGAACTCTGAAATTTTGATTGTCGACGAGCGCGGTGAGTCATGTTCATGTTACGAGATAAATTTGAAATGGACGCAGGCCACTGCGAGAACTTGCGAGAAGCACGACCGTCCACGTCGGGCTTCATTCGCCATGCATCTTACCAGTGTAGCGCCAACCGCGTTAGCCCAACAGGCCTCGAGCGTGAAGATGGGAAAGGATTCCGCATGCCCGAGTGAGCGCAAGAACTTGATGCTATCGTCTTCTTAGAACCACGTTAGGGCCAAGACCAGAGGACGCTCACCCAGTGACCCAAACGCACCGGAGGTAGTCGACGGATGGGTATCCAGCGCAGAGCCTGAGAGAGCGCACCGTTCCGATCTCGGCGGTGGCAAGACGGGGGAGTCGTGACAGAACATGTGTATGCGGCACTAGTGGGCGCTATTTCGTTCGCGATTTGTGTACTGAGATCTACTGAGAGCGCCTGCGCGTTTGGGAATCGACATGGACGGAGGAAACAAGTTTGTGATGACATCACTGATCGGACCAACTTTGCAGAGCTCTTGCTCGCTCTCCGCCTTTGCAATACACTTTTCTCTCGCTGCGCCCGATCCATTCTATTGTTTAACCTCCTCACGGACAGGTCGTTAGCCATTGACAAGGTACGGACCCTCTTTTCTCCTTCCGTCATCCGACACACGCTGATCTGCGCGAAGACGGACTTTCACGGCCGCTGCGATGCCCTAAACCTCCTCGATGGACACGATGCTCCTCATGAGCCTTAACCCCCTTCAGTTCCTGACCACCGCCCGGTGGTATAGCTTCACCGTCAGCTGGACGGATGACGAGGAGATGGAGTTGTGACTCGGTGGAGCGTTACTCGGGCCTCTTCGTTTTCGTGCGCCTCCGCCACCGCTGGCATCTTCATCCCATCTGACCCTTTTCTTCAGTCTGCGATCTGATTTTCGTCGAGCGCGCATTGGACTCGTTTGCTGCCCAGCCAGGATACCAGCACATTGGGAGACGCAGCGCTCGCGTGGACCTGCCACTATAGTCTTTACCCCTGCCTCCATCTCCCTCGTCACCCAGCTCCCTCCCTCCGTAACGACGACGAGCACTTTGTGCTCATGGCGATCCAGCTCGCACTGATTCGCCTGAAGACGGACTTCTGTGGTGGTGTGCCACACGCATGGGCATTCTCGCTTCATCCATCTCCCGACGAGCCCAGACAAGGAGATCTGGGAGCTGTAACTTGTTGCGCTGCTCCGCCTTACTCGTACGTATCCGCCAGAACTTCCTCCTCAGCCCTTCTGACCCTGTTCTCAGTATACGACCCGCCTTTTTTCGAGTGCCGGTCAGCACACCAGCCTTGATTCCTCGCTCCAGGCTCCATACACATCTTTTGGATGGGTGCAGATGACTCTACCGGCTTGGGAGCGTCTGTAGCCCAAAGGAGGACCGGGCGCTGTCCCTCCTCCTCCTCCTCGTCTCCCTTATCCGCGACGATGCCACCGAGGGCCGCGTCATAGAGCTTCCGGAGAGCAGTGCGGGGACCTTCCCTTGGGTACTTCTCTTCCTCTCCGTCGCCATCTCCCTATTGCCCCGCATGCCACCGCAGCGCTCCCAATGCAGACCCCCCAAGACCTCGCAGCAGTGCACGCCCTACCCTACCATTCGCTACGACGCATCTTGGCCGGAGACATGGAGGGCCCAGAGGAGGAGGGGTATGAGCTGCACTCCGGCCCTTCCCTCCTCGGACGATGCTTCTCCTCATCCATGCGCTATCGTTATCCGTCCCGCGCCGGCCTCCGACTTTTTCATGATTGTCGGATTCTTCGTCGGGCCGTCAGGGACCGCATAACAAGGATGGTCGAGAGAATGGTCGTACCCATTTACATGCAGCCCTTGCTGCGCGGCGTGCCCCAGGCACTGCCCCACTAACAGGCCGGTGGGATTGGGTCGTCGGATGTAACAGTGCAGTCGATTGGTAGGGGGGGCGGACAGTTTCCGCGTGTGGTCCCGTGTGTTTCCGAGTCGCTTAGGGCGCCTCGGTGTGCCAGTAGTCTTTGAATCGCACTTTGTGTCTTCACTTTGTGCTTCCCATTTTTGGAGTGGCTGTGCCCATCCCTCTCTCACGAGACCTTCACTGGCAGTCTACCTCGTCGATATCAATATGCAGATGGCTGGATTACAACTCGTTCGTCTTCAAGCATAGCGCGAGAACGTTGTCGGAAAACTCGCTGCTGTGGTATAGTCCTCACGCTGCCGAGCGAAGTTACTGCCGAAATCTTCGTGCAATACACGTCCTGGTATCCCAGTAATGGTTCTCGCGAGGGTCTGCTCGCTGTGACAATTGCGAGATTTGAATCTCTTTACTCCCATTGACTACAATTCCATTTCCATCGGATGGCCAGAATCGTTCCCCTACCTCACTGAAATATCCTTCTCGAGAGTCGAGCCAGTACGACGTTACTCGATGCCCCGCAGCTTTGAGAGAAATCATTCAGGAACTCTACATTCGCCCGGCGCGTCGATTGGATCGTCCTTGCCCTGGAACCAGGTCACAATTCTCCGCGGCTTCCAACTGGAGATTCACGTATGTCTGGGGATTTTGCAGAACACGCCTCATCTCGAGCTCTTCGAATTTGCGTGCGATGATCAGGCAGAGGACCTAGCGATAACTCTACCCGTCCTTCTCCCCCATCTTCTGCACGCATAAGACTGTCCTTCATGGAGAGCGCGAATTTGTGGTCATGGAGGTGTCGTGACAAGTCAATCCGGGGATTCAAAACTGAACCAATCCACGTAAAGCTGTGAACACAACTGGGGGAGTGAGCTGCGGGTGCCAGCGCTGCGACTCGGGCCAGGGATCGTATGGATCGAAGTGGATGTTCGACCAGAAAATCCGTGATACTGCCTGAATCAGAATTTCGAATCATACTTTATGGGAGACTGATCATGAGGCATTGGGCATACTAGATTTCATCCTCCACCTTGACATGTCTACCCGCCTCTACATGAGGAAGTCGCGGACCCCGATAGTTCTTCCTCCCATGCACAACCCACCAGAACGCTGTCAGGACAACGAATCCGACAAGTATGACCGAGCTGTAGTTCATCGTCTATACCGGTGGTAAAACCAGTTCAGAGTGGTAATGCAGATCACAGATAAAATGGAACGCACCTCCTTCTCCGCAGGGAGTACATACGGAAAACAAAACATCACATTCGTAAAAACGACAAGAAGCACCGAGATGGCGTTCACCGCAAACCCAATCCAGCCGGGCATCCAAAACGGCCCTCTCGGCACGTTTTTGCGCCCGGAAAGCAGGTGCGGCAAGATAGCAAGTGCGTACGACGTCGTGGTGAGGATGACAAAGGTGCCTGTGAGGTCGGCAAAAGCGGTGTCGCTGCCGAGTTGGATGGCCGCGAAGCCGGTTGAGAGGACCGCTGGGATCGAGATTCATTGCGCGAATAAACAAGAGACGCATGTGCGCACCGCAGAATAAAGTCGCTGGGACGGGACAGCTCAGGCGTTCCGATGCTTGGCTGAAGAATCCAGAAAAGGGAGTGACGTCGTCGCGTGCGAGGGCCCACCAAGTACGACCCAACTGCCAGTGGTCAATTTGACACATCAATCTTGAACACGGAAACTGAGAGACTCACGGTAACATAATTCCCTATACAGCAGCCTAATATCGAGAGGAGCACGATCAACAACAGTCCAAAAGTCCCAGCCTTGTTGCCTGTAGCTTGGGAATAAACGACAGCGAGAGGGAACGACCCGTTGGAATCAAGGACCGCATCGAGGTCGGTGATGGCGAACATGAGCGCGACGGCGTAGATGAGTCCAGCTGAATGACGGGACGTCGTTATTTACATCATATCAACCTGGACCGCAGGACCACGTACTGAACGCCCCGAGACTGATCTGCACCGCAATAGCACGGGGTAGATCCCTCCTCGGGTGTGGCAACTCTTCAGCAATATGCGTCACCGCGTCGGGCGTACCGATCGCAAAGGCGCCATTCAGCAATCCCGTGAGGAATGCGACACCGCCCGACCAACCCGTCGAATTCTGCCAATCGGTGAAGACGAAGGACGCGGAGGCGTGCGATCTGGATGCTGCAAGGACCTGCGCGCGTTGGTCAGTCGATGAAGAGTGGGATTCCTACGACGCACGCACGATGACGGTCACCAAACCCCCGGCGACCACAACGAATACCCCGATCTTCTGGATCATTGGGATGAATCGATTGAAGAAGATGACGAATAGACAACAGAGCCAGTTGAGGAGAACCAGGACGATATATACGTGCCACGTCTGTACAGTGTGAACGGAAAAGAGAATGACAGAAAGCAGAAACTGTACCTGTACAACAAACTCGGGATGGAAAACCACCCACATCTGGATGATCACGTTTGCAGGGATGTACAGTATGGCGGAAAAGCCGACTTGCCAGCCATAGTAGTTGATCAAACCTGTTGGCGGTTAGTCCTCCGAAATGCGGCCAAGAGGAAGGACTTGGGACTCACCCGTGAAGAATCCGAGCGCCCGTCCGTATTTCCCCCCGGTCACTGTGGCCCAATGATAAACTCCACCTGCGCTTGGTATGGAGCTCGCGAGCTCGGCAATGCTCGCTGCCAGGAACCCATAGTACACGCACGCGGCGAGAAATTCGTAGATGATTCCAGGGGCACCGCCGTTGGCCACGGTGATGGTGATGGTCCCCCCCAACGCGACCCATGCGTTGTCTTGGTTGTTCACTACTCAGCACGAAGGACGCTGTACGCAGACAAGAGCTCACCTATCGTCAACGCCGTCCCACATATGCTCAGCAACCCATACTGCCTATCCAGCTTATCGACGTGTCCGCTGGCGTTGACTCGTGCCTCGCGCGTCGTGACGGTGGTTGCGTTTTCCTCGACGTCGCCGAGTTGTTTCTTCTCGTCGTCCATTCGTACTAGGAGAGGAATGCGGATGGGATCCTTGAAGCGTGGGTATCCGATAGCGTCCTTCTGGTCCTGGGAATAGGGCGCAGATAAGGTGAGACCGAGTTGCTCGTTCGGATGTACGGCGGGCGTGGCCGAAGCCTCGAGGGCGGGAGAATATCATTCGTGGCAGAAAGGAGGGGTTCCTTATATTGAAAAGAATGTCTATGGATGAGACACCACGCGAGCCATCTGTCGTGGTGGAGGAAGAAGCGCACTGAAAGAAGCCTGTGGGCCGCGCACCTGATAGGATGCTGTAGGCTCTGGACATGATGTAATTCATTCGCGTGCAGCAAGCAGTCTGGTGCTCGGTCTTGGCTCGGTCAATGCGGAGACATCGTGGGTCTTGGAGACTTTTTTCCATTGTCAGTGGGAGAAAGCAGGAATGTCACGTGTTACGAATGCGCGAGCACGATGCCCCTTGCTTTGTCACTTGTGTGGTCAAGCTTCAATATCAACTCTGAGTTACTCTCTGATTCGACCACCATCATCGTCTTTGGCTGCTTCCCGCCTGTGTCTATCTGACCTCGTCCCGGAATCTTCCGTGATGCAACCTATCTGTCCTCTTTGTACTACCGGGAGTCTCCGTCCACGGCCTTGGCGGCTGCTTCGGTCCCATCGATTTCGGCCTCACTGATCAGTTGTTCTTCACGTATTTCGGTGCCTTTCCCGCGCTGCTGCCGGTGCACCTTATCGGCGACTTATTTCTGCGTCCTCTGCATTGCTGCATCCAAGATCTGCCCACCGAATTCTTTTGTCTCGACCGGGATATGGACGTTTTGCTCCAAGTATTCCAAAATCGCGATGGTACATGAATGACCGCCCGTTCATACCGATGATACGGGAGCGGGTCATCGATGGGCTTGGCTAGGCTCTAGTATCTCTCGCGATATGCACGAAAGCGGCTCGGTCATGGAGACACGTTGCCGGGACATGGGCGCAAAAAAAGACGGCCGCTTATTGTGTGTTTCCACACTCTCAAGCCAAATCTGCTCTCGTCTCAACACACCGTAGATCCCGAAGTTCACAGCCGAATTCGCGAAGCTCCTGAATTTTATTTATCGGGAAGTGTACGGGACTTCCACAACGTATGAATACCGCGGACGGCCGTTGAGGAAGTGCGCAGGTTATGGAATGGGAATCGTATGCGCAATCCAACTATTTAATATCGCTTGACTTGCAGACTCCAGAAAGCCGGGCTATACTGGTTCGTCAACTCTGACTTCCTCGCCACGATTTTGAAATATATCTACTGCTTTTACCTCAACAGGATCCATTGTATGAGCTAGCTCTGCTGGGCAAGACGGTTTCGAAATCCTACGAATGTCACGGAGACGCGCTCCATGCCAAAAGATAATGCGAACAAGCGCGCGCGGGAAGAGAACGGCGCCGCCGAGTACCCGCAGGTCGATCGAGTTTGATCGTCCATTCGTCAACCCCACGCCTATACCACCGACCTTGGAGGCTACAGCGAAAACCCAATTCATTTACAGCGACTCCACTACATCTGGTCAGCAGTGGTACCGTGGAAGCAGCAGTACTTACGGGGTACCCACATCAAACCGACCTCCACAGCTCCGTTCGGCTACCCAGATTTCACGCATGCAACGAACAAGGCGCCACTAGCTCCAGGTCTTGTTGATGGCGAGCTACTAGTACTGTCAAATGTGTTCGAGACCAATGCCACCAGGTCCATATCTTGGATTGAAGGTGGCTTTGCCCCTGGTGAGGCCTCGAGCACGACTTTTCCTGGGGACATAAATATTGGATATGTGGGCTAGTGCGCCCAAGGCTACGAGTTTGGTACGTGTACACTTTTTTTTATTCCAATTTCGTGTTTGATTTCTCGCTGATTGTGCATCCAACACAGATCTAACCCAGGTAAAGTGATACAAAACCGACATAAATATTCCAATAATCTCCGAAAGATGGTACATATGTAGGCCTCTGCCGTTTCATGCGGATCACCATGACGATCACGCATCGGTACTTCTGTGTTTGATTGATCAGCAGACCCAATATGGAAGCAACCCCGAGATGATCAAGAGATGGCATCCTCCTATCTACGTCTATTTTCACAGTCCGATGATGCGCACATAACTTGATATCCCTAGAATTGGATAAATTGAGGCAAGGCCTCCGTGTTTTAGTCGAGTCGGTTCATTCAAACTGTTCCAGTAGACTCGTATTTCACTTCAACCTAGGACGCATCCAGACGGTCGCTCTTTGAAACTCGGCGATGGTTATCACTCGGACGACGCCCGCTGTTGACAAGGGACTAGTGTGACGAGGTGTGAAGCCGTTTCCCTTGCAGGGTATGCGTCTGACTCCATGACGATGAATCTATCAGTGCCGTATTGTTGCCGTATGTATATATGGTCGGCGGCCATCACTTCCCCGCAATCACACTCTCAGCCAACCCCAGTCCATATGTACTGACCTCTGCGCTCCCTCTCCTACTAGTACCATGACCACGACCATGACCAAGACCGTCCAATTCTCCAACACGAACATCCTATACTCGCCGCTATCCTGGGATTCCGACTCCATATGCGCTCGCGAGCTGCCAGCACCCGCTGACGCAGTTGCAGAGGATGACGCACCTCTCGCGTCCGAGGAGCTCCCCGAGCAATCCAAGGCGCTCATTATACACAGCCCATGGCCCGCTCCACGCCAACTCTACGGGACGCCTTCCCCAGGTCCCAAAACGACATTATTCTACTACGACCCCACACCTCCTCCACCCACGCAAATCCACGTCCTACTCTCTTACATGCCCTTCACGAACCCTCACGTCCAATATGACGTCTCACACCCCCTACACACCCTCAACCCGCAACTAACGGCCTCCTTCCTCGATGCGGCGACCTTGCCCGCCGTGCCATCACTCACGATCCACTGCCGGCACATCCCCTGGGCAATTCCAGTAATGGCATCCACCCCCTATTCCACATATAGCACGGCCTACGTATCCGTGCTAGACGTCTACACGGCGCTCTACACCTCCCTCCGGCTTGCCATCCGACAGTCCGAATACAACGCCCTCGGCACGGAGGCACGGCTCCGCGTCAATGACGCTTATTTCGCCCGCTGTGCTCGCGTTGTCGAGCCTGAGGAGCGGCGGATCGAGATGCTCAAGGGCGTCAAACGGGTTGATCTGCTCCTTGGGAGGACGAGGTTCATGGGTCTTTCCGGGCCGCTTCGAGCAGGCACGCCGGATACCTGGGAGCTCAATTTGGTTTGATGCAGGGGCGGGCGGTGGGGTGATTTAGTGCGACTGCGGATGCCCCTGCCCGCCCGCGAATTTCGCGGGAGTGTCTTGATTGGCTAATATGGCTGCCCAGCCAGGCCAACCTTGGGGTCCCGGCTTCGGCTCCTATGTGCTATCAGCTGTTCGCCCAGCATCCGTCTCACACCAACCGACCAGTCCACCATCGCCTCTGGATGGCAGCCCTCTTTGCAGCCAGCGCATCGCCCCGTCCGCTGATGCATACCGCAGATTATTGATTATGCCAAACCGGTGCTGGTACGCAATCTCAGCGACTAATTTTGCTTCCAATGGGCTGATTTATGGCAGAGACTGCGCCCGCTGCACTTTTGTGTAAATTACGAGGATGTATGCGGTCATCCACATTGCGTCTCGGCCTGATGATGCTCCGACTCCGACTCCGAGGCAGTGGGCGTCTGTGTACGCATCTCAGGCTAGTCTACTTCCGGGTTGCTTGGCGACAGTCGTTCTTCGTTTCCACGGTTCCACGAGGCTCGCATCCTGATGGGGGAAATCGATATCATTGAAATGTAAATCATAATGTATAATAATGTAATAACCACGCATGGTGTATACATACGTACTACTAAAGGAATCATTCTTCGACGATGAGTCGTGCGGGATTTTTGCGCTCCTAGAAACGTGGAGGTGTTGACAATATTATTGGGTCTCGAACGGTTGCTCCATCCCACGGGCATCGTGAGTGGATTTCTAGTTATCGCCCGGCGACGCTGTTGTGAAGAGAATAAATTTATGTATGCGCAGCACCTGCCAGTTCCGCCGGCGACACTACTGCTGTTAATCCTTCATGCCAATCAGCGGCTTCTCCATATTTCAATCCCTGCCAAATAGCTTGATCAATCCTTTCCTGGCAGTCGGCTGTGTCTTCCTCGAGGGCGCGAGTCATTGTCCTGGGGGTGATATTTAAGCAGAGGCGCAGTGTACTTGACACCATCGTTCTCGCCACACCACACCCTGCCTGCTTTTCATCCAACCAAAGCGCATGCCAGTGCGTTTTTCCTTCTTCAACACCTATCACTGCCCGCCTCCGCCCATGAGTTTTACGTCATCATCAACTTCAAGCTCCTCATCGGGGCTCTACACCCCTCCGATCTCATACCCCGGCCTTCCCGGGCCTACACCCTTCCTCCCCGAACACAAAGCCCACGCAAACACCCTCCTGGCATATTCCCTGGACCCCATCCTGGACTACGACCTCTCTCTTCCCCCGTCCTCCATCTCGACACACATCCCAGGCCTCTCCTCCCGCAGACTCCTCGAGCCTGCCGTTTACCCACCCCAACGAGCCCTCACGCTCATCACACCGCACCTACCGTGGGACATTCCCGTACGCGCTGCTGGGAACTACGTCACAGTCGCAGACGTCCTACATGCGCTGTACAACACCCTCCGTGCGAATATCACACCGCGCGAGTTCGCTGCACTTGGTGCAGACAGGAACAAACGCCGTGTGACGCAGGCGTATGTCCAACGCTATGAGCGTCTGCGGGGGAGGAGGAGAAGCGAGTATCGGGAGGAGAAGCGCCAGGGCGTCAAGAGAGTTGATTTTTTGATGGAGTGCACGGCGTTCATGGGGATCTCACCGGTGGATGGGTACACCGATTTGTGGCAGTTGAATGTTTCTTAGGCGCTTTTGCTTTTTGATTCTTTCGCATGTTGATTAGTATGGATACCCGTCGATTTGGACCTACATATGCCAATATACAGTTTGATACCCATAGGACGTTTGCATGGAAATCCAGTCAGTCAGTATTATCCACTACCACAACCTATTAGTCCCAGGATGCCGTCCGCCCGCTAATCGAAATTGTACAACATTAGATGTGAAGCTAGAAAACTACTCAAGACGTCAGTGCCCTCCAAGGATAAACGAAAGGAAGAAAGTACTTACTCCCTCCCCAATAAACGTCTCCGCCGCAGCCAGTGCACTCATATCCACCGCCTCATCCACGGCCACCTCCTCCATCGTCAACTGCATATCAAGCGACGTCCACACTGAATCCCAGCCATCCGCCTTGAGCAGCTCCGTCAACCCATCAACCCACTCGCGCTCCCCGTTCGTCGCAATGTACACCCTCCTCAGATGTTGCGCAGGAAAATGTTCCCCGGAAGCGGACTGCAAGCGCACAGCCCTCACGCGCTGGACGATTTCCTCCGTAGTCTGCCAACAATGTGCCCAGACTGCGTCCTCGTGCGACACGCCGTCGGGGATGCTCAGGTAGTCGGGTAGGGTGGGCAAGTCGGGATGCTCGGACCGGATGGTAGGGTCGCCGAAATTGTTCCAGGTGAGGTAGCGTGCGTTCCAGCGGATGAGGTGATGGCAGTGTTGGATAAAGTCGCCGCGTCGGATGTGGAGGGCAAGGAGGCCGGGATGGGCGGGGAGGAGGTTTGGTAGGGCGTGAAGAGGGAGAGGCGGTGTGGGGAGGAGATGTCCCCCGGGCCAAAGGAGAAGGAGGGGAGGAGGGATGAGGGAAGGGGATCGGCGGTGAGCAGGCCGTAGTTGCGTGAGAGGGCGCGAGTGACGAGCGGTGACCAGGAGAATTCTTTTAAAGTGGGGAGTGGCCATACGAGGGCCATAATTGGACGATCTTGGGCTCCCCCATGAACCTAGGGCTCCCCATGAACCTAGGGACGTAAGATATCGTACGGCGAACCGAGTAAAGGCAGACGCACATCCAGTCAAACGGTTCATCTCCCCTAACTATCACACACGGCGCCTCGATATCCCGCAGTTTTTGCGCCAGCGCGTGAGTCTGCCCATGCCGTTGGTGGTATCCGAGATGTCCAAGGCGAGGTGCGTGTTCAAAAGCCTAAATCAAGGTTCATTTCAAGCATGGTTGAAGATTAAAGGTGACGCACTGCGCTTGTAGGGCATTATTCCAGCTGCCCGATAGTCATGAGCTCTGATCGCCGTCTCATAGATCGATTTGCGTACCCTTTTCGTCTAGCTTCATCCGGGAAGTAGAGGTACCTGAAAGCCGGCACTTCAGAGTGGAATTCATGATATATGGCACAGCACACGCACCTCCGCCGCCTGGCTCTCACTGCAGGGGGACCTCTGCTATGCTGTGGCAGCCTCCGCTCGTACTCTCGTATCTCCGCAAACGTCGGTCGGTCGAGGTCGTCGCGCGCTGTCGGGGGCAGCGAAGCCCAGAGCCATAGGAAGAGGACGGTGATGAAGGCGAGGACCAGACTTGGGGCTGACGCTGGTGCGAGTCAGGGAGAGCATCGGAGCAGGTGTGGGAGCCCCGTGGGCGGCCGTGTGTGCATTTTTTTTTGGGAATCAATCACGAAGTTATGTTACCGGGGTTTCTGCGCAGTGATTATTCCGCGGCAAACTGGCCAAGCATTGATGGATCACATGCAGCTGTGAAAAGCTGTGAAATCGGACCCGAAAGGGCCGGCGCGGCAAAATAACCGTTGGAACAGTTTACCCATGTTCTCTTCCAGTCACTGGTGTTGCGACGCATGCTGACTTCAATTGAAAATTCTATCTGTTGAGCACGGATGCTACGCATGCAATCAGTGATAAATCCCGGGGGTCCTTGCTCGAGTATTCAGCATGTTGATGCGCATTCCACTCGAGCCGCTCGAGTACTGCTCGAGCTCACTGGTACTTTTTAACTAGCCATACAGTGTATGCTACCGGTCACCCCCAGCTCGAGCGGCACTCGAACAAGCCAACTCGAGCCACTCGAGCCGTCAATGCTCTCCGATCCTCCAACCTACATCCCTCATCACCCTCAGCTCGAGCGACATTCGAGCAAGTCACTCGAGCAGCTCGAGCAACCCAATCCTCCACCAACCCACATTCCTTGAGCAGCTCGAGCAATCCCGCTCGAGCCAATCTTGTTAGTGATAGTCCACAAATAAAATAGGTCGGGCTCGTCACATACCTGCACATCACACGGCTCGAGTACGATAGCTGGGTCGGCTCGAGCACTCCAGCGACTCGAAGGACCCACGGCTCGATCGGCTTAGTATTGTTAGCCTGCAAATCAATGTGTCATGGTCCACGCCTTGCCCAATTCACGCACCTTGCCCAATACGGCTCGAGCCGCTCGAGACTCAAAGCGATTGCTCGAGCCAACTTCAGCCAGTGTTGTGCACGAAAAAATACAAGACCACGTACCAATTGGGCTCGAGCGGATCGAGCGACGACGCGTGTAGGTTCTCTCCGAGCTGCTCGAGCGGCGTTGAGATTGTTCCATCCGCAGTTTTTGAGGCTCCAAAGACTTGTAAAAAACAAATAAGTTATGTGACGGAGAAGGATGAGGTGTATAACGCACATGGATCCCGGCAAGTGCGCATCCCACTCACGATGCACGTTCGGTGGCATCGACAAAGATGCATCGGTGGCACCGTTGAGCACAGTATGCTTTCTGAATTTGTTGGTTCCATGACCCCTTGAGCTCTGAGAGGAAGCTTGCCTCGTATACTTGAGTGTGGCGAGTGGCGCAGCCGCCGCCACCTAGGTCTGCGTTGATATAAGCCGCTGTGTAGCACGGCTAAATCCAGTGTGCGTCGTGTGAGGGAGAGTTGAACGTCGGTGTACCGGAGTCGTGGTGTTGTGGTGGAGTGGACGAAGAGAGAGAGAGAAAGAGATGGCATGGACAAACAAATAACAAAGAGCAGTGATCGGTCTTTTAGCACTGCCTCGGCCTGTCGGACCTTGGTCGGACCTTTCCATTTGTCTAACTCCAAGATCACTCTGAGTCTGACTCGCTCGTTGCAAACGTTTCACGCTTGTTTTATATTAATGGTACGAATCCGGTCTGAAGTTCCTCGTCATCGTCGACATCCATCCACCCATCCTCATCCCCGGTTGACTCGGCCCTCCGCGCCCTCTCCTCTTTGAGAATGCCCGCAAGCTCTTCTTCGTATTCCTTCCTCCTCGCGGACACAAATCCCACCAAGTCGGCGTCTTCCTCAGCCAAACTGGGGTAATTTGTCAGCCTGAGCCTTTCGCGTCCTCGCGCCGCCCGCTGGCCGAACATCCATGCCTTTTGCTTGGCGTAAGCAATGTGGCCTGCGTGCTTGGGATTTGCCTCTTCTTGCGCCCCTGCGATCTTGGTCCAAACATCATGATACGCCTCAAAACTTCGGATGGTCGTCCGTATCTCCGCGAGTTTCGCCTCTACCAGCTCCAACTGCCTCATCATCTCAGCCTCCGCGCGGAACCATTGCACGCGATTCGCTGCGATTCATGAGTTCTCCGAGGATGAATGTGCTTTGTTCACTAACCTTCACGGCTCCACTCGTCGAGTTCTTGCGCAGTCATCTTCCCCAGCTTCCCCTCCCAAATCCAGCCGTTCTTCTGTTCGGCTTGAGTAGCTGGCGCTCTCGACGATCCTTGGAAACAAACAGTGGGCTTTAATTCAGAGAAGGCAGCCGCAGGACTATACCAGATTTCGCTCTCGTGCTCGCAGTTCCTTCAACTGCAACCCGGGCCCCAGATGATGAGGCAACTGTCGCTCCACTTTTTCCGCGACGAATCGCCCATGCCCCTCCATCCACCCGTCGCGAATCACCCAGTTGTCGACGGCCCGTTGGCTTGCGATACGTATCTGCTTCCTTCAGCTCTGGGAAGTCTTGCCCTCCGGTCGAGTGTCCGAGGACCATCATCGCCTTTCGCGCACTATTGTACTCCCCAATCCACTTGTTGAGCAGTGCCTTGGTAGTTTGGATGCCCTCCAACGAGATGCTGTTTCTCGTAATTCCACCTGAGTTCTTCTGGCCGTTGATTTGCAATGCAGAGATGGACGCCGCGATGGCCTTGACTTGTTTCATCGCATCAAAGGCTTGGCCTTCTCGCAATTGCGTCTCCACCGCGACCAGCGCGTTCAGGCCGAGCTTGACGCGCTCCGATGTATCAGTGAAGTCGGACGGCAACCCCAAAATCACCGTCTCCACATCGGACGCCTCCCTCTTCCCCAGCTCCTCCAAAACTTCAGGCACGACTAGCACCTGCACCTTTCGAAGTTTGGCTATGCGTGCAGATGCCTTGACGCGCATCTCGGTGATGGTCTTCTGTGTTGAGAGCAACTCGTGTGCGGCGTTTGCTTTGATAGCTGCTCGGATCTCTCTCCTGATGAGTCGTAAATTTCATACTGAATTAGCAAAAAAAAACTCAGCACGCACTGTAAAGCCTGAATCTTCAAGCCCTCATTGAGGACAAAGGCGACCTTGCTCTTGTCGAGGGAGATCGCCGACTGGGCTGCAGCGTGTTGCGCCTCGTCACTGAGCATCTTCTTGTATATGGTGCTCTGTGTCGGAACTACACAGAGTTAACAACTATGCTGCATTTCGTTGGAAACCGACCTTTGGAAGCTTTCATCCTGTAAACGCTCTTGACATCTTTCATGTTGTTGTAATCCGGTGTGCGGTCGAGTGTGCGCCAACCCTCCTTGTCGATACGGTCTGCATATGATGCAGACAGTCCCAAGAATACGGTACGGTGTCGTTTGAACAGTTCGTCGCCTGTTTCCAGCTCGCGTACAAGAAGAGTAACTGTTAAATGAAATAATTAGTTTGGGCCGAGTCCATGGAACACAACGAACCAGCTTTAGCCAATTTCTTGTAGTTCCAGTCGCTATGGTGCTTGATAATCGTGTCTTGGCGGTGCCCCCCATTCATCTGCCGCACTTGAGGCCCGAGTTGATTCAGCTCAGGCCAATACTGTTCCGCAGTCTCGCCGTGGAAGTGCGCGGTCGCCTGCATGTACACGGTCGCGTATACATACATACAGCCGTCTTGATGCCCCTGGACATGCAGCGCTGGAATGGCGAACCGCATCTGCTTGACGATCGGTACCAAATGCTGCAGATTAGGGTCGGCCTTGAAGCGATCGATGATGTGAACACTATATTGACACATCGAGTCGTAGGATAGAATGTGATCCACACTACCGACGTGAATCTTGAAGGTAACATCCCCTGTGTAGCCGGCGGCGAGCTTCTGATCTAAAGCATGCGCAAGTGCAAAATCGACACTGCAGAACCTAAAATAATTGAATTGCCAATCGTCGAACACAGCAATGGCATTGCTCACCGCTCGCCAAACTGAAGATCTACCGACACTTTGACAAAGACGTGGCTGCACTGAACGTTCACCACGCCCGTAATTTCCATGTTCTTGAACTTCTTCTTGTTCTGATTTTTGACCGCCTTCAGGTGATTGCAAGTTGAGGTCTAACGGCATATTGAGTAACGAACAGCCAAATTGCCATGAGTATACGCACTGGCTCATCTGTCTTTCCCCGATGTCGCCCCAGGTACTCTCTAAGCACATCACTCGAAGGGAAATATGCCTTGCCCGCAAAGAGAGATACGTCGTTCGGGTCCGTATTTTTCTTTGCCTTGTTGCAGTGAAAGTTTCCGTCCAGTGTATCACGCTGCTGAACGAGATGTCTTCCAGAGGAAACAATTGTCAGGAAACACAAAACTCCCCGAATAAAGCTGACCTTAGCTCCGATGGCAGCGAGCCGATCTTTGGGTCCATGTTGAATCCCGGCTCGGGGCAGGTCGGGCAGTAGAGCACCAAGTTGTCGTTCGGACGGAAAGGGAAAAATTCGTCGATACCGTGCTCCTGTCCAAGTCGCTTGGCCAGGGTCAGCACTCCCCACAACCGTGCCGTGCGAATGAGATTCTCCTCCACGTCCTGCGCGAGCGTAAGGCGCCTGTTACTCATAGAGATCTCTGACGTACCGAAACATCCTCCGTGAATGAGTTGTTGCTCAGTCGGCGCAATGAGACTGCAAAGTCGTAGTTGGACAGCTTGCCTTCCATGCTGAGCATCTCGAACATCTTGAGACATTCGAAAGTGATCGCAGTCCGTGGATTCGCGTAGGAACACGGAAACAACCCAGCGTCGAGAAGCAACCCGACCTGGTCCCAAGACGCACTCCGGTCATCTGGGTTGTGCTTGCTGAAGGCGTGGTCGTGTCGACAGAATATGACACTTGTGGTATGGATCCCGGTGACGTCCACGATAATCATTGTTTTGGCGTCTTCCGGGGACGTGACACAGCAATCGCTTCCGTAATGGCCAAATGTGATCGCGTGGCCGAGCGCCGATATGTCCCGGCGTTCTAGAAATCCCTTCTCTGCGTCCCACTCCTCTACCCAATGGAATGGACAGGTACGATGCCGTTGGATGAAACACGGTTTGCACGAAGGTCGATATTGGGTGCAGTTGTGGCAGGTGACCTCGCACAGACCATTTCCGCACTCGCAGACCGTCCCAAAGACGGGGCTGGCCTCGCGATCGAGTATCGACTTCAGCAAGAAAGGTTTCATTTTCTTGAATTGCTGGAGTACCTCAGAGTTCTTCGCAGAATGATCAGCACAGTGTTTATATGTAGGCGTACACCACACACCTGAGAAGGTCTCGTAGGCGTCGAACCCTCGGGTGGTGATTCAGCTTTCTCCTCGAGTTTCTTCAGAACAACGCCGGGATTGGCGCTTGGGATGTATACGGTGTGGGATGATGTGCCAGCGTCCGTTGTGATACGGTGTTCCACCAGATCTGGGTCCACATGCTCGACCACGTCTGCCTCAGCCCTCTTCTTCTGCTTGGTTCGTTTGCCTAGCTGGAACATCTAATGAATCTGTGAGTTTGAGACGGCCATTTGGAACCAACAATACTTTGGATTACAGCTAGACGGGACTGTCTCAGTTGAAGTAATACCGTATACGGCGGAGCACCAACGCTCACCAGATCTGCTTCCCTTAAGTGTCAGCCTGGGCTCTGGCTTTTTTAATGACGCCTATGTCAATTCAAGTGTAAGAGCGACGTCGTCGTCAGCTCAGTCGAGAGTGTATGTGGGAGTAGTTGTTGTGGTCGACAAGAAGGATGATTTGACCCTAACCCTAAAGCCGATCATCTCAATTGTCTATGTACGTCAAGCAGATGTAGATGAGATTGGATTACAGTAAGCTGGTAAATTTATCGTAGATCTACGTAGATTAAAACATTAACAGTCAAATTCCTGCGAATACAGCTCCCAGTTCTTCATCCTCGTCACACCTCTCACACGCACCGCAAATTGAGTCCCCTCCCGGAGGATTAGAGGGGTTGCCCACCTAACCCGCTCCCAACGTTCTTCGCCCACTTGAAATTTCTCCAGCCCTGCTCCCTGTTCCAATGAAAAACTCCCTAGCTCCACCTTGTGATCCGCAAGACAAATTTTGTTGTCCGGGTCAGTGGTAGGCAGGAAGATATAGACCGGCTCCGTGTCATCAGCCAGCCACGCCACGAGACAAGCGGAGCGCTTGCGGCTACGCTTATGAGTGGGAATGTTTGGAGCCGGACTCGACGACTCAGAGGCGCGTTTGCGCTTCAAAGTTCGAGGAGGACTCGATGGCGATGGGCTGAGAGCGGCATGCCTGCGTGTCACTCTGCGCGGAGGGCTCGACGGATGAGGAAGAGGAGGGGAAGGGGGTGTCTCCTCGCGAGGGGGAGACGCTGGTGGTGGACTGTGTGCGCAGGATAGAGGGCTGAGTGGTGGAAACAGTGCCAGCTCTCTCTGCTGCGGTGATGGAGGCGTTGCCGGCTCCCCAGCTGTTTCCCCATTCTGAGGATCGTGGTATCGAAGTATGGTAAGAACGGTACTCAGCATGGGTGAGATTGAGAATTCGGAGAGCCTCTGCGTACGGTATACCTTTTATACCGGACGGTTCTGGTCCAAGCTACTGGATCAACCAAAGCGTGATTTCAAAGCGTGCTGAATTTAATCGAGAAACTACAAACTTGAAATCATGGATACGACGATAAACTGTCTGCACAACAAAATTCAAGGAAGACGTCGTCAACTATCCGTGTAGCCGAATTTGGTCGGAATGACGGGGACACGGAGAGATGCAGTGACGCACGGCGGGACCGCACTGCGTCCGATGGCTTCCCGAGTTGCGGGGGCGTGTGGCGGGGGTTCCAAACATGGTGTAGCTGTGTTGGACGAAGGGATTTGAATCTGGATTGAATGAGATATGCCGGATTTTGTGACGGTAGGTGGTGTGATCAGTACCGGTTCCGACCGCAGCTGAGTCTTCGGACTCTGACTATTAGCACAATCCTCTGATGTATTACGCTCTTGATAACGAGTAACGACCACTCACGATTTCAACGATGTTGTACAAATGGAAACAGAAGATTGCGGAGTCACAGTCGGCTCAAAATGTTCAAATGTTCCGCGGAAGCACTTGGTGTCGACTCGGAGATCCGATTCGGGAAAGGGTCCGTGCGCCGTATCAAAGTGATGATGATAAACGTCTCCCAGACTTCCACCATATGTCTGACTCTCTTGCCTTCCACATCCGACTGGGCTTCGTTCCCCCTTCCTTGCTCTCCAACTTACTCGCCTCTGACGCTGCCGTCGGGGCTCCTTGTCTGAACGTAGACATTGCAATGTGGTCATCGGCGGACTTTGGCTGGTTGTGTTGTTCTGACGATCGTAGAGAAGGTGTGTCGCAAGCGAGCCTTTTGTTATAATATCTAAACAACCTGGCAAACCAACAATGTTGTTCAGCATGATCGATCGCACAAAACAAGTAGGGCCGCTTCTGGATTGCAAACTCAGACAATACCACCATGACCTCGAATTCGTCCTCTCCCGAGCAACAGAATCCCGATGGCGCCCTCAATCCGAAGGACAGCATCCACAACCCCCGGACGCAGCAACCCCAGTTCGCGGCAACAGAGGCGGAGCGGGCCGCCTGGCACGGCAAAAGCGTCGAGATGTATTGGGATATCACCCGCGGTGAGAAATATCAAGCTGTTGCCGTTCCCGAAGCGGCGCTCCGGGATCTGCATTACCATACAACTATTTCGTACACATATTCACAAGTGCTGGATTATCCGCTGATTTCCTCCAGCTACGATCATTCGTGCCCATATCTCTGCACTTTCAAGGGTCGTGTAGATGAGCAGCGCGCCGCAAAGGTGGATGGGGCCGGGACCACCGCGCTGGACGACGACGACGAGAACATTCCGGAGCTGGTGGACTGTGAAGCTTCCAGTGCCGCATAACTAGAACGAGTTGACGTTTAGCCAATGTCATAATTGTTTTTTGTTCTCGTATGTAAGACCATCGTCGTTTAACGAAGGAAGGCGCTGAATAATTCAAACAATTACTTCACCAGGAAGGTGCGTCGATCGCATCTTTTGCTGCTTCAGAACAATCCCGTGTCAATCGCGTATAAGGAGCGTAGAAACTACTTCAAAAAACCACTGTCCCCATCTCGAATTACTCTTGACCATGGCGAAGAAGAAAGCGAAATCCACTCTGGAAGCGAACCGCTGCGATGATTCTCCCATCAAACCCTCCGATTCTCCCTTCCAGACGTTGGTGCGCGACGTGGTGGGGGACCCTCACCGCGACGACTTCCCACCACCCGAGACAACGTGCACGAACAGGCATCTATGGCAGGTTTCCATGGGCCAGAAACATCCCGATCGGCTGGGTGTCTGGGAGCGTGTCTGCATCGGAGATCCGCCACATTGTCGCACAGAACGTGGAGAAGCACCCGCCGCTCAGTTGCAGGACCAGTTGAGCGAAATGCTTGACGACTACCGACCCGTCCGCGCTGATCTTGAAGCCCTGGTGTCGGGTTTGGAGAAGGCGGAGAAGGCTTTCAGCTCCCTGCAGAGGCGTGGCACCATAGTGGATCTGCCGAAGAGGGCGGTCACAAAGATCAGTACGTGAACAAACCAATTAACAATTTCAAGACTCAGCTTTGACACAGACAAGAGCTATCAATCGGCGAGAACGTACTTGGATAGGATGGACACTGATGATCTTCCTGTCGCCCCCGAAGGTACGCCCAATAGCTTATTATTATTATCTGCGGGCATTTCTCTGATTCGCTTTGGGCAGTTTTCCGAACCACCAAACGAACCAAAGCGAAAGGAGCTGCAGGCAAGTGATCGGTCTGTGATTACGTTCTTTTTCTTAAACTCCACATGCAGGCGCGTCTAAGAAGAGCGCAGTCTCAGTGAAGACGTCCAAAGGTGCGTTCTCCATCCTGCGTGATTCATTGTTCTGACGGATGTAAACGACAGCGAAGGGCAATGGCAAGAGACGTGCATCGCCGGTGAAGACCTCAGGTGTGTTCTCTCTCATATTCATTGCGTATGCGAACAGACGCAACGATTCTCAGGCCGTGGGCGCCGAGCCGCTTCAATTACCTCCGCCTCCTCCGGCAGTGAGCGGAGCCACTCAGGGGCGTCCAAAGCAGCTCAAGGTGCGTCCTCTATTTGTTGTGACTATATACTTCTTCTGACAGACGTTCATGGTAGTCAAGGGCAAGGCGCGTGTGTTGCCTCCGAAAACCTCCAGTCACCGTAGGTTCACTATTATATGATTTGTTATGCATGCGCTCATGAAATTTTCAGGCCCTCGCGCGCCGAGCCGCCTCAATCACGTCAGTCTCCTCCGGCAGCGAGCGGGACAAGGAGCCTGTCGCTGATGGGGTGGGTGGAGAACTCATTATCATGCCAACTAAGAAGTTCAAGGAGGACAAGAGTGCGTCATCGTGCATCACTGTGACATGTACTAACCTACAGCGAATAGGTCGGATTTTCCGGGGGGTCATCTTCCATGCCGCTAACACCGCTCCCTTTTCAACACTCTTGTCTGCACCGAAGGAAGCCTGCTTCCGATTTAACGACTACCGGTTGCCCAAGCCTTGCGCGCAGGGGCAATATGAGCGCTACGCTACTTCCCAGGATGATTATGTACCAATGGACAAGGGTCTCAATCTGGAATTCAAGGGTCAGTATGTTATCTACAAGAGAGTCGGGCTATCGCGCTCCGTGTGCCCTGGGATTGATGAGTGGGAGAAGAAGGCGTCGGCAGAAGACCAGAAGAAGAATGCACCAGGTGAGTCGCCATCTTGAGATCCCGCTCGAAACTGATCACGACGGTCGGAAGGTGGGTCTCGAAGTGACGTCCAGCTACTCCCCATGCGACTTATTTTCACGAGGCCTTGCTATAGATGAAAAACCGCCCCAGGCATCTTCTTCGAAAACCACGCTGGAAGACATGTCTGATGGTAAGCGATCATCAAATACCCACATGAATTCAGCGCTGATATTTTGTAGATTGGTCGCCGCCGCCCCTCCCTTCCGTGGTCAAGTCAGTCGAAAGGAAGAGAAAGGCAAGGGAGGCTAATTCAGACGTTGATGATGGCAAGGGAAAGCGTCGGAAGATGGACTGAGTTTCAAGTTGCTAATAAAAATACAATTAGTATAGCAGTGCTAGATTCAAGGGATACCCAATCTTCAAGTTGTTGTGTGACTTGTGTCGGACTCGATTCTCCCAATTGGGACACAGTCCCACGTGACAACACTGACTAGTTCTTGCCACCAACTTGCCACCAACGATGCGACAGCAGTGGTCCCGCCCTCCCCCCAGCGAGCTGACGCTGACGTTGCTCGGCATGGCTTGTCGTCGCCGTGATTCCATCCTCCTCATAATTCCGCCCCCCCAACACCGCTGGCGGCTTGCCTCACACCGCAATCCTCCCACCCCGCCATCGGTGGCCCTGCTCTTCGCCACGCCCTCCACCCAGCGAGTTGATGATGACGTTGCTAGGGGGCATCTCGGTGATGTATGTGCTCTAAACCTACTATAGAAATCGACAACACTCGAAGAATCTAACCAGATGAGTCGAGATACAGACGAATCTATATCCAACTAACCCAATCACGAAGCTCCGGGGCGAGTGACAACTATTGAATAGCGGGAATGTGGCGAGTATAAGTCCCTAGTACAGGGCCTTGTAAATGTTGTAGGGAATTGGGTGATATAGTCTCGGATACGATGTCGAAACAAAGTATTGCGAATAGAGATCCTTGAGGTAAACCAAGAATGACGATTCTAAAGCGTTTTGTAGATGGTAAAGCTTCACAGCTGACACAAAAGATAGATTGAGTTTGGCTAAAGCCGGGGTTTTGCAATAAAGCAGGTATTTGGGTCTCTCGATCCCTTTTACACTGGTATCCGAAGACGACAGCGACCGATACAACACGGGTTTCGTAGATTCCAACACTTCGCAACTCTGAACACACAAATAACCCTTGACAGACACACGGTACGACACAATCCAACAGATACTGATTCCAACACACTGATTCACACTCAAGTCACACACACAATAGCCAACAAACAAATGTTTAGATTTTCAATAGCGATTGCTTAACTACGCAATGCACCGTCGAAAGCCTCGGACAAAACCCTTGATCGCAGCTGGTAGCTTGCTAGTGGGGGAAGTATCCGCTGCCCTCTTGGGTAGCACTCTATCTACTTTATACAGGTCCGAGAATCATATGATAGTACAAACGAATGGCGCAATAATTAAAAATATCCTTGGTATCTGGAATGGAAACACCCTGATTGGTTGATCAGAACCGGCATCGTGTACGGCCGGTGTGCCAAGCCATGATTCCGCGTGGCGGACCTGTCGATCCGTGACTCCAACATTGATCCATGACTCGACTGATTTTAGTGAAGTCGTATCCGACCTCTCCCTTGATTGTATACCCTCCAGACGTACGCCCATAGGTTGTAGGTCCAGAACGATACCCATATCTCCGACTACCTGTCCCGGATACCAGCAGATACTAGTTTGAAGACTAGTATCCGACCCGGATCCTCCTTGTCCCGACTGCTGATGACAACTACGTCACTCCCTTCGGACCCGCTTCGGCGGTCTACTCATGTTTCAGGCTTTTCGGCCGACTTGCCCATCATCCCGTGAACTTCCGAACCTCCGAATTGCACTCGCACCAAGGCTCGAACGGCTGACAATCGTACAACGGTTAAGAACTTGTTTAATTGGTGTATCCCATTGGTAGAGCAGGTATCCACAACTCCTACATGTTTCGGAGTGAGCCCGTCGTTCATATTCAGGTAAATACCCTTCAACCCGTACAGTACTCTTAAGTATCCACCACACTGACTGTCTCTGGGCTCAACATCAGTCTTGTACTGAGATGACTTAGCTAGGATACTACCTCTGAAATCGTGCAAAACGCGCGTTTTCAAGGGCAGTCAAATTCCATGCTTATCATCGGCACGCACGTACCCAAGCGCTAGGAGTGGCAGCAAAGCGTAGCCAAATCAAAGCGTCGGCTGGTCTGAGCATAAAGGTCGGTCTCAGCATATATATCTTCTCCATACGCTGAGCCACTCACACTCTCTTTCTCTCAGAAACTACATTCTCCCTCTATGGGGAAACGGAACGACGCCAAGCAGGTCAGCAGCGACTCGGACGACGAAGGGACGGCTCGGAAGAGTCACGCCGGCGGTCCCCAGCTCAGCCCCGCTCAAAGCAAGTACATCCTCGACAACTACCTCGCTTCCTACAAGGAGCAGCTTGCAAAGGGTGACGCGACGGTCTTGAATGGCTGGATACGCAAGACTGCTGTGCAGGTCTTCGAGTCGGAGGGTTTTGCGGATGTCCGACCTGCGGTCAGCGAGGGTGTGGCGGACCCCAAGCTTGACCAGCCGACGGTTGATGCCCAAGGCCGTCCACTCTTTGCGGCCAAGGACTGGCAGCTCAAGATCCGCAAGAGGATTCAGAATTTGCGGCAACGAAAGGACGTGCGTGCCGCTCCTACTGGTGCTACTTCCGCCGATGCCCAGACCTCATCCTCCACCTCATCCTCCCTCTTCCTCCGCGGCAAACTCACCGGTCGCAAATTGTTCGAGAACGAAAGCGAAGGGCTCATCCGCGACGCCGTCGACAACAAGGTCACAGCCGGCGCGGTGAGAAGCATCGGGCTGTGGCAGACCTGCCTCGGTGAGCTGTGGAACGCGCTCTCGTCCCAACAACAAGACGAATTCGGGTAGAGGGCATCCGCCATGGTCAACGATGTCAAGGGAAACCAGGATAACTTCGGCCCCTTCATGGATGATCAGCCCAGAGCGCTGGCGGCAAGCGGGGTGTGCGGGGACATGGAAATGATCCTGCTATACGGTTTCCGCACTCCCAGTGGCAACGTGGTCTCCGCTGAGTGAGTAGTCTTCCCGCGTCTCCGGAAGGATTCTTTTGACCAACGTATAGGATCCACGTGCATGGGGGAGATCGGACGGGGCGCCTTGCCGATAAGCATAGTACTATGTCGTGGCCTATCGTCATGACCGATTTCATGTCGTTCTGCAAAGCGGTGATCCCAGGTGTGTGTCGGTATTCTGCCTTGAGTCTCATATATTGACGTCAAATCAGAAAACGAGAACAACCGGGCGACACCAAACCAGATCGAAATACCGTACTTCAAAGGGGTCCCACTGTTTCCGCGGATCGAGATAGGAGCCGTGGCAGCTGCAGCGCTTGCCGGACCCCTGACCGCGTATCTCATTGCGCTCTATCGTAAGCGGTCGTCTTGTGAATGTTACTTTGCTGATATTTTTCCAGATCATTTGCACGGGAAAGAGCAGACCATTTCATGGGAGGCGTTGACCTATGATGAGACGCGATTCTCGGTGCCGGTGGCTCTCCGAGACCCCGACTTGATGTCACCGGTGGAGCTGGTGACGCTGGCGGCGTATTTCTCAAAGCTCAGAGAAAATGACGAATCACCTTTCATCCTGGCTGGCTCCACCAAGACCAAGACTACAGAAAGCGGCAACCCGGAGAGCGATGCATCCAACAAGGTAAGCCCGCCGTGATTTGTGCAGCGTGTTCTTATTTCCCGGCAGAAGAAGGCGAAGGACTCGGCGGGCGTTGCCGGCAAGGTGGGGTTGGCTAAGTCCAAGGGCAGCAAGCAGGATGGCAAGAAGGTAGTGAAGGATCTGGTTCCCAAAAAGGTAACCCCACGCCTACTATATGCAGCGCGTTTCTGATTCTCGTTACAGACGTCCATCAGTGGTAGCAAGCAAGCGGCGTGCTCAGACGGCGACAAGAATGACGAAGGCAATCGTCGTAAGAAGGTACGCGGCCGTCAAGTGTATGTAGCGCGCTCTAATTCTCCTTCCGACAGACCAAGACCAAGAATTCCGCTAGCAGTGGCAAGCAGGCGGTCTCGGACAACACCGATAGTGACGCAGATGACGAGGGTGATGGTGTCAAGGTCAGCGCGCCGTCCACTATATCCAGCGCGTTTCTGATTCTCGGTACAGATATCCGGCAAGCAAGCGGCTCACTCAGACGGCGGAAAGAATGATAAGGGTCATCGTCGTGAAAAGGTACGCGACCGCCCAATGGATGTCGCACGTTCTGATTCTCTTCCCAAAGACCCACAAGAAGTCCGCGAGTGGTGGCAAGCAGACGGTCGCGGATAGCGACGATAGTGACACGGATAACGAGGACGAGGGTCTCAGGAAGGTCAGTCAGCCGCCTAGTATATGCAGCGTGTTCTCACTCTCGGCCCAGATGTCCACGAGCGGAAGCAAGCACACGACTAAGAGCGATTCTGACAGTGACTCGGACAGCGACTCCACCAGCTCCAGCTCCAGCTCCAGCTCCAGCTCCAGCTCCAGCTCCAGCAACTCCAACAACTCGAGCAACTCCAGCTCCAGCTCCAGCGATGAGGATGATGGAGACGATGCTTCCCGGGCAGTAAGTCTGTCACCAAGTATCACATATGGCGCGTGCTGATCTTCGGTAGAAGGAAGCCAAGAAAGCAAGCGGTGGTGGTGCTCCAGTTCCTTCTCCCGCATCCCCTCCCCCCGCCCCGCCCGTGTCACCTCCATGCTCACCCCTGAGCCCTGCTCCACGTTCGCGGACACCCTCACCTGCACCAGCTCCTGTACCCAAGAAGAGAGGACGCCCCCCGAAGAGGCGCCTTGATGACGAGGCACCTCAGGCTCAGGTTCCGCCCGCAAAGAAACAACGAGTGAAAGCACCCGCCCAGCCATCAACGCGATTGCTGCGGAAGGACAAGCAGCCATCCCCAGAGAAGTCGGAGGAAGAGATGGAAGAGGTTACATCGGGCCGCTCGGGGAAGGGGTCGTGGGTAACCATGAAGATGAAATCGCCCAAGAAGAAGAACTAGAGAGTGAGTGGCTCATAAGGTAGACGCAATACAAGTTCGGTTGCCCCACGTGATGTGATTGTCACGATGACCTTTTTGGGAATGAACACCAGTCGACAACCCTTTGCAAGGCTCTCACGAGGAAGCTCGCAAATCGGTCCCAAGGGTCCTGTCTAGATACATCCCAAGTGTACTCCCAATTTTTTTCACGATTTTTAAATCAAAATTGAGGGACTAGTTTCCAAATTACTGTCGTACTACATTACAAACCGGCACTCTGGTTCCCTCCTCGCAGTATTCCCAGCTGCAATCATGTCTTTTTTGAATTCTGCGGGCAGTGTACGATGTCCCCTGTATTTTCTGGCTGCCCAGGCAGCTTGCGCGCCATCCAGTCCTTGGCGGTATGCATCGGCAAAACGATGAGCGCGACGAACGAACGCGCGCATGGAATCAAGCGGCATTTCTTCGCAGTCCGTTACGGGTACGAACCGAGGAGATTCACTGCCAGGACCCGGAGTTGGCTAGTCAAAAGGGTCAGAAGCGTCAATTGTGGATTCAGCTGGGAATAGGAAGCGCAAAGGCTGGTTCTGGATGTCCTCGAGATCGTCCTCACGGCGCCTTTTGTCAGGCCTCTTCTCTGGGCTCTTGACTGGACTCAAGGCAATTAACCCACGTTTGATGGCTCGCTTTGGTGAGGCTAAGAGGCCATTGAGGCGGTTCAGCCTGTCGCGGACGGCTTTCTTTTGCTGAGGCATGTAGTAGATACCAAGGAGACACCCATTGAATTTTTTCGAGGGCAACAGTCAAAGAAACTTTGAGATTACACATGCTGGAGACTGTATTTTGGAAACTAGTCCTCCAATTTTGGACTTTTTATGGATGTAAAACCGGGAATAGCAATCTAGGACCAATCTACAGAGGACCCTTGAGGCCGATTTTGTAATTTCATCCTCGAGCATTCACAAAAAATTGTTTTATCCCGAAGTTCTGCTTTGCTTCCCAAAATGGTAAAAGTCACAGCGAATCACGTGGGGCAACCGAACTTGTATTGCGTCTACCTTATGCTACGACAGCGAATTGACTTTGACTTGCCAGATCTGCGCTCCTGCCTCCTATTACATTGTGACGACTCTCACGACCTCATGTTTATACTCTATCATTCTTGCACCTAAATGATGAATATTGTACCCAAATGACTTTGCTCGAAAATTCCCTTTTCTGTGTCAGTGGCGTCGAGTCGACCTAAAATGGAAAAGGTCCGACAGGCCCGAGAGGCAGTGCTAAAAGACCGATCACTGCTCTTTGTTATTTGTTTGTCCATGCCATCTCTTTCTCTCTCTCTCTCTTCGTCCACTCCACCACAACACCGCGATTTCGGTACACCGATGTTCACCTCTCCCTCACACGACGTACACTCGCTCAAGCCGTGATACACCGCGGCTGATATCAACGCAGACTTGACACAGACCTTGGTGGCGGCGGCTGCGCCACTCGCCACGCCAAGTATATGAGGCAAGCTTCCTCTCAGAACTCAACGGGTCATGGAACTAACAAATTCAGAAAGCATACTATGCTCAACGGTGCCACCGATGCATCTTTGTCGATGCCACCGAACGTGCATCGTGAGTGGGATGCGCACTTGCCGGGATCCATGTGCGTTATACACCCCATCCTTCTCCGTCATATTTGTTTTTTACAAGTTTTTGGAGCCTCAAAAACTGCGGATGGAGCAATCTCAACGCCGCTCGAGCCGCTCGGAGAGAACCTACACGCGTCGTCTCTCGATCCGCTCGAGCCCAGTTGGTACGTGATCAACTTTTATTTTTTCGTGCACAACACCGGCTGAAGTTGGCTCGAGCAATCGCAGCCATGGATCTGTCTGCTCGAGTCGCTCTGAGTCTCGAGCGGCTCGAGCGGCTCGAGCCGTATTGGGCCCTGCCTCAAGCCGATCGAGTAGTGGGTCCTTCGAGCAGCTGGCGTGCTCAAGCGAGCCGACCCAGCTATCGTACTCAAGCCGTGTGATGTGCAGGTATGTTACGAGGTTGACCTATTTTATTTGTGGACTATCACTAACAAGATTGGCTCGAGCGGGATTGCTCGAGCTGTCAAGGAACGTGGGTCCGTGGCGGATTGGAGAAGCTTGGGTGGCTTGAGCCGCTCGAGTTGCCTTGCTCGAGTGTCGCTCGAGCCGGGGTGATCATGGTGGGTTGGTGGAGGATTGTAGAGCATTGGGTGGCTCGAGCCGCTCGAGTTGCCTTGCTCGAGTGTCGCTCGACCTTGGGGTGACTAGCAGTACATAATGTATATCTAGCTAAAAAGTATCAGCGCGCTCGAGTGGAATGCGCATCGAAATGCTGGATACTCGAGCAAAGCCCCCGGGGGGGTAGATCAGTGAGTAAGTACAACAAGCCGAAGCTTATGATTTGGGCATTCTTGCCGATTCTTGCCGATCCGATCGTTCGGAAAATCGGCACCTCTCTCGAATACTAGCCCCAATGGGTTTGGCGATATCAAACTGGATCCAACTTTGTGATCCCCCTGAATCTCTGAATCTCCTCAAACTCTGGAAAATATTCATTCGGCCGGTTCGAGTGCGTTACTTGACGGGCCCGCGGGGAAAAAAAGGCAGAGGCCGAGGGGCACATTACCATCAGCGAGAATCGAACCCGGTCATGGCCAGGTTGGTTGCCAATCGGGTGGTCTGATGGCAGCACTATTATTCGGCGATTGAAAGACAGAAAGAAACCGAGGCCTATTCCACTCCAGAAAACACCGATTGAATATACGATCCATTGAGAATTGATGATTACATTGAGCCGAAGACTCGGAAGATACAGGAAACCTCTCTATTCCGGCGTTCCCGTTTCCTCGCATCAGTGCATCTTCCCGCAATCTCTCCGGGCCCAGACAAATGTAATGACTCCTCGAAAGCCTTCGATTATCGTCTCCTCGAAATTCAAATGCTTACCCGGGGCGCAGGGGAGTTGTATGGCGATCAAAGTGCACTTTTAATCCAGCGCACCATATTTTCATGAAAAGTGCCTTTCGCACCCCATGTTAGGTTAAAAATGCTATTCCGCGCCCCATTTCAAGTTGAGAAGTTCAAAAAAATTGGGGCATGCAGCGCGACTCGCGCGCGCTCCATTTCTTCAATTTTCTTGTGACATTTGTGCACATGCGCGCTCCATTTCTGATGACCGAGACCGGTCCAGACCCGCGCTCAATTCTTTGGGCACTAACTTGACAGCGCGCGCTCCATTTTTCTCACTTGTGGACTTGGCAAATTCAACATGCGGAAGCCGAGATTGCCGTGATCTCGGCATCTCGGCACCGAGTGCCCGGCCTTGCCAGACAATGTAGGCCACTCCAGCATATATACTATATAGTAATGATATGACTTGCTTCATTCGAGAGGTGGAAACGGGACCTGAGTGTAATTGTGCCGATGGTGGCATCAGTGATCATGAGCCGGCCGTTGATCCGAAGCGTCCTTGCCAGCAATATTTTCTCAAGTCCACGAGTTGAAAAAATGGAGCGCGCATTTGAAACCACAAATGGAGCGCGCGCAGTCAAGGTAAACTAACACCGAAAGATTGGAGCGCGGGTCTGGACCGGTCTCGGCCATCAAAAATACAGCGCGCATGTGAGCGATTGTCAAAACAAAGGAGCGCGCGCGAGTCGCGTCGCGCGCCCCATTTTTAAAAAACTTTTCAACTTGAAATGGTGCGCGGAAACTGATTTCTGAGTGAAAAATTAGTGTGGACTGTTTTTGTGAAAAAATGGTGCGCTGGATTAAAAGTGCATTTTGACCGCCATAGAGTTGCAGGGGGGAAAAAGTCAATGACAACACTCATGCCATCAATGGGAATCGAACTCCGATCGTGGTTTGATAACTTTTGACGCACAGACTCTGCTGTCTTCACAGCATGGGTGCTCGAACAAGACCGATAAGACGTCCATTATACAAGAAATTATACATCACTTGAACACCAAATTAAACACCCCCCGAGAACGACCGACTCTCCAAACAACCCACCTTGTCCTTGTCCTTGTCCCTATCGGCACCAGCACCGATATCCACCACAGGAACCATAGCCAGCTCGCACTCATCCACCGTCGTCGTCGTCTGGCCCATGCGGGCGAATCGAATTGATTTAGGTCTGCGCACGTCAACTCCAGTGGTATTACCAGTGCACGTGAGACGCGTAGTAGGGGTTGTATGCCCCATGCCCACGCGCACGACGATCAGCGTTGGGGCGATGCTCTGAAGTTACGTCAATCCTCGAGCAGGAAGGTACGGATCTGTGACTTACCACGAGTTGGGTGGCTGCTCCTTGGGTGAGGTATACCGGAATCTATGCATCTCAATGAGTAAAGAACGGGCAAATCTGGTGATAGCGCACCGCCTGCGAATTTTGTATAGTCAGAGCCACAACTTGGAGGTTCAGCCCAGCGCAATATACGACGCCCGATTCGAGACTATGAGGGCATTCAGATTTCCTACCGTGTATGAACGAAGTAACGGAACGCGACGTACATGATAGCCATGGCGGCGTTGTACGGGGGCATAAATTCGGGTCCCAAGACCGCCCGCTGCTGTCGAGTAACCCACCAAATTCGACCAGCTGCATATAATGAGCAACGCGAGGTGGAGAATATAGAGTATGAAACGAACCCGTGAGACTCATGAGACTGAAGTTGGTGAAAAGAGTGAGAACAAAGACGATCCGTGGGTCGATGGTGAACGGTGCCGGCGGTGCGTCGATGTAATCCTCGTCGTAGGTCGTAATGCAACCGGTTGCTGGACAGTTGAATTAGACCGAAATACCGTCGTAAACAAAGATTGAAACAAACCAATCGTTGCGAGGAGAAGTAACACTGGAAGTACCAGGAAGACTTTCTGGGACGTCCCCAAACGAGATAGCATCGATACACCTACCAAATTGTCAATGGTCAGGAAGGAAGGAATGAATGATTGAATGGGACGCACGAAAAGACTATCAGCCATGACACTGTATTTATTCAAAAAAATCAGTAAACATTTCACGAAGAAAGATGACTCGTACCAATTTATCAACAACATGAGATCCTGCACCATCTTCAACACCCAATACACCTTCTCCGCATACGTAGGCGGGTTAGCCAACGAGTCATCCATCGACCCCGTCCCATGCTCCACCGTCCCAACCAGCATAAGCAGCCCGAGAACCGTCGTTCCGATGTGCATCGCAAATTGCGCTGTAGCGAGTAGAGCCATAGCCGTGGTGAGGATCGCTAGCGGTAGGCGGCCCGGTGTGGCGCGGAGGTAGAGGAGGCGCATCGCTAGGACGTACAGCACGACGAAGCATCCTGATCCCAGATGTGTTGGTAGGGGTTGGACGTATGACTGTGAGGGTTATTTACCGTATAACAGAAAACATGTCTGAAGTTCCGGATGTCAAGCGCCGTGGACATCAAGGTCAAACGTAAGGATACGTACCCCCGCTGTGCATACTTCCTGAACCGCGGTTTCCCAGTAATTCTCGAAAAGTGCAGGATCGGCGGTGTAAGAGGGCATCCTCAGCCTGGGGTAGGAAGAAGAGAGGTAAGTAAGAAGAGCTCGATCGGAGGATGCACACTTCCGGGCTTCTTATAGCTTATAGGTCGATAAAGAGGTAATCGCCTGCTTCGCTGATGTGAAGAGGTAATAGTGCTGATATGAAACTGGTGAGCAGATGGACAGGGCAAGGGGCATCCGCACCGCCTCGGGATGCGTCTAAAGCTTCGTTCAATGGCCGTCCGTCTGCAGAAAGAAATGGCATTGGAGTAGTCCAATATCATTAGGAATCATTTCCGGCGATCTCCTCAGACGCCTCTTTCGCAGCAATCTCCTCCATCTTGCGAACCAACTCCTCCCGTTTCCTCCTCATGGCAGGCGGATCAAACACATACCCATGCTTCCTCATCTTCCCGACCTTCTCAAACAACGCCTCCCACTCAACCGCGCTCATCTTCAATCCATCACCACCCTCATCAATATCCAATAAAGGGAACGGCGTCCCGGCAGCTACACGTGCATCGAGGAGCCGTCGCAGCGCCTCCAAGACGCTCGGCACGAAATCCTCCGCGTCGTCCCGCAACTTGTACACGTACGCCAAGAGGTGTATGTGCTTCAACGAAGAAGGAAACCCCGCGCTGGGCGTTTTGGGCGTCTCCGTGAGCTCCGTCAGCGCGCCGAAGAGCTGCAGAGCGCCGTTATTCACGAATAGGTAAATGCTCTCGAGGGCAGGGAGGAGCGCAAGTGCGTATTTCCACGAGGTTACGCTCAGGTGGGAGGCACTTCGGCAGTCGAGGTGAGTGATGGTGCTCACTGGCAGTGCTTTGAGGATCTTGCTCATTATTTGGCGGAGTGCGAGTCCGGTTGTTGGGTGAGCGTTGATTGCAAGGGAAGCGTCGTCGAAGGCAAGGGCGTCGGGTACGCTTTCGCTTGAAAAGGCGGCCATCCGCAAGTGGCTTGGGGGTGTGGAGGGAGAGCCGTGCGCCTCGAGTTGCAGCCAGCGGATGGTAGATGCACCGGGGGCCCGGATGTGCTTGCGGATGAGAACAAGGAGGTGTGTAATATCGCTGCCTGTCTGGACTCCGAGTGTATAGATGATAATACGCGCGGTAGGAGGGATGACGAGGTGCTGAATGAGCGGGGTGCAAAACTGGACTTCGTCTTGGACCCACAGAGATTCCAGCAACGGGAGGGATACGGCATGGTGTGGCTGGTGCACAATTTGCTCGGTGAGCACTCGCCCTAGTTTAAGGGACGTTAACGCTGGTGACGACTCGAGGACGGATAAGATGTGGGTTCCCGACTGATTTGTGTCGGGGGTTTGGGTAAGCGAGAGTTTGGTCAGTCCCCGCAGGAGCCCCCAGTTGATGGTAAGATGCGAGATATCCAGCTCCGTCAGACCAGGCGCACGTCCGTCGAGGACGGCGTCCGGAAAGACGGTGACGACATCGCCGGGAACCTCCTCGCGTTTATAGCGTGGGTCGAGGGAGAGCGAGCGAAGAAAGGAAAGGGGGTGCGATGAGAGGCCATGCATGAATTGGATGACATGGACAGCGTCGCCACGGACATCGACGTCCCGAAGACGCTCGGCGTGCTGGAGCAGGAAGTAGCTGTAGATATTCGACTCGTCCATGGACATTATCCGGACCGTCAACGGCGCAGCACCCGAGCGCTTCATCTGCACGATGACTCGTTCTACGTATCCCGGAGAGTAGAACGAGTCCTCGACGTAGCTCCATAGGACTTGTTCCACCACAGCGATGTCGTGCCATCGGCGACAGACGAGCATCACCCGGGTCCACTTCAAGTCAAAGGGCGGCCCCTGGAGAAAAGCGTAGAAACCGAAGATCTTGGAAAGAAGTTCGTTTGGGAGTGTGTCGATCGGATTGAGCGCATTCAGCGTCGCCTTGAGAGCGGATATCTGATCGTAGTGCCAGGCGATATCCCGCTGGAGTTTGGCCCGTCGAGAAGCAAGAGATCCACTGAAAAAGGATCCTGAGTTTGTGCTGGAAACATGAGAGGGAAACGCACGGCCAAGGCTGGCTTGTCATGGTCGAGACGAAGCCGTGGTGTCACAGTGTGACATCGGGTTATGTAATACTCCACTCTTTCTCTTCTCAGTCTGCGCACCCGAGTCCCAGAGTCGGCAGCATCCTCGCTCTTTCCACTAGCCTCCCAGGCCAGCACACGAGATGAAATGTTTTCCTTGACTCTCCAAGTCATGTCCGCGGGTGCATCCAACGGCGCGATCACTGTCTGATCACTCCTGAGTCGGATTCCGGAAGTCCTGACACGGGCCACCATGGTCGGCTCATACCACGACCAAGTCATTGGGCGAGTTCCTCATCTCCACTCCTTTATCTTCTCTCATCGCCACCGGCGCGTGCAGCACGCTCCTCGTCGCATCATGGTTCCACACCGCGCTATACCTCGCCGAGATGATGCAAGCTTACAGCTACCTCAAGACGTTCCGTCACGATGGCCGCACTACACGATTACTTGTCATTGTGTGCTGCATCGTTGACACTGTTGCACTTGTGGGCATTATGGTGGGGTGTATCTGGTGCGTCGTCCTTTCAGCTTCGTCTTAGTACTTATGCAGCTGACTGCGTTTATAGTACGGCGTGACGAATTGGGGAAACGGAGAATATCTTCTCATGGAGGTGCGTCTCCACGCGTCGGAGGTCTTCATTTCCCTCATCCTTTTCACCCACAGCATTGGAGTGTCTGGGTCTATCCGATAACTACCAGCGTCACGGCGTTTCTCGTCCAGATGTTCTTCATCTACAGGTGTTATCTGCTGTGCGTCGCCTCTCTCTCTCATGGAAGTCGGGACTGAAGTGACTGCAGGATCCCGGACAAAACAAATGGCCGCATCCTTACGCTGTTAGTATTCCTCACGGTCGTTGTAGCAGTAAGCTACCGTCCTGGCATTACTCCCTTGTCTAAAAGATGATCTTCGCAGCTGTTGAGCGCCATTTCTGCGAGGGTAATAGGTCACGCACATCAGGAGTATAGCCAGCGGTCCGCTGCGACTGTCCCTTCTTTGTACGTCTTCCCTTCTTTCCTCGTGTTCCTCAGTAACGCAATTTAGGATCTGGATCGTGTCAACTGCGTGCGCCGATATCCTCATCGCTGTGACGCTGGTATGGCACCTACGCGCTATGCAAATCGGATTAACGTCCCACGAGACACGCAAGTAAGTACGTCCAACCGACCTCTCACCTTTGCGGGTCTCATACTCAACTGGTCACCGCCCAGCGCCGTTTTCCGCCTGACACGCACGGCAATTCAAACGGGCTCCATCACCGCCTTCCTGGCCGCCGTCGTCATCGTCTTATTCCTCTCCGACAAGGGGAGCAACGCCCACGTCGGTGTGGGCTACTGTCTTGGTCGTTGTTATACCCTCTCTCTGCTGATGAATTTGAATGGACGGCCTATGTTGAGAGATTGCGACACGGTGGATTTGGGTCAGAGTGAGTTGGGGACGACGACGACGACGATTACGGGAGAGGGGACGCGCAGAAGGAGTCGCAGTAGGAGCTTGATGCTGGAGTCTCCACGTGTTGAGGTAGGGACTGTGGGTATGGGTATCGGTGCGTGGTCGTGATTCATCCCTTCTCCAACTGACTAGATTCTTGAATAGATACCAGTGCGAGAGCAAAGGCGCCGCAAGATCAAGTGTAACGTTCAAGCGTATAGAAAATGTATTCGACTATGTACAAGACAAGGAGCAATATTCAAGACATGTCTCACGTCCGTCTGCTTATTATTCATCTGAGACCCAGAATTGATTTGGTCTGAGATGGTTATGATTGGTGATTGTCTTCATTATGGGATCCGCTCTCCTCTCTGTCAGTGTCAATCGAGCTCTATTCAAATTGGGCGGTGGATTCGAGACACTGGTGAATATCCTTGACTGAATTAATCCTATCATCGCTTTCAGGGCACCAGTGAAGTCTCAGTCTACCCCGGGGCCTCTCATACTAAGATTCAGCGTAATTGACAGCACCCGCGCGGAAATTCAAAGCGGCAGAGTGCGGAAAGCGGGAGAAGACTAGATGATCGACCGCCGCGGAAGCCCTGCCCCCGATCGCATTCAATTCAATTCACCTTATAAATTATAAATCGACTTGACATCCGTCCCCGCAGTCATGTCCTCGTCCGTTCCCCCATCCTCCTCCTCCTCTTCCTCCCTAGCTAAATCACAGTCGACGATCCGCCGGCTGTCTGCGACGTTCGCGCGGAGGAGGGCCGGCTCTACCACGGACTCGTTGGCGTCGCGTTCGTCTATGGACTCGGAGTCCACTGCGTCGTGCTCCTCCTGGGCCTCTGAATCCTCTGCCTCTGCCGCGGTTGTTGACCCGGAGAACAATAAATCGCGATTGGACAAAATTCGGCAGGTTCATTCTAGGTGTATGGACCTCATCATCGTTAGCTTCTTCCCTCTTGTCTTCCTGCCGGCCTTCATTCTGACATCTATCTCTTAGAGCGTTATCCCACACCTGGACAAGGATTCGTTCAAAACCAACGGCGACGACGACGACGACGCAGAATCGGACTCGGACTCCGAGTGGCCTGAAAGTCCCCTCGACCCTACCCCGCGTCTCACACCCAACCGTAACTCGCTCGTACTCCCACATGTCCCACGCCCGGACACGCCCGATGAGTTTGAGTGGGAGGAAGGTCCTGAAGGGGTGCGATTCACGGTTCATCCGTACCGCGCGACTCTCGCGTGTCCGCCCCCGGTGCATACGCGTTCGGTGAGGTTTAGCGTGCCGCCGAGTAATGCGTATGCCGGTGGTGGTGGTGGGAAGGCGGGGAGCTCGAGGAGGCCGTTGAGGGATCCGAATTGGTCGGACTTTCTGGTGTGTCCTGTGAATGGCGACCTGCTCTGTCCGATGCTGATTCAGATTTCACAGTGATTCGAATTCTGTACAAAGACGTCCTATACCCCATTTCTTTCTTGGTGTACATTTGTATCTGGGAACCTCGTTGAATCGACTGTATACTAGCCACCTCAGTGTATGTACCACATAGATTCGACAAATACACGACGTTGAATGTATTCTTCACATTGCTCGGACCTAGCATGACAGCTCGTTTTTATTTTACCACCCTCACTGCCCAGGAATATATGGTGTATCCGTCTTGAAAATGAGCCCAGGCTTGCGCTGCGCCAGATCGAGCATCATCTCCGCGAAGAAGCTGTTCGCCCAAGCGAACCACGGACGCGTGTACGACGACGCGGAGTCGTAGATGTCCACAGACTCGTGGATGAGTCCGAGTCCGGCGGTGTTCTACGGTGATCAGCAGTGAGTTCGGGTATTTATACAGAGGAGGACGAGAGGAGACGTACGTTGGCGATAAGGTACACCCTCTGCATAATCTCAGCATCGTCGTCCGTGCCGTAGATGGATGCAATTTGGGACATGGGCCACGGGTTCCATGCGTCGACGTGCGGGCCACTGTTAGAAGTGAGGTGAGGTGAGATTTATAGTTAGCAAGAACAACGACGCACCCAGTTCCACTGAAATTCTGACCCTGCGCAAAGTAGGGGTTCCCGCGGCCGAGGAGGACGCTTCGGGTCTTGACGTATGCAGGGTGGGTCTTGTCGAGGAAACCTAGGTATGGGAGGGACAGCAGAGACTATATACGTGCCGATGAGTCAGGAAGGAGGCGTCTAACGGAGACAGACGTACGGGAACGTTAGCATCGTCCATCACATATCGTCCACCAAAGCCTGTACACAATCAGTGCCCAGCGTCTACATGAATTGCCAGGCAACGCACCATTCGTCTCATACGCAAACACATTATTCTCCACCGCATTATCCCAAAGCGCATCCGAAACCCGCTTACTCCACGTCGTAGCAAGCACACTAATATTCTTCCCCTGCGCCGTCTTACTCTGCCCACTCTTAGTGAGGATACTAGCCAAATTACCAAGCTCAACGGAGAGCATGGCATTAGCGGGCGTCAAGAACGCAAAGGTGCTGAGATCGTCCGAGGGGCGGTGGTGCGTGCCGACCATCCCCGTGTACGCTTTTGGTTCGCCGTTCCCTCCGTTGGCGACGCCGGGCGATTGGGCGTTGTTGCCCGTCCAGTTGTAGTAGGAGATGAAGTTGAAGTTGGCGTCCCAGGAGCCTTGGGATTGTTCGTTGATGACGCGGAAGATTTGGTCGATGGCAGAGTACCCTGGAATGAGAGGGGTGAGTCAGCGAGTGGGTGATGGGTGGAGATTGCGAACATTGAGCATCCATGAAGGAGGCGTCCTTGGTCACGTTGTAGTACGACCGCGAAAGCTTGAGGAAGCCGCAGAGAGAATCAATCTCGTACTATACGGGATTAATACTGCAAGATACGGAGAGAGGAACACCAACCTTGCACTCGAACACAGTCTGGTTGTTCACAGGCCTGCAATACAACTTCAGACGCCTCACACTCTCAGGAATTTTCAAAGGACGCACGGGTTCACGGTGACACCGACCGCAGCGCCGTTAAAGCTAGGCGCAAGGCCAGACTCCGGGGGAGGTTGGAAGGAGCCGCAGTACGGGTACTGCGCGACGTAACGCGCCTCGTTGTTGATGACGGCCTTGACCAGCGTCTTGAGCGCGGGGTCGGACGGGAGGAGAGAAAAGTACGTCGCGAACTGAGGGGATTCAGTCGAATGTTTTGAGAGAGAGTACGGAATAGCGCACCTGATTCGCGGTATCACGAAGCCATTGGGCTCTATATGCAGGTCAAATTTGCGTGGAGGACAGTGCGGCGGAAACCGAACGTAATGTCCTGGAAAACGATGAGCCCCGGGATCGAGCGAAATGTGAAATTGACTCACTCCAGTGATGATGAACGCGAGGTTCTCAGTCTGTCTCGGAGTCAAGTGAGGAAAAAAACAAAGGGCGCTTGATAACTCACGGCATTGAAATATTTCACAGTCGTATCGAGCGTATTGGGAAACGTATTTTCGAAGAGGCGGGCCAGATCGGGGTCTTTCAGACGGGCCTTCATGTCAGTGATGACTTTCTCCACGGCCGTACTGTTAAACGTGCGGCATTCTATCGTTGTCAACACAATTAGGACCAGCGGGACTGCCTGATAACGTACCTGGAGAGGGACGCATGAACGGAAGAGCCAGCGGACCGCTGGAGGGATTGCCTTGCGGCGTCTACAAATCACATCCGAGTCAGCCTCTGCATCTCCCCAGGACGGACAGACGCAACGCACCTGAGCATACTCCGTAAAATCAGGACACTGCGCGCGCACGAGGGCGCCGGCCAGCAGGACGACGGAGGAAAGGGACGTGAGTTTCATGAGGACGGGGGTAGAGCGCCGACGAGTGGACAGTTGGCCGTTTTTTATATTGGGGCGGGGGGAGCACATGAAGAAGCGAAGATGTGACGTTCACGGGGCCGCGTGTCCAGACCAGATGACCATTGATCGCGAAGCGAGGCGGAACAGGCGGGGCGCCAGCGAAGGTATTTTGAGAACAGGCCATGGAGAGGATGGGACGTTTGAGACGACTGGTGTTCGACTTGTTCCAGTATTTACTTGCCCTTTAATATTATGGATTTCCCAATCGACTGCGTCATGAGGTTCAAAAAGTAGTACGTTACCCTCCATTTGGAATAAATGGCCGCTGGTCACGAGTCGGTCGAGACTTGCGCGTGAGTGATGCCCGAGCGCCATCTGTTGATCGTGCCACTGGCTTTAGAAACCCGTTGAATTCAGATTGGATGACGATTGGAGGAAAAGGGAGCGGTATGGATGGAAGAAAGTCAGAGTCCATTCGAAGATGGCCACACGGCGCGCACAGACATGGAGGTCGAGAAGAAGAGCGATGTAAACATATCCAAATATGTCAATCATTTCGCTTCTTGACTTCTACACTCATCTCGCCCTGGCCGAATGGCTGGTTGTGGCCGTCTGTCGGTTCATACATACTGAAGGCTATGCATATGGGTATTCAATGAGGTACGATTTCACGGAACTCGCTCGTTGATTAAATCACACGCTGCACCACTCCGCGCCGCTTTTCTTCGCAGTGTCCGTCTTGCTCTGCCTTGGTGACTGACAATGATATTCTCGTCTGAATCGTTCTTTTTGACGCGTCCGTCGCTATTTAAAGACCAACTACTTCATCCCCAACTGCTCAAAGGTCACAAAGTGCCCGCCACCCTTGCACTTATATCCCGTGTCCGTCTTTACGAACGCGTATCCTTCAGTCTAGGTCAGCAACTGGAAGTACCTTGAGCACATTCTTACTGACCTTGTGGGCAGGGTGCCATGTTGAGCTTCGCCATCGTATCTTTGATCTGCTGCTGGACGTTGTCGTCCGCGTTGGCCGGCGCAGCTGCGATGGTAGGTTTCGGCTTCTCCTCCGCCTTCATACCGAGCTGCTCAAAGGTGACAAAGTGCGAGCCGCCTTTGCATCGATAACCGTTCTCGACCTTGACGAACTCGTATCCTTGGAGAGGGTGAGTAAGATTCATTGAGGTGTGCATTCAGACGGACCTTGGGCACACGGCTGTATGTTCAGCCGCGCCATCGTCTCCTTGATGTGATACTGGATGTTGTCGTCGGCGACATCCGGCGCGGCTTCCACACTGGGTGCGGGTTTCGGCACACTGGCAGCTGCCGCTCTGGCAGCGCGCTCCGCTTCCCACTGGACCCGGAACTCCTCACGCCACTTCTGCTCGACTTCCCGCGCCTGCTTCTCCTCCGCTCTAGCATCAGCTTCCGCCTTCCTCGCAAGTCGTTCTTCCTCCACCCACTTGTGCATCTCATCTCTCGCAGCCTTCTCCTCAGCCTCCCTCGCCTTCCTCTCAGCCAACTCCGCATCCTCCTTCGCCTTTCTCTCTGCCTCCTCCTTCGCCTCCTTGGCCCGTGCCTTGATCTCCACCTCTTCCTTCTGCCACACCGCACTAACCTCCACCGACAAACTCCGCGCCGTCCTCACCGTCGACCGCTCATTCACCGTAAACACGACGTACACTCTCGCCTTCGAGGCTTCGCACACACGCACATTGGGAGCGACCTGCTGCGTGTCGAGGTGGTAGGTCCACTCGTCCTGGCCTCCATTGCACGATGCCTTGACAGCGATCGTGCGAGCAAGACAAAGCGCTGCGTCGCGGTCGACGGTACGTAACCCACTACCGCTGCTGGGGCGGTAAACAGCGAGCGAAGTGCGAGCCGAGACAACCTCAGCGGGGAGTGCAGCTGTGGTGAGAAGTACGTCCGTCTGGATCGTCGCGTTCCCCTCGTCCGCCGTCGTAGCATATTTAACGGCGTACTCCACACTGAGGAGCGTCGGGTTGGCTCCTGCAGTCGAGGGAGCAGCGTCGACGGGGACGCATACGGTCCAGTTATCGTCACGCCGTGTGTTGAGAGTGATGGCTACGGGCGGCTCTTCGTGGTACGAGCCGTAGCTGTAGACGAGGGCTTCGTCGGCGGTAGCGGAGAGTGCTGAGGGGAACTCTGCAGTGAGGACACCTTTTTCGGGGGACTTGGCGGCGAGGACGGGGAAGGTGCGCGAGATGGTTGGACCTCCGGGGACGACTGGCGTTGGCGTGGGAGTGAGGACTGCGCAGGGGGAGGAGCAGAGAGTGAGGTGTGGGTGTTGGCCTGCGATCGTTGAGGGACACATGCTGCTTATTCCGAGGGGAGTTTTCAAGTGGGAAGTTGTTGCCTCTTCAGTGCGTCCTCCCTGCCTTATATGCGAAATCGCCTGAGCTTCTCCTCGGTCCTTAGTACCTAAAAATGCCGCACTATCACTTGGGCGCCACCGTAAGCCGCCAGGAACCCTGTGTGGCAAGCTGATTCTGACGCACATTGAGCAGTCTAAAGTGCCAACCGTCAGCCTAAATTTGAATATGGATAGGTTCCGTTCGGCTTCGATGGTTTCAACCGCGTGGATCACCTGAATTTGCTGCTATGTGCGCGCGGTTGAGCACTCGGGTGAGTCGGGTCCGCAAACCTGTGTCTTTATCACTGGTAAAGAATGGTGATTTATGAATGTGACGGTTAGTTCAATAACCGTAACATTCAAAATGTCCTGCGAGGGCGCTAACTCCTGCGGCCAAATGGCAGCAGCAACTTCCATTCTGACGGGATGAATGGAATTGGGTCAAAAACACGTATCAGAACCTGGTCATAGCCGCTACGGCGAAACGTTCGATTACAAATAGGTACCGAGAGCGAGCATCCGGCTCGCGGCGTACTAAATACGGTGGGTGCAATTCTTTGACTGTACATTGTTGTCTTTGTTTTATTCTCAGCGAACGTGACGGTAATCCATTCATCAAGTCAACCTCGGCGCTGGTTGTACGACATGATGCCTCGGAAGAATGTCAGCGGGAAATTTCAGGGAGGGTGATGCTGTCCTTTGTAGCCATCTGAGCAGACGTAAATGCCAATTTGTAGCTAACACAACATGCACGGTCCAGAAATGGATTGTCATGGAAGTCAATGCATGTTGGGAGTAATAGTTTCCGCACAGAAACGCTAATTAGTGTGTGGCATTGGATTCGGCGAGAGACGCGTTCGCGAACTGATTCCGTGGGAACGGTCGGGGTCACATGATCGTTGTAGGCGCGTGATGTCTGACATCAGCCATCAATTCCTGCTTCTTCTCGACCACCATGTTCTCAGGTCTGCGGGTGGTCGTCCTCGCCTTGTTTCTATGCACAGTTTCTGCCTTGCCGGTACGCTTTAACATCATATTCCGCTCCTTGTCCCTTCCCTAATTGGTCCAACTCGCACCAGGCCCCCATCCCAGAGTCAGACCAGGCCGCCGTCCGAGCCCAGATGTACTTCGAGATGCCCGTGTTCACTGCGACGCGGGAGTACCGCACCACGACGGACGTTCCTCCGTACATCATCACGGCGACCACCACGATAACTTGGACGTGCGTATCCCTCACCGTTATCTTGCGCGCGAGGATGCGGATGCCTGAGCCAAGACTGACCCTCATCCGATTTCCAGACAAAGTTCCACCACGACGATCGCTCAACCTACTGGCCCTGGTCATCGTGCGATGTAGTGCGATTTTGGATGCGAGGAATTTTTGTACAAGGGCGAAGGACAACATAGAGGTGACTGTGAAATTTCTGCTGCCCTCATTTTCGCACACGCTCAGGCTCATCCAGCGAGTCGTTGTCAGTTGAGTGCATCATTGGGAACCCGATGCGTCGGCGGCGATCGCCCCTGGCCTCGGCTCGGCAACGATCTGTTTCAGATTTCCGAATTTTCCGCCTTCCTCTCCTCCTCCTCCACCACCCACACCATGCACCGGGCACTCGGAATCGTTGAGATCGTAGAGCTCATATGCCAGAACGCACGGGGAGGGTCGCTCGCATCGCTCGCCGCCACGTGCCCAGCCTTCCGCGAGCCATCCCTCGACGGCCTATGGGGACATCAAGACACGCTTCTGAATCTGCTCAAATGCATGCCGGATGGGCTATGGGACTTTGATCTTGACGAAGAGGAGGGCGAGGTCGTGGTGCGTGTATTGATTTCTCACAACTCTACGTCGTCCAATTCAGCCTTAGAGTCTCCTGCGCTCGATCGTGCCCGCGGACTGGGAGAGATTCCTCTTTTATTCGCCGCGCGTCAAGTCCTTCAGCTTTGACGACCTTATGGGCCAACAGAGCTATCCTCCGTCGCTCCTGGCCACTCTCCGCCTATCATTCCCCGGACCCATCTTGTTCCCCAACCTGCAGACGCTCGAGTGGCGTTCCAGTCCCCAGAAAGGGACCCTCCACCACATCCGCCTGTTCTTGAGTCCGCTGCTGCAGGACCTCAGTCTCTCGTTCCTCAACTCGCAGTCCCACATGTCGTTGCTGCCCATCATTCGGCAGCAGTGCCCCCTACTCAGGAACGTCAAGATCGAGGCGGACGAGAACTTGGATGGGCTGTACAGGAGCTTCTCCTCTCTCACGGTCTAGCCCTACCCAGCTCCGCTCCCTTCATGTGCCTTGCCTCGACCACCGCGCGCTCGAGTACCTCGCTCGGCTGCCGGACTTGAAGTCGTTGACGCTTGGCGAGATAACCCAACTCCGGACTATCCCTATCACCCAATACGACACGTTTTTCCCAGCTCTCGAGACTCTCGACGTCTTCGCGGACGATGCCGAGGTCGTGCGTGTCCTTCAATCTCTACTCGAGATATCGCCGCTGCGCGAAGTGCGAGTCCGACTCCTTGGAAGCACATTCTCCAAGTTTTGCCAAGAAATTGGCTCAAGGTCCGGCGCTCACGAGTCCCTCGAGACGCTCCATCTGAGTGCAAGGGGCATCGAGGAGAACGTGGGCCTCAGATCAGCCGACTCGCAGCCATACGTTCTCCGGAACGATGACATCCTTCCGTTGTTCGTTTTCACGAATCTCACAGAGGTGGTCCTCAATCCGCCTTTTGGGCTCGATCTCGACGACGCCGGCATCGCCTCCATAGCGCCCGCCTGGCCCCAAATTCATATTCTCTCCCTCGGCACGCACGCACCCGAATTGACGCACCCCGAGTCGCGCGTGACTCTTGCTTCACTCCTCTCATTCGCCCAACACTGCCCGCACCTCAGCCAGCTCGAACTCCCACTCAACTCGGCTGTTGCTCCGAAACCACAAACTCACAGCACTGGTGCCCCTCGGATCCAGCAGACAAAGTTGAAATGGCTCGGTGTGCATTGTTGTCCGGTGCAGAATGCGATGGGGATGGCGGTGTTTTTGTCGAGTGTGTTTCCGGGATTGAGGTTGATCGAGTCTCCTCGTTGTCCGTTGACTGATACGCCGGAGAACCCGGCGGCGACGCGTCAGAAGATGTGGAGAGCGGTTGAACGGTGGTTGCCTGTTCTCAGCAAGGTGAGGGCGGAGGAGCGGGATTGGGCTTTGGGAGTGCAAGAGTAGTTGATATAATTTATGCTGGTAATATTATTCGATGTGGTTTTGAGCTGAAAGAAAGTACAGTGCTGACACTCCCCGGGCGTCGTTTGGGGTGGGTATGCATACTACATCATCTACAACGCCCTCAACTTCCTCAAAATCTCTGCGTAACTCTGCTCGCCCTCCTCCCCCAAGACAACCCTCTTCGCAGCCTTCTCACGACGCCAGCTCTTGGAGAAACGCAGCGCCGGTCTATGGGCCTCCTGGATATGTATCTCCGTCGTTGGAGCGTCCGCAGGCGCACTAGCAGGGCCGCGCTGATCGTCGTTACGGCCGCCTACGCCAATTACGGCGGGCGGCACTGGTGGGACTGGTGGCGCATTGCTGAAACGTTTCCGGCGTCCTTTTGTGGAGAGCGCCCGTTTGAGTGACATTGACAGCGTCAACGTCGGCTGCTCCTGGTGGTAAGGGGAAATGTCAACATTGACAAAGGATGTCTGAGTCGGGGTGCGTAGACTGGGATTTAAGGAGTGTGAATCGGACGTCTCGGTGTCCGTGGTGTCGAATTCAGAATCCGTATCGATATCGGTGCGCAGGCTTGGAGGAGGGGAAGCTGGATATGTGGACGATGACCATGGATACCGTGGTGCAGTGCGGGCTGGTGCCGACGCTGTCGAATTGGAGCGTGCGAGTCTGCGTGGGCCTATGACTCTGTCTGGTATACGTGGAAGCGCCCGTGCGGGACTCCGAGGAGTATACGCCGGCGGAGGTTCCAAAGCCCATGGTTCCAAACCAGGATCTGGAGAGGGTATACGCACACGCAGCGCTGGAGGAGGGGCAGGGACTGTAGGGGTTGGGGTTGGAGGAGGGGGCGGCAGTGGTCGACGTCGTTCAGGGCGAGGGGGAACAGGAGCCGTGAAACGACGCGACGGATTCCGCGGGAGCGGTGGTAGTGGTGGTAGCGGTGGTGGTGGTGCATGGAATTGGTCCTGCATCGACCCACCCATCGACCTTGTCCTCCGGACGACATGGAGGGGCTCGGGCGGCGGAGGAGCAGGGAGTGCACGGTGGTGGTGGTGCATTGGGCGTCGGGCGGAAAACTTTGGCAGGACCGAGGCTAGACCCTTTAACAAAGGCGGCTCGCGCCAATCAGAGTGAGATTATTCCCATTCCGAGAACAAGTCTAGCGCGTCTGGCGCATAACGTCAAGCTCGCGTATTTCGCGCTGTCATCCTTGCCTTGTCTCCTATTGACTTTCCCATCGGCTTGACGAAATCGAATGAATGCCTTTCCGTCATGGTTCCGTAATCTAGTGGCCCTGCAGAGGTTCTGGTCCGCAAAGAATCCGAAATTGAACCAAAACTGAGCAAATGGAAAGCTCATTTTCGCTTTCAAACGCCGCGTGTTTTCATGAATCAAAACTGGTTTTCAGGGCTGCAAGTGCGGTCAACGTTTGCCGATCATATGAGTCGCTGCGGATGCATCCCAGCGCCGACGAAACACCTTATGTAATTCAAAGTCAGCTGATACGCCTCGATCGGAAGGGTCGCAGCGGTTCCTGTCCATCATACGCGATAAGACAAGAATCGCGAGGGGTCGGTGGAGTCCCAGAAAGATGCGGTCGCTGAAGATTGAGCTTCAACGGTGGCCCGGAAGAATGAGAATGAGTCTCACCGCCCTCCGGAAGGGAATCGCGATTGAGCCAGTCCTTTTCCAACCCATACTTATCGACCTGGATCTAGTGAGAGAACTACAAAAGGGGACAGAACGACTGAGTACTCCTGAATCAACTCATCCTCGGTCGCCATGAGCGCTTTTGTGCGTCCTGCAATGTCGAGGGGGTGGTATTTTTAGGAGCAGAGGGGACCTCTTCGACGCGCATTCCGTTGTGTTTGAGCAAATCGGACCTGAGAGCCAGCTCCGTCTCAAAGCAGTCGTTCCAGCGTAGTAGTATGCTGGTAGGGACGGTCCCGGACGGACGAGGAAGCCAAGAGGACACTGGCAAGAGGACGCTGTCTGAAGAAGAGATGGATCAGGATTCAGGTGCATGGCTGGCGTCGCGAGTACCCTTTGACATATTGAAAGCGGCTGGTTTGGGTGAAAAGGACTTGAGTTTTGGATGTTGGTCAGCGAAGGTGGAATCAAGAAGAAAGCACGGTGACGCTCTCGCTTTGGACAAGTTTGGTCTTGATGTGCCATGTGATTCAGCTCCTCTTTCCTCTTGACAAACCACCGAAGCGGTGTCGCTTACGGGTGGCCGTCAGCGAGATGCCCGTTTTTCCGCGGCAGGAATAGGATCTAACCCGAGCTTGTCAGTCGAGGGCAAAAGACAAGGGTGAGAACTCAAGAGAAGTCTTCCTGATCAACTGTTTGAACACTCTGCGCTCCGATATATCTTGGTCACGTAGCTATAGGATTCACTGAAGAATAGCGGTATCCTCAAAAAGAAATTTCAATCACCCTTCAAGCTGCTGAATAAATACTTGCTGAGTGATTCAACTCTGTCAGCGCGCTTACGATCACACGCGCCTATTAACCGTGGGTATTTAACCGTCACGGTCCACACCGAAGCCAACCAAGCCCGTTCCTCCCTCACAACTTTACCCAGCCCAATCCTGCCCTCATGTCTTCCCCCAGTATCGCAATCATTATTTATTCCATGTATGGCCACATTGCCATCAGTGAGTTCCATACCCCCTGTCCCGGCTCGCTGCTCACCGTTTACAGTGGCCGAGTCCGTCAAGAAAGGGATCGAAGAAGCCGGAGGCACCGCCGAAATCTGGCAGTACGACCGCGTCTCTCTCTCTCTCTCTCTCCTCGCCAGCCACTGACATATTTTTTTGTGGATAGGATACCCGAAACTCTACCCCAAGAAGTCCTTACCAAGATGCACGCTCCCCCAAAACCGGATTACCCCATCATCGACGCTGCCAAGCTGGCCACCTTTGACGCGTTCATAATGGGCATCCCCACGCGGATTCGGCAACTTCCCCGCACAATGGAAGGTGCGTTCAGATCAAGCTCTCTCTGTCTCACCGTGTTGATCAATATCGAAACAAACCAGGTATTCTGGGATTCGACGGGCAGCCTCTGGCAGACCGGTGCCCTCGTAGGCAAGTACGCCGGCGCGTTCGTGTCGAGTGCAGGCCCGGGTGGTGGACAGGAGATGACGATCAACAGCGCGTTGAGTACGCTTACGCATCACGGGATCGTGTTCGTGCCGCTGGGATTCCCGGCGGAGGTGGCTGCGATGCCGATGTTGGAGGAGGCTTAGGGGAGGTGAGTCTTTTGCTTTATTTTACTGGATCCACGGCTACACCTTGCCTTTGAATCGAATTCTGATGGCTCATCTACACACAGGCTCTCCATGGGGTGCGGGGACCTTTGCGGGCAAAATGGGCGAACGCCAGCCTTCCGCGCTCGAGCTCCAGATGGCGGTAATCCAGGGGAAGCAGTTTTACGGCGTTGTCAGCAGGGTCAAGTTTTAGAATAGAATTTAGATGCGTGTAAATAGAATAATGCAAGGCTAGTTGAGTGCGGTTGAATTCGAATGAGTATATGCATGGAATTATCGCAGCGGGCAGCTGTCTCGATCCCGCGTCGCTGCCTCCAGCAGTTGGTTCCAGTAGTAAGTAATTCGATTTTCGGACTGAACTCTTTCTCCTCTCAGCAAGCCTTGAGCAAGGGACGGGTTCGACTCCTGCCGGGTCTAAGTGGAATTTGTCAAACCTTTAAATTTTAGCTACACGTTATCAGACGTTACTTGGACGTTACTTATCTTCCTGGCTTGCCCATTCTCAAAAACCAGGGTTGACACAAGTTTGACGTTGACATTGAACCAGTCGTGCCTTTGGAGCGGAGGACTCCGGGCTGGGAGAGACAGACGGTCTTCGGGAGTGCATCGGAGTACATCGGCCGAGGAGTCGAAATAGTTGCTTACGTGATAGCTGCCCTATGTCATTTCCATCAAATTTCCCAAGGCGCTCATCTACTGACCGTCGTCCACGATGCGCCTCGCTGGCCCTCTCTCTCTGCTGCCTCTGGTCCTCACCACCCAAATCTCCTTCCAACAACTGCGGAAGAATGCCTTTATAACCCCCGTCATCGACGAATTCGTCACCTCGGAGCTCACGCGGTGGAACTCGTCCGGACTGTCTGTCGCCGTCATCCGCCAAGATACCAGTGCTCCAGGTAAATGGGACATTGAATTCGGGTCGTACGGGATTGCGAAGGCGGACGGGTCACCCGTGACTCCCGATACGATGTTTGCCATCGCGTCGAATAGCAAGCTCTTCTCAGCCGCGTCGGTGGGGCTGCTCATCAAGAACACGTCGCTCGCGGAATGACAGGGGTAGCTGCACTGCGGTGGGACACCAATATTGCGGACGTGCTGCTGGAGTGGGGTCTCATGGACGAGGAGATGCAGAATGGCGTCATGATTCAGGATATGCTGTCTCACCGGACTGGGCTGCCGAGGCACGATATGTCGAGGGCGGTGAGGGAGGGCGGGGTCAAGGAAATGGTGCGTTTTCATCCAGGTTTTCCCTCAGCTTCATCTCACGGCATGCAGATATCCACCATGAGATATTTACGCCCGTCTGCGGCCCTCCGCGAACAGTATCAGGTGCGTGGACTCTCTCTCTGCCACATACTGACTCACCCACACACGAGTAGTACAACAACCTCATGTTCGAGACCCTCTCCTACCTCCCTCCGACGCTCTTGAATCAGACCTTCGAATCATATATCTCGGAACACATCTTCGACCCTCTGGGCATGTCCTCGTCGACGTACTCCATCGCAGACGCCGAGGCAAGCGAGAATCTTGCGCATGGCTTCTACTGGAGCATGCGAGACTGGCTTTACTCCATTAACGGAACGAGGACGGCGATCGATCCGTTCTTCCAGCGGCCTGGGGAGGAGAAGATCCGGGCTGGGGCGGGAGGGATATTCAGTTCGGCGAGAGATTTGGTGCGTCTTGTTGTTCCTCACTACCTAGAATTTTTCCGATCCTGCGATTCGTAGTCCACGTGGGTCGCTATGCTGCTCAACAAGGGCCGCCATCCGACGACGAACGAGACTGTCATTCCTGAAGACGTCGTGGACCACCTTGCAACGGGCGTCAGCGTTGCGAGCGGTAAGCCCAAGTATCCGGAACTGGTGAGCATCAGCCTTGTTTTTATTCACGACTGATTTCTCTCTCCGCAGAGTGTGTCTGTGTACGGCTCTGGGCAGGATCGCTGCAGCTATCGGGGCTTCGAGATTCTCGAGCATGGGGGGCTAATCCCGGGTTCAAGACACAGGTTTCGCGATTCCCGAACGACAACCTGGGTGTCATCGTCCTCTCAAACGACGAGAACGGTGCGCATATTATCGAGTCCGTCAAGTGGAGGATTGTGGATGAGGTCTTTAGATTGGAGCCTATTGATTGGGCGCAAAGGTGCGACGTATTGTATATCCATCTCGAGAATCGACTAAGAAGAGGCGTGTAGGTACGCAGACGAATTCGCGAAGAGTATCAGCGAAAATCAAGCTGTGACTCCACGGCCTACAAACCCCGCTTCGCCTTCCGTACCATTCATATCTATGGAAGGCACGTATTCGCATGGGGCCTATGGCGCTTTCTATCCGTGTCTAGTCCAGTCACCACCGTCCCCCACGTGCGCGGACGTCCTCGGTTCGCCTGTTGTCCAGCGCATCCTGTCCGTCTCGAATTCGAGCATCCCAACACTGATCGCAGATTTCAAACGCACCGGCTCCACACACCTCCGATTCACGCATTTCGACGCCAACGTGTTTAATGTGTCGGTTCTGTGGTCGAATGCGGATGTCAGGAAGAAGGAGGGGTATCCCGTGGGCGAGGACGGGGAGGTGGTGATTGGACTCGATAGTCGCTATGTTGCGGAATGGGTTGAGGGGAACGGGGACAGGCGAGGGGAGGGAGAGGGAGATGGGTGGGCGTTTAGTGGGAATTTCTGGGGTAGTGCTGGGGATGTGAGAGAACTTGTCGGGGTGGGCAAGGAGAAGGCGGAAGTTTGGTTGGAGCGGGTTTGAAGTGCAATCTGCGTCAGTGTCACTCGGGGTCGCTCCATGTCCGTCAATATCTGAAGCTCTTCACAGAAAGTGCCACTCCGGCGCATGTACTCTAGGCATCATAACAGGTCAACATGTTGTAGGATTGATCCGTACAGTCGGACTCCGGTGGACATGTGACCGTGTTCAATCTTGGTTCAATCTGCCTGAACGTTCAACCACCATTTTCTTTTGTTTCACATTCCTAAAACCATGCGGATGAGTCTCCAACGAGCACATGGAACTGCTCGCTGACTCAGTCCGCGCACATGGACTTTTCCCCTATATTTCCAATTGTAGATAAGTAGCCATGTATAAATACCTGTCCTGCTTGTCGAATACATTACTGCTTCTTCTTCTCACTCTTCTCCTCCCAAACCACTTTCCCCTCACAAAACAACAGGTATGCAGCAATCGTTGCACCAATGTGTCCTAACCTTCCACCATGGTTTCCTCTTCACTGTTAACACTGTTGTAAAGTAAAAAATGTACTACGTACCTGGAGCAAGCGGAATCCACAAGTCTGCGCCCATTGGCGTCCATAGTATTTGCGGGATAGGATAGGTCCAGACCCCAGGGCTTGGGCTTCACTGCAATCTCCTCTCTGCCAGACCTGCGCTATCCGTCCAATGGAATTTCCGAACATATACATGTGAGAGTCAAATTACAGACGAGCCTCTTGTGCACCCAAAATACTCTCCTGCACCTTCCACTCTCTTGCAGCGATATTGTTAGGGAACGTGCTGGTATTAAAATCGGCTGCGATCATGGCCATGAATTTCTGGTGTATCTTGGTTGGAACATGTGTCCACATAATCAAACCGTCGGCCTTTCTGACCCACGAGCCGTCGAGTTGGCGTACAGTTGGGGCCTGAAAACAGCGTGCATCGGTTGCACTGCTTCCATACGTGTTCAACCGGGCATGACCAAACCCAAAGTGGAACACATCCCCGTCAGACCTGCATGCCATATCAGTTTGTTGCCGGAAATCAGGAGACTCGCACACCTGCCAGTGCCCATAGCGTTCCAACAGAAGATACCGTCGTCCCAGAACTTGTAAAAGGTTTTCTCGTTGGCTATGCGGAGAGCTATGGACTCCGAAATAGCAAAGATACGTTTGGCATGCTCGTACTGTCTGGCCTCCCTCACAGAATTTCGCATTGCAGCAGCCACGGCACCAATCGAAGATGCTTCATTTATTGAAAGAGACGGTGTGTACACCTGGATGATATTGTTGCCAGCGGCGAAATAACCGGGAGCGCACCAGTCGCCGGGTTTGATATTGTCAGGGTTCTTGATGCCGCGAGACTGTACACAGGTTTACTTAGGGGTGCCACAAACCAGAGATGAGAAGGACAACACACCGTAACAGTGGTCATTACGCAGGTGATAGGCACATCAAGGCAGCGGTTCAGGGTTGTGATAAGATAAGCTCCGAGAGCATCTTGTTGGGTAGTCCGCTTTGCAGCGCGATCTGTGCAAAAGTCGGCAATGTAGCGCAGCTGTTCGATCTGCTGTCCACTGAAGAATAAATCCACAGAGGTCGTCCATTTTTGGGCAGCAAGAAACATTTCCATCCACTGTTCTCGGGGAGGGATCTTTATGAGATGCTTCAGATGACGCTTAATGAACGCATCAGTTTCGGGGTTGTTATTGAATTCCGCAGGAGGTTGTGGGCTTTGGTATCTCTCGTAAGTTGGTCGCCCTAGGAAGGGCTCTTTGCCTTGATAGTACTGAGACCAGGCACCGAGGAAGGTGACAATCAAATCTCCGTCACCTAGAGATGCAACCATGAGCGTCCATTGAGGAGTTGGGCTGCTGAAACCTGAAACCCACCTAAAATGTGACTGTATGACAACCCAATCACTGACTCGTTTGTCTTGGAACAATAGGTGACCTTGATTTTGAGCATAGGCTCATCCCAATCAGGCTCGTGCGCACGAGAAATATCGACGGCCGGAAGCGAATCAATGATCTCCGTCGGCGTGACAGAGAGATCAGGGTGGTGATTCAGTGGCTCTTCCGTTGTTTGAAAGCCAACCGGAATACCCCGGTTGCCAGCATCGAGCTATGGAATGGATCATGGACATCACTTTATATAAGATGAAGCCAGGTACGTACCCACCAATCGTCCCCTTTGATCCTCAACCTGGCGGTGACATGTTGGCAGTACTTCAGCGTGTCACGAAGCGCTGAAATCAAACGCTCGTTGTTAAATCTCCCGGGAACAAAGTGGGACACATCGACCTGGAGATAGAGTTCAAGCTTCAGTTTTCACATGCCAAGGGAGCCCAACGATACCCACAGAAAAATTCATGATTCGATCGGTTTGAGACACGGGGAGTGGAAACAGCTTGGCATGGTCTGCATTATGAGGGACAACCCATACTAGAATCAGTGGTGAAAAGTGATGAGAATCAGAAGTCCTTTTGTCAGTTGTGCGTGAGTGCGTACCGGTGTTCAGTTGTTGAGGTGGATTTGAGTTGTTGCCTACCATGAGTGAGGCAGCAGGTGTGGACCCAGTTGTTAGCATAGTGGGTGGCCTTAAATGTTGGTCCGGAGCGAGTAGAATAGCCGATGACTGATGCAACGGTCCACCTTGCTGCGCTTGTGAGCATGAATTCTGCGGACCCGAGAAGATAGGCCGCACATACCGGAAGCCTCTTTGAAATACATTGTAACAAGGGGTCCGAAGAACGCCGTTAGGAATGAGTTCAAGCCCAATCCTTTAAATCCAGTGGAAGTGAGGGGATGCTCCGAGGAGGCGTGCAAATGAAATTAAGCTCAGCCTTGGGGAACCTGTCTCAAGGGCCTAATGCGCTCGATGGAACCCAACATGATGGCGATTGCCAAGGGAATTCGAGGCTAACCTGGACCTCCTCCGATCCTTCGGATATAATTCAATTGTGCGTTTGTGTGTCCAGACTACACATATGGCCACAATCCAAATCGATTCCACAGAAGGATTCTTCGGTTTCGCGTTTTGCGGCTAGGCCGGAGGAGAAGCCAAATGCTGCCCGTGGGGATCGCCCTCGTTTCAAAAGCATGCACTCGAACGCATACCGTATGCGTGCGGACCTTCCTGTTGAACAACTTTCGGTGTTTCATATCTTTGCTGCGACACTGTTTGCTGGACCAATCGAATGGGGTAGACAGTCTCGTCCACGGTCCGTCAGCTCATTAGCTATAGAAAATGTCACTAATGCAATGGCACAACAAGCCCCAGCCCGGTCGCACTCTGGGCTCGAATTACATTCGTTTGGAAAGCTGATCACCAGGGAAGGGGCTTCAAGAAGCCGATGACCACGTCGTCAGCGACCTCTCGTTGCGCGGCGCTTTTTCCATTCGCTGAATTCAGTTGCGACCCTTTGCCGCCGGCTTCGAGTAACTGTATCCAAAGTGCATCAGCGGCTCGGCTCGTACTCAAGAATGGAAATGGAGGAATGAGGCGCAGAGGGCAGAGAGCAATCGCCAGTATTGACCAGATCGACGGAGGTCGGGAGAAAAACGGGACCGAACCGACATGAGATGATCGTGGTACGGAAGGAAGATGTAATTTCAAATTCCGACGTCGAGACTTGATCCAAATGTTGTCCGAATCGGTGGAATCGGTGGTAGGGACTTCGTGGCGTCTGTCTTGCGTCTGTCATCGGTTCTGGATTGATTGCAGATGTAACTGTTTCAAACAGATTGCGAACAAATCGTACAGGCTCTCCGTTCCTATTCTCTTGAAATCCTTGGGCGCGCAGGGTCGAACGAAACGCGGGCTTATGTGATTCGAGGCACACCACTCGGCCGCCCCGGGTTCGGCGGTGATGTCATATCTGCAACAATCCCGGCGTTCCGATTGGCGGCGAGGCTGTGCGAACGGAGGAAAAACGCCGCGCGGAAATGTCGGCGACCTACCCACTCTTAATTCCTACCCCCACCTCCCTTCTTCCCCTTCTCCCCATTCCTCATTCCCGTACGTGTGCTCGTCGTTGTCCCCTACGTCGCTCACTCGCAGCAGGATGCGTGTCCTTGTATCCCTCCTCACCTTCTTCGCCTTGTTCTTCACCCTCACTCTGGCGGGCTCCGTCCCCCCAGCTTCGACGCCAACGAACGACGACACCAGCGTGTCCATAAGCTTCTTCCGCCCATGGACGTGGACGCTGCCCCTCCCCGCCCTTGGAGTCGCTGCCAACGCCCAAGCCGACGCGGCGGCCGCCCATGTCCGACGTCACGGGCCACGCCGTCGGGCGGTTCATCCGTAGGGAGATGGGGGATTCTGGTGCGTTCGTCATCACAGGGAGTCTCCAAGCTGACGTGTCCTCCGCTCCATAGCTACCCCGGTCTCCGATTCCCGCCCTCATGATCCCTGATGCTATGACGATTTCGCCGATGTTCACGCACCCACGCACCCCACACGCTGTTTCTCTTATGGACATGGACTAAAGCCCGGACTTTCCTTATAACTTAAAATTGCTTGACCGCACGGACTACTCTTTGACAAAATAGACCCTCGCCATTGGGTGAAATGTACTTGTAACACTAACCAGTACGGTTTCTATAATTATATCGCTACTGCATAATGTAATTGGGTGGCGATTCGGTGACTGGTACTTAGTTGAGGCAAAGGGCAAGGCAACTTGGTTCGGGGAAGGTCCAGGATCGGCATTGATGTGCATATTCGCTGGTCATGGCAACGGTGTGGCGGCACCACGATAAGTATAGCCCGGACTTCGTTCGATTCGGGATCCAGGCCTCCTGGGTTGAGCAGAGCCATTTTGTTACTCCCTCTCGAGAGTTTTTTTTGACTTTCGCGCACATATCGCATGATTCGCATCGATGCCGGATTCCGGTCGACTCGGGACGCAGCAGTAAATCGTTCCAACTCATAGTCCTTTTTGCAGTGTGTTCAATGTACGACCACCGGAGTCGACCCTACGGCCTAAGGAAGTCTGATCTTCTCGCATCAAGAGAAACGGATGACGCGCCATCCTTCAATCCTTGCTGTATCACACGTTCTTCCTGCATCATTCGTCAGCCTCAACCCTACGCAGCGCTCCTACAGACTCTGAGTCCAGAGTCAACTTGAACGCGTGCGCACTCCGTTCGATTCGGGGTCCGCTCCAGGCTCCTAGCAGTGCGACCCAGAAGTCCTTAATTTTTTTTTCTCTTGGGTTTCTCGTCTCTGATGGATAGTAAATACTGGTGATCCATTGTATTTCTCATACGCAGTTGCCCAAACACCCACACAAATCGGAATTCCTGTCAAAGTTGCTCTCCCGTGTTATACTCCTGCAGTCGCGTCTCCGTTCGATTCGGAATTGGTACGTCGAGCAAGATGAGGTACTTCTATTTTTGTCTCCCTCTAAATAGACCAGGAATCGGCTCGTCGCTTGCGGCAATACAAGGCAAGTTCCATACATTTTCATACTCGGTAAATAAGCCAGACACAACTCACTGCAACTCAGGCGCCAACTCGTCATACGCCGGACACAACGCAGACCAGTCGGGCTGTATAATCTGCGACTGGTTTCCCACGATGTTGAGAGCCGGGGACTCGCCAAATACCACTGCGAGTCCGACTTCGAGGTGCCAGTCGATGTGGCTGTATGATTGGGTTAGGATGAGAGGATGTGGGTGGGAAGCAACGCACCAGTGGAGGAACCATGCCCCCGGGTTGCCGGTGAAGAACCGGAAGGTGGTGTTTCCTCCGTTGACTATTCATTCTCGTAAGTATGCCAACATGGACCAGGGAGTGACGAACGCACTGGGTGTGACGTCTCGTCTAGGCGGGTTAACAAAGTTGAAATCAACTGCATTGGATTCCAGGATGACCTATCAACGGTGGGTGCACATTAGGTTCACTGCCTTGGAGGGATGAAAACGTACATCGAAGTTATGTCCGTGCACTCATCCGCCGAGTCAGTATTCTGCAAATCCCGTGATGGAAGACTCACAATGGAAAGGATGCGCTAATATTCACAGCACGCTCTCACTCTGGAATGGACAGGAGGAAAACAAAAAAACGCACCTCCCGCGCCAGGAATACTAATATCCACGATCGAATTCGTCGGTAGTACAATAACCTGCTCCGACGGCAAGAAATCCGTCGGCTGGGCGGCGCCGCTGAGGAGTTGGAGGAGGACGGGCAGTGTTGGGGATACATATGACTATTCAACCGAAACATAACGCGGTCTGAAATACAAGACAAGGAAGAGAAAGTAGACGCACGACACCATTAATATCAAACAAAGGCGGATTGGGCTGTTGGATGTTGAGCGTCACGGCGAAATCGGGTGGTCCAGAGCCCAGTTGACCGGGGCCTTGGGAGGCGATTGGCTTCGGTAGAGTGCGGATCAGATCAAGTCCAAGCTCAAAAGAGAAGAGAAAGGAACGCACATGCATGAGACTATCATCCATCTTGACTCCAGGTACGTCGACAGTCGTCGGGTCGACCTCGGGTGCGCCCTCGTATCTCAAAATGGCGAGACTCAGACTCGAGTTGACTTGTAGTGCGCGGGCTCGTTAGCTGAAAACCCAAGACTCGAAGAGGGAAGATTCACAGTTGGGGTTGGACGCGAGGTTTCCTCCCGTGGGCGGTGCTCGGATCTGCACAGATGTAAGATGGTTGTGGTGTAGACGCCAGGCATACCCAGTAGTTATCAATGCTCTGATTTGCGTTCAGGACGATTGAAAGGCGTTGAGCTACAATTTGTTAGTCCTGCGTTTCCGGAAAAGAAGGAAAGTGCCAACCTGCGTAGATGTCGGCATTTTGAAAAGCCTCGGGATCATGCTCAACTCCATCGAGCTCAATGACATCTAACACCCAAGAGTCAACGGATGGAGGACTGGACTTGGAAAGAAAAGAACGAACGAACCGAATGTATGATTGTCAAAGGAGAGCGTCATGAATGGGCGGCACGAGATGGAGAAGACGCGGAATCTGATTGACGACTGGGTCAGATACAACAACTTGATTCAGCGATAGAACCGAACCTATATCGCAAGCCTTGCTTGACCGTGATCACCGCAAACGGCACTGTCAGCGTGAGTTCAGCACAGGGTGTAAGTATGCAGGGCGGCAGTTGAGCGGCGCACCTTCAGGGCCCCCATTGAACCGTCTAGGGTGGGTTTCATTCTTAGCTCACCCTTTCACATGCGAAAGACCGGTACACACCGATTGCAGTCTGTCTGTCCGGATGCCTGAGTTCACGTCTCCGGACCCGCGCGGCGTGGTCCAGCGCTGTGAGAGGGACTGGCGATTTTCACGGATTTTATGCGGGATGCAACTTCGAATTTTTTCGTGCCGCCCTTGGGCCCCAAAAGTTATGGCAAGCCGTCCTATGGGGTCAGGCCGGGAGTCGAACCCATGCCGACCCCTTTCAGCGTGTCGGCACGGAACGGAAAATGTTGAGGCACGACTCATGATCAACCAGCAGTATATGGGGAGCTGCTTGCGCCGGAGGAAAAAGCCTATTGAACTATGACCCTCCGAAAAATGCAAATCAGATTACCTGTTTCACAAGATCAACACCGAGGCAGGGAGTCGAACTGAGCCTGCAGCAGTACCGCTGAACTGGCGTTCAGCCCACAGGCCGCTAACCCAACCGGAGACATCGCTCAGCATCAGACGCTTTTGCTCCATGGACCCGGGGCGGATCTGTTGGAGCTCGATCCTCGCCTGGACCCGGCCTGGATCACAGTACCAACTTCGCTCTTTCGATAGGGTGTCGCAGATACTACTGCATATTGGTTCCGCGTTGGGTATGCGCACTCGGCGTTCAACAAGCTCGCCAAGCTGAGACATACTTCAACGGATGATCACCAATTCTCCAATTGGTGCGGCTCTCAAATGGGCCTGAATGGGCTTGAATTTTCTTCAGCCGCAACGTCATTTGCTCAACCTGGCTTTGAGGCCATTGCTTCGCATGGCAGGTACGATTCCTCTTTTTCAAACTTGAACAGTTCAGATGGGTGTCGATGCGGAATGGCTGTATATGGCCGCTGCCAGCTTGTAGCTCCCCTGGTTATGCAGCGAATGATTGTCAAATGAAGAGATATAACCCATTGGCACGCAGCGCCTCCCTGTAGCAATTCCATCGTGATACCAGAGAGCTTTATCATCGCCGACGGTGGCACTTGAGAAATGTCGATCAGTCTCGGAGTGATAGATAAGACCGACAAGATTCATTTGATCCACAGTGCTCTCTGTCCGGAAATGCAGAGTGTCTTCAACAATAAGCTCACTCATGGTTATACTGAGAATGAAAATAGGCGGGACTGCAATTATATTTGTCTGCCGGCAAAGGTGTGTACGAGCTCCTCGAGAACCACATTGTGGGCATTGCCTTCGAATGGATCGGTTGAAATGATGAGACAACCATTGACTTGTGGTAATCTGACCATTTCCCAAGTCGTGCGTTCGGTATGTTGTCAAGTGCATTCCAAAAGTGTCAGTGAGTCCAGCTTCCAAGTAGCCACAAACATTACAGTAGGTTCTCGCCTGGCCATATGTTACTTGATTGGAGACAGAACTGAACAGATCATCGAGTCGCAAGCACACAGGTCCGAGAGGAAATTTGGAGGCATCAGAAGCGGTCAAAGACTGCCTGGCTTCATCTCTGGGTATCTCAGGAGTGTCCTCATGGGCAACCATCCAGTTTGCCCAGAGACGCAGTATGGGATTCAGATGGTTGAAAAGGGTGGTCCACTTCTGCTTATCGGATCGCCACAGATGGCCAAGTGGCGTGAAAAGTGCATCATAGCCACAACTCCAGTTCACATTATCCCACACAAGGCCAATCGGACTTCCACCTGAGCTCAGCCCGGCCTGTGTTTCACGGTTGTTGTGATGCTGAGTCTTTCTTGTCTTTGGATTTCTTGTATCAACATCGCTTGCGGAACATCGCCTGGTGCCTCGTTTTGCAGATACACCCGTCGGTTTCCAGGTGTTGTACACATCGGGGGAAATATTTGAGATGATCCTGTGCGCCCGTATAGCAGGATGTATATGTGCTGGATCACTATCGTCTTTGCGCCACTGCAAGTAGGAACGCAGAAGTTGACCACGGTAAAAACCAGTCACTTGCAACGGCAGTTCACCATTATACCTCAAGGTTGTAATTTCATCCAACATCTCAAGCTCACGGAACTCCTGACGAAGAAATCCCGTGATTCCACCTGTGATCATTTTTTCATCAAAGCCTTGAATGATGGCTGTTCCTGATGCTTGTGTTCCCCTGGACAGCGCAACATAGTAAGCCATATGGCTCTGACAATTATTCAAATGGCAAACATTTGGATTTCTTGACTTTCCCTGTGCCCCATAATCCGTCATTGAGAAATTCTGCAGGACTGGGATCTGTTCTCTGTTCAAGCTCAGGAGTGAATCATCCTCAAGTAGTGCTGTTGTTTTCATTGTTGCTCGAGGCAAGGGCACAACATTCTGCGGAAGGTCAGGGATCTGTATAGGCCGCGGTGGATTCATCAGCTCCATGAAGAGAGTTTCTAGTATGGGTTTCCCATGAGGACCAATGGATTGATTCCAGCCACGCACAGATGCCTCTTGACCTTTGGTTATACAGAGTTCAGTAGCAGCATTTGATTTGATCATGACAGGCATGCCTACACATAGACGCAAGCAGCCGGGAACATGCTCTGCTGTTGCCGACGGTGTTGCCATCCAGAGCTGCTCCTGCAACTGCGGACCAATTCGACGGACTCGGGCTTGGGGACAATTCTTGCACTTCCTTCGGTCCACATTTGCTGCACTCATTCGGTCAACAGAGTAGAATTCATGGAGCTCTTGGCCAGTGTCTGCGGCAAACCTCTCTGCGCCCAGTTGATTTATTGTATCTTTATGCACATTCCAGGCAGTGATCACAGACACATTTCTGAACTCAACAGAGTCCAAACGTGGATGACCCGGCTTGTCACTGGCTACACGGGATCTCAGGAATTCAATATCTTCAGCGGTGCATGCACGGTATCTCATATTTTCCAATGCAGTACGCAGTTTTAAACCCTCCGCTGTGGAAGAACTCTGTCTCATATTCTGCCGGAGAATCACAACAGTATTGAACTGGTGCCAAATCATACGACCCAGAATTGAGGCTTGATCAAAATCGGTATTTGCATCTGCAAGACTAGGGGTTTTCAAGGATGCATACAGAGCAGGGCCCCGAGTTGGTGGCAACTGTGCAAAATCACCGGCCAGGATCACATTCAATCCCCCAAATGCAACATCATGGATATTTCTGGCCTTGGCAGCCTGACTTGCCAGGGTTTGCAGATCGTTGCAGGACACCATGGACACTTCATCAAGGAAAATATACTCTACACCCTGGATGCGCTCATTGACAGCTGCCATTGCTGTTGCTTCATTGCGAATTCCGTCAATGTCATCTCTATTTTTGCGCCCTGTTTCTCGAGGCACCTTGAAGACAGAATGGTAAGTGGAGCCATTTACAAGAGCTGCGGTTGATCCTGTGGGTCCGAGGAACATAAACCTGTAATTTTCATTCCTCATTTCAAAAAACCGGCTAATAGCCTTGATGACTTGTGATTTACCCAAACCTCCCATGCCACCGAGATACATTCTCAATGGCACTGACTGGACTGCTGAGGCATGGTCTGCCACAATTGTAAATGCTCTGGTCTGTTCAATGTTCAATGTAAAGAAGTCACAGCATTCCAGCTTGATGTTCATGTTCAAGTCTGCATCAACTTTTTGAGCAGAGGTGAAATAGTTGAATGGCAGTTCCTCGACTTTGTTGTGTGTAGCCGCAGTGAATGGTGCACCATGACCGGAATAGCTTGTAGGCATATTGGCCAATTTGTTGACTGTGAGCAGCTTTCTCTCGGCGTCCACAATTTTTGACCAGCTTGTTTTAGTTTTGAAAGGTGGAGTTAAAGCTTCAGTCGAAACATTCATGATCAAACCGTCAGTTGTTTTATTCAGCCATTTAGAACCAGCCAGTACGGACCTTATCTCCTCCATCTGCGCTTTCAATTTACGAGATTTGGGACCAATTTCATGCGCAGAGTAATCTTCAAATTCTTCTAGCTCATCATCAATGAAGTCTACGACATCATCCTTGTGACCCAGGATGGTTTGGTTGAAACGGCTGGAAGGTTCAAAATCTGCTTCAGCCAGTTTGCGTTTCATTGCTGCATAGTGATCATCTCGTGCATCATTGCATTCAAAACGGAGGTTGAAGTTCTTCAACAACTTGTGTTGCCGTCCAGTGAAGGTGTGATCATTGAAGGTTTCATCCCAAGTGGAGGACACCTCCTTGAGATCTCTCGGTGAACGCCAAGGTTTAAACATTGTCAAAATAGATAAACAGTAATATTCACGATCTCCACGGTCTGATCGTGGAATGGCACCTCCCATGAAATTTGGGATTATCTTGTTGAGCCTGGAAAAGTCACAGTACACACCATGGGTGTCTTTCTGTCGGTGTTCTCCGATGAAGGGGTACTTGGGTGGTGTAGTTTTTGCATCACCAGGCTCAAATTGAATTTCATCATCTGATTCATTGGCACTGCTTTGCGTCAAATCTTGGTCTCCATCAATGAAGGAGGAGGAGCTATCTGAGTCACTGATATCTTTCTCAAACGCACTGTACAGTTCACGCTCCTGTAGAATATGATCTTTTTCCGATTTGGTGAATGCCCTCTTCTGATGTGACTGAATCCACTCATACAAGTTGACAGAGTTGTAGACCGACGGACGCATTGTGTAATCGTCGACAATTGAAGACACAATGATGTCTCCTCTGTTGTTCTGCAGGGTTATGAAGTCTTCGGGAGTGTCATCAAGGTCCATGGTTAAATTATTTTGCAAATCTCTTGCCCAATCTCTTTTCACATAGGCCACGTAGGTACGCCAGCTAAAATTTGCATACTCATGACTAGCATAGTGATCCGGATTTCCAAGGAGATAGAGTGATGCCATTGGACTCCCAATTTCCATCTTCATGGACATCGCGTTGACCATTTGTCTCATAAGTTTTCTTGTGGTATCCTCATCAGCGCTGGTACTGTCAAAATTATCAGAGTTTCGATCAAACACATCAAAAACAGAGGCAAAGGCCTGGTATGATTTGAGCCCCAACTTTGACACATAATCAGAAACATAGGAGATTACAGCCTTAACTGCAGTACCAGACAAGAGGCTAGTACAGTCAGTGTTACACCGAGAGAAATAGGTAATCAAAGTGTTGATTGTATTCATGTACGGCTCCCAATGTTCAAAAGTAATATGACCATCTGTATCAACTACGGTTTCTTCCACAACATCACGGGGAAATCGAGCCTTGCAGACCCCAGATTTTGTGAGGCACCCTCGCCGTTCATGAATGCGAATTTTGGTTTTGTTGCGCTTCTTGAGATGCCGCCAATATTTTTTATTATTCTCCTCTTCAACATCCTTGACTGAGTGCCGGCAGCTGTGAATATCGGACCTAACCAGCAAGTCGTCCACTTCATGTTCATATCTATCCCACCATTCTGACAAATGGCTACAAGCCACACATGTTCCATGGCAGTTGACAGTGTCACATAAAGGAGGAGGAGGCTCAGGAAACGTTAATGTCGGTGCCTGGTACTTGTGAGTATCCAGTGTGGCCTCGGAAATCTGCGAGTCAACACCCACTCGAGCTTGCACATCAGCGAGTTTGCCATGGTTGAATCTACCTTGATGGGTTGACTCGAGATATGCCATGAGCCTCATTGTAAAAATGCTATCTTCAGCTGTTAACCTGTCTCGGATATCCTGGGGTGACAGTGCATTTTTCACCCAGATTAAACAATGTGAGTGAAGGGTCAGCCGGCCTTGCTGTTCAACAACTGCATAGAAGCCCCCAGTGTGACCGAATGCACCCGCGTCTTCCTTTTTTCAACACAAAATTTCTTCAATGAATACCTCCATCATGTAATGAAAAAATCGTGCAGCTGCGACAGGGTTTTTGGACATCAATCTGTAGCGCTCATCAGCGGATTTGATCTCAGGTCTGAAGATGGTGTCCTCTTGGGCATAATACAATGCAAGTGGATGGCCACTGTCATTCCAGGACATGGTTACAAACCAGCTTGGAGCCCCCATAAATGCTGTGCTGGACCAGATTTCATTCCGCATATGCCGTTTGCTTGTTGCCGAACCAGGTACATAAGCCCCAATTCCATCGAAATCGTGCATGAGGTCAAAACAGTCTTTCTCCTGGTCAGTCTCGGGCCGAACATGGAGGCCTTCAACAAGCCGGTCAGCAATATTGCCCGACACCTGGTGATCTATTCTGCGCAATCTTCGGGCAACATCGGGAAAATTTGAACGCTTAACAAAAGCTTTGCTACCCACTGATGACCCTCTTAGTTGCTCGTGGTTGAATGCGATCATGGGGAAATACATATCGGTCTGGAAACGTTTATCGTGGTACATCAGTAAATTTCCTTTACGGCTAAGATCTGAAGTTTTATATTTGTGGCTGGGATGGCCAATTCCACCTTTACCATACGGGAATAACCAAGGAAACATTCCAGGATATGCTTCAACATTTTCATACATGGACTCCGGCACATCACTGCGTCCAATACCCAGCATGCTTCCTTGTCTCGTGAGATGCTGGAGTGCCACAGCTTTGATTGTGTCCATCGTGGCCGTGGAGTACTCAACCCCAGTCAAACCATGAACTGCAAATGAGCACAGACCTTCTGAGGTTCCATGTTCTTCATTCTCATCGTGAACACTGCGCGCGACCGCTGGGATGGAGTCCTCCGGATCTGCATTGTTCTTCTGCAATCAACTTCAACTGGAATATCATGGTGCTTATAAGACAGCAAGTTTTCTTCCGAGATTTCCAGGTCTGCATAGCCCTCGTGATTCAATTTCAACCAGTCCAAGGCAGCTGCAACTTTATCTCTGCGGACCAGCATTGGAGTTCGATCAAAATCCTCTTGAGCTGGGGCTGCAGAGCCGGTGAACACAAAAGCCAGGATCTCACTCATCTCCTGTTTTGAGGGAGGTAACTTCAAGTAAACCTTCAGAACCGGCTGAGCGAACATGATAGCATTGGCATGCATTCGCACTCTGCCGGAGTTGACCCGCATAACACATCGGTTGTGTCTTATCTTGGCAATCATGACACTCTCGGCATAACTCAAGTCTTGCAATTCGGGCGGAACAGGTCCCAACCAGCCATGTTTAGCCAATGCATTTGTGGGGATGGTTCTAGACCCTAGAGAACCTTCACAGTAAACACACAGATGTGTGCAACCTTCTGCGAGGACAGGCCCAGAGAGTTCCTCGATTGGGTCACTGCTACGGTATCGCTCCTTTCTGGTTACTCCTTGAGCACACAGAACATCCAGTGACCCAGAAAATTCACTCAAACGCGAAAGTTTAGTTAAAGGATACAGCATTCCGCATACAGCGCAACCAGCTTCAACGAATTTCTCCGGGAGGAATGCATTACAGCTGCCAGTCAAAATACGATGCAATTCTGATTTCTTGAGAGGTTCAGGAGGGAAAAATGCAGGTAACAATTCATTCAAGTCCCGTTTCTGTGCATATCTGAGTTGGGCTACCTCCTTTGCTCTCTGCTCGTCTTGATGCTGTCTATATGCATCAGACATGGTGCTGGGCTTATCTTCAGGTGGAGACATGAAACACATAATCGAGACAAGGTCTCGACAATTACTGGAAACACATGAATGGCCATTCATAATTTCCTGTGATTCCGCCAGTCGATTTTCTTGTACAGATGAACTCCGTGCAAGTCTGCAGTGTGACGCAGCTCATGGGTTGTCAAGAGGTTCAGAATTATACCCAATGGTATGTCCACAGCAACAAAATTCCGGTTTTTTGGCAGGTGGATGTGAATCTCACTTCGTAAGCACTGGATTTCGAACATGAAGGAACCCCGACCGAGGTTTTCAATCCCGTGACTATCAATGATATATGGGACAATCAGACTGCTCGAGAATTTACCATTAACGCGTCTGCCGCCGCCAAGGAGGTTTTGAGCAGGCCCGTGATCCACATTCAGTGCATGAGTTGACCAGAGCTTTGAAGAAACTAGACTGAGTAAAAGACACACAGCAGCCAAGACGAGGAGCAAATGAATGTTGTGATATATCTCACCCGAAGACTGAGGTGTTTCGAGGGCATCGTCAATGTCTATCGCAAGATCCCTGATAATTGAGTGTTTGTCTAATCTCGTAATACAATTCATCGTATTCCCAGCGGCACTCAGAAAAAACTGGACCAATAAACATGGTGCAGCCAACGAGAGTGCGCGGTGCAACGTTCAAGATCACTGGTATGCCGTCTCCGGCAGCCTTGCTTGCGCAAGGCCCGTTCTGCCGTCTCCGGCGGCCTTGCTAACGCAAAGGCCCGTTCTGCCGTCTCCGGCGGCCTTGCTCACGCAAAGGCACAAAGTACCCCGTACCCGGGGGGCACGGGGATAGATATTACACTCTATAGCTGCGACGGCTTTGAATTCAAAGTAGGGGCAGAGGAAAGGGATAAACTGACCATCCACTACGTCACCAATGCTCCCGATGTGTTCACTGGTGGTATCTGGGTGAGATTCAGTCATCACACAATTTCAACGAGCGAAAGAACGGCACACATACCTTCTATATTGTCAGATACACAAAGATCAAGGCATTCGACGTGCGCGCCGCCGCATGCTAAAGATACGTGTATCAAGACAACGACAACGGACGACAGCGGTCGTAACCAGGCATACCAGGAGCTGCAATGCCTGTAGGCAAGAAAGACCCGACCCCGATGCAGGCCTCTGAGGCAGGCGAGACGAGGTGCAAGAGGGTGTTATCGAAGATTGGGCGGCACCGCATGCCGGTACCATGAGAGCAGATTGGGCCCGGCACGCAGATGGACCAGAATCCCAGTAAGTACCCCAGAATCCAAGAGTGTCGGCCATATTAGCAAGACTCAAGAGAGGCGGAAAGAGCACGACCATGGCAAGAGACGGCGTTGTGGCAGAGAAAGCAAGGGATGCTGACACACATCGCCGCCGAGGCATTTCATCTGCTTACCGGCTGATTTCAATCACCATTTCCCGGGTCTATGTGGTTGACTCCGAGCGAGATTGCACGCTACATAGTACATACAGGGATCCGAGACCCAGAGCATGAAGGCAGAGAGTCGGCAGATACCTCGGGTTCCCGCTGTCCGAACATGAGCACCGCTGTCAATGCCAATCAACTGTCAATAAGCAAGTCGGACTTCGGATCCGTCCTCGCCTCTTTGCATCCCATTCTATTCCTATGCCAGTCACGGACCCACGGTGGACCCGCGAACGAAATAATCGAGATCTTCACTCAAGGTATGTACGGAAATCGCCGAGTTCTTGATGCAAGTAAGGCACGGCAATCTGGCTCGGATCATGTTCCGAGTTCCAAATGGGCATCGGGGATGGTTTGATGAAGACAGATTCATAAAGAACGATTCCTAATCAAGTTAGGAATCGTAACGTGATCTGCGGTAGCGGATCAATTCAGAAATAAAAGACACCGCCACGTGGGCATCCTGTCTTCTCCTTCAAGCGTCGCCCGACGCCTCCGCGGCGGCCTCTCTGTCGCACGAATGTAGTGTCGGCGGCCAACGCCCGCCTCTTCTCTGTGACAGCGTGCGATGGCGAGAACATAGGCGTGTCTTCTGGGCCGTCTTCCGTCAATTTTCGAGCTCTCCGCACTGGAGTCTGGACTCTACGTTTGGGTACATGGCTTCCTCGCCACGAGTCCTCGATCTTTCCCCTGTGCCGAAATCCTCTGCTTCTCATCTCACTCTCCTGTTGTCTCAGAGCACTCCAAGGAGATGTCCAGACGTGCGATCGCAACCGGCACAATACGCCGGCTTACGGAGGCAGGGACGTGACTTGATTGAATACACCTTCCGACCCTGTCTATTTTCTCCTGCCAACGGCCAGGTCGCCGCTGATAGTAGCAGCTTAGCCGACGGTCGTCCTCAAGTATCGGGCTGGAGCGACGGACCAAGACATTTTCTCCTCTCTCTGTGTGCGTAACCTCGACTCGAGAGCCTCGGCGGGAATATTCCTGTGGCGTTGGGCTCCAGCCTCATAAATCGGCTCTCCGCTTCTCACCGCATCCTCCCTTTCTACATCCCGCGGAATCCGGCTACGTACATAGCGGCATGAAGGCCAAGTAAGTGGGCCCCCATCCAGTGCTGCCTTGCGCGTCTAATGAGCCCACAACAGTCCGCGAAATCTTATGCTGGGCTTGATGATACCGGGCATTGCGCTAACCGGCATCATCCTGGCTTCATATGGATACCTGGCGCTCTCCCCCGTCTCAAGACGACACTTGGACCGTGTCAGCTTTCGATTGTTGGTATACGCTTTGGTGGCACAGTGCGTCGTTGAATCTCCTCGCCATGACTCCGTCCCGATGATATCGTCCAGTATGGTGTTCGGCGCAACCGTTCTCGTGATGACCTTGCATGTGTACAGGGATTGGAGCTGCTCTTTGCTCAGTTTTATCACGAATGTGCGTCCTTGATTCGTCTTGTGTCCACCCGATTCCTCATCGTCTTCAGAGTGCTCTCCAGTTCTCCGGGGGGATGTTCTTCTGCGTCGCTCTGAACCTCCCGTGCGTGCTCCTCCTCTCGCTCCGAGCAGAATAAGAACTTTTGAGACAGACTCGTGCTGGCTCATGGTATCAACGGACAGAAGACGGAAAAATACTATGTTCTCGGAACGGCCTTTGTCTGTGCCGTGTGCAATGGTGTCGCATACGCTGGTGGTGCTCTTGGGTGCGTTGCCCGTCGTCCTTCAGCTGCCCTGACCGTGAATTCTTCCCACAGATGGAACTCGTCAGAACACGTCTGTTGGTACCGCAATAGAAACCCGGCGAAAACACTGCGCTGGGTAGTGGGTACTCAGACATTCTGGATATTCTTGGTTTCCGCCGGCGAGATTGTGGCGTTCCTCAGCATCGTTTGGTATCTCTTTCGATATACGGTGCGTAAATTTGTTTTGTATTGCTCTCTCTCTTAGTCTGTAGCACATTGTGCGCCCTGTGTACCCCAGATCCTCACCCTACCTATCGCGATCAAAGTCCCGCAGCGACGCCGCGGGTTCGACTATATTCATGTACCGCGGCACCATTTTGCGCATCGGTGAGTCATTCCTCCCTTCCCGCTTAACAGCACCGTTGAACAAAGCCGCAGCCATCTATCCACTCATGTCGGCGCTCATGAATATGACTGGAGCTTTGTTTGATTTGTACGTCGTCCAACACCCGATACTGGTCAAGCATGTGCGTGTTCCATCCTCTTACCCAACAGAATTCCTGCTGAGCAGCGTCCGACCTATGTAGAATGCCGGGTTAGATATTGCTGGTCCGTGTCCCGACGTATTGCATTGCGAGCCAATCGTTCAACCTACGCCGCATATGCTGGCAGATCTCGCCATGTTCTCTATCCGTCCTCTCGCTTATGGTCTCCTCGCCGCCACGGATCCCGTACGTCTCTCTCTTCATCATGTATATTCATGACCCCGCCGACACTATCTATAGTCCTTCATCAACGCAGTCAACGCCCTTCGCCGAGGCGAGGTGTCCTCTACAGATGCAGACTCCCCGCCTTCCGCCGTCCTCTCCACCGTCATCGACATGCGCGACTCGAGCAGCACGGTGCAGAGTGATGTGTACATGAACATGGATACTCTGTCCATCAAGTCCAACGCACGCACGTCGGTTGTTGAAGCTATGCCCGTGCTCAATGCTGTTCCTGCTCCTGTTCCCATCCACTCGGTGGTATTGGGCGGGGCGATTGAATCTCTACCGAGACAGTCGATGGAGCCGGCACAGAGGGATGTGGCCAGGCATATTTAACGCTCGTTGGTTCCGTCGTTGGTTTGTATATATACGGTTCGAAACTGGTACATAGAGCTAATTCACGCATGCATCCTTCCACATGTCGATTCAATTGACATTATTTATACATTATGTACATTGTAAAAGAGTGTTCATTATACTAGAGCCAAGTATCGGTTATATACATATATCCAGCAAACTACGTCTACACAACAGAAATTTCCGATTGTGGTTGAATCACAGGAGGATTTTCAACACTCGGCGGCTTGTTGTTCACCTGGTCGTCAAGTTCCCCTGCGGCCAGTTGCGTCTGAGCGGGAGTAGTATCCCGCGTCGTCGTCAGCCAGCTGTCGCTGTTGTGAGGAAAATCCAACTGGGCTACGGTTCCCTCGGGGGGCGGAGCAACTTGGTAGTCACGTCCCCCGACAGTCATAGCGCGGGAATTCAAGAGTGCCTGCATCTCGCCAGTTAGCACAGAAGGCAGAGTACGGGAAACAGTGAGGCGCACCAGCAGGGTATTGGAGTGCAGCTTTCCAAGAGTCCAAACACCCGTTTTGAAAAATGCTTGTCTCGGGAATCCGCATTGGATGAAAATTTGACAAAGAGTGAGCAATGCTGGTTGATCCATATATCAGGTCTGGGAACTTGGCGGCACCAAAGGGATACGTACCCGTGATTGCGCCGGTCTCGATGGTATAACGGACAAAAATATTCATGCGAAACGTGGGAGCTGCATCTTTCCTTCTCCCTTGTCGGAGCTGCGATGGTTATGACTGGGGTACGGATTACGATACAAGGAAGGACTCACATAATGGACTGTCATGAATGCTGCTATTGCGAGATTGGAAATGCCGGCGACAGTCAGCCAGAGCTGCCAGAAGAGTTAGGAACGGATCCAACGGACGAGGGAAGGACCGACGATAGTGGGCGGCGGTCTCCATGAAAGGTCGTGTTGATGGCCCTCTAATTTGAGGAACACACCCTGAGCCATACCCGCCGCGCATTGTATCAGCGCCAACTGCAAACCGATTATAGAACTCGGAGTAGCTGAAACGCGAGACAACGCACCACACTGACAATCCCTCCCGCGACCTTGGAGCCGAGAAAACGGTATATACGCTGGGCGTAAAAGGTCTGTGCGATTGCAACCGTGACGCTGGGCAAGATGTCGGCCGGAAACCACGCCAAGGACGGGTCGTTGAGTACGCTCATATCGCCATACCCAGCACCAAAGATCTTGTAGCTGGAGAGCCGTGAGACGTTGACCGCGAGAAAGGAACGGGGACGCACGCGTAATGGCTCATCATGCCAGTCTGCGCCAGCTCAAGCACGAATAAGGTGTACACGGCGATCTTGGTGATCTTGGAGTCCCTCGGGAAGGCGCAGTAGTACTGGTCTGTGGATGATGAGCGCTGAGCTGGTAGTAGGCACGGTGAAGCCACGTACAGACTTGTACGATGAGAGCGCCCATCAAGCCGTAGTTGAAGAACATCCCAAAGAGCTTGGTGCCGCAGATTAGGATTAAGTGCTGACCGGGACACAGGGTTATTGGGGGTACGTACCTGAGGACTCGTCCTGGTATCTCGAATCAGCCTACGCCCGTCGGCCAGCAAAACATAGCAGCACTCACCGTTCTCCAACATTGGCCGGGATTGAATCGGCCATGTGGGTGAGGTAGGGGTGGGGAAGAGAACAGCTTGGCAGGTGGTCTCCGTCTTGAAGACTGAGTGGCACTCACGTACATGTGGCACAATTCCACACTTGTCCGAGTCGTCGGGGCCTGCCAGAAACGGATGCGGAGCAAGGGCGGGCGAGTCGCACTCCGTACTGTTTTAGAGTAGCAGGGTGCGTCTGTAGGACGACGGCAGTGGGAATGGGAATATTAAAAGGCGGCGTATGGCGTGCCAATACTAGGTGCCGTATGCCGCTGTACGGCACACGGTCAGAACCCTGCGCTTAGCCACCTCTCCGCGCGTCCAAGTCTCGGAAGCAATGCAACAGATATTCGTGTTCACCGCCAAGCAAGTCAGGAACCTGGATACAGTGGTTGAGAGGTTTAATCTTCTGGCTGCGATCTTCCTGCCATCGGAGCTAGCTGCCAGCTAGACCCTTCACGTCTTGATCGCCGCTGTAGAACGAGCTATTAATCACACAGGCGCTTTTGTTATGGCAACTCACGGCTCACGCCGACGGAGATCTAGCCAGGAACCGTTGGTGAGACTGGAATCCCACAGTGCGCGACAATGCCGAGAGTGCGGGATTTACGCACCGGACCCACAGGGTACCACAAGAAACGCGCAACACGCCTTGAAACAGTGTTAACCAGGTAAGGAGAAACAGATCTATTCAAGTCTTGAAACTTGGATGCTTTACAGAGTAGCCACCCCAAATCTCGCATTCATCCCCATGGCCGCGATGCGTCGAACCTCATTCTCGCTGAGCCCGAGTCCGAGGGGAGGAGATGCTAGAAGGAGAGCGTACTCTCCGAGAAGAGAGTTCCGGAACGGGAGCGTGTCGTCGGTCTAGAACCAATGAGTTTGACATCAAAAGGCCAAGGTAGAACGACTCACGCAAATTGCAATGGGGTGGTCGTGCCGGAGATAATATCGGATATGGTGTCCTTCGATAGAGGAAACGGTTTTACAGCTGTGCGCAGTGAGCGCTGGAGGACGGAGGACGAAAAAATGACAGACAGTAAATTCGAAGACAGACACACTTCAATTGGAGTTCCGGCTTCGCGAACGACAGTTTTAGCGTCTTCGTTGAGGAATGTGGCATGGCCCAGGCGATCGGGAGCGTATGAGAGCAGTTTCAAAGTCTCTTGAGCGGGGTTCTCGAGCGTCTGGAGTTGACCATAAGTACACTTCAAAAAAGGGTACGACGCTCTTACCTCGGCGATGTGAAGGGTGACGCCCAATCCTCCGCGTTTGGCTGCAGCGAAATGTTCTGAAAGGGTATCCATGTCCCCAGCCTGAAGATTAACAACGGACGCCAAGTCTGGGACAGGCGGCCTTACCTGCGGGTCCCCACAAAGATCAACACCGACGACTCTCCTCCCCGCTTCCTTCAAATCCAGCGCAATATTGATGCATTCTGAGACGACCTCATCGGTCATCCGTCGATCGAGGCTGACGATTAGCGCCGCCCTCGACTTGGGATACCGCTCCACCTCGTCGAGCACCGCGCACACGTACTCCATCCTACTCATCTCCGGCGTCTCCCGTGGAGTACTCCGCAGCTCGAGATACTCGCACTGCGGATTTTCTCCATCTAAGAACTGGGTCAGAACCGCACGGGTCGCACGCCGCAGACTGTCGGGATTCGAGGTGAGCGCGTAGATGGCGGAGAACAATCCAAAGAAGTCGGATAGTTGGTCGAGGACTACGCCAGCTTGCAGTTTGGCGATGCCTTCGAGGACAGACCCGGAGGACAGGCTGGTGCCCGAGTATTCTCGCGCCATTTTTTGCAGTTCCGAGATTGGGATGCATCCGTTGAGATGGGCGTGCAATTCGGCTTTTGGGAGAGACTGGAGGAAGGAGATTTGGGCCTGTGTGAGGGAAGCTAGAGCCTTGGAAGCGGGGCCTGCGATTTCGTTGGCCATGTGGATGGGGGTGAAGATCAAGAGTCGGGACGCTGATGAGTCAGTGATGAAATTCGGTAGCGCGCTTGCCTCATGGCATCACGGCTGCGCATGGTCCATCGGCAGGTCTCAGTTCCGTTCTCTCACAGAATCTGAAAGTACACCGAGCGCGAGATCCTGAGGTCCTGGGTAGGAACTATGACGGTGGGAAGCAAGGAGCGCACGATCAGATGATCCGCACTCTGTGAGATCACGGATTGATCCACCCTGACTCGGATCTCCCCCAGCTCGCCGCGCGTTTTTACTCGGATCGAATCGCTGCTGAGTCAGCCATCATCTCTTGACATCCACTCTCCTCGCGATTCGTGCACGATGGCGCAACACTGCTCGGTGTCCTCGACACTGGAGCTTGAAACGGACTTGCATCTTCCTGCACTCAGCTCTCACCGCCAAGACGACCGACCGACTCTCTTTTGCTGAAATCTGCTTGGCACACCCGTCGCGAAACTTTTCTTTGGCCTCTCAGTGTGGGCTGACCTCGCGGCCTCTTCATCTCCCCTCTACTTCAATTTTTTTTTTTTGCCTTCGGTACTACTCCCGCTGGATGACGCTTTCAACGGGCGGCTGTTTCCGAGTCCCGACGAGCTTGTGATATTCCGCCGGCATACGAAACCCTGGCCTTCGCCCAACACGTGGAGTCCCTGGCTCCGACTTTGGACTGCCTTCCGGGTTCTTGACACTCTTCAACCCCAAGCCCAACTTTCCGTCCTCGTGCCTCCGACGCTCATGTGTTATCCACCACCCGATTGGTGTGGACGCAGGCAGTTTCGGGCCCCTGCTTCTGGAACTTCTCTCGCTGTAGCCAACTGCGCACTTGATGGTAGCCATCCCGTGCCAGCAAACCTTGCCCTCGTGATGGAACCGGTCAAATCCTGGGGTAGCTGCATCAGATGTCTCCCCCGCGTTTTACGGCAAGCTGGTGCAGATGGGATAGAATAGTCTCCGATATTGTGAAGTGATTCAAACCTGGGTTCGCCCCATTGCGCACGAAGCTTGACCCGATTTGGCGAATACTAGAGTGGGCCACATGATCCCCACTTCTCTCACACGACGGTGCGCCGAGAGGAATGTTCTCCACTCCGTGTTCCTGCGCAGCACGACCACGACTGCGTTGTGCTCCCTCTTGGGGAAAGGACACTCTGCACTTCCAACGGCTCCGCAGCACCATGGCCTCCGACCACGAACAAAGTCCAGATCCGCTCGGTCAAGCCAATTTGAAACCCGTGGCATCGCGGATGTATACTTCTTGCATCCCACGCCACCATTACCGTCTACGAGCACTTTTAAATACTCCGGAGCCCATCCCTCCTCCGTGTTTTCTCCCAGCCCAGCAGCGCTGCGTCTCCCCACCCAAGCACGACCTGATAATGTCCCCCGCCATATCCAATACCCTGGGGGCGATTTTCATCAGCTTCGCGTTCTCGAGCGTAGTGTTTGGGGTGAACACTACGCAGGTCATCACCTATCTCCAGCGTTATCCGGAAGATAGGCTGGTGTACAAGTTTTTGGTGGGTTTGGTGTTCTTGCCCGCCACAGGCTCTTACCTGGGACGGCTCATAATTAGGTCGCCACTGTCTGGTGCGTGCGCGTGCTCTCGCGTGGTTCCCAGTCAGCTGACATCTCGCGCACAGGGTATTGAATTGCCTGGATCAAGCGCTCATAGGACATTCTGTGTACTTTTACACGATCGAGTGCGTCCAAAACGCCTTGTCCTTTGATTGCTGACCGACCTACCGTGAACCTGCGGTAGAAATTTCGCCGACCCGTTTGTTCTGGTCACTGAACCGGTGATTTGGACTTTGATTGTGCGTCCCCCCCCCCCCGCCCGCCTGTGGGATCTATCTCGTCTCTCATCTGTACCCGTTTGCAGGCGCAGCTCACTGTCGGGGTGTGTACTGGCCCGCTTGCGTGGTTTCAAAAATACTGTTTACCGGCTCCACAGGCAGTCATCGGGACCATTGTCCGGCTGTGCGTTGTATCTTGCCCCGAGCGGTATCACCCTCTGAATATCCCTCCTTTTCAGATGCTTCGCCATGCGCGTCTGGCGATGTGAGTCCCTTCGGGGAGCCTTGAAACCCACCAATTGACTGTATCATAGTCAGCCAACGAAACTACTTTGTTACGGGTGCTGTGGTGCGTGTCCGGATCTGTGCTACTTTGACAACCCTGGCTCAGCTGCGGCTGCAGATTGTACTCGCGCTGGGAGAGCTGGGTATTGCCATCGGTACATACGTATTCAGTCACGTTCGTTCTTCATCACCGGCTTACATCTATCCTTGGACAGTATTCACGCTCAGATGGCAAGTCTCTCCCGCCGGCGCCGGTGGAATCACTCACAGACCTCTCCGCCAGCTTCGAAAATCCATTCATCAGTAACCTTCCGCGCCTAAAGGTGAGTCGCCTACCGCCCCGCTCTTGATACATGATACGAGCTGAAGACAATCCTCAGCTACTCGCCTCGTTCTCTCTCGGCACGGGAGTCGTCGCGGACGTGTTCACTGCCGCAGCACTATGTTTCTTCCTGCGCCGTTTCAGAACTGGGAGTAACCAAAGGTAAATCCGATGGACTCTCGGTGCGAATGAACCATTGAGCTTGGGACTTGCGCAGAGCAGACAATCTGGTCAACACACTCACGATTTATGCTATCAACACCGTAAGTGGTTTCGATTTCCTGGACGTCTGATGCTTGATCTCATTGAATTAGGGAGCGGTTCGTCTTTCACACAGGGCTGAATTCCAGTGACCTCATTGGCCAATATAGTTCACGGCGACGATCAGTCTTCTTACGCTCATTTTTGTAAGTCCACCTGGGCTTCGCGCCCACTTATAATTGCCCGAATTCACACACGCACCCACAGTACGACCGCAGCCCGGACACATTCCAATTCATTGCATTTTACTTCATCTTGAGCAAGCGTGGGTGTCCGAGCTCCCACTGCTTCACTAACTTACTGGTACTCATACTCAGTGTATCCAATCTCCTTCCTCTGCACGCTCAACACCCGAAAAATCATCCGCGGCAAGGGAACGGACCGTGAGCAGGGTCCCACGACGCGCGGATCAGAAACCAACAACAACCCTAACCACATGACGAGCAACGTGTCGAATCGGTTTTATCTCTCGAACGCCCCACGCCCCGAGTACCCGTTCCCGTGGAATGCGGGGTACCCCACCAGCGAGCCTATGACGTCTATTTCAAAGGTGTGTCCTCTCCCATCCCGATGTTGGACCAGATGATTGATTTGAGTTGAATTCGAAACAGGAATCTGACCTTGGCGTCCGCCATGAACTGCGGTCTGTCAGTTCGGATGCCGAAACGGTAGGGGTTCCGCGGTTTGCCAATCCCGTCGAGCATCCGTATGCCTATATGAGAGCGACATGATCACGTTAGGAGAGAGACAATTCTATTCAAACGGGGTACCGTAGTCATTTTGTATACTTCAGCACTCCTTGTATTTTCTAAATTCATTCGGACGGGGTTTTTAATTCTTTTGGAAGGTTCACGAGAAGTCCAATGTGATCTCCGTGGCCACGTAAGTTTTCCAACGCTCTGCGAAGTAGCTGGGACAGCTCACAATCACATCTTTATCCAGCAACCCTTCAGGAGCACTGGCACTTGCACGGCGGAACGAACACACAATCGACCGGACATTCGATGTCACAAACTAGGCTGGGCTGGGCGAGTCTCCCCTGTGAGTCAGGGCGAAGAGTTTGTTCATTCGACGTACCGAAGGCTCGCGAGCAACGACCGGAGAGGCTGCGTGGGCCACACTCTTCTCGTCTCCGTCAGTCAGGACCGGCCAACAGTGATTCGCACTCACGGCAAGGATAAGTGCGCTGACTGCTGAAATGAGGAGGTGGAACTGCATAGTCGGTAAGTTTGTATCTACAGGTCTCAACTAGGCGACTCAGGTTCATATAGGGTTAGGGTTACGACAGACGGCCTCCCGAATTCCAATTATTGCTTCAAACCGGGGGCCCGTATTGTGTGGGTGCCCAGACTTGACCGTAAGGCTTTGGCAACCGGGTGTCGCCCGTAATGAGTCGCGGGAATTAGCGGTACGCACCAGGAGTTCTGGCACACAAGGTTTTGTCCTTCTGATGACTCCTTCGTGAAAGTTTCAATACGCCAAGGAAAAAGAACAGTTGAAATTTCATGTCCAGCGGGACACGGGTCACTGACAGCGGAGTGCGCTCATTTTGATACTTCCGGGTCGCTCGGGTTGTTTCACCGTGGGCGACCCTTGGAATAATGGACCAGAATTCAGGAGCCCGAGCTATTACGAAGTGTGAGGACCCCCATGGAGAGAACTCAATAGATTCCAACAGATAAAAGTCTATGGCTACGCCGCCCTAAATCCTACTTCAAACTTCCCGAGTTCCACCCATCAGCATCATGAAGGGCCTACAGAAACTACCGCACTGCTGCCGCAGCGGTAGTTGAGGTAGTGGTGCGGCATGCAGCTGCGGTAGGTAAATTCACAGCAAGCTGTTGTATATGGTCGAAGACTTCCCTAAGCATGTTGAGCTGTCGTACGTTAAGCCATTGTATCTGGAGTCGCGAAGAACCTGTAATTGAGCCTGTTTCATCTGATTTTGAACTTGGATTTAGGAGTTGGAGCCTGTCCTCTGCATGAGTCACCTATCAAGGTAAAAGTATTGTATCTGGAGTCCCACAGAACCCCAAATCGAACAGAGATCATCCAAATTTTCAAGTATACTTACATACTTAAATCGGTCCAGTGCGGCACCTTGCGGTCAACTGCGGCAAAGTACCACTTACAGTGCGGCAGCTGAACGAAAAAGTCGCGGCAAATTTTTGGAAGCTGCGGTAAAGCGGTAACTGCCGCACCGCAGTGCGGCACCTAAGCGTCGTGACAGTGCGGCAGTGTGACAATTCAGCAGTAGTTGTAAACTACCGCACTTTGCTCTAAATTTTTTCCTCTCGAGACATGGACACCCTTGGATGGATGGTTTGTTCTCATCCAAGCTTCCGTTGACCGTTGATGTATGTGCTCAAAACCTACTATAGAAATCAACCAACTCGAAACAACAAGACTAGATGAGTCTCGATACAGACGAATCTATATCTAAACAACCCAATCACGAAGCTCCGGGGCGAGTGACAACTATATTGACAGCAGGCGAAGGCGAGTATAAGTCCCTAGTACAGGGCCTTATGAAAGGTTGTAGGGAATACTGTGATATTGTCTCGATATGATTGGTCGAGTTTTGTATTGCGAATCAAAATCCTTGATATGAACCAAGGATGGCGATTCTAAAGCGTTTTGTAGATTTTAAAGCTTCACAGCTAACACAAAAGATAGATTGAGTTTGGCTAAAGCCGGGTTTTTGCAATAAAGCAGGTATTTGGGTCTCTCGATCCCTTTTACACTGGTATCTGAAGACGACAGCGACCGATACAACACGGATTTCACAAATTCCAACAATTCCTGAACCAATTCCTGACACTGAACACACAACCAGACCCTAACTGACACACAAACCGTACCAAGCCGTAGCAAGCCTTCCAAAGCTGCCACTGAGCTGAAACCCTAGTCACAATCCAACTTGCACTCGAACCAAACTATGCTTCAAACTCAATTCACACAACGGGAGCCAACAAAACAACAATTTAGATTTTCAAGGGCGATTGCTAAGCTACGCAATGCACCTTCGAAAGCCTCGGACAAATCCCTTAGTCGCAGCTGGTAGCTTGCTAGTGGGGGAAGTATCCGCTGCCCTCTTGGGTAACACTCTATCTACTTTATACATGTCCGGGAATCATATGATAGTACAAATGAATGGCGCAATAATGATGAATCTCCCACGTATCCTGAATAGAAACGACCTGATTGGTTGATCTGGCACTGGTGCTCAGTCAGCCAGAGCGCCAAGCCATGATTCAGCATGTTATCTCGTGATTCCATCGCTGATCCATGACTCCGACAGTTTGGATATCTTGTATCCCTTCTTCCCCTCCAGAGTATGGCCTCAAAACGTACTCCCACGTGTTGTAGGTCTCGAACGATACCCATATCTCCCACTCTTGGTCTCAGATACCAGCAGATACTTGACTAAAAGTCCGTATCCGAGCCGGAATCCACTTGTTCCAGCTACTACGTCACTTCCATCGGACCCGTCTCGGCGGTCTGCTCATGTTTCAGGTCATTCGGCCGACTTGTCCATCATTCCGTGAACTCCCGAACCTCCGAATTGCACTTGCACCAAGGTTCGAACTGCTGACAATCGTACAACGGTTAAGAACTGTTTAATTGGTGTATCCCATTGGTAAGGCAGGTATCCACACCTCCTACGTGTTTCGGAGTGAGTCCATCAGTCGTATCCAGGTAAATACCCTTCAACCTGTACAGTACTCTAAAGTATCCACCGTACTGACTGTCTCTGGGCTCGACATCAGCTCTCATATTGAGATCATATAGTATGGAAACCACATCTGAAATGGTGCAAAAAGCGTGTTTTCAAGGGCAGTCAAATTCCATGCTCATCACCGTTTCCGAGTGCGAAAGTTCAAACAGGAGATAAATCAATTTTTAAGTAAATGTGTCGAACAAAGTGGCAGCTGTTCGGAGGGCGTAACTCCCTCGGGGCACCCAGATAGTCAATTTTGCGATGGTTTAGACAAATCGTACGCTCGGAGCATCAGTTGCGGCAGTGTCGCGGCACCTGCTTTCGAGCAAAAGGCCTGTATGACTTGGTGTCACCGACCCAGTCAATTTCAAGTTTATCTCCTTGCGCATTCAATGTTGCACGGCGAATCGGCTTTGCCTTTTGCCTGATCGACAAGTACTGGAGCGTGACCCAATATCTGAGCCACAGGAGGGTGGCAAATGAGCGGAATGAACTCACCAGGCCATCTTCAACCGCAGCTCTAGACTCTCCAGGCCAATATTCTGAACTTTGAACTGGATCAGGATGAATCACAGAGGCCGATGGAAGACCGAAGATTTGTGAGCGTGGTCCGCCGGGACCAGAACTATCTCGGCGATGGTGGTGGTTCAAGACAAGGAGCGCGCACCAAACAAGGTCACGCAACGCGAATGCACAAATTGAAATCAGTTCCGAGCTGCTGACTACTCTCGGAGGCATTGGTAGTCAGAAGGCATCCGGTAGCTTCCCCACAAACCATTTGCACGCATTTTGGTGGCCCTTCATCGTTCGAAACAGGCTCGACTTACTAGTACCCACTTTAGCCGATGTTCATTAAAATTGGTTTAACTCGCAACCCACTTGCCTTTTTCAAAAACGGACACCAGTGAAAGAGTCCTCAGGTAGTAGGCTACAAATTCAGCCGTTAATCTCATTTTAAGTTTGGTAGTGACACTGCGGTAGTGTGACATCACTGCGGCACCACGCGGTTCAGTGCGGTAGCTGCTGCGGCAAAAGTGCGGCAGTGCGGCAGTTTCTGTAAGCCCCATCATGAACGATTCTATTCAAGCGGGGAGTGGGAAGTCAATGTTTTTCTTTTTACATTTATCGTAGTCATTTCGTATACTTCAGCACTCCTTGTATTTTCTAGATTCCCTCGGAGGTGATTTGTAATTCTTTGGGAGGTTCACTAGGCAGCTCACTTTGATTTCCGCGCAACAGGGTTTTACACGTATGTAACGAACGCTTGGCTGGGACAGTCACAGCTCACAATTCATTTATAAACCCTTCAGGAGCATTTGCACTCGCACGGCGGAACAAACACACAATTGCCCAAACACAACATGTCGCAGATGGGCTGTTGGGCGAGTTTCCGGTGTGAGTCAGGTAGAAGAGCTTGGTGATTCGACGTACTGAAGGCGCACGAGCAACGGCCGGAGAGGCTGCGTGGACAACACTCTACTCGTCTCCGTTAGTCATGCAGCGATAAATATTCATTAGCCCTCACAGTAAGGATAAGTGCGCTGACGGCTGAAATGAGGAGGTGTGCCCGCATGGTTTGGAACTTTGTATCGACGGTCTCAAGCAGGCCGCTCAGTTTTATTGAGGGTCAGGGCTACGACAGACGTCATCCCGAATTCCACAGGGTGCCTAGACTTGCGCGTAGGGCTTCGGTTACTGGGTGTCGCCCGCATTAAGTCGCAGGAGTTGATGGCGGGAATTGGCGCTCCGCACCGTAAGTCTTTGCCACACAAAGTTTTGCTTTTCATGCAGCACAGAAAGGAAAACTCGTCTTTCACTTCGTCGCCTGGTGACAGCGATCGATCTGCTTCGTGAACGTTTCAACACGCGAATGAAAGGGAAAGTTGATGTCCAGCGGGACCCGGGAGACTGACAGCGGAGTGGGCCCACTTTGATGCTTCCGGGTCGCTCGGGTTGTTTCACCGTGGGCGGACCTTGGAATAGAATAGACCAGAATTCAGGAGCCCGAGTTATTGCGAAGTCTGAGGACCCCCATGGAGAGAACTCAATAGATTCCAACAGATAAAAAGCTATGGCTGCGCCGCCCTAAATCCCACCTGCCTCCCCACCTATCAGCATCATGAGACTCACCCTGCAAATCGTAACAGCCGTTGGCGCTCTTTTCCTCATCTCAATCGTGAGCTTCCACCTTATTATCTTCGTCAATTCCCATCTCATGAACTGTATGTAGCCGACGGTCACCGCCATCACGGTACGCCACGCCGCGCATGGTACTTATTCCGCTGAGCGCTGAACCACATTCGCAGCGTATTCCCGGCGGGTGTGACCTTGCATGCGACCCACCTTGTAGATTCACCGAGCCGTGCTCGTGCACTTGCCCGAGTAATGCGGCCTGACGCGCTGGGATGATCGGATACGGAGAGTTTGACACGGTTGAATCTATTGTGGCAGTGTCTCAGGGTTCTTTATTAGCAACTTTGAATACATGACAAGGTTATTCAGATGTTGGCAAATCGTGAATTGTGATTCCTACCTCCTCTTGACAACCATGTGCGAACTCCGAATACCGCTAGTGAATCTGTGGCTGACGCTGGCCGTCCGAGCCTGTCTGTACCTCAATATAGCCATGTGAGGTGGGCGGCGACAGCGTATAAAGCAGCGTCAGTCCTGTTCCACACATACAAACGAGCGAGAAATGAAGTTCAACGCTAAAGTCACCCTCACACATCTCCTCATTCCAGCCCTGGGCGCACTCCTCCTGGCTGCAAGTCCTATCCCACCCCTCCCATGCACCTTCAGCTCACTTTTATGTAGGGCTTCGTCAACGCAGCGGCGTCCCCTGCTCTGATTCGTGAGGTACGTCCGTCCGCTGGACGCGGCAACTATTCCGAATGTTGACGTTGAATTCTAGCCGGGGAGAATCACATGCGATATAGCCTGCTTGGATGACTGCACTTTCGTTCCTCCGTGTTCGTGCAAATGTTCCAGACCGGCCATCTGAGTGGTCGGTTTCGAGGGCAAGGAGAGTGGGAGTACTTATGGGTGTAAATTGATGAGTGTCTGTAAATCGATTTTCTTGGCTGACGTGCCCAGCCATGGACATAAGATTTGAGTATCATGTGGCTCTCCACCCGATGTCTGTTTTGGACGGGCGGTGTCTTGGATAGCCTCTGGACTCTGGAGTAATGAAATGGGCGGAGGCTGGAGCTCACATGCGAATAGAGCGGAGCCGGAAAGGCTGCAATAAGTAGCCTCCTTGGATCCCTGGGTGTTTACGCGTGTGGCACTTTGGTGGCACTTGTGAGCGAGAAGTTACGATCGGGTTGATAGCGATCAGATGATGTCCCACGGTCGCACTGCATCGGTTGGTATTGCATCTTCAAATAGGCATAGTAAAACGAGATTTGCAGCGTTTCGATACATTGGGAGCGGTACGATAGCCATCCGCCGCGGCCAGTGGCTGAATCAAAAATGTAGTGTTGATTCAGTGCGGGACTCACCAAGTGATGATGTTTATACGTGCTATACCGAGTCCAGAGTCCGACGGCGACGGCGGATGTTGAACATAAAGAACGGTACCGTTGGACAATACCCAACCAGACTAGCATTCAGGAACGTTCCGAACGGCGGCATAGAACTCACACATCCCGGGGATTTGATGCCCGAGGTCTGACCAGATCTAAGCCACCCCAACGGCATTTAGACAGGCTCGTGAACCTGTATAGTCAGGTCCCCTGATTTCCAGTGATTGCGCCGTGATGACGGGGCTTCTTTCCCGGTGATCACATCAGTACAGACAGTAATTTCCCACGGTTCGATTCAACTATTGGCTTCATCACACCGGGGGAAATGTGTATACGGCGTACGCACCCGACTTCAATCGCTATCCGCAGCAGTTTCTGTACTTGTGCCAATGATACCCATCCTCCGTCGCGAAAGGGATAAATGAATCAACATTTAGTTACGGGACCTGGACTCACTAGTCATGATGTGGGCATGCAATTTTAAGACGGCACAGTACATGCCCGGGGCGCAGGGCAATTTGGTTTCCCTTGCGCTGACAACGGCGCGGACCTGAAACAAACGGGCCCGATCCACAATTCAATTGAACACGGAAGCGCAGAGGAAGTTGCAGTTCAATTATGCTGATCCATAAACATATATGGGTCTGGCCAGCGAGTAGCCTCGGAGACCCGTTGACGGAGAAGTTAGAACTCGGGTATCGACTGACGAAAGGTCCCGTTCTCAAATAAAAGCCCAGACGACCGCTTCCTTGACCACCCACAATGAAATTTTTCTCTCCATCGACCCTTCTCAGCACCGCCCTTCTCATCCTTGTGGTGGGTTTTGTACCATAATACCGAGAAAGAACTGACCAGATGGATGAATACACAGCCCATCGTCGGTGCCAACCCCGCCCCGGTATGGCTTTGAAGCCACAATTCTCCCGTCCTTGGGTCAAGTCACTGACAATTTGATCGCAGGCCGGCGCTATCTGCGCTCTGGCATGTGAGGCGCCCTGCACTTTTACGCCGCCGTGCGGCTGCTCGTGCTAGATACATATAGCGTTCTGAGTGATCCGGGATATGATTACACCCATGGAATCGGCAAGGAAACCGATTGCTACTTTTGACCGAACTGAGATCTCGCTGCCACCGCGTCCAATCGATTCAGGACCAGGTTGAACCGGGTGGAAGTGATTTTTCTTTTCCTTCTTCCTCGACAAGGATGCCGTTGCAGAAGAATGCCTTTTGGCATTCGACAAACGAACCGAATCTCAGGACCCAGTGTGTCTGCGGTGACCAGACTTGATGCGTGTCTGCATGGGAGGAGCCCGTGAGCATCGTCGAACGAGTTGCCTGAAACTTCACTGAAAGCAATTGATGAGTTGATTATGTAACCCATCAGATCCGCTAATTGGGCACTCGGAACGCCAAGACGAGAGTTGAATCAAGCAACCTTAACGTCGTCCGCAGCCAGAGTGTGTCAGCGGTACTTAGTGAGAAACTCCTTGGCCTCCAGTATTTAAAACGCGCCCCGTTCGACCCGGGACCTTGGAATTGGGCGAGTCCAACATTTTTATTTCGCCGAATTGCGATGAATGATTGCCGCATCGCAATTCGCCGATTGTCAAACTCGAAAAGATCATGACGGCTGAGATGGTAGACCGACGTCGTGTCGAACAGTGCGCGCACGAAATCACCACCAGCGCTCGGTCAGAACCGTTCGCTCCGGGCTCCATGTATACATACTTAGATAGCGGAGTGAGGACAATTTTGTCTTTCTCTTTGGGAATATTGAGCCCACGACATCTCTCGAGTGCCAGTCCCTAGTGGATTACCAGTGCGTGCGCTAACTAGGCACGGTCCGCGGCGTGCGCCCGTTCGACTCGGCGACGGTCCCGTATGGCCCTGGCAACTCCTGCTTTTTTTTTTTTTTGGGGGGGGGGGGGGGGGGGGGCGGACGGATCATCCTTTCCCCTAAACTCCTACTCCCTCATGGTTTACCCGACACACAGCCGCCGGTGAGACTGGTTTCATCCCTCCGTGCCTCTGTGTTCGGCCAGTGTAGTCAACTCTGCACGATCAGCAGATGCCCGCAGAGCTTCGAGAAACAAAATGAATAATTTAAAGCAAAGTACAGCTGGCAAAATGTCGACATATGTAGACCGACGAAAAAGGGGATGGTACACCTAGTAAGGACAGACTGATGCTAAATAAGTATGTATTCATTGGATCGTGAGGGATTATCACCTGAGACCGAAGACAATGCGAAGTGAAAGAAGGGTTGCCAGGCAGCGTACTGAAATCACCGATAGGAAGACGGGCCAATAGTGACTCCGGGCGTGGGGACGAAGACGATGGAGGTGATGACGGCCTGTGCGAAGTTCGTTAGTATCTAACACAAAACACAAGTGAGAGGTACGCACCCAAACGAATTTCCTGCAGCGCTTGACCCGACGTGTGCTCTTCGACGTACGGCGCAGTGGTCGAGCACCAGGTGGGTGGAAGAACGTCGACTGGGAAGGCATCATACAGCCTTCAACGCCGGCCGGGGTAACCGTCTCCGCCGAGTCAACCGTGTCCATGCTTTCGTCAGAGGACACGGACGCGAGGGACATGCAAGACTGGTTGCGCTGCGTGAATTCACTGAGGGAGATGGACAGCGAGGAGGATTTGCGCTGAAGGAGGGGGGCTGCGGACAGCGTCGATTGACGGCGGTCTACCGAGCTCGCGGGAGGCGTCGGGGGCGTGACAAATTCGAAGGTGCACCCCATTGCGGTGTGCCGACGGAGGCTGCGACGCCGCGCGGTGCGCACGACGGAGGCCCGAAGGCTTTCGAACGGGCGTCCGAATACCTTGGAAGAGGCGCTCACGACTGAGGCACGGCGGGAGGGGGGCATTTTGAAGACACGGGGAGGGTGTTTGGAGTTTTTATAGGTCGATTGCGGAGGATGAGACTCTTGCTGCCAATTGCCAGTTTCGGGGAGCTCGTACAGCCTTGTTTTTTGAAATTCGGAAATTTGAGATCCTCATGTGCCTGTTTCGCCAGGCTTAGGCGCCTTCGAATCCTGCTTTCCGCTCCAACGAGTTTTGTGCACAGAAGGGATGGGACCCACTCACAGAGTGGTGCACACTAAGTAGGCCCAAGAGTGTCCGTTGCCCATATACTCCTTTTGATCGACAAATGCAGTGCACGTTTCATTCACCGCCCAGCACCGAATTCGTGTAGTGGAATTGCAAATGGCAAATCGTCTGTCCTGGTTGCCAGACTGTATTTTGTCAATTATCACACTTTGTCCTGTTTGAGTTCCAATTCCGTTTGATGTGGGGTGATCACAGGTGTTGATCCGGGTATGATCTCGTGTGATGGGCATCCATGGGCATCGTACGAAACTGAGTGTGAAGCGCCGTGTGTCCGAGCTGGCCCTGCGAGTGCAGCTTCTAGCAGCCAGATGCTCAGTCTATGTTAGTTTGACGTAGGCCAAGCGCGCCGGCTGTCTGTGAGCAAGCTCAAAAGTCTGTTGAGAATTCATTTTTTGTCCATGTTCACAATTTTCGCACACGGATCTCAGTACGCGCAGTGGCAACTTCCAGTCGGCGGCCTGAATGGGCGGAACATTATCTGTCAATTGGTCCAGTAATGATACTTACAGTCCTCGAAGACGTTCCGTCACGCCGGAGTTCGATTCCTCTCGAGGGTCATAGGAGGCGGTGGCCGAGACGTGTTTTTTGTTGCTCATGGGCATACATAGATGGCAATGAGTTCAGTCTTTAGCTGTCTATCGCTACTTGGTACACAAACGTACTACTTGAGCCACCGTTGGTGAGTCTCGGAACGTATCACCACATCATCTGAGTCTCAAACGCCTCTAGTGTGAGCTATTGTATTGGGTTAGATAATAGAATCCAGGACAATGGGTACAACAAATAATTAGCTTCGACTCCACCGTCCGTGTTTCTCGGTTTCTTTGTTTTTCTCACTCGGTACAAGCTCCCAACATAAGCCATGATATCAAACAATGATACGCTTCTACCAAAGACAGGACTGAAAACGCATAAAGATAACTACCACAGAGATACCGCTCAAGCAAAACTGGAAAAGTCACAGCCCTCGCCATCATCATCACAATCACCGTCGGTGAGCGGGCTCTGAACACTAGATCGAAGAGTAAGCATAAGAAAACACATCGACAAGTTTTGGTACACACATCTGCGGCACGGTGAGAGCAGCCCCGGGCGCCGTAGCAAGGTTAGGGAACATCGTAGTCGCACACGCCTGCTCCACATCCGCATGCGTCAACCCAGGGGGGAACACCGACTGAGCGTTCGCCGCAGCCAACGGCGGGGGCGTCGGAATCACATCACTGCAATCCACCATCTTGGAGACGTCTTGGCCGAGGAGCCCCATCTTGAGGAATGCCGCCTGGAATGAAGACGCCATGTGAGCTTGATTGTTCACGTTTGCCTGCCAGAGACAGTTGGTCGCCGTGTCGCGGGCGAGGAGATGGTCGGATTGAAGGCGGATCTCGCCGGCAATGGCGGACATGACTTCGCCCTGGTTGCCTGAGCTGCCGGGGAAGAGGGTGCCGCGGAGTTGGGTCTCGACAAAGAATTGCGTGTCGAAGATCGAGGGGGTCGAGTCGAAGGGGAGGCCAGACAGGGTGGGGTCGACGTCGTCTGCACCGGCGATGGAGTGGCTGTTGTTGTTGTAGACCATGAGCAGAGTTATATTGCAGTAGAATCGACGTACGATGCGAGGAGTGCAACGGTGTCGGCTGCGGTGAGACCAGCATCGGCCATACGCGCCAGGATGACATCAACGTTCTGGAAAGCTGTTCCTCATTCAGTCCGTGTAGACAACGAGATATAAAAGCACTCACGCTCGGGGACAGTACCGTCGGGCGCGGGCGCAGTAGCATCGACACGGCCGAACATGAAGGGCGGCTGGAGAATTCCGGGGCTAAAACACCGTCTCATTGAAATGCAGCCGGAGGGACCCGACGAAAAACGTACCACTTGGTCAAACTGACGGTCGCGGCAAATTGGATAAAGTCGGCCACAGAAATGTTGTCTGCAAATATTTTAATTCACGTCGGCGTCAAACAAGAGCCACTAACGCTTCTTAATGAAAGGCACCTCGAGGTTGAAGGCGTCGGCGATACCAAGATTGGCGTCGAACCCAAGCTCAGTCTCGCCAAAGAGGAAGATGGAGCCGTCTGCGCCAGTACTAACACCGCAGTCGTGAGCTCGCAAAGCAAGGAACCACAAAGATTTCTTACCCGAAACTCTTCTGCGTCGTCGAGAAACCGATAGCATCGTGGAAGGCCACACGCAGCGCTGTGTGGGAGGCGTCCGAACAGGTGTCACCAGCGAACATGTTGGTCTGGATGTCTTCGAGGACGGGGAAGAGTGCACAACAGGCTGCGTTGGCGGTCTGCTGCCCAGCGGCACAAGTAACACGACGTTGAAGAGCCGCTGAAAACCCGGGTGAGCCTCGAGAGTAACGGAGAAAGAATGACCGAACCGCCGTAGACAGACGCAAGACCCGCAAGGAAGACGAAAGTTGCAGACAACATGGGGTAGACCGGGGGCTCGACGGCAGAGGAGGTAGGCAGAGGACTGGGTGAGGTGAAGCCTGAGGATGTGGCTCAAACGTAGAGGGAATTTATACCTTCAAGGTTCAGCTGGGAATGCAGGCTGTTTTCTTTCCTGAGCTGGGAATGTATCCAGTACGTCGTCACCGAGGTCGCAGGAGCGTGGCTGTCGCAAAGGCTCAACCACCACTAACCTGCGGGTCCGACGCATTGGTAAACCGGCGCTATTTGTTTGTTATAGCACGGATAACGGGGAGAGCCCGACGTAGTGGGTTGAAAAAGATATCTTTGTTCTATGTCGTCGGGAAACTATAGGCACAAGGTTACCGGAGCTTCCGAGTGATGTCTATTCTTGGCCAGCGCATGGCAATCCGTGTATCTTTGGGCGCGAATATAAAAAGAACGTAAACTTGGGTCGGATTCCCAAGGACGATAGTGGACTTGCTTTCTGGATACCCGAGCGACCCAAAGGACTGGATGATCGTGTACATTTTGCGACTACTTGGGAAGTAGCAGACCTTGAGTACTAGTTCAGTCGATTTTCATTATGGGCAAATGTGCTGTCCGGGAGTTGCGACACTCTCAGGCCCGTTGAGCGGGACCGAGCTCTTCGTCTGTCATTCTGAGGAGCTGATTTCGAGGATACGGAGCAGAGAACCAGGAAGACGGTGGCGACGATGGAGTGGGAGCTTGGGTCGGGCACAGTGAAGCCTGAACGAGACGGTGGAGCGCAACGGAATCCTCTACCAAGAGCGGCCGGCCGGCATGAGGTGATCTTGGTACACCGCCAAAGTGCCGTCAGGCGATCACCAGATGAGACCATCAGCTGGTGATCACCAAACACGGCAGCTGTCAAAACCTGTCGGCAACATGGAATCCACCTGCACCGTGCAGGTGGAATTTCTGGCTGGAGGGCACAGATACTGAGATAGCCATGCTGGCCCCTGGGGGTGGCTCCACATGTTAACACAAGGGCACGCATTGATGTCCATTGTATATGTATGAATCACCTTTGGGACACATCCCTTCAAATTAGAAGGGACATATGAGGGGGGTGTCCTTTCTAATTTGAAGGGATTTAGCGATTTTCCCCTAGATGCAATAAAGGCCGCAATAAAGGTTGCAATAAAGCTGCAAATTCTACTAAGTTAGAGATATAGAGTTGGTCATATTGCAAAGGTAGTGTATGTTGCAATAAAGTTGACCTCATTGCGCGCAAGGTACTGCCACCCGCCCCCGCCCCCCGCCACCTTATGTAATCACTTGTCTCCTGCGTTTTACGAGAACAGCGCGTGTTGAAAAAAATGAATACATAATACACATTGATTTTGCGGTAGAAAGTATGTCATTAGCGTTCGTGGGCGCTTGGAGGAGTAATCGGTTCCAGCGCGTTCAGCGCCGCCGGCTACACGTACCCGCCTTCCGTGCCCTCTGCCCAGCCGCCACGCCCGCTCACGGCACCTACCCTTCGTGATTGTTACACACCCGCACACGTTCACTTCCCGCCCTCTGCGCGCTACCCGCCTGGCCTCTGCGATGGATACACACCTCAATATGTCCTCCACATCCACCACATGGTGCCCATCAACGGCGCCCGTCGTTCTCCCTCTGCCCTTGCTGCCCACCGGGTGCATACCGCGTCAATGCTGCAGCACGGATGTGCGTGGAGTGGAAGACGGCAAAAGTCGCAACCGGTGTTTTGGGTGTACATAGATGGAATGCGATGGTGATGGTGTGCATCTGAGGATCAAAGGGTATATGCCAACGCGGGTTGGGAGTTCCAGAGGGCGGATCTCTTCCCGGCGGTTTATGGCTTGCCCAAACGATGAAAAGAGAAACGAGGATGCGACAGAGAGGACCAAAGACCATCCCTTGCAGGAAAGCTGCGGAGCGTTTCGATGGAGCGTATCGGGGACAGAGCCTAGTCGCTAGTGGTAGACGGGATGCATCAGTCAGGGGAGTCGCTGCCACGTAGTCATCGCCATGGCTCGGAGGTAAGGCCTGGGTGCAGTGCACAAGCCACTGAAGGTGTGAGGAAAGGAAGCCTCACTGCTGCCAGGTCTATCAGCGAGGAATGACCTACGTGGAGAGACAAGCGACGCACCAGCATCCCGATTCCCAATCCGATTATCTCAGTAAATGCACCATACGCCCGGCCGTGAGTGAAGGGTGAGCCGTTAGGATGTCTTCCGCATCGATAAGCGGCAATTGGTGGGTGCGGATGTCGTCGAAGAAAGGGCATGGGTGAGGGAGATGGAAGTCGGGGAAGGAGAGTTGGGCGATCACATGACTGATCAACAACACTCAACTGCATGAGGAATTGACATCGTCGTTCATCCACCACCTATGGCACGAACTAATCGTCTGTAAATCAATTTAGAGCTATTGTTGCATCGCCCCATGTAGATGATACTCACCTATGCCTTCAAAACTCCCGCTGCAAAGTTAATTTCGTGCTCGACAGTCCACTCAAGGTCCACTACTGTGTGCGTTCGGGAAATCCTGGGCCTTATCACCAGTAAGGTTGACTGATACCCTCCTTCAATGAATTAAGAACAGCTGAGAATGCATTGGAGATGCTTTTCTGGTAACTGCAATTCACTCGGCAACCCACATAGCTTCGTTGGCAATCCTTAAGGCTCCAACCGTTCTGTTTCCGTTTGTGATTTTCGGAAAACAAAATGGAAACGGAAAGAAACCGTTTCCAAACCGTTTGAAACGGTTTGCGAACAGTTAATTTTTGACCACCTTTTCAGAGTGTCGAGAGTGGCTCCAGGATGCTCATGGAGCGTAGGTGTGTACATGTAGAGGGAACCACTCTGGGAGGCATCGAGGCCGGTCTGATGCCCAGACGAGCCGCTGACTTGACAATTGGTCGGTTAACATCAATTCGGCGAAGCAGCTGCCGAGAGCTCTGGGTTTGATTCCATAGTTTGTGAGTGGCTTGAATTTTGCAACATTGAAGGAAATGCCAAGAAAGTGCTTCCCCAAAGTGCACAGGCCTGCTAGGAGACGGGGAGTGGCAATCATGCGGCTGGTTCCGAGTCTCCACAGGGGTGCCGACACAAACCGTTTCCAAACCGTTTGTGAAACTGTTTCCCCAACCCGGTGTTAGACGCGGACGCGATACGTTGCTGACCTACATGGGTGTTTGGAGGTGTTTACTCCGCGGCGTGATAACCGATTGGCAAGCCATCATTGCCCTCACTCGTCTTACCACTTCTGGTCGCGTGTGAGGGTATGTGGTCTCGCCTCTCGTTCTCTCTCACTGCTGACCGTAGTTTAGTCAATAGTTACTCACACTACGGTACAGGTGAATAGACTCATCTTACCACTTCTGGTCGCGTGTGAGGTCAATAGTTACTCACACTACGGTACAGCGTCCTACACCCGGCAAACAAAACGGAAATAAAAACCGTTTTTTCGGGGGAAACAGTTTTCGAACGGAAATAGTTGGAGCCTTAGCAATCCTACTCGAGAGGAGTTTCCCAATCTTGCTTCTCATGGTGTTTGGATGGGTCAGAACTCACCCCACTCAAGGTTTCAACCCGGTGTGCCCCCGGCATAGGTCATGAAATTGTATGTACCGTTTCCAAGAAATCACCCCGAGTAGAAGGAGTACGGGCCTTCAGGGATCCGATTTTCCACGGAATGGCTTCTTGCCATGCACCATCTACCGAATTGACTTCATTTTGCGCTGAGGTGTGACCTTTGAGGCCACAATTGGTGTAGCATTGATGAGCTTGCGAAAGCAATGCTGATTCTTGTGACAGCGGAGTAACACATGATCGGTGATCCGCACCTTCTGTCTCACACCACGACCATCTGCCAGCACTTCGTGCGATGCAGCGCATACGTCGACGAATCCATCCTCCAAGATCTCCACAACCTTTCTCTGACTGCATATACTCCACTTTGTCTCGCTTCCTCCGCTGGGAACGACTTTTTTACCCCGTTTCTTTCTGGATACACTTTCTTCACCCGGACTTTGTCTTTTCATTGGGACTTGGTAGATGAGTGGCGGCTGAGCCTAAGGGGAGTTTTAAAGGTCCTATGACCCTCTATCTGTGCCGTCATCCGCGTTCTCTCTTCACTACGAGGCTGTACGAGCCCTGTACGCCATCGCGGCTATCAACTTGTCATCCATTCCGTCGCTTGCTATGGAATTGTGCTATACATCCTCAGCTATCGGTTGAACTCATTCCGCTTGGCTGCCAATGTTGGCCTCAAACTCTGGTCTACAACACACCTATGCTCTCAGACGTGCTGTCCGTTTTCTCCTTCCTGGGCATCGAATTCCCTTTCATTCATATGCCTCTATGCCCTTGAGCGCTGGAGTGCGTCATTCCTCCGCCATCGAATGCGTCGAGTTTCCGGGCGTCAAGTTCCCACTCCTCGTGTGTCTATGCCCTTGAGCGCTGGACCGCTTTCATTCTCCGCTATCGAACGCGTCGATTTTCTGGGCATAGAGTTCCCATTCATTCACATGTGTCCATGCCCTCGAGCGCTGAATTGCCTCACTCCTCCACTATCAAATGTGTTCATTTCCTGGGCATCGAGTTCCCATTGCTTCGTATACATCTATGCCCTCTAGCGCTGGATGGGCTCATTTCTCCGCGTTTGAACGCGTCAATTTGATGGGCATCAATTGCTTCATTCCTCCGCCATCGGAAACATTGCCCTTTTGTTCTTTCTGGACATTGTATAGGCATCCCCGTCCTCAAGAGTAACGAACAGGGCAGTCCTTTGGCTACAAATCTGGGTCTTTCGGAACGGTTACAACTTCGACTTGACAACAGATACAAAATGTCGAATTAACCAACCAGTGTTCAACTCTGGCTTGCTGCGTTACCCTCTGCTCTGAGCCAACTCCTTTGACCGCGGCAAGACGACCGGATTTGGTATTGTCTGATCTTGGATTTCAAGTTCTGCACTGACGGCAACACCCTGTTACCCATGTTCCGACACATCAACGGCAAGTTTACTCTGCACTCCCTGGTTTAGCTTGGGCCTCCGTTGTGGAAAGCATCACTTTTATTATCCCTAGGCCATCGAGTGCCCCTTCGGAGCATGCATCCATGTCCTCAAGCGCTGGATTACCATGTAGCTCTATTTGCTTTCGAAAGCGGCGAGCTGGCTCCTTCACTGAATTTTTCTTGAATACACATCGATGTCATTCAGTGATGGGTGTCTTGTACTTCGTCATCAAAGACGCGCTTTGCCATCGACGGCATTTTGGTTTGAACTTTGTCATTGCAGACACTCTCTGCCATCGAAGGCATCCCATCTCCCATCCACGTATGTTTGATCACTGGAATTCTTGTTCCCGCCATCGAAGGCATTCACATCCCTATCCTTCAGTACTCCAGTTAGTCAAACTTGTCATCGTGAACTCTCTGCCATCGCAGGCATTTCGTTTCCATATCCTCAAGGCTTAGTTTGCTTGATGTAACTGCATTCATGTCTCGGTACTGCTAGCCTCGTCCCGGATCGTCGCAATATCCTGGATATGTAGTTATCCACACTCTACCCTTCAATCACGCCTCGTCGTCTCTCTGTCGTTATCGAGGGTGTACCCTACTTGCCTTGTGCTATCGAAAGCATCCTCCTGTACCTTTGCGACCGTCGTCTTAAGCTATCATGAGCAACCTTTTCGCCGCCATCAAGAGCGTGCCTTCATTCTATCAAATCAATGACTTCCGCCGTGATCGAAATTGTGCACTCATTCATTCATTCAAAGGGATGCTTCACTCCTTCGGGCATCACTGGGAGTGATTACGGCTTGGGAACGAATTAGAGTAAACTCTTATTTCAGATCGGCTTCATTGACCCTCGCACAACGGATAGATATGAGACTGATTATTGCCCTGATTTACGATGTAGGTTCTACACTCACGCGAATACCGGATTTCCCACATTTCGACGCTTCTTCTGCTATCAAAGCATTGAGTTCCGCTATCGAAAGCAGCTACCTTCAACCCTCCTAGGCCATCGAGAGCCCCTTTTGTGTCAAGCGCTTGATTGCCCTATAGCTCTGTACGCAAACGAAAGTCCTGTCCCACTATCGTCGAAAGTGTCGAGTTCACTCCCTCCTTGACTTACTACTTGTTGCCATCGACGGCATTCTACTTTTGCATGTCGCAATTCCTGGTCCTCAAGCGCCGGATGTTTGTTTTCGTCATCGGAGACGCTATTGGGATCAAATATATTATTTATCTCATACTCGAGCAGGCGGTGGCTCCTAGTCTGAATATCCGGACGCGCTCTCTGATGGCTATTGGAATTCGTGTACATTAACAATGCGGGCGCTTCCTTCACTTAATTCTCGGAACGACGGTCGACTACGTTGCGCTGTCGGATGCGCCATATTCCATTCGCTCGAGGTGTATGCACGCCGACGTCTGGGCAGAACCTTTTCTTTGACTCTTCGGCTTATTCGCGATCGGGCAAGCAACGTTCTGTACTGCCTATTATGCCTTGTAGGCATTCGTTGGGTCTCCGTTATGCCTTCAAATATAGTGTCTGTTCATCCAACCACTTCTTTGGCAGTTCGTACTTGTAGCCCACTGCAAGGCCACTGTGAGGTATGCACTCGCGATCAAGTTGTCGTCGACTGCCCCATCAACTCAGAGGGCAGGTTCGAACCCTCGCGAACACGCTCATTAAACATCCGGCCTCCTCGTATACGGCCTACATGATTGGAGCACCTCAACCAAGATTTCGTTGCCATGGGCGGGTCGAACATTGACTGGCGCTCCATGCTCATTGCTTTCTGCTTGGGCTCTCGAACTGCCAAAATGCTTCTATTCCTCACCTACATGCATTGGTCTTTGTCCGAGCACGAGGCCTTTCTGAGCCCTTCCTCCTCGTTGTATCCTTCGGTGCCTTATTGGGTCGGCGATGTAGAATTGATGGCTGTGGAGCATTATCATCGACCAACAGGGTAGTTCGATCATTGAGCCTCACCCTCCTGCCACCAATAGTCTCCATTTCAGAGCTTCCACTTTATTATCCCATCGAGTCCTCTCTCGATGCTCTCAATTCTGTTCATTGGGGGAGACCTCATGCCTGTATTTTGCTTGTATTACACTCCACAGTCACAGTGGGTTTGGCACAAGTTTGGCATCTTCTCTCGCCATCTGTTTTGGCCTGTCTCAGCAGGCTGCATCGAGTTTGGTTCACATGACACTTCGTTCACACGCTTACCAGCGGGCTCCGTACGGTGTACCGTCTATCTGGCTAGGACCAAATATTTCCACTTCCTTTATCTGCAACGAGTGGATTTAATCCATGATCCCCCCACGTTACTCAGTACCTGCGATTTCTCCTCTCAAAAGCATTACATCTGTTCAAGCCCAGTCACGGCACGCCGCACAATTTCCTCCTCGTGCAATAATTCAGAGCTCCTGTCCATTCAACACGGTTGGCTGCAGCTGCCTTTCGCATCATACCTGTCTACGAATGTGCCCATCTACTGCAGAACTTCGAGATGGTACTTCTAGTCCTCTCTCTGCAACGGCAGTTTGCGGTTGATTTATTCCGATGAGTGATTCGATTAAGATTCTGTTCACATCATGCCCGTCCAAATGTCGCCATCTATTCGGGGACTTCGAGACGTGTGCTCCGTCGCCTCCTTCGAGGTTTACATGTTGTCACATTTGATTCTAATGATTCGGCTCTATTGAGTCGAACAAGTCGCCTTCCAGTAGTCTATTCCGATGTTGTCTCCAATTTTCAATTCCCCTCGCCCTCTTGGATTCCCCTCAACCGCCTACCTTGCTAAGACTCGGACTCGGGCACATACTTGTCATCGGTCACCTTCAAAGTCCACACCCGAGGCTTGCAATTAAACTTCTAGATTGGCATTTCCCTCACCGACGGTTCATTTTGGATCTGAGAACAACTTTGTTCACTTCAACTTCAGTTCACTAATTCAGCATGATTTCAAGACCAAATCCCGGACTACTATGTTGGACTGGATGACCTCTTCGCCGCTTATTCATTGGGTTAGCCGTGGGCGTTGGTGATGCCCTCGTCTGGCGTCTTCGTTCTGGGTTCATTCTCACGCCTCACCATCGCCCTACGACCTGGAGATCAGCGGTTCAGGAAGTTGAATCTTCCGCTGCTCTTCCACCCCCAAACGAATATCTGTGGCTGTCCCAGTGTTCTATTCGATTTACAGACGCAAACGAAGCGCAGAACAAGAGTGTAGCATTGATGAGCTTGCGAAAGCAATGCTGATTCTTGTGACAGCGGAGTAACACATGATCGGTGATCCGCACCTTCTGTCTCACACCACGACCATCTGCCAGCACTTCGTGCGATGCAGCGCATACGTCGACGAATCCACCCTCCAAGATCTCCACAACCTTTCCCCGCCCACCCTCGCCTTCAAAGTTGTGTCTTACATCACATGTCAAAGTCTGTGGGGCAGCACAGAGGTAGGGTGGTGGTTGGGTTCATTCTCACGCCTCACCATCGCCCTACGACCTGGAGATCAGCGGTTCAGGAAGTTGAATCTTCCGCTGCTCTTCCACCCCCAAACGAATATCTGTGGCTGTCCCAGTGTTCTATTCGATTTACAGACGCAAACGAAGCGCAGAACAAGACCGAAAAACTGGGATCGCCAACCTACCACGCCTGACCTGAGGCATCATTCCTTTTTTCTTTTGTGTGAGCTGAAAGAGGTATCACCCGCAACGAAAGACATAGATGTTGTCTAGTAGCTTCTAGTACCTCATTCGAATTATTTCGCATTTTTTGGACTTGAGGAAGTGAGCGAATAAAGCTGCGAGTCTGCCATCGAGTCATTCTACAGTGAGAAACATGTACATCTCAGACCCAAATCTTGGACTTTATGCCACACATGGTTCATTTCAACTCAAACTCATCCCAAACTGTGAATGGACGTCCCCGACACCTCTAAGACGAGTCCCCGACCCTTGGCTCGGTGCTACTATCGTTGGAGACCGCAGATGTCCGAAAAGGCCGGACCACATGTCTGCGGGCTCGTCTGCGGGCTCGTCTCGTCGGATCTTTGTCCTATCGCCTGCTCTCATCTAGCAAACGGGGTAGGGACTAGTATTGCTATTCTAGCTGCACATATGCGACCCTCGGAACAGATAAAATGATGAACCCCACCCAGGACCAACCGGCCTCCAATCCTCCCACCACGAATATCCTTCCTCGAGTCAGAAATCGACAACCGCAACGCCCGACAACGCCCCGAATGCGATGCCGTGAACAGCCCGTGTTGCACAATCCCGCCTCTGAGAGCTCGTCCCACCGTCAAAGGGAGATTCCCACGTCAGCCCGCACGCGGCGTGCAACGACGGCCGCACTGTTTCACGGCTGCGCGTCGCATGGCGGGGATACCAAACCTACGACCATAGCAGGTGGAACGCAACAGACACGCAGAAGGCGCCACCCGAGAGACGCAAGGCTGTACACGCAAATTGCGACACGCGCTCGCGTTCAGCTGGTAAATGTAGCACGGTGATCTCTGTAGTCGTGGGACGTTCATGTGTATTGTGGACATGGAGGGCGGCGGCAGCAGCACGTTGAGCGACCGAAAAGAGGATGATCGTGGAAAGAGAGGCAGACGGGAACAAGGACACGACCCGGTGAGTTGGACGCAGAGGATGACGGCAGCAAGTACAGGGCGGTTACGTCTGGGTTGACGCTGCGGGATATGATTGGATGTGGAGCAAAGGTGACGAGAGAGCGGTGTGCGTGATTCCGGGGTGGAGAGGTTGGTGTGTCCGCAGCAACGAGAACGTACCTATTCGCACATGCCGCACATCAATCATGAAGAAGTAGATATCTGTAATAGAGATCAAGTTAAGAGCACATGAGAGGAGGGTCAAGTACGAAACTAGACGCACCGGAAGCTCTCGCAGGGTCAAGTCCGCAGTAACTCAGTAAGCACTATGCCTGCAAGCTCCACGTATCCGACAAGCCGTATGCATTGGGCGCAAGATCTGGAGCTGGTTCAGAGCTCGGACGGTGGAGATACTTGACGGAACTCACCTCCGTGTGCGTCGTTCGGCGATTCAAGAGGACCCAGGCGAGGATGGGCTCTGGAATGGCGATTTGTAGATGGCGGTGGAAGCAAACAAAGAGGCTGTATGGCACCCGGTCCGGATTGCATCCGAACTGCATCCGGAATGGCGCCATTTCGCTTTTTCTTCCATGGTCGTCGATGCACATCCTGTCCTCCTCCCCGCATCCTCTTCCGTTTTCACCAATATTGCCTACGCTGTCTCCACGCTTCCGAAAGACTCCCCCTGGCGCGAGAAGCCCGCGCCACAATGCCGCCTCCTCGTAGGCAAGCTGGCCGTGTGCAGTCTGGGACGTGTTTCCCCCACGCAGGCCTTCGGGATAGGCCCCACGCCAGGTGCGGCCGTGCAGTCCCTTGTGTCAGTCATGACGCTGCAATGCTACTGGCGACCGGGCGGCGGGGTGCCCGGGCTCAAAGTGACCGCCGTTTTGGATGCAGCGCACGCCGCGCGGGACGATGCGCAGGAGAGAGCGCTTCTGTATTTTCTGTAATCAATGTACTTATCTCCTTGTGAATATATTTCTGCACCCACATTCTCGCCCCTGGCACCAACGCGCCCTCACCCGTTCCCATCAACATGCCTGACACGAAAGTTTGTTCCGGCTCCCGATGATTACATAAGGCGGCGGGCGGCTGTGTGGGCGGCGACTTGTTTGTACAATGAGGTCAACTTATTGCAACAAAGGTTACCTACTGGTACTCGGTAAGTCCTACCTACTATTCTGTGACTTTATTGCAACCTTTATTGCAGCCTTTATTGCATCTAGGGGAAAATCACTAAATCCCTTCAAATTAGAAAGGACACCCCCCCCATATGTCCCTTCTAATTTGAAGGGATGTATAGGTCCCAAAGGTGGTATGAATGCAATTCTCAATTTTTCCGGCTTTGACTATTTCAAAATCCCCGAAGCCAAAGACATCGAGGGCTAATCGAGGGCCAACTCACGGCGTGAAGGTTGCCAGGGTTGGACTTGTCCGCGCGAGTGTCGCTTGTCCCGCCAAGTCCTCAAGTCCCCAGCCGGCAAGGCTGAAACGAATCCTGAGGTCCAATCAGTGATTGATTGATATCCCCGCATGGTTATATATATGGCGTGATTCCGCGGGCTCAATTCGCCGTCTCTTTCCTTTTCCCCCCATCTTCCCTCATTCCCTCTCGTTCTCGAAGGTCTCGCTCGACGCCCTCGTGCCCCACCCCTCTCCCCCTCTCCTGCATGAAGATAGTCTCCTCAACATTCCAATCAAGTCCTTCGTAGAGGTGCAAGATCCAAACAACGTCGTCGACGCCGCAAGTGTACTCAAAGACTTTCTCCGCTGGCCCGGGATCATTCTTGGACTTTCCTGGTGCGCTGCCTCAAGCCCGGTACCCACCAGCTCTGCTGCGGGTCCCGTCAAGACCGCAAGACCACAAGCCTCGTTAGCAACAAACACAGTTTGAAGCCCGGCTGGTTCTCATCCCAATGTCGTCGTCTTCAAGTGTCATTCCATCCCTTTCCATCGCCGTCCATCGTTCGCTTCCTCTGCCCCCGATGCTACCCAACCCTCTCTCCCATTACATACATATCATGATATCTTCCGTGCACGTAGTTCTCAATGGTATTCTGTTCTACCTTCTTTTTATCCGTGTGATATTGTGCTTTGTGCCGTGAATGGAATGAGAATCGTGCGATATACCAGCTCCATGGTACATTAATTCACAGTGCATGTCCAGCTGAACCCCCATCGAATCTCCAGCAAAGCTGGGATCAGGATGGGTCCATTTACTCCTTCAGCCAAATTCCAGCCTTCAGCAACATAGATTCCAGCTGACGACCGCACATGGCTTACATGGCACATCCAGCTGGCTGCTACGTGACAGCCCGTTGGCGGTGTAAGTAATGGGCCAGGCGTGACCTCAAGGCACACGGGAGGACTCGGGGAAGAAGAGTAGCAAACGGAGCGCGGGAAAGGTCGAGGATTAAGGCCTCAAAGATCGCAGGTCAAGCTGTGGTGAAAGCAGAGAAAGGAGCACGATTGGAGCACGAGGAAACGTGACGTCACGCCGACGTGGCACACTGATGATTGATTTGATCACGGAATCTCCGGCCCCCTCCGCGCCGCTAAGCGATTAGCGCCGGATCATGTCGGCAAAACCGTGCCATTCTCTGTCGGCATGGGCTAAGCGCCTCGCCACTCTCCTTACCACCTCCATCTGCGATCATCGGGAAAAGGACCGAAATCACTGAAACCATGCCGACCGAGTGATTGGACCTTGCAATCGACGGATGCCGAAATGCCTGACAGAAGCCGGACATTCCTATCTACAGCCTCCATTCAGATGCATTGGGTTATTTCATGCGTTTACAATTCCGTGCAAGAGCACGGCGGCATTCCAGATCTTGACCATCCGTCCAAAGGCAACGGCCTTGCGATCACATTGGTGCGCCATCACGCTGTTGTGGTTCAGTATCAGCTAGATTTCTCCGATTTGCCGATGTCTCTCCGGTGCCTGCGCTGAGTCAGTGGAGCTGATTTGGCCTCGCGAACCCACACGCCGAATCACGATGTACCTTTGCCAAGCCCACCTTTATCCGTGTATTTAGGGATGATCAAGTTCAGGATCAGGGATGATCGAGGCAAAAGGTCATGGGACGGGGCGCCCGCACATGCACATGGCAACACCGTCCGAGTACAAAAGACAACATGTGACGCTCCTCGCACTCTACAATGCTGCTTCCTCTCGTCCCCCTCCTCGGATGGTTTCTCCGCCCCTCCGCAGCCGCTGCAGTAGGTGGCCCCAACTCGACGATCGGTGCTCGCGCGCCCTCTGGTAGCAAGACGGTGATTATCCAGATGTTCGAGTGGAATTGGTGAGACTCGGTCAGTATCGCAAATGGAGGGATCTGAATGTTCGCCCAGGGATAGCGTCGCGGCTGAATGCACCAATTTCATCGGGCCTGCGGGGTATGGCTTCGTCCAAGGTATGCCGCTTGCTGGGATCCTTTTCATTGAGACTCATCCGCGCACACAGTCAGCCCTCCTCAAGAGCACATTACAGGTTCCCAGTGGTGGACAGGTGAGAACGACGCCGTCCGTCCCTCACATAGCAGCAGCTGAGTTGGGTTTTAGATTACCAGCCCGTCTCGTACATCCTCACCTCGAAACGCGGAAATCAAGCACAATTCCAAAGGTCCGCGTGTTTCCCGTCTTCCCTCTCATCTGCTGACTGGTACGAGCAGTATGATCAACACTTGCCACGCCGCCGGCGTCAAGGTCATCGCAGGTGACTTGTGCTTCTTGGATCCGACTCCACCTGTCCACCTATTCCTCCGGCGAATGTCCACGTGCTGATCGTTACTTTGTCCAGATACGCTCTTCAACCACATGGCGGGAATCGACTCGGGGACGGGTACCGCGGGCTCGAGCTTCACACACTACGTGTATCCCGGGATATATCAGAATCAGGTGTGTGAACCTTGTCTACTTACGCGGTATTGATTTTAATTTCCACTGGCAGGACTTTCATCACTGCGGTCTGGAACCCGGCGACGACATCGTGAACTACGACAACAGAGTCGAGGTGCAGACTTGCGAGTTGGACAATCTAGCCGAGTGAGTTCTGAGTCTTCCGAACAACAATCGTGATTGATTTTGATGGCTGATTCAGCTTGGCCACGGACACGGACTACGTGCGGGGCGTCCTCGCGGGCTACGGAAACACATTGATCTCGCTCGGCGTTGATGGTTTCCGACTGGATGCTGCAAAGCGTGCGTCTTTCAGCTCGTCTCTTACTTGAACGATCCTTGAACTCAATGACTGCAGACATGCCCGCTACGGACATTGCCAACATCTTGAGCAAATTGACCACCAAGCCCGGGTATGTGACGCAAGAAGTCATCTGGGGCGCGGGGGAGCCGATTCAGCCGTCCGAGTATGTCGGGAACGGCGATGTTCAAGAGTCAGTGTCCTCCCGCCCACAGACTCCATGCTAAACGCGTTTTTGGTATCAGATTCAGATATACTACGGCTGTCAAGAACGCCTTCTCGGGCGGTGGAATTTCGAGTTTGCAAAACCTGGATAATCAAGGTGACTAACTGTCTCATTGGACGCTGACCCCATACTGAGTCTATTCAAGGTTGGGTCTCCGGAACCCAAGCAAACGTGTTCGTCACCAACCACGACACAGAACGCGTACGTCCTCCCTCTCTCTCTCTCTCACCTCTGCTCTGTAGTCTCATCCTGGACGGACTCAGAACGGCAACTCCCTCAACATAAACTCCCCTTCCAACACATACATAACCGCGACAATTTTCTCGTTGGCGCATTCTTACGGCACGCCCACCGTCCTCTCCTCCTACACTTTCGGTACGACAGACGACGGCGCGCCGAATGGCGGTGCGGGTACGTGCTCGGCCACTGGCGGGTCGGGTGGTTGGCTCTGCCAGCATCGATTCATCGCGATTTCGGGCATGGTTGGGTTCAGAAATAATGTCGGAACTGCGGCGATCACGAATTGGGTGTCGCCGCAGGCGCAGCAGATTGCCTTTGGCAGAGGTGCGTCATCTATTACCTGCAGATGGGGAATGGCTGACCGACGACACCTCTAGGTTCCCTTGGCTTCGTCGCTATCAACAACGCCGACTCTGCGTGGACCACTCAGTTCACGACGAGCTTGCCCAACGGCGCCTATTGCGATGTGATCAGTGGCTCCAGCGTTTCGGGGAAATGCACGGGAAGCGGGTGCGTCTTTATCTCCACTCGATAAAGCAGTTGATTGAATTACCTGACGTAGATTCACCGTATCCGGAGGATCTTTCAGTGCCACGGTACCGGCGCGCAGTGCGATTGCGATTCATACCGGGTCTCTGGGATCTGGGTCGAGCAGCAGCGGAGGAGGGAGCTCTACGGTAGCTGTAACCTTCGCCGAGACAGCAACGACTACTTTCGGGGAGGTGCGTACTCTCACAAACATCTTTCGCTTTGATCTCTAACCATGATTTCCCACAGAACATCTTCCTCGTCGGGAGCATCTCACAACTAGGCACTTGGGCGCCCGCATCTGCTGTAATTCACCATCTACTCAAACTCCAATCTTTCTCACCTCTCCACAGCTTGCACTCTCTTCTGCGACGTATCCAGTGTGGAGCATAACCGTAAACCTACCGCCCAACACGAGCTTTCAGTACAAGTTCATCCGCAAGGAGACTGACGGAAGTGTGAGCAGATGCTTCTTTCTTTCCTTGTACTTGTTCTCTAATGATTTGAACTCATAGGTTGTCTGGGAGTCGGACCCAAATCGCTCGGCGACGACGAATGCTTCAGGGAGTCAAACGATCACTACTTCCTGGCAGGGATAGTTGGTCTTTATTGTGTTTATTTGCTGTACACCACGAGCGTCAATTAGGATATCTGTTTCTTTTCTCCGAGAATTGAGTCGAGCAGTCCGGACTCTTACAAAAAGGACAGTGTACTGGAGAGTCGAAAGGAGGCCTCGGCAACCCTCTCGCATCTCCATACGGGGTCAGCGTCGTATCTAGTAAAAAAGAGTAAAAAAGAAGTCATGAGGATGTCTTCATCGACCTGGCGTGCTTGCTGCTTTACGTTAACCGTTGGTAACCAAGTCTCTCTCGGTCGAGAGGGGAGAGGATACGAATACGCACAATAGCAGGTCCTGCGGTAGCGAAGCCAGCGAGGAGCAGAGTAGCGAACACAGTGAATTTCTGGAATCAAATGAGAGTGTTGAATTCTGGGGGGGCTCACCGATGGTCGGTCCTCCTTTTATATGCCAACCGGCGTCAATTTTTCGATACACGTTTTCTCGCATCAAGATTGAATGCAGCTTTAATACAGCCTTTGTACGTCAAGATCATGATATTACTGCGTAGAAATGTCTAGTTCCACGCAAAGAACCAACGGGAAAACGGGGGCGTGTGCGCGGTTGCTGTCCATTTGTATATACATACATATGGCCGGTAGACTCCGTTGGAATTACGAGCTAGACGCCCAAGCCCCGATGGCAAAAGGAAAGCTCCAGCCAGTCTGAGAGGAAAAGAGAGAAACTGATGGAGCTGACTGAGAGCAACACTATTGGCCAGACAAGGCCTTGGCATCACAGATACCATATATATTCTTCAGTCCGCAAAATGTATAAAAGCCGTAGCAAAACACCATGTACAGTAGTAGATTTTACCCCTCCAATCTGTGAGACCAGTTGTCAGTACCTAGGGCTAAGTCGGGTTCTAGTCGGCAACGAACAAGGCAACCAAGCAAAGAGCAGAAGACGAGACTCAAGAGGTAGAGCAAGCCATAGGGAGAATAGACTAGATTCGTCTACAGTACTGAGACTGTAGACGGGTATATATAATACATGATCAAATTAGGTACCAGGGGTAGGGGGTAGGAGCAGGGGTGATCGAGACAGGTAGGGGAGTAAATGCAGGGGTTGGTGAAGTACCAAGTAGGGGTTTATTGAGAGAAGTGGGGCTAAAAGTAAGATTCGATGCCTAACTACGACAGGAACGAGTGTTTATATACTACATAGAACTACTAGAAGGTTCTGGGTGAGTCACTGGGAGTGGAGCAAGAGAAACAATAGAAAAATAGGAAAGCTGTACTTGAGCTCCACCTCGGGCAACGCTCGGGCATTGGAGCTATGCTCGGGCTGTGCGGTTGACGACCAACGCGGTGGTGTGACTCGAGGTTTGCCAATCCTTCAACAGGGTTGAGGTAAGACCCGGCCGAGGGTCTGATGATCACTTGATAGGGTATTGATGGGTGATCGGGTTACAACCCGTCGGGTTGTTGCCTAAAGTCATATCATGACACCAGTGCAGAATAATAAATTGCTCAGAACACAACCTAGAGACCGGAGTTTGACCGAGCCCTGGCTAATTAGCTTGAGACTGCACGTTCGATCACAACGAGCTTGAACCCCCGAGAGTTGCCTTTGACGTTGTACCGAGGTTTTGAGGGATGAGATGCCTGTCCTACTACCCCGAACACACACACACACAAGTATTAGATTGATTAGCGGTTGAGTTTGTGGTTGAGATATCTCACTACATTTGATATTACTCAGAATTTCTATTTCACAGCCGCACCCTAGTGCACCGTTTCACCGTCGACAACTCCTGCAGGTTCAAGACCATGTACCCACCGCAACCGAGCCCCTCAGGCTCAGACTCGGACTCTTCAGATCTGCGCCAGCAACCCCTATGGCAGCGCATCCTGTGCCACCGGCACCGTCTTTCACAGCCGAGGCCGCGGGGGGGATGTTGGCCGTCCTGGGCCACACCAAACCAAACCTAACCTAACCTAACCGTCGTCTAACCACCAATTCACAGCGGGATCTCTGTCTGGGGGCATGGTTTGGCTTGATGTTGGCAGCTATCTGTCATTCTACAATGGTCTAGTTGGTTATGGTGTCTGTCTTCTGCTCTGCTCAGTTGACAGCAGGAGGTTTTGGGTTCAATTCCTGCTCCTTAACCTTTCAGTTCTTTTGTGTTTCACCCTATGACCCATAATGCATTACGGGCACATCCTGGCCGGCTGGCCGGGGCACGCCCGTATTGCAATATGGGTCCCAGCCAAACGCGCCCATAATGTAGTCTCATTTCCCGACTGTCACGACATCCCAATTTGGGACCCCTGTCGTGACAGTCTGGGACGTAATCAGTCGATTAGCCGTACCTCTGCGTTTCGTCGCCATCAGTCGTAGCACCGCCACAATCATAAGCCTTTTCCTTCGTCTCCCCGCCGTATTGCGCCTCCCTCGAGCTGCCCGACTCATCTCCGGCCCTGTAATCTCGGCCGTACTTCGGCAAGTAGTTGAGGTCATTCGCCAATCGTTCGCTGTCGTTCGGGACCAATTGACAGCATGCTTCTGTCGAACATCGTCCTAGGCGGCTCTATGCGCTCTACGCGCCCTACGCGTACGTCAAATTTCTAGGTAGAACGGCCAGTTCTAGGGAGCTAAAAGCAAGTTGCAGATGAGTGCCGGGATGAATTTCCGCGGCGTTCGAGTTGTCGTCCAATACCTCATTCGGAAACTCACCATTCCTGATCTCTGCCAGCGGCTTGGTCGCGGCGCGCGAGCGGCAAGGGGGAGACAGCAGTGGGTGTATTTTTTGTCGAGCCTAACATGATGCCCGGCGGCGAACTGCCAAGGGACGCTGATGAGGCCATGGTCAAGCTGGTCCATTCAACCGAGTGCGCCGAGGTTATCATTGACCGCCATCTCGACAACCCCCCTCATGTTCCGCTGCCTGGCCGATGCTGTTGCAATCGGTGCTATCCCTCCCTTCGACCTGCTCAGCAATATCAGTGGGTTCCCGTCAATCCCGCACCCCCGCCTTCCTCAGCAATGGCTCCAACAACTGATGAACAGCGGGAGGGGATTTACCAGGAGCTTGTCCGCTGGCGTCTTGTGCACTGGCGCAACAGCTGGCGGGACGATTGGCCTCAATACGGCCCCAAGTCACTTGTCTCGGATGCAGACTTGAACACAATTGCCAATCACGCCGGATCTTCATCAGCACATCGGGGAAATCTTGCTGATACCGGCTGAAACGTAACATCGTGATGCTTCCTTCCAATACGATCGGAACGCTGCCGTTGCCATTGCAATGCCCTCGGAAGTGCCTGGCATGATTCTCGAATATCGGCAGGCTTGTCAGCCAATTGCATATTGCTGCAAACTGTGCCAGAATGAATGTGCCTTTGGGCGCGGACTACATAATAATATAGTATACACGAGTGACTGTTACTAATTCTTGCCGAAAATCTGTGCTGTCCACACAAATGAGTAGTATGAGCCTCGGAGGCTTAGAACCTCAAAGCCTGAGCTGCCCCGTAGCGTGGAGTGGTACTACGAGGTGTACCAAGTCGTGCCGCACCAAGTGAATTGGATCGGGCATCCACGGCGTGATTATGATCACTGCTGTGTCTATATCAAGATTCATCAGCCAAAGGCCGCAAACCATCGCCTCTTGCTTCCTGTCCACCACCATACCCATGCACTCCCCTGCGTAGCCTCCCCCAACCACCCTCGCCCCTCAGGCCAAGTCCTCCTGCCGAAGCCGCACCCTTCAAGCTTGCCTCAAGCTATCAAGGCTCCCGTAACCTGGAAGACCGAAGATTGTCGTGGCTGATTCTGCAATTCCAAGACCTCTGCATGGCTGTCAGTTGTATGCACCGCTTGTTGCTCTTCCAGGACTGCCCGCGGTCCTCGCAAGTCCTCGTCCGGCCTCGTCCTCTCCAGTCTTCGTGTTCGTTGTCGTTGTCGGGCCTCCATGGAAACCTGCATCAAGAAGCTGCAAGAGCCGACAATTTCTCCATTTGGTGCTACATACAAGTTCTCTGGTCTCTCCCCCCTCCCTCCGGCACTCCCCGTCGTTCTCTTAGGCTATTTTATGTCTGCTTCATTGTGTACTTCAGATAATAATACATTTTTTCTGCCATTCTTCGTATTGTGTCGAGCATGATTCATGAGATAATTGAGTAATCCAAAAGGGCAATACAGGTGGAATGAGGAATGAATGCCTGGTACAGAAAGGTTTGCAAGGCATTGCAATGGCCTGCCAACGTGCCCAATCTACGGCTTCTGCCAAGCTTTTCGGCACCCGAGGTTAATTGCAAGGCCGGATGAGCAGACGGCATGATTTTAGTCATGCCGGGCATTTTGGTCGCATTGCGATCGTTGCAATGCTCGGCAACGAATCTCCACATTTCGTGATGTTTGAACCATGTTGATGATTTGCTTCCCCACACTCACATTCTACATTGGGATCAGCTCTCGATGCCTCTGTTTGAAGCACTGCTGTAAGGGCAACTCTGCACACTGAGGATACGCGCTCAGCCTGGATAGAGGGGATCCGAAGCGTGAATAAAAGAAATACGAATACATCCTGCAACGCACCTGGATAGAGGGGATCCGAAGAGAAATCACTCTAAGGAACCCTCTGCCCAGGTACGGCCTATATACTTATCTAGATTGATCCTTATCCGACGGGAGCACATGGCGGGAGGCGGATCTTTGATGGATGCATATGGCGCGAGCGATGTCGCATGCAGTATCCCATCGTGATCGGAACAACGATGATCCGGGGAAGGGTGATGGACCGAGGCCGGTGGAAGAGGCGCGAGGGCGAAGGGGAGTGGAGACCGAGGGGGAGAGGTGAGGTCCGAGGTCCGACGGATCAGAGGCGTCGGAGGTACCGGAGGACCGGAACGGATCGGAGGCGTCGGAGGTACCGGAGGACCGGAGAGGGTGCGGAACGGGAGTTCCCCTTACATCACCCCCCCCTTTGATTGCGGCGTCCCGACGCAAGGCACGAACGTCGGCGCGGGGCTTGTCCGGATAGCGGCGGTAGAAATCCGCCACTAGACCCTCGGAGAATATCCGGTCGTGCCGGACCCATTCGTCGTGGTCGTGGCTATAACCTTTCCATTTAACGCGGAAATTGAGATGATTATACCGGAACTTAGCGTCCACAATCTCCTCGACCTCATACTCGTTCGGTCCGTAGTCGGCGTCCGGAAGGATCGGACCGGGCTCCTCGTGGTGTGGTCGACCTGGGAACGGGTCTCCGACCGCGAGCTCGAGTTTGACGACCGGAAAGACGGGGTGTAGGCGGGACAGACTGGCGGGGAGCTCGAGCTTGAAAGCTCCCTTTCCGACGACCTTTATGACCTTGAACGGACCAAGGCACTTGTGGGACAGTTTCGGAGACGGGCAGGTCGTCCGGATGTCCGAAGCGTCGAGCCAGACGCGGTCTCCGACTTTGATGTCCGGAGCGGCAAGGCGGCGGCGGTCGTAGTACTGCTTCTGCTCCGCCTTGGCTTTAACGAGCGCGGCTTGAGCTTCGGAGACTCCGTGCGCGATCCGGTCCCGGAATGCCTGAGCAGACTCGACGTCGGACCGGAGGTCGGTAGGCTCAAACCCGAGTCGAGGGAGGCGGCCAGAGTCGGTCATAAACGGAACTTGCTGCGTGGACGAGTGGAGATGGCTGTTGTAGGCAAACTCCGCGGTCGGAAGGAGTTTGTCCCAGTCGTCCTGCAGGTAATTAGTGAAGATCCGAATATATTGCTCGAGCTCCTGGTTGACACGCTCGGTCTGTCCGTCGGTCTGCGGGTGATACGCCGTGGACGTGGCCATCTCCATTCCGATGAGCCGGAAGAGCTCGCGGGTGAACTCGCTGATGAATTGAGTTCCCCGGTCGGAGATGTACCGTTGCTGCACCCCATGGTGACGCCACACATTCTTGTAATACAGCCGGGCCGCTCCGACGGCATCGACAGTGGTGTGGCACTCCATGAAGTGCGCTCGCTTACCCAGAACGTCAACCGCGACCATGACCGCGTCGTACCTGTGGGCCTCCGGGAGTTCGACTATAAATTCCACCGACACAGTGTGCCAGCGCTCCGGAGGGATCTCCGTCGGGTGGAGCTCGCCGACCGGAAGCTTCCGGAGCACCTTGGTCGGGCAGCAGAGGTCGCACGTCGAGACATAGCTTCCTACGTGCCGGGACATCTGGGGCCACCAGTAGTTCCGCGAAACGAGCTCCAGCGTCTTGAAACGCCCCGCATGCCCTGCGACACGAGTGTCGTGGTGCTGCTCGATGATACGGCGTCGAAGGTCTTTGTCTCGGGGGACGACTATCCGCCCTCGGAAGTACAGAATTCCGTCAGAGACGTGCCATTCTGACGACCGAGTGGACTTCGACGAGCGACCTTTGAGCAGCTCCCGGGCAGCAAGAGCCACAGCGTCTTCCAGGTCCGGAGCCGTCCGGAGCGCGTCTCGGATGTCCCGGAGGACGGAGGCCCCCGGGCCGGAGATGACAACCCCCTCGGTCGCCCGGACGTGGAACAACTCGGGCCGGAGCAAAGTCACGTCCTCGTTGTCGGAGAACACCCCGTGTTCCGGACGACGAGAGAGTGCGTCTGCGCGCCCCATCTGAGAGCCGGGCTTGTGGTGAAGCGCGAAATCAAACCGGGACAAGTACAAGGACCATCGTGCTTGTCTCCGGTTGAGATGCTGGGCCTTGCGGAAATACTCGAGGTTCTTGTGGTCAGTCCAGATCTCGACAGGGTGCTCCGCACCTTCGAGGAAGTTTCGCCATTCCTCTAGTGCGCGGATGATCGCCAGCATCTCCTTGTCGTGGATCTCGTAGTTACGCTGAACGTTGGTTAGCGATTTCGAGAAAAACGCAACAGGTCTCCACTTCCCATCGGGGCGGTCTTCTCGTTGAGATAGGACCGCCCCTGAGGCGAATTCGCTTGAGTCGGCCTCCAACCTCCATGGTTGAGTCGGGTCCGGAAGAATAAGGACTGGCTCCGAGGTGATCGCGTCCTTGAGGGCCCGGAAAGCTGCGGCCGCCAGGTCCGACCAGGTCCACCGGGTGTCCTTCTTCGTTAGGTCGAACAACGGCCGCGCAATGCCGGAGAATCCGAGAACGAAACGGCGGTAGAAGTTGATGAACCCTAGGTTACCTTCCGGTTCTCCGGCTCCGGCCACTCGGCGACACCCGCGACCTTGGCCGGATCCATCCGGACGGTGCCGTCGGAGATGATGACGCCGAGATACTCGATCTCCGTGACCTCGAACTGGCACCTCTCGAGTCGGAGGTAGAGCTTGTGTTCTCGGAGCCTCCGGAGGACTTCCTCGGTGATCCGACGATGACGCTCGAGGTCTGAGTGCGCGATGAGAATATCGTCCAGGTAGATGTAAACGTCACCCGAAAGAATGAGGTCCTGGAAGATATCATTCATCATCATCTGGAAGGTCGCCGGAGAGTTTGTGAGGCCGAAAAACATGACCAGCGGCTCGAAGAGCCCCCTGTTTGTCCGGAAGGCAGCCTTCCACTCGTCGCCCTCTTTGATCCGGACATTGTTGAACCCCCAGCGGACGTCGAGCTTGGTGAAGAACCGGCAGTGCTTCAAACGATTAACTAGGTCATCAATCAGCGGGAGGGGATACCGGTTCTTCACGGTCATCGCGTTCAAAACCCGATAGTCCTGCACGAGCCGGAGCGCTCCGTCCTTCTTTTTGATAAAGAAAACCGGAGAGGCCATCGGAGACTTCGAGGGGCGAATCCGGCCAGACCGGAGGTTCTCCTCGATGAAGCTGTCGAGCTCCCGCTGCTCCGCCGGAGCAATCGGATAGCACTTACAGTTAGCCGGCTTGCTGTCCGGAACCAGCTCGATCGCGTGGTCCCACACGCGGCGCTCCGGAAGGGCGTCAAACGATTTCTCCGCGAACACATCCGCGAATTCCTGGGCCCACTTAGGAAGTTCGGACTTGGGGGGTGCGGAATTGCGAGCGTATCCCTCGGCGAGGCGTTGAGAGAAGGAGCTGCTCGCTCGGATCTCGGCTTCCGTCGGAGGGGGGAGGAAGGAGGTGTAAAGGATCCGGTCGCCCTCTTCGATCTCAGAGTAGTCGTCGTCATCGTCCGAGTCCTCGCAAAACTCCTGCAGACCCGGGAGGTCGTCGGCATCGTCGTCCTCTTCGTCTGGACCCGAGTCCGGGAAATCGCCGAGCCGGAGTCGTCGGAGGTGTTCGGCCTGGATTCCGGTAAGCCTCCGGAGTTCGCAGCGCTCGGCCTTGACTTCGGAGCGACAGTCCGAACAAGCCTCGGGGCAGCAGGTCATCTTGACCGACTGCGTGGCCCAGTCCACCTCCGGGTTATGCTTCCGGAGCCACGAGTGACCTAGGATGAGTTTTTGTCGGCCAAGACGCGTTACCGCAAAGAGGATGCGCTCCGAGTGACCTTGGTAGCGCAACACCACGTCGACGACCTGACGTATGGATCCCGCTTCGTTCGGCGTGCCGTCGACGTTGAAGACCGGAATCGGCCGGGGGAGTTCCCGAGTAGGAATCTTGTGCCGAAGCACCAGATCCCTATCGATGAAGTCGGACGTCGCTCCGCAGTCGAGGAGACCTTGGAGGGACATTTGAAATGCCGACTGGGTGGACTCGATCTCCAGGGGAATGTGGAGGGGGTTGGCGCCGGGGGTGGCCCAGATCTCGTACGAGTCTGGAAGCAGGCGTTCCCACGCCCGACGACGGGTCCGAGGCGGAGAAGGGTCTCCGGCTGGGACGGAGGGTTCGGAGGTTCCGGAGGGATCAGGGGGAGATGCGACGGTCGTTTTGCAAGAGGAGTCATATATATTATCGCCAGGATACAAACAAGCAAAACGATTAGACAACGAGGGCGCACCAATCACTCGTTGTGGGTCACAAAATCCTCCTGAACCTCCTCAGCCTCGGGTACCTCGGTTGCGGTGACCCGGAGGTGCTCGATAAGCTCTCCGAGCAGCTCCGGACCGAACTGATCCGCGACGTCGAGGGCGGCCGCCCGAATGTCGACGGCATTCGGACAATCCCGGGCAATGTGGCCAAGCGCGCCACAGCGGTAGCAGGCGCGTCCGGCAGGGCGTGCACGAGTTCGGTCGATGTCCATCGGGACGACGTCGGGGGCACGAGGAGCGGGGGCCTGTCGGGCCGGAGCCGGAGCCGGAGCCGGAAACGCCGCAGGGACAAAAGGCATTACAGCCGGCCGCGGTCGGGCAGGGGCAGCAGCAGCGGCGGGGCAAACCGGTTGCTGGAAGGTTTGCGCGTTCCGGACCGCTTGGTATTGCCGGAACGCGCGCGCACGCCACTCCGGGTAGGCACTTTCACCCGGAGGGGTGTTCGTCGCGATGGCGACGTTCAGGTCCGGACGGAGGCCGAGCCGGAACTTGGTGACCTTGAGGAGCGGGTCGGTGTACCCCGCGTCCTCGAACGCATCCTCGAAAGTGTCCGTGTAGAGGTACACGTCCGAGGTGGACATGTGGTACTTGCTCGACTCGAGCTTCCGGCGGGCAAGCTCAGCCGAGTTCTCCTCGACGAAACGCTCCACGAACTGGGCGCGGAAAAGGACCCAGGTGGGGAAGGGGAATACGTCCTGGCGCCGTGCACGCTCCGCCCACTTCTGTGCCGAGCCGGTGGACATGTAGCCCAACGCGAAGCGGACAGCGCGCTCCTCCGACGGCTGGAGGCCAGGACCGGGGCTGAACTGCTCTGGGACTTGACGGTAGTACGACTTGCACGCGTCAAGGAATGCCCGGCCTGCGGCGCGGTCTCCGTCGAAGCTCGGAGGGGGGTTCGGCCGGAGCAACGACCGGGAGCTGAGGATGCCCTCTCCGAACAAGGCCGAAGCAAAACGCACCGGAGCGGGGCGCGCGTCGGGGGCGAGATGGGGCGGTGGTTCTCGCGCCTGAGGGGGATGCGCCGGAGCCTCCGGCACGTGGTCGTCCGGAGGACCGTCAAGGTGTACAAGAAGGCGCTGAAGAATATTTTTGATGCTACCGAAGCGGTCGCCAATTTGTTGTTCGAAGGTTTCGAGACGTTCTTCGAGATCAGGGGCCGGAGCATTCGGCTGTGGCTGGTCCATGACGTCGAGAGGTTCGGAGTTCGAAACGGAAGGGGCGTCAAGATAGGGTTGCGGATGTGGTTGAGCCACCAAAAAAGAGACAGAGGATTGGGAAACTGCAGTTTGGCGAGAGTATTTTAGATCTTACTACATAATTGGACGGTCACTAATCAAATTCAACCTCGTCTTTGTCGTCGTGGAATCGGACTGCCCATGCACCAGTTGGCCTACTCTCCTCGTCCTCGATATAAATATACGGCTGCTCCGAGTCCAGCTGAAGTTCCATGTCAAGATCATCCATCTCATCATCATCTGCGGAAGCAACATTTTCGTGACGAGCACGGGAGCGCAACACATGGCGGCGAAGATGTTTTGCGTGCCCTCCATCCGACCCAGCTAGACGCTGGACCCCACTCTGGTATAGATCAATGACTGCGTGGCTTGAGACTTGATCGGCCGCAAAGTTGAATATCCCCTCGGCACAAAGGTGTTTGAGCAGGAGCCCAACATCCTGGTCCTGTCGAACTTTGGCATGGTGTTTGTTTTCCGTATCAACCCCCACGTCCTGACAAATCTGGTCAGTGAGATTTTGCACATGTCCCAATGCTGGTGTGATTTTCTCGAGGAGGGCTGGCCGGGCATTGACTCCATGCACATGTGACTTGATGGAATTGTTGGAATGCTCGACCCGTAGATCTGTTTCTTTAAAGGAGGAGGATTCGCCGACGGTGTTCATGAGCATGCCAGCGCGTAGAATAGGGGAGATCTCGGCGGGCCAATCGTGCTTGAGGTTGTGGAGGAGCTCCATGAGCCCATTAGCATAATTGTACCCACCACCAGCATAATACATGGGGGCCCAATATTTGAGCATCCGTTCCATACGCTCCGGATGGCCATGTTTGATTGCGTGGCGCATTTCTCGCAAGGTCATCAAGTTGTGCGTCAAGAGAACTGCATTGCCCGAAATTGTACTGCCCGGAACCCGCTTGACGCCGTCAGCCTCGAGCCGGTCGAGGGATGGCATTACAAATTGGGCAGTGATTTGCGAGCAGAGGTCCATGAATCCATCACCAGTCATCTTTTGCCCAAGCTGGTCTGGCGAGCTGAGTTTCAGCACCGTCATTGCAGCCTTGAGCACCAGTGCACGGAGAACGACGTCTAGGAAGCGAAGCCAGGCATAAAAATCGATCTTGCGTGTGTTGATGTTGTCGCGGTTGCGTAGTTTATCGAGGAGGGATGAAAGGCTGACACAATCCTTGCCAGAACTGCCCCAAGAGTTTTTTCCAATGTTCGTAATCATATTCATGCAGACGTGCATTGCGCCACTGAGCAGTGCAAAACTCGAGAGGTGGTCCATTCTGTGTTCAGAACGGTCCAAAGATCGCTGATCCTGGGCAGCGCGTGCGCGAGCTGTGGTGAGACGATCTCCGAGAAGGAATCCGAATCGTTCTTCAAAATAATCAGGCGGCATGCGAAGGACATCCCGAGGATAATGCTCCATCACAAGCATGTTTCCGCGAGTCGAACTCTGCTCCTGGTCGTAAGTCGGGAGATAGTATTCCTCCGTTCTTTCGGTGGAGAGGGCATGCGGATTGGTAAAGGAGGGAATATTGCTGCGATGACTGGACCAAGCCTGAACCGCATCAACAAGAATGCGGGTGACATGAAGTGTAGAATTGCGCGAGAATTGAGCCTGGTCCTCTCGGTTGGGCAAGATCTCGGCGAGGGATTGATGTGGGGGAAGGGTATGGCGAGTACCCGATGTACGCGCAAAGTTGGTTACACTGGAAAGCTCCTTGGCCAAACCAGGTTGAGATCCGGCGGGGACGGGGAGGATTACGAGCAATGCCGAGACCTGGTCATGGGTGGCCGAACCGTGGGTGGCTGAGGTCTCCCAAGCATGCTTCACCCAATTGAAGTTGTCGTATGGAATCAGATGCAACTTTGCTGGGTCGTTGGCGGCGGTGACAGCGAGCTGAATCGAATCTCGTGAGAGATGGACGATGGATTTATTCAGGAAGGGGTAGGAAGTGCAGAAACCAAAGTGGTTCAGAACCTAGACGAGTTTCTTGGATGCACGATTGTCCCAGAGCAGGAGTGAATTCATCACAGGATGGTAAAAGATGAGACGGCTGCGCAGATTAAGCAGCATGGACGTAACCATTGTCATTGGTCTTTCGCGCAGCATTGCCAGTAGTGAAATTGAAAGCACCGTCCTCTTCGCTATCTTGTTCCTCTGGCAGATGCTCCTCCCCCAGTTGAGCGAACGGGACTTGCTCGGGGAAATCAAAATCTGGGACTAGGTGCAGTGTGGGGCTGGATGTTGCACCCTCTGTAGTCGCAGCGTCATCGACATCGGAGCCATCAGAGTCCAGTGTCGCGTGTCGAATGTGTAGACCGTAATTGTGGCTCATCGGCGCAGTTCTGAGCTTTAGGCGGGCAGGATTCAATTGAATGCTCATTAAAACATTATTATATTGCCTACATATGGCGGGGCAGCTCGAGGGAGGCGCGATACGGCGGGGAGACGAAGGAAAAGGCTTATGATTGTGGCGGTGCTACGACTGATGGCGACGAAACGCAGAGGTACGGCTAATCGACTGATTACGTCCCAGACTGTCGGTGAACTGGCGTCGGTCGCGTAGCTCAATGGTTAGAGCAACTCACATGAATTGGGTGATCTGGGTTCGAGTCCCAGTGAGACCACTCTTTTGAGACTTTCACACGTGGACAAATCACATGCTTATCACTGTCACGACAGGGGTCCCAAATTGGGATGTCGTGACAGTCGGGAAATGAGACTACCCATAATGCATTCTGGGTGCTGCCACTGGTGGTACCGAGGTTTTGAAGGACAAGACACCTGTCCTACTACCCCAAACACACACACACACACACACAAGTATGAGATTGGTTGAGATTTAGATTGATTTGTGGTTGAGTTATCTCACTACATTTGATACTACTTAGAGTGTCTATTTCACGGCCGCACCTAGGGCTCCGACCCGACCGTCAAAATGACGGGTCAACGAGCCGTCACGACGGGTGCCGGCCCGGCCATACAGCCCTCTGAAGCCACAATTTTGACGGCCGGGTCCGGGTCCGGTTCCTTGGCTGACGGGGTACCCGTTCCCGGCCGTCGACGGGCCATGACGGGTGGTGATGGGTCCTCGGCTAACTACCCATGCCGAGCTGCCATCATCACTTGATGCTCCAGGGGTGGTGCACCTGGGTCATCGGCAATCTTCCCGATGGCCCACTACTGCGCTTCTGGAGGCTTCCCGACTGCCAATCCATAATTTTGACTTCGGCATCACATTTACATCAATTTGATGGTCGATTTAGCCGGAGGCACGGGCAGTCCTGGGCTGTCACCACTCTAACCCGTCATGACGGCCGTGACGGGTCTGCCGGGTACCACCCGGCCGTTTTGAGGCCTCGCAACATGGTCTGACGGCCGGGTGGGGCCCGTCCGACCTCCCATGACGGCTGTCAGAGTGACGGCCGTCGCCATCAACGGCCGGGTCGGAGCCCTAGCCGCACCCTAGTGCACCGTTTCATTGTGCTCTTGGAGACGCTGTGTCAGCATCTCCCGCTTAATATACAGCCTGTATGACATCGCCTGCCAGCTCCATTGTTTGTGCGTCAAGTACTGAAGAGCGGAGAATTCATGCATTCTTGAAAACGGTCGCAAACGGATGTTTCGGCACGTTTTGGTCCTTGGAAGCTGGAAGGTGGGTCATGTGGTCACGTGGTCGGTGCGACACGCTCTATTAAGACGCGTTCAACTTGGCTGACTGAGATACGCCACTCGTTGCCGCTGACTGAGGCTCGTTGCTACCCTGACTGCGGACCTTACCAAGCCATGTTTGTGCCTTACCAAGCTCAAGTTGTGCTGGGCAGTGGCTTAGTTACGGGGCGTGGCGACCAGTGGATTTTGGGTGCCAGACGGATGTTTGGAGCAGAAACTTGGATCGTTTGGGCAGGATTGGCCCTCAGACGATGGGTTTTCGCAGTTTGGTGTGGAAAATCTGAGATATTTGCGAGGGACAATTTACAAACATGCAGAGTATATAAGTAGTGCAGATTTCTGTAGTAAAGAAGGAACGGCCCCTAGGGCAAATACCACTTTATCTCTCTCTCTCTCTCTCGAACGGAACGGAACGGTCTTGAACGCACGGAACAGTTTTTGGTTGGAATTTACGGAACGGGAACGGGATTTTGGTTGGACGAACTTTGGTTGGACAAGGTGTTAGGGTTAGGGTTTGAAGTTGATTGCTGGTGGAAACGGCTTGGACTGCACGACAGACGTCATTTTACATTGGGCTAGACTTTGATTTGGATTGTGCTGGATTCACAATTTACTCATATACTTTGAGTCGAACCCCTGAACTTGCGCGCACGCCGTTGGTTGTGTTGTTGATTTGATAGTGAGCTCGCTGGACGGCGCTCTCATCTTCTTGTTTATTTTCACTACACTACATGCGGTCCGCGTTTCAGTACAAGTTCATGGAGTGTTATATGGATCACATGATATTTGCGGTGTCCGTCTTTGCACTGCAGTGTTTTCAGAGTCCACCCAAGCAGCCCATGCTGTAGTGTTAATGCAAAACAAGCCGTGAACACTCCAGCGTGCCAATGCAAAGTTCGTCGAGACTTGTCGGACCACTAAAATTTGGTAGGGGCAGCTCTCCGGCAGCCCTTCAGTTTGATCGGCACACCGCGGCAGCACATCAGAATTCGATGGTAAACCTATATACTGTTGAAACTGAATAATTTACTGTTTGGCAGACTTTGGCCTTCTCGGGATTGGTAGAAATGATTGATGGCCGTGCCAAAACGTGATATTAATCCCTGAGTGATTTAGAACGGCGGCATGCATCAAGAATGATCCGGCCATCAGAAAAATCAAAGTTGTAGAGCCGCTCAAGGGCTACAGGAGTTGTCAATAGTGTTTGATATTAAACTGACTGGTTGGCCCGCAAAATGCAAAATACTTTTTCAAACACGAGTCTTTTATGTCTAAGTGGTATACTTGTGATGCCCACTGGGTCTCACAACTCCCTACACACTCAATTGTGGTCTTTTCTGACCTTGGGGTGCCGCCATCAGCTCAGGATCTCAGAATCTTTGGCATTTCTGATGGTCTTCCTAATTGGGCCACTACGCCTTTGGCCCAGATAGGCAACTTTCTGCTTTTGCACTCCCATTGTGCTTGCCTCTTGAAACCTTGCCTGGTCTTGCAGACAACTATTGTTGCTATAAACCTTTCACATGGTCTGACAATACCTATCCTCATATCCGGTGTAGGAACCTGCTGTAAAAGTGCAAATGGTGTGTTTATTTTTGCATCCTTGATATCATTTCCATTCTGTCTTGCAATTGTGTGATCTGTGGTCGAAACATGCTCTGGTACCACATAGGATACTAGATCTGAGATATCGGCCTGGATGTGACCCTTGGGAGAGTAATATAAGTGAATGAGATAAAAGGTAGATCTAGGTGTAGGTATTGATAGTGGCACTGGATAACCCGATCTTTGGTGCCCCAAGGAATGAGTATATATTCTGAATGGAGTCTGAAGTCCCATTGTATAAAGCTGCTCAATGGGCTAGGGGAAAGGGACATATGCCACTAGAGAAGGTGTTCCTTGTAATGCTCAGGCTCTTCAATTTTCTTCCTTGGGAAAACTATAAAATACAGATTCTATTACCTTCATGAAGCCTGTAGCAGCAAAGACTAGTTGAATATCTTCTCAGAAGGGCAAGTTATATGCACAGAGATTTTCCAATCATTCTGCTAATAGGGGACCAATGGAGTTGAGTCTGGCCCATTGGAAGTGACCAGTATGGAGAGGGAACTCAAGGGGTCCAGAAAATGTCATTAATCTTGAGGATTGGTACAGGATCCATGGAGTTCTGTTCAAGACCTCTACTGGCCATTTGAACAAATTCTTGCCCTTCAATACAGACAGACCTCAACTCAACCAGAGGAATATTGCAAGAAGGTTTACATATATGAGTAGAGGGAGTAATCATAAGATGTTCCATATAGTTTTGAACCTCTCAATGCAGATACATGGCTCTCTAGGTGCAGAATAAGAGGGATCAGCTGAAAATGATTGCACTCAGATCTCAGGTCTTTGCCCATATTTTGGGTAGTTTCTTGCATCCATTAGATTCTAATGGCAAGGGTCATGTCCACTGTGGTGTTGGAACCAGTGTAGTAGCTACCTGTAGTAAGAACTGGGGTCCAGCTACTGCTCCCAGAGTTCAGCCATAATCTCTCTGAGATCATGGTCCTTAGTTGAACCATGTTCAAATATGGGCTACTGTAGGTTAGGATCAGACTTTGAACACACAGATCACACATCTGGTCAAGAATAGCAGTCACTACCAAGGAATCAATGTTTTGAATCATTGAGTAGTTGCCCCTCTTAGAGAGCATAAATGGCTGGTGTAAAGACATGTGGCCCATCTGGAGGAGTGCTAGAGTAAGTATACAGAGACTCAAAGGATCTGAATGGAGGCATCACAGCATATGGAGGCTACAAAAAAGGGATGTGCGTGCCGGGATTTGAACTCCAGACCGTTGCAAAATGGATGAATAAGCCAAAGGTTAGTAAGAAACACAGGAACCAGTACACTACGCCACCATGATAACTGTTTCATAGGGGGCTATTCGATGCACGGGCCGCACATGTTGTACCTCTCTTAACCCTGTCCTGTGCCGTGTGCCCCAAAAATCTTCATCAAATCACCCTAAGAAGTGGCCCACACATTTTGAACCATATAGTAAAGGGGTTTCACATTCTTGAAGCCAGGGCTTGGAAAGTATTTTGCATTTCCTGAACCAGCCAAGCTTTTTGAGCTAGTACTATATAGGGTGAATCTGTAGCTAGAAATTTACTCTACAACTTTGATTTTTGATCCTGGCCGGGGGTGTTCACCGATTGATAAAGGTATCAATGATTCCTTGGGTTGTTCTGATGGCATGAATCAATGTTTATGGTTATCACATCTGCCATCAACCATTTTCTCCATTTCCAACGGATATGTGCTTGCCATCAAACTCAACACTAACCGAGGGATGCCGGCGTCACCCAACACCTGCCGGGGAGCTGGCCCTACTAAATTTCAGTGGGCCGACAAGTCTCAGTGAACTTTGCATTGGCACGCTGGAGTATTATCGACTTACTTTGCATTGGGACCACTGCTACGGGTGACCCAAGTCAAATTTATTCAATGTTTGCTTACTGATGGGCATCACAGGGATCATCGAGAATGATCGCCCCCCATCTCACACTCTTTGTCCCGGATAAGCCTTTCTGGCAGTCAATTTTAACTTGTAAGGTAATGAATGACCAATACAATGGCATGAGTTGAGAGTTTAACCGCAATGGCAATGGAAGCCCAGTTACAGAAAAGAATCCCCGAAGCCGGGCCCAAGCCGGCCGGGGTATCCAGCTCAGGCTCCGGCTGGAAGGCTGCTGTATTGTGGAGGCAGTCAACACTAGAGGGTCGGCCAGACAGAACCAAGAGAAGCCCAAGAATGACAGAACAATAGTGTGGTCATTCAAGAGGAGCCACTATGGAAGTACATGGTGGTGGTCAAGACCAAGAAGAGAAGATATCTATCAGTAAGGTAAACAGTCACAATCAATGTGTAACGTATATGGAATGGTGATGTAAATAAGATAAGATAAGTAAATGGGAATATAGGATAAGATCAGATAAGATCAGGAACATCCAGCATGATCGGACTAGATGTCATGTAAGTAGTAAGTGCCAGACTTACACCGGCTTGGGGATTTTGAAAGCCGGAGCCGGTTCAAGCCAAGCCCAAGCCTGTGGCTTCAGGCCAAGCCGGAGCCAGCAAAACACTATGCAGGTAGCAGGAAAGCAATGGTGGCAAGGATGGAGCATGCCAGCCCGGGTGGTACAGCGTTGGAGAACGGTATCCAGTTGCAGAGGTATGATTCTGGATCTAATGCAGTGACATGGGATCATTGATGTCAAATGAATTGGATACATCAGGATCACAATTACCTGGCTCAAATAGATCCATATCCAAATACCGAGAGTGTAAAAGAAGGAGCAAGACAGTCAAGGGAGGGTCATGGATTAAGTCTACAGATGCATTATGATCCAACCGTAGCTTGGTAATGCAGAGGTGGCTGTGTGAGGAGGCATAGCACAGTGGAGTCCGGCCATCCTTGTCAGGTTTCAGCAGCGTCAACTGGTGTCCCATGTTCAATAAGCAGCTTTTGTTAGGTGCCGGATCCGAGGCTGACTGGAATCCCGGATAAGGATGACCGGACGGAGGATGACCGGAACTCCGGGACGAAGGACTCCAAGGAGGGACAAAAAGTCGGAGGAGGGAGATGGAGTCCAACCGGTGACACCACAAAGACCCAGGGTGACCAGGTTCCCTACACTACTTCCCGGGGAAACAATCCGGACGAGACAAGAGAAGACAAGAGGAGAGCAAGAAAGAGAGCAAGAGGAAGGGCTCGGAGCAGCCAAGGTCAAATAGACCAGGAACGTTAATATTCCGACTGAGTTACATGGCACTTGTACAGAGGTTTATATACTAATTGCCCACCAATGTATACCCAGATGAATATGAAGAAAAAGAGAAGGCAAAAACTCGGACCACGGGGTGGAGGTGGATACACCGGAGAAGCCAGACAAGGTAATGAATGGATATCTCCACCGGAGGAAGGTTGAGTGGGTGAAGGATGGAATGAAGTCGAAGAATGGATAAAAAACCGGAGTTGGACTGGAGTACCGGAGTCCGGTCAAGATTGATCCGGATCGCTGGATGAGAGTGGAACGGGACGTAACAGCTTTGCAATGTCAAGGTGCCCCCGCCAGGATGCCCTGTGCAGCGGAGTCCAGCCATTATTTTCAGCAGCATTGACTTGTGCCCCATGTTCTATGAGCAGCTTTGCAACGTCAAGGTGGCCCTGCTAGGATGCCATGTGCAGTGGAGTCCTGCCATCATTCTCAGCAGCATTGACCGGTGCCCCATATTTGATGAGCAGCTTTGCAACATCAAGGTGGCCATTCTCGGAGGCCCAGTACAGTGGTGTCTGACCATCATTTGCAGCAGCATTGACTGATGCCCCATGTGCTATGAGCAGCTTTGCAACATCAAGGTGACCCTTCAAGGATGCCCAGTGCAGCGGAGTACAGCCATCATTGGCAGCAGCATTGACTGATGCCCCATATTCGATGAGCAGCTTTGCAAAATCAAGGCGGCCATTCTCGGAGGCACAGTATAGTGGTGTCTGACCATCATTTGCAGCAGCATTGACTGATGCCCCATGTGCTATGAGCAGCTTTGCAACATCAAGGTGACCCTTCAAGGATGCCCTGTGCAGCGGAGTCCAGCCATTATTTTCAGCAGCATTGACTGGTGCCCCATATTCGATGAGCAGCTTTGCAACATCAAGGTACCCATTCTCGGAGGCACGGTGCAGCGGAGTCCAGCCATGAAATACAGCAGCATTGACTGGTGCCCCATGTTCTATGAGCAGCTTTGCAGTATCAAGGTGGCCATTCTCGGAGGCACTGTGCAGCGGAGTCCAGCCATCAGTTGCAGCAGCATTGACTGGTGCCCCATGTGCTATGAGCAGCTTTGCAACATCAAGGTGACCTTTCAAGGATGCCCAGTGCAGCGGAGTCCAGCCATTATTTTCAGCAGCATTGACTGGTGCCCCATATTCGATGAGCAGCGTTGCAATGTCAAGGTGGCCAGCCTCAGAGGTAGGGTGCAGTGGTGTCCTGCCATTCACTTTGTTGATGACATCTACTGACACCTTCCTAGAAACAACCAAATAACACACCCCTCTTCGAAACCCGATCTCTGCACACATACAAATCACTGGTATAGTATAGTCATTCCCACTCCATCTGTTTTGGCCTTGTAATTGATACAGCATGCTGTATTGGCTACTTCCATCTTTAAGCAAATGCATTGCTGCTGGGAGTAGCTCCTCCTGGTCTGTGTCATCACATTGTTGCAAATGATTGAACCAGGCCTCAGCTGCATATTCTGCAAGTGGGTATTCCACCAGGTCCAGAGTCCTAATATTATCCTTTTCTGAAAACACAAGCAGATAACGGATACAGTTTTGTGCAATGAATCTTTGTGAGATTTTCTCACTAAGATCAAAAATGGCTGCATGCTCTTCATAAAACTTGTTGGAAAGGACATAGTCTCGCACTGATGAGTGTGCAAAACTGATTGATTCTGTCCCCCAATCTGTGGTAATCACAATGAGCCCATCAAGCAGCTTGAAGATCTGCACATTTCCCGTCCGCCTGTGGGGGTAATATATTGATGTATCCAGGTTGGAGAAGTCAAAATTTGGTAAGTCCAAGCGAAAAGCGATAGCATCTGCAAGTTCCTTTGGAGACAATTCCCACTTTGAGAACAGAAGCCACCGTAGTATTGCTTGAATGAAGACTGAGGCCACCCCTGGTACATCCATTGCACGTTTAAGGAAGCGGCTGTAGATACTGGACAGCTCAGCTGGAAGTGACACCAGGACACTATCCCAAGCATCCTCCCAAGGATGATGCCCTAGCTCAATAATGAGGCAAGCAGCCATACGGAACCTATGTATCTACTTAGTCTTGGCCAGGAATACTGATCTGACTTACATTCCGTTGCTCTTTCTCACTATTTGTTCTGTAACTGCTTCGGCATGCTCAACATTATTGGACATCGTCAGAATCTTGCTGCGCACAAAGGATCCTATATCCTCATGCAAGATTGATGAATTCAACTGTATGCAAGGAATGTGCTTGAACTCTGTCTGGAATTCCTGGAGAGGTTGGCTCGTGAACAGCAGATGCAGCCCTTTTGTGGAAGCAGCAAAATGTTTGTTCACAAATATCACAAGCTTTGTCCAGTCATTCTTGTGACATTCATCGAGTCCATCAATGACAATGAATACATGTTCCAATTCCCCAATTAAAGTTTCAAGGAGTTCTTGAAGATCGTTAACCTGTGGCTGTATGGTGCCATTTCCCAGTCTTGTATAAAGATGGGAAAGTGCATCATGTGGAGACAGTGATTTCCCAGAAAGCTGCCAGACAATAGAGCGCAACATGATATCCAGGCTCTGTCTGTCATTCCTAAAGTCAAAAAAGAAGTATGAGACTGTGTTCTTTGCCTCAACAAGGTGCCGAATAATTGTTGAGCTGTTCATTTCAGTAGAGATAATGGAGTGAAATGATGAAATACCTGAGTACACTTTTGCCCGTTCCAGCTGAAATAGATTAGATATGATGAGCATTGAAATGAGGCCAACATACAGATTCCCTGGATCCACAAGGTGCCTGGTATATTTTTCCAACTGATGAGCTGATCATGCTCAAGCAACCAGGACCCAGTATCTTCATGCCGAAGCTCTTGCAGCTGATACTGTCTGTCCTGAGTATCAGGAGGATTTCCCAACCACTTGAACAAAACAGGTTCCAATCTGCAAGAACATAAGCCGGGAAATTGATAGCAGGAGATGTGATCAACCCTTGACCCTGATGGATGCTGCTACATGAAGAATGAATGCAATAGACTCTTGTCAAAAAAGGAACATACACATTCACGATTCCACCTTCTCCAGTACCTCCTTGACCCCCTTTTGAACACCCTTCTCCACCGGGACCTCCCGTGCCACCTAAGGCTTGGGAAGAATTAGAATTGATTCCATCCGGAGAGATTTCACACACCTTGAATATTCACAGGTGAGGCCCCTAATTGGTGATGGTGAGACATCATGAAAGTGGTCTACAGATAGTTCTGCATCTCTGAGAAGACTAGCAATGAGTGTAGCGCACCACCTCAGACAGGATAGTGGTGGTAAGAAGCAAAGAAGATGCCAGCGTGGCAGGAACAAATCTGTACAAACTCTCTCATGATCTGGAAAAACACAGCCCTAGGGTGACATTCTCTCCTAATTAAGAACAGCTTGCATCAGGGAACGTATTGTTCCGCTGTTATCGCAGCCGATCCGAGGGGGATGAGAAAAAACACACATGAACTCCGCTTTCTCCCCTTCAAGCCTGCGCTTCTCCCGCCACCTCGGCTTCCCTTCAAGCCACCCACGACGTGTTCCGGCGTCAAAGTGCCAGTGGCTGGTGCCCTGCCACTGTGGCGGTATCATCGGTTTGGCGTAGTTTAGGTTTGATGTCAGTAGATCAGAGTAGATCAGATCAGCTCTTGCCTTCTGCCACATCCACGGAGGCTCTCTGCCAGCGTGATAGCCGCTTTCCGCTTGTCGACCCTGCCCCCGACTCCCCCACCGGAGTCGAACGAGACTTGATGATTTCATAGACTGTGTTCGCTTGGGGCCCTGTGCCTTCAGGCGATCTCTCATAATACATCTTCGGCAGTGCTGGTCATTTTCACTCAACCGACAAATCTTGCACATCAAGGATGGAGGAAAAATTGTGCCTCCCTCGCATTTTCGGAACCCGAATCGAATAGGCCAAGCTTTGTAATACTCCGAGATCTAGTACCTCGACCAACGTCCCACCACTTTCCCTCACATGCATCCGAACCGCAATCATCTCAAAATCCTGATCACACACACGAAAATGATTCGACATTGTTAAGCCCCAAGGTCGCCAGTTCCGTCGTGTCGACACTGCTGAACAGAGCCGAAGTACCCGTGCAAGCAGTCTCCCTGCAAGTACTCACGCATCAACACAACTTCCCTCCAGAAAGACAAGACAACACGTACTCGAAAAGCGTACACACCGGCCCTGCCGTCTCCAGTGAAACCGTCCCGAAAGGTGAGCTGAACCGCGGGAAGCCGCCGCACGAGCCGTCGATCAAAGCCTCGGCCTGGAAGCATCCGAGGCTGGTGTCTGCGAAGCACAAGTTGAGGATGTCTTCATCGACCTGACGTGCTTGCTGCTTTGCATTAGCCGTTGTCCGTCGAGAGGGAGAGGAGACGGATACGCACAATAGCAGGTCCTGCGGTAGCGAACCCAGCGAGGAGCAGAGTAGCGAACACGGTGAATTTCAAAGTCATTGTGCGAGCGGAATCACATGGGAGTGTTGGATTCTGGGGAGGCTCACAGCTGGTCGGTCCTCCTTTTATATGCCAACCGGCGTCAATTTTTTGATATGCGTTCCCTTGCATCAAAATTGAATACAGCTTTGATACAGCCTATGTACGTCAAGATCATGATATTACTGCGTAGAAATGTCTAGTTCCACGCGAAGAACCAACGGACAAACGGGGGCGTGTGCGGTTTGTATGGCCGTTGGAACACAAGCTACGCGCTCCGACGGCGCCGTGGGAGTCCCGGACTCACTACTTTTTGCTCATCGGCCCTGGCAAAACTGGCACATGCAGGGTATCGTCTTCGTCAGCGGGTCGTTACCCTGCGTAGATTCTCTCGTATTTATTCCACCATCTACTCAATTGATGCTCTCCAGCGTCTACAACCCAGCTACATACCAGCGAGCACAACTGGCGTCAGAGGCGGGCATAGATGGCCGGCTCGCGGCTTGGGCCGAATCACGAAATATGACTCGTCCTCCGTTTTCCTCCGTTTTCTGACCTGTGCGGCATACGAGCCGCACTGTTACCGGCTTTTTAAAAATTCATTATGAGTTTCACACCCTGGGTATCCCCATTCATCTACTAATCTGAATCTGATAAACGATGTCAATCCTCCTCCTCCTACACCTTCTCCCCAGCATCAAGCTCGCTCTCCATCTCGATCTTCTCGGACCGCCTCGAGCTCCTCAACTCGAGGAACATCCCCGGATGCACGAAATTCAACGTGTACATGGCCAACACGATCGCAGCGCCGTCCAACACGTCTGGGTCGCTCATCAGTCATTTATTCAAAGAAAGCAAGACTGGCACGCACTGAAATAAACCTGGGTATGGATGATCCTCCCCGTCCACCCATCAGCAAGCTCGCACACGCGGTAGACGGCACGGATGAGGAGGAGCGTCGTGCTCAGGGCGAGTGCGTAGAGGAGGATTTTCATGCGTTGAGTAAGGATTGGTCTCTCCTGCTTGGCAACGGCGGGGGAGGCAGAGATGGGTTTGGAGCGTGCGTAGCGGAAGACGAATTCGCCGGCGCAAAAAGCGTATACGGTGATCGTTACTGAAGTCTTGGTGAGTAATGCAGGACGGGGAGAGGGAGACAGGTACGCACTGAGTTGAAAGATTATACCAGCGAGCATGACGTGTCCGCCCTTCTCGGGGTTTATGTGCTTCGCAACAGCGCGCGCGGCCATCCCGCCTCCGATCCCTTGGATGACGAGCGAGATAAAGTCCTGTGTATACGTTAGCTCAATCTGGAAAGAGATGGAAAGAAGACGCACGCAGCAGAGGAAGAGGATTGCGTCTAGAAAAAGAACGTATTAGTTGAGTAGAGTTCAAGTCTCGTTCTGATAGTTCTCACAGGTTCGAGCGGAGAGTCGGCTGTATTGCGAGCCAAGACGCGTGATAATGTAACCCAAGATAATAAAGTTGGCCGCAGCCAGAGGGGTAGGCTATCGCACGGAGGTCAACTGAATGAAACTAAAGCACAATGCGGCTGCGACGTACCCCCATGATGGTGCAGATGATCCTGGCACGAGTTAGCCATACACTCGAAAGGAATGAGAGGAGATGAGGACGTACTGCATCTCGTACGGCGGGAACTTGAGCGGGGACCTGGAAGACCACGCGCGCCCGATCCACCCAACAATCTCCAACGCCCCGCATAGACACGCTGTGGGGAGGAGCCACCAGAGTCTGTACCGGATGGCCTGGCCCAAATGAATTACTGAAGTATCGATAAGAAACTGTAGAGCAAGCAAGCAGATTGGGAATCACGCACCAGTGGAGATAGCAAAAAGAACGACGAAGAGGATGCAGACGTATTTGGTGGGGAGGTACCCATATGGGTTCATCCGCAGGGTTTGGATCAGTTCCGTGGGCATGGTCATGGCGGGGCGGGAGGACGGGGGAGGATCGTGTTCGGACGCTTCTTTTCTTCCTCTTATATTAGTAACCACTGTGGCGGCACCGGTGCCACCGTCGCGTCAGCATCATGACTCATCGACGAAATTCGACTTTTTACCTTCCACCCAATGAGGATCGGTGCCATGCATGTCAATGGAGTCGTTCTGGAGCACAAAACATCCATGTTGGAGATGGAAGAGGACATGGTCGAGGAGAGAGGAAGGGAATGTCGGATTTGGTCCGACGGAACAACATCAAATGATGGGTTTTTCCGAAGCTTGGCACTTTCTTTTGCCTAAATGATTTAGTAGTAAATGGTTTGTCCAAGCGGTTGGATGCGCATATCCGCGTTCCTCCGCGAGAGAAACGTTCGTGATGAGCAGCCCAGTGCCCACCGACGCTAGGAACAGAGACAGGCGATGGCAAACGTGTCGGGACTCGGGGGGGTCACGCGCACGGGCGAGCTGTTGGCTTTAGCAATCCCGTACGAATTAATTCGCCCATTTCAACTTCAAGTGACGGTTCACGGCGACCGACACTCCACCATGCGAGGTGACGAATTGGTCATAGATAACTGGGCGGGTCATGAGGGTTAAAGCATCCGTCTGCTGCGGTTGGAAGGAATCTGAGCGGCGTGGTCAGGAGGCAGCAAGGAGAGCGGGCAAGTCCAGCCATGGGACAGTCACAGAGGCAAAAGGTTGGGTGCAATTGAGGTGCATTGATAAGCGGTCGCTGGATTTGGAAGATTCACGTGACAGCTCAACAGCTCACAGTCGGCTCGTCTTCCGACTCCTCTACCTGGCTCAAAGGCTTTCCTCTTTGACGCCATGTTCGTAGCAGTTACAGCTCTGGGGTCATATCGCCCTGATCCGCCCACGTCAAGTGAAATGCCTCCGCTATGAAACTCGGCTTTTGACTCGTCACTCGTCGGCCTTTGCTCGGCCTCCCGACTTTCGAAAGCAGCGCCTTCAAGACCGCCGACCTGAGCTCGAATGCATCAAGGACAGTGCTATTCCAGCTTCACGGCATTTACACTTACTTACTTGGGCAACTCCTACGGGCGCTGAATCAATCTGACTCCATCCGAGTCTCAGAGTCTCACCTGCGTCGGCTGATTCGGCCCTGTCTTGTTGGACGGCATACCTGGGTTCGCTTGTTCGATGTCAATCTTTGCTTGGCTTCCTACAGCGTGGTCAGAGATCCACGCATTATGGGCGCTCAGCGCTGATCATTGACTCGGACACCGGTCTTTACCCATTGCTCGCGTCACTTCGCCTAGCTGACTCCGTCCTCCGGGTATATTCAGCTGGCGCCTCCCGGGGATCAACAACTTCTCCTTGCTCGCGCCCACCGGCGCCTCGCTCACTGCCTCTAACGCGGCGCCTATTCACAGCCTTCCCACATTCACGGACGCGAGAGCGCACCTCAGAACACAGACCTGGCGGATCATCCGATGCCTGAAGGGTTAATTGACTGTCGAATGACACAGTGCCACGGAAATGCAATCACCCCTCGTCACGCAGGGTCATTGATTCCCTCGTTCCCGAATGCGGAGTGCAGCTACGATCCTCCCGCCACCATATTTGGACAGTTTCCCTCCCTGGGACAGGGAAACCCCGGCGTTTCTGAAGATGTCGACGCAGCTGCTCCCCCGGGCTGATACGGGTTTAAGGGTACGCAGCCGAAGATTCATTTCTGCACGCTTTTGAAACTGTTCGGGGCGCTGGTACGGTGAGAGCTTTTATTGTTCTCCATCTTGCATTCAATTTCTTTATACGCAGTATACCCAACGGGAAACGAATCCGTGCGAGTCATTTCTGGGTTGGACTAGGGGTATTATAAAGGTCTCTCAGGCCAGCGCATCATCTCATAAACCACCTCCCACTCACCTGCCATGCCGAGACACAGTTCTTCTGCTGGCCCAGTCATCACTCTCTACGATACTCCTGGGACGCGCTCACAGACATGGATGCCAACCGTCTGGCGCATCCGATTCATATTAAATTACAAACGCATACCGCACCGCACCGTCTGGGTCGAGATCCCCGAAGTCGAGCCCACGCTCCGCGCAATTGGTGCCCCACCGAGCTCCCACCGACCCGACGGTCGACCAATCTACACCCTCCCCGTCATCGTCGACCCCTCCCGAAATGCCCAATCCCCACAAATCCTTTCCAACGCCAACAACATCGCAGAGTACCTCGAAGCATCTTACCCCCAGCGCCCCGTCTTCCCCGAAGGCTCCCGGGCGCTGCAGACGCTCTTTGTGCATTACATCCAAGAGGTGTTTGCGAAGCCGTTGTTGCCTATTATGGTCCCGCTCTCGCATGACCGCCTCCCTGCACGGACGCAGTCGCATTTTCACGATACGGGCGTCGCACGGTCGAGGACTGGTACCCCCGGACCTGGAACCGGGCCCGGGCAAGCTCTACCACCAGGTCCGCAGCGCGAGCATGCGTGGGGGCTCGTCAAAGAGCAGTTCGACTTTTTAGCTGTGATATTGGAGAAGAATGTTGGAGATGGGGACGGGGTCGTTGCGCAGGGGACGCATGTTTCGTATGCGGACTTTGCGCTTTGTTCGGTGTTGTTGTGGATCGAGCAGATGGCGCCGCAGGATGGATGGGCGAGAGTGAGGGAGTGGAATGGAGGGAGATGGGCACGGTTGAGGCAGAGATGCCAGGATTACATGGATGTATTTTGAAGTGAGACTGGGTTAATCTGTACGAGTTTACTGTAGCGCATCTTAGAATACATACACATAATTGAAACTCAACGATTGCCATTTGACTGGGTTCTGCGGCATCGGAGCTTCAGCTGCGGATCACTTGGCACCTATTCCCGCATCGGCGATCACTGCATCAAACGCGGCTTTCTTCTTACCACCACCCAAACTCGCCACGCCCATCCGATCTGCTCTCGTCCTTGCTCGACCCCATCCTTCAAATTCGTGCTCGCTCACCCTCACTTGTGTACGTCCCGTTCCATAGTCTCGGGCGTCGAGAACTCAAGATTCCGCTTCAATTTGCGCCCAGGGGGCCAGGCCTGATTGCGGATCGGCAGATCTCAAGAAATGCACCATAATTCGCATTTTTTTCATGAGACAGTGACACGTGTCCTATCAGACCTATCCCACTCACGACGGCACGAACGTATCATTGTCAATCTTCTGCGCAATGCCCGTGTATCTCCAGCTCGAAATATATGCTGGGGTCGTGCCAGTCCCGTTATTTGCCGTCGCATACGCGCCGGCGATCGTACCTTTCCAGCCAATTCAACGATCCAGTCAAGCGAAAAGCCAGAAAACACACCGGTAAACGGACCAGTGCCGCCGCTCAAAATGGTCGAAGGCAGCGCGCCCAATACAACAGCATCACCGCCCTGCGGTGCAGCAGAGAAGGTATAGTGCGTATCGTTGTTCGCCCGAATGGTCAGCGTAATTGGGCTTCGCCAGGCACTAGGAATACTGCGGATTACCGGTGCAGGCGGGGGCGCACCCAAGTTCCCGCCCCCGTTCGTCTGGAGGCGTAGGTGGGTCTTGTTGTCGGAGAGCAGGACAATACCGAGGTCGACGTGCTGGAACTGCGTCAAGAACACGGTCGCTCCAGCCTCTTCGTCCACCGCTGTCGGCGCAAACGCAACGTCGATGCTGAATTCGAACAGCGTGTCCGTCTGGAGTCTTCCGATGAGGGAAATCGGACCAACGCCATTGCTGCTAAATTCCTGTGAGGGGATGATACGCAACGTATTTGGGTGGCCGGGCGGGGAGATGGTAAACGACGCGAGATCAGGCCACCGCCAGAAAATCATATTGGACGGAAGCGCGCTGCCCGGTGCGAAATCAAACACGTCGGGGTTGCCGTAGATTGGTCCCGTTCCACGAACGTCCAGGACGGTGGGCAGCGCCCAGGCACTCTCGCTCCCACGCACAGGCGAGATAACGGGAAACTCGCCCTCATCCCATCTCGCAGGCGTGATCACCATCTCTCTCCCCATGGGATAATTCACCCACTCCGGCCCAGAGCGCGTCGCCAGCGCACACGTCCACCAGTTTCCGTTCACATCGTGGAACAGATCCGCATGGCCGACCGTCTGGAAGTACTCCCCCGTGTCCTTGTTCGTCAGCACCGGATTCCCTTCAAAGCCGATGTAGGTTCCAGTAACACTCCGCGAGCGCGCCATGGTGACGGTATGGTTGACCTCCGTCCCTCCCTCCGCAATCAACAGGTAATACCACCCGTCTTTCTTGTAAATGTGCGGCCCCTCCGGATTTCGCTCGCCCGTACCATTCCAGAGCTGCGTCGTCGGTCCCACAGCCCCCGAGTTCACGTCGATAGTTGCGATGAAGCTCTCCGCAACCGTGAGGTACGCCTGTCCGTCGTCGTCCCAGAACAAATCCGGGTCGATGTTCGCTGGTTGGAACAGCACCGGCTCGTCACTCCACGCATTGTCGTCAAACGGATCCGTCGTCTTGAGCAAAAGACCCGGCGGCAGCGGATTCGACCCGTCCGAAACGAAGAACGTGATCGCGTAGAAGACACCGTCGCGGTATCGCAGCGTCACCGCGAAGATCCCGTCGTTCTGCCCCGTGGTGTTGTAATGCGGCCACTGCGACTCGCGGTTGAGCGCATGGCTTGCGAGGCGCCAATTCACGAGATCTTTGCTCGCGTGGATGGGTATGCCGGGGGTGACGAGGAAGGTCGAAGTCGCGCAGAAGAACGTGTTGTCCCATTCGGGGACGAAGACACAGCTGGGGTCACTGTGCCATCCGGGGATGGTCGGATTGAGGTGGGTTTTGTTGGTAGCGATCGTGAAGCCGGCGACGGCCACAAGAAAGTAGAGGGAAAGAAGCATTTTCTCGCGGCCAGTCGAGTCTCGGATACTCATTTATGCGTTGGTGTGAATTCTGCCGACTTTTTCCCGCAAGGTCATGAGTCGCGCACCTGACAATGAAAGAGCTTCTGAACGGTAAAGCGGCGCGCCCAGTGGCGGCCAAACGCTAAGCGATATGGATGGAAATTGGAGATAAAAAGAAAGTACCTACACATAAAATAGTCTACTCATCTAGTTACGACCCAGAAGTCAATCGTTCAATGAAACTCTCCCGGTCCCTGCAACGCACTTTCAACACTCGTGAAACGGAGGTGAACAGGGTACATACCGGTCCAAAGAACCCAACATCAGGCAAAGGCAACCGTGGACACCCCATAGCGTCACATCCCTCCGCCAGCTTCGTATTCCCGCTCCAGTTAATCTCCACATCGTTGTATTGCACCGTGAAGAAGATGAGAACGCCAGAGATGGCTATGGCCGCAGAGAACGCCGTCGAAGTTATGCTACACCAAGGTATGAGTTGCATCTCGTCGGAGAGAGGGAGGACTAACTAGTTGTATTTACTCCACCAAGCAAGATACCTCCTCTTGATAAAATAATTGAAGAACCAGCCAACGGGAACGGCAGGCCACATCTGTGCCATACTGAGCGGCGCCCACTGCAGCGCACCGACGAGGAAGATCGGGAGGTGGAAGTAGTGGAGGGCTTTAACGCGTTTGCGGAGCAGGTAGATCGGGATGGGGAGGATGGCACCGATGAGGAAGAACCAGAGGAGGTGGTTGTACGTGCCTCCAGGTCCGAACATTCGTTTTGGACCCAAGAGTCCCCAGATCACCGATGCGGTGAAGAACGTGTTGATCCCTGCGATGGCGTTAGAGCTGGTGAGAATTCCACGTTACTATTACCTGGGCAAGTGAATTTATCCGGCTGCGTGGGCGTGCACACTCCCGTGATCTTGGTCATCTGGAAATTCAATATCGCTGTGCACACAAACGCAGAGATGATGGTCGCATGAATCTGGAACCAGAATCTGCAATGCCAATACGTTGAGTCGTCCACAGAAAAGTGCAAGATACCTACGTCTGTTTCGGAGAAATGTGCATATAGTGAGCCAGCTTGAGATCAGATGCAAAGCCGATGGTTCCGACTGTCGTGCATAAACCTGGGGCATGCTCAATTCGAGTGATTCTCAACAAAAGTGGGTGACATACCATAGGCCTTGAAGTAGTTCATCGCTATGGCGTTGCCCGGGAACCACAGGCCGCCTGGAGGAATCCCGTGAGCTTGGCTATGCGAACATAAACATGCTGCAATTACCGAACATCTCCGCTAGAACGTTGAGCGGAATCTCTACGTTGGCCACAGACTGTATTTTATTGATCATCAGAAAACGAGAGCAAGGGATGCGCTTACCGCAATGATCCCAATAGCTGACTGCAATTGAGACTCGATGAAGGCAGCGGCAAGACGAAGACGCACGAATGACGAAGATGAGAGCCAACACCACTCCAAACAGCACCACGGCCGGAGAAGTATGCGTCGGATAAACGCCCACACCCACAGCGCCGAGAATAATGGCTGTGACTAGCACAATGAAATACTGCCACTCGGGAACCTCCTCGTACGCTTCCATGAGTCGACAGTGAACATCTTGGTGCATGTCAGAAGGCTTCTTCCGACTCAAGAGACTCTTGAATCCGTGAACGATCGCGTGGCGATGGTAGAGGAACGCGTGCACGAGAGTCGCTGTGTATACTGCGACTGAAGATGGTTTGAGTCTAATTGACCATCTAGGAATAAAGCAACACTCACAAAAGACGCCGTACACTAAACTGTTGCTGGCGCTGAGGTACGCAGGAGAGTACTGTTCGTACATGGTTTGGTTAAAGAGGTTGTCGCTTCCGATGACCTGTCCGATGTCGTACGGAAGACCTGTATTGTCAAAGACATGCTTGAATCATTGTTGAGTGAAAGGAAGTGAGGTAGCAGTCGAGCTCACATTGGTGTTGATGGAAAGATATCCGGTATTCCATGTGTTGGTGTACCACAACGCGGCGATAATGGGCAGGCTCACGAGAGTCTGTGCGCGCAAGGTCATTTTCATAACAGGAAGTTTGAATAGATTACGCACCCCCATGAACACCTAGACCCCGTTCAAAGTTCGTCAATATCTGTAATGGGATACTCACATTCATTGTCGTCTTTCAAGGAGTCAATCAGTGGTCCCATGGTTGAAAGAGTACTCACAAAGAACGGCGCAAGTAGTGGATCAACCTCCGCTGTAACCTGGTTCCAATCAAAGGTCGGGATCGGGTTAAGTCCCAGGCCTGTAATGCTTCCAGTAATGGCCGCGACGTTCACATTCATCGGCGAGATCCAAGTAATCCAATTGAAGATCGAAAGCGCCTGGAAGATGTAGCTGGTTGTTTTTGTGTCAACGGTGTGGTTCGGAGGCGGAGGACGAGGTATACGCACTCGGGGAACCAAAAGTACACAAACATCGCAGCAAAACAGTAGAAGAACCAACGCAGCTGAAATGGATGGGTTTCGCGCCGCCATTGACAGCAATGCAAGCAACTTACACGAGTCATTCGCCAGCCATTAGCAATCGGATTTTTGTCGCCGTGGAATGCACTCTGGAGGAGACGGTCATTGGCATTCAAAAGTTGTGGAGCCACCCACGTTCAGCGCAATGGCCTTCACCGTGTCAAGTCAAGACGGTCGAACAGCGATACTGACACTCACCCCGAGATTGCCCTGCCTATCGTATTCTGTGAGCTTGTTCACGCGCAATAGTCAAGTCCTCATACCAGATGGCATGTGCCGGATACACCAAGAATCGCCGTGTCAAACCAGCGAGGCCGTACCCAATCAAACTAGTTGACAGTGCAACGAGGACTTGATATCCAAAAGACGCCGCCCAGGGTTGGTTGAAGTAGATATTGAGATATTGGACCATTATAATCTGTACAAGGTCAATCGTCAGGAGGAAAGAATGCCACACGTGAACTTGCATTATTTCTGTACAGATATCACTGTCAGGATCAAGGATACGGGAAACAAGGACTAAACGCACGTGTAAGGGGTACCGAACCCAGCATTGGCCATGATGGTAATGAGCATGTGTTCTTTTTGTTGAACGGAGATGGATTGAGGGACCACTTGTAACCGAAAGTCGTGAACGTAGTCGAAGGTAGCATCTCCATGAGTTTAGCAAGCGGGACGACGAGAATTTGAGCCACATTGGGCCCAATGCCGATATTTGGAAACCTGTCGACGCATGAAGACTCGCATATCTTCGAAGGAAGAGGTCGAAAGCTCACCGAATGCTGAAGAACTGATTGAGGAATGCACTGAGATGCACTGATTAGTGGGGCCGCGGACGGGATACATTGCAAGCGTAGCTGACCCGGCGGCCACGAATAGACTTCCGAGGACCCAGACCCGGAAGGTGTTTGTCGGCAGACTCGGATCGTCGTGATTGCTCACAATAGCACGGACCTCTGCGTAGGGCGAGTTGATCACCATCAGGGCGGCCTGTACCTTGAGAATCTCATAGAGACGCTGCCGCTCAGCAGGAGGGGCATCAGACAGATAGGAGCTAGCGAATGATTAACCTCGACGGCTGGGAGAATGTGGTGGAAATAAACGGACGTGGCAGCTTGCAAGACGTGAGGAGGAAAGTTCTAAAGATGGATGATGAAAATAAATGAAGACGGGCGATAGATAGACGTACGGGATCATCGCCGTGCTGAGGTTTGGGTGAATAGAGTGACACAGTTGGATCACCGACCGCCCTACCTCATCCAAAATTCGGTGAATAACCGCTTCGATCTCCACAGGACTCATGTTTTCGGCATGCCGCTCTGCTTCGAGGAGATCGTCGGACACCGCATCAAGCTCGGTCGAAACGACATCCTCCAAGTGGATAGATAAATGCCGAAAGGTAAATCACAGGAGGACTCACGACGTCGACGACTTGGACGATGCCTTTCTTGAGCGAGTCGTCGGAGACTTTTTCGGATAGGTTCGGTATTTCCATGGAGGAAAAAGCTGTAGGGTGGAGGGAGGACCCGGGTAAAGCTGAGGAGTTGCGTCGAGATCTGCCCTAATATATGCAGATGAATAAACTTGGAGGCGAACATAGGATTTCACACCACCAAGGACTGTCGAGATGAAACTATGCTCCATGCAGCAGATCACCGAGATAAACCGATATCTGCTAAAATCTAGACAGTTGATCGACAAGTAGAGGTATTGCATGTGTTTGAGCGGGAGGTATTTCAGGATGCAAACAACCAATCTTGACATGAGGGATCGACACAATGGCGTGAAGTGTAAATCTGGAGAAGTCGCGAGCTTTAGGTGTCCTTGGCGTCGCCGAGCCAAAAGCACGGATACGACCGGCCATAGTGGGTCACCCGTCGCCACTAGTCGAGAGATACCTGTATCAGACCGTAGACAAAAAGGCGAGTGCAATTTAGCCAGAAGAATTTCATGAATCATGATTCATGAAGCACCGTATGAGTATAGAGAATTGGAGGCGCTGCAAGCAGCGCTCATCAGCGGTGGGTTTCCACAGAGATCGTAAATGAAAGGTGGGTGAGGTGAGGTGAGGTGCGCTGATCGTCAGCTGGAGGTGGGAGAGAGCAAGCTGGGAGAACACATGTACAAACAACCTGGCGTTGTCATCAGCGAATGTATCAGTGATTCATTGATCGGAGGACCTTGCAGTCAAGCGACAAGGGCCAGAGGAACCGCTGTTGTCCAACATTCTATGGAATCCATGAGGCCCAGCTGCCCAGTCCGGACTCAGTGATTTCCCGAGCTCAGTGATTTGTTTACCGCAGAAGAAGAAATTCCCGAATCTCGAGTAACTCCGCCCATTATCCACTGAGTTCCGGACGCGAGAAGTCTCATTGGTGCTCCAGACCTTCATTTTTTGCCTGCAAATGGAATCGGTTGAACCCGCGGTGGGTTGGTTCGGAGCTGAAACTGCGGATCGTGGACAATGCCGGAGATTGTGGTCAATTCAATCCGATCAAGATGGAAGGTCCAGGTACAGTTCTATTTAATTCCATTGTTTCTGCAAACGCCGCCACGTCACCCACCCCGCCCACCAGCACGCAAGAACCACCAACACGATGAAGGCTAACCCGATATCCACAGTCCCAGACGAGTTGAAGGAAATCGCAGAAGCCATGAACCGGAAGCTCGGAGCCGATGCCGAGATGGGATTCCTACGCGACGACCCCGCCGAGATCGAGCAGTGTATCGCCCTAGCGTCTCCGCCTTCTCCGAGCGTGAGCCCATCGTGGGTGCGCTTACAGCTGGTGCCTCCGCCGCTGCGGTACAGCAGGTCATGGCGTCGTTCCGCACGTTCTGCACAGAAGGCATCCAGCAGTCCGCCAAGCCGGTCTAACCGCGCTGGTAAAGGTGCGAGGCGAGGTGAAGGCAATATGTGTTACGGTGCCGTACGAGTCGTACCATGGGGAGCCGTTGCCAGGCATGGAGCCCGTTTACGATCTCCTGGGTCGGTTGGGCGATGTCTACGACGCCTATTGTGCTGCGAGCGGCGGTACGATTCGTGGGGACAAGACGATCGACCTGTTACTGGGTGCCACAGCCGCAGACTTCCAGAACCGGAACGCGACCGAGATGGCTATGGTGTTGGCCACCATGAACGCCCGTGCTCGCGGCTTCGAGCACGCCTTTTCAATGGCCAGCAGTAACTCCCACCGCCTTCTCGCAAATCAAGGGTTGAAGGTACTGGACGAGGTGGATTACAAGACGTTACCTTCCAGGGAAAGAAACCTTTCGCCAGTGTCCGCAACTTCCAGTCCGCGAAACTCATGTATCGTTCGCTTGCCGACTTTGATGCACCGCCGAGTCTCAAATCTCGTATTTCGGCCAAGCTTTGAGGTACGTATTGACTGTGAATATGTCCCAGCGCCGTTGATACTGACCGAGGAGCAGGCTGTTACCCTGTGCTACGGAGTAGGAATACTTAAATTGGATGAATGATTCAGACAGACATCGGCCATTAGTGCACGTTCTATGAGTTTCGATTTGAATCGTCGTGGTGGAGGAGTCGACATTCGCGCTCGAGACATGATCAGCGTCAAGGAAGACGATCATCGATCAGTCCACAACACGAAACCCGTCTGCGAGGGGCCCAGCTGCTCACTCTGTTGGATCTCGTCTGTGTAGTGCAGCCAAATAGCAGGGAAGCCGTGGCAAACGCACGGGGGTCTTCGATTGAAGTGGGGGTTCATATATTCTACATGAAAGTGTAATCTAGATAAGATATGCACAATCATCGGATGACCACGGAGGAAGAACCGGAGATGGACGGGCAGGAAATTAGTCAGCGGAGCTGCGCGTTGTACATACTCACAAGACACTCCGGACTGTCCGATGCAAGCTCGGTTATTTGTTTCACGCATTAACGCCAGAACCAACTCGGCACAGCGACTCCGTCCGTGACCCCCACGAGGACCGAGGTGTCGCTATTGGGTGCTCGTCCTCACTGTTCAAAACTCAAGTCTTCTTGCCTGCAATTTGCATTCAGCAAGTCCGGTTCCGGTGGAATTCTGGCCGCGGTCAAGTATCATTGGCGCCAGCGCCGTAAAAATTCAAGGTTCGATCTCCACGCCGCGCAGGCGCGACTTGCAAATGGATTGTCAACTCGATACGCTGGCTGTGAGATGAAACTGCCCATGTACGTATCATTCGGCACGTCGGACCCCTGTCGAAAAGGAACAATTCCGGAGACTTGTCATGTCAATTCAATTGTGATCAAGATGGAAGGCCCAGGTACAGATTGGGTACAGGTGTATTTAATTACATTGTTTTGCCAACCCCGCCACGTCACTGCGACTCCCCCGCCCCGCCCACAGACCACCCAAGCAGCCGCCAACGCGATGAAGGCTACCCCGAGCCAGCCGACATCCACAATACCAGACGAGTTGAAGGAAATCGCCACTGCCATGAACCGGAAGCTCGATGCCGAGATGGGATTCCTACGCGACGACCCCACCGAGATGGAGCAGTGTGTCGCGCTGGCTTTATCCGCCTTCTCCGAGCGCGAGCCCATCATAGGCGCGCTGATAACAGGTGCCCCCAACGCCTCCGCCGCCGAGCAGGTCATAGCCTTCGTTCCGCACGCTCTGCAAAGAAGCTGTAGAACACTCCGCCAAGTCGGGCCTGACCGCACTTGTCAAGGTGCGCGGCGAGGTGAAGGCAGTCTGCGTCGTGGTGCCGTACGAGTCGGACCATGGGGAGCCGTTGCCGGGTCTGGAAGCGGTGTATGAGGTGCTCGATCGGCTGAGCGCCTCCTACGACGCGCATTGTGCTGCGAGCGGTGGTACAATTCGTGGGGACAAGACGATCGACTTGTTTCTGGGTGCCACGGCCGCGGATTTTCAAAACCGGAACGCCGCCGAGATGGCCATGGTGCTGGCCACCATGAACGCGAGGGCGAGGGGCTTCGAGCATGCCGTGTCAATGGCGACGAGTAACTCTGGCCGCGTCCTCGCAAATAATGGGATGAAGGCGCTTGATGAGGTGGATTACAAAACATTTACCTTCCAAGGGAGGAAACCTTTCGCCAGTGTCCGCAACTTCAACTCTGCGAAACTCATGTATCGTTCGCTCGCCGACTTTGATGCCCCGCCGAGTCTCAAGTATCGTCCATCGGCAAAGCTTTGATGTACGTATCGCATCCACTGTGAATGTATTCAGATGTTATTAATTCTGCCCAGCAGGTCTTGGAATTTGTTAGGGCGTGCGGTCTCTGATGTGTCCTTGTAGAAGTTCAGAGTAAAGCTATAGGGTAGCATCGTGCTGGAACACATGTACAGTCTGAGGCAATCAATGAAGGTTGGTACAAAAGACAGGAGTGAACTTACGGCGAGACAGGTGCCAGGACGGTATCAAGAGTTCAGGTGGATTGTAAATTTAAATGAGGGGTTGTCGGTCGGCTCTGTAGGGTCTGATTGCTGCAGCAGTGCAGATTTCGGAAGAAGACGCCACTGGAATTTTCGTGATGCTGAGCTCGAGGCAGTATGTCCTGGCCAGTGCCAAGTGGTACCTGTGATTCGGTAACTCGGGTTGCCGATGGGACCGAGGAGGAAATGCGATGTTCCCGGACAAACGGAGCGAAGGAAGGAGCACCGGTCGATATCCGAGTATGAGAGCCAAGACGAGCAGCCGACATCCGCATCCAATGAAGGGAGCAGAGGTGTACCGAAAGCCCGAAAGCCAAGCGGTCTGGATACTTTTGGAGCCAATTCGATGTAGAGAGTCCGCAAGGAGAGTTGTGCAATGTGGAACATCGAAGGAAAGATGGTGGTGGTAGAGGATAAGATGCGATTGATCATCAACGTGATTGTCGGCACGTGATGATCCAGACATCGGATCGTCCGCGGATCATAATCCCGAGCTGCACCGAATCTCTGTAGAAATATATTTGTAGCAGCTTTGGTACGCGGATGGATGGGAACACTTGATTACATTGGGGTAAGAACGCTGGGGCTTTTATACCCAGCGGTACAATGAAGTATATGTACAAACTACGTAGTTGAAATGAGGCTCGGGGATGGTTCGGTCTCCCTCGGGCAGGGTTCCGGCATCAGCCAACAGGTTGAACCCGAGGTCTACGCCATGCTATGCGTTAGCCTCGTGTTCGGTTTGCTCTCAACTCCAACAATCTCTTGATTGAACCCAGATTGAACTTGGATTGAATTAAACTACCCACTTGTCCTGAATATTGTCCTTCGTCCACGCCGATCCAGTTCGCATTGATGCACCCACTCACAGCTACTACGTAAATACAAGGCATGGTGTAACTAGGGCTGTGTTGAGAAAGAAATGTTAAATAACCTGTACTACATAACACGTAATTTAACGTGTTATTAACATTTTTCACACCTCCGGGATGGTTGTTAAAATTGTGTTACAAACTGAGTGCCGCCTCAGAACATGAGCCATCTGTGCAACACACTCCCCACCAACTCCACACCGGACTGTCAGACTCTGGGGCCAGGCAGATTTTGGCGGCTCAGACCAAGCTCAGACACAACTTGGGGGCCCGGCATGCGGCGTGATGGATGGTCAAAGTGATGGGATCATGGGAAATTGCCATTTAGGGCAATGTTATGTCATGTTAGATACAATGTTATTAACCTGCCATTGTTAAATAACCAGCGGCCCTCCTGGACCCCATGTAACATAACCAACCGTGATATCATTTCAACACAGCCCTAGGTGTAACAGTGTTCTCGAAATAAATTATACTGTGTGGTCGGCCGAGTGCGCGGATGGAAATCAACTCATTTGAATGAGAATTGCGAGATACGTATGTACGTATCAAGTACTGTACCATTTCAACCGGATCTTCGGGCCTTGTGACCTGTGATTTCAAACCTTCGAATTACTATATAAGGAAAGCCGCCGAAAGCGGCCCAAGGCCTTTGATGCGATCATTGCCTTTTGAAGTAGGAGGCAAGGCCTGTGACACGGGACACCTATTTTCACCCTTCATTTCGGCCGTCCCTGTGACGCCGAAGATCCGGTTGAAATAGTACAGTAGAGGATGCAGCGGCCAGTTGACCCCGCGGTGGGAGCATCATTGAAGCGCAGCAACTGTTGGGATTCGACGTGGGAAGGAGAAGATGAGGAGGGCGGCGATCAAGAATGAAGAAGGTTTGCAATTACGCTGGCTGGTTAAAGACTCGTGTTATGTAGAGAAAAAGGATGCCCTACGAGCAGTCCATTGACTGCTTATATATTTAGTAGAATAGTTTAGAGGTATAAAGGTGAATTGTTGTACATAGAATGGAAAATGCTGGAATGTTCCGCAGACCCACTGCTTCAGGAATATTCCGCCAACAAAGATTGTGTCGACCTCTCTTGTCTGTGGAAACCCGAACAGACCTACCGATGACACTGGGTGCAATTTGTGAGGCTGACGCAAATTTGTCCAGGAAGGTTGAATAACGTCTTCCAAGCCGTGTACGCCCTCCCAGCCAAGCCCTGGTCGTTCGTTAACAGCTTCCTCCGCTCGCAGATTAATAAACACGCACCTCGCATACCTCATGCACCGCGGCTACGTCTTCAAGGACTATGTTGCACACGCACACGCGCCCTTCCCCGACACCCTCAGCTCGGGTGAAAGAGCTCCTCTGCGGATTCCCATGAACGCGATCACCTCGGGACCGACGGGTAGTGGTTCCCTCGGCGCTAGGGCCAACGAAGCGCTCACGCCGCGGGCGATATCGCAGGACCGGTGGGAAGAGGTCTCACTGCGTTCCGAGGTGCCGTCGACGAACGTTGGGCGACATGTGTTGACGGGTTGCGGACATTAGCCGACCCCTGGAAACCCATGTGCGGCCATCAAAGATAGCACAGCATTGCCGACATGTGCCGACTAGTGTGCAGCCATGTGCTGACTTGGCGTTCACACCTCGTCCACACACCTCCGCCCTTCTACGGCCTCTCGTCGGCGCCATTGCGCGGACTCGGCGCGCCTGCTTTGACACATCTCCTAGACATCTTTACATCGACAAGTCGGGTGATGAATCGAGCTTAAAGGTGATGATGTTTTATGAGACTCTTCTCCCGTCGACCCTGGCCACGCTGGCAATGACTCGGACACCATCGCCGCCTCCTTGTCACCACCACTCCCCTCGCTGGTCGCGGGCATGCATATCAGCCCAACCAACTTCGCATCCGCTGCGCCTCCCTCACACTTTCAATACGGTTGCGATGCAATGGAGTTTCATAAGGCGGGAATACCGTGCGTGGCTACACTTCTGCTCTTAGATTGACGCAATTAACACCCTTTCTCAGAGCCGCTACGTCTGAACACGGTTCAGCTACTCCACGTGGTTGCCAGACTGGTTCTCGATCTCGAAGTGGCAACCTCGACCCCTTCCGCGGCGACGCGGCTACTGCAGCGGATCCATACGGCATCTCGGCACCTCCCTCTCATTCTTCACGCCCGCCGCAGCTGTACCCTCCGACCCAAGCTATTGCCCAGATGGACTACCTTGTCCAGGGCATGCAGATGCTTCTAAACGACAACACTGAGCTCAAGCAGCGAGTCGCCAACCTGGAGCAGCGAATCTCCGGTGCTGAAATCGCAGCCAATCGGCGTGGCGGGCGAGTCAGTCGCGCCAAGACGAGAACTACGAATGTAGCCGTCTCTCATCTAGTGATGGCCACGGGTAACCCGTGAGGTGCCGAGGACCCACCCGTACCCGTACCCGCGCTTGACCTGTACCCGTGGTCGCGGGTACGGGTACCCGTCGGCTAGGCACGGGTGGCTGGTCCCCGATGTGCCGTGATTTCTGGCGGTTGCTGGCACCGGTCTTTGGCGTTCAATATGCAAGGTAAGGGTACATTTCAATTACTTGCCTCGCTTTCAGCTCTCACAGGCGTCGCTTGCAGATGCCAAATACTCACGGGTGGGCCACGGGTGAGCCGGCGGGTTCGAGTCGCTGACCCGTACCCGTACCCGCCGCCACCCGTACCCGTGACCCGTCATGGGTCACCGCACCCGTGGCCATCACTACTCTCATCAACACCATGAGGCCGGCGCGCAGTCCGACAGCGATTACGACGCCGAGTATCAAAATATCGACCCCATCCTGCGCCCACCCCGCCCTAATCCCCGCGTCGAGCACGAGTTTAGTGCAACCGTCGACACCGACGCAGGTCCCGCAATTTGAAGCACTAGAAATGATGAGTCGGTGGATGGCGCTGGCTGCGAAGGAGTCCTGGGTTGGTGTTATGGGATGTAAAAGGCTATATTGTGGTGCTAAAGTAGACAGAATGGTAGTCGATGCGGCGCCGATGTGTAGCAGACCGGGATGAATTGCCACATGATTGCCACGGGACGTTGACCAGCCATCAACTGACAAACTTACGCAAACTTTATTGGCAGATACGGATTGTAAGTTGATTGTATGCCCAAGAGTGCGGGCGAAAGCCTAGAAACAGAGGCAACCAATTTCTGCTGGATTCCGCACAGGTTCGCGAACGTGTGCGGACATGTGTGTGTGTGGAGCTGTGCGGACTGGGGTCCACACATCCCTGTGCGGACGGACCCTCGGAACGCAGTGTCTGTCCCGCAAGGAACGTAGTGGTGATCGAACTGGACCCGACCAATGCGGAGCTCAACATCACGAGGGATACCGGTGGACTGGCCAGAATGGAGCGTTGGGCGGCCTAGTTGCGTGATATGGAGGCCCCATGCGTCAAGATCACTGGCGGGGAGCCATTTGACTGGATGTGCGTTTGTTTCGAATGTGGACTCACCTCAGATATTAACTATGCCCAAGGATCATCGCCAGCACGAAGATTCTCGAACTGTGGTCGTCCTACGGATCTTCGCCGACGCTAAGAGAATTTGCGTGGTCCGCACTGGTCACACGCGCACTCTCACGCAACTTTGCCCTCCTTTCCTCCGTTGCCAGCCGCCCAGCGCTCTTGTCACCCAGCCTCTCTCGCATCTCCCACCTCTCAAACTCAGGCAACGCCTCCCATCCTTACCCTCTCACATCATTCGCGCCCTACCGCACCTCCTCGCCACCCATCACAGGCCTGCTAGCCCTACACGTCCGACGTGGAGACTACGCGGAGCAATCCCAGCATCCGGGCCTCACATCCGGAGTACCCTGCCCTCCCGGACTACCTCGACGTTCCCGAGGGGAAGACGTGGAGCGAGGCAGCGTATGGGCATTGTTGGCCGACAGCGGAGGCCATCGTCCGGAGTGGGTCGCTTCGTTGGTGGCGCTCTTCAAAAAGACTGGCTGGGATCGGGTGTCGACGTCGTTGGATATGGAGCTCGGGCCGGAAGAGTATGCGGTGAGCCAGGCGGTTGATATGAGTGTAATGGTCGCAGCAGAGACTTTCATTGGGGTCGGGGTGAGTCGTCGATTACTTTATTCGTGACTATCCTGCTGATGCATGGGTGCTCAGTTCTCTAGCCTCACGTCGAATGTAGTGCAGTTGAGGTTGGCCGCCGGAAGACATCCGGGGACGACGAGGTTCTGGTAGCGACTGACGTAGCAAAGAGGATTCAGATCATGTCGAATGAGATTTGCTTGCCCAGCGTATGAGGTGGGACCGAGCACATGATTCAGAGCAGAAGTCCAGGAGCCGCGCCTTGAGAGCGTCCGTATGATAGCGCGGAACAGGCTACAGTGACACTCACAAGTCGCCCCATTCCTCAAAGTGAGCATGCTGCATGAAATGTCGTCGTGAGGCGTATACGTATAGAGAAGGATATTGGAAGATGTTGCCGATGGACCAGAGACGGCAAAGAGACGGAAGACGGCATTCCCCATGGAGCTTAGGAAGGAGCACAATACGCGAGTCGAGATGCGTTGACAGAAATCGAGGCACATCCCGTGGAGAGATTCTGCAAGGAGAGTTGTGGAAACATCACAAGAAAAGATGGTGGTGGGAGAGGACAAGATGCGATTGATCGGTTTGATTGCCGACACGCGGCCACATCCTCGACGGATCATAAACGAATCTCTTGATTGAACTCGACTACTTCGTCCACGCCCACTCAGTTCGCATTGATACACCCACTCCCAGCTAGACAAGTACCCAGAGAATCAGTGATCAATTGATCCAGGGTACAACACCTTCACGTACCACCCGGCACCACCTTGAACGGTGCAGTGACAACCGTCTGGAGGCCCTTTCCCGGCTCGTCGTCCGTCACTTCGAAGAGCAGGGAAGCGCCCAGCGTGGCGTTGACGACCCAAGTGAGGCTCGTTCCGGTGACGAGGCCGAAATCGACGAGGGGCGTGGGTTGAAATGGGTTGGTTTGTACACTGGTTAGGATGAGATGGTAAATTTAGTCTGTAAATTGAGAGGAAGGTAAAGGAGACGTACGCCTGTAAGTATAATTATCAGCTCATGGACGAAGTTGAATTGGAAGAAGCATGTACGACGACGTAGGGCGCTGATGGACTCGGTGAACGTGAGCCTCATGAAGAAGAACGGTCATTGAAGTGGAGGACGTACGGATTCCGCCAGACCAAGTGATCAAAACGGGCTCGCATTGCGCTGGCGCAGTCAATAAATAATTGGGCCATAAGACGTCTCAGACACACTCACCGACGCCATTCACCCTGAGCAACGACGAATCAGAGGTGGGTGATTTAGAGGGCAACTTGGACGTATACGTACGGAGTGTTGATTACCAGCTGTGCAATCGGCGCAGCAGGGGATGCCACTGCAGCGCTGGCCATGCTGAGGAGTGCAATGAACGTTGCGGGGAGGAATTTAGGTGCCATGTTGGTGCTGTTCGACCGAAAGTTGGACTGGTATTTATACGTATACAGGGTATGCGGGTCTCGAAATAAACTGAAAGAAGAGTGCGTCTGGCTGGCCGACGGCGCGCATCATTGGATGGAAGTCAACCCATTTGAATGAGAATTGCGAGGTTTGTACGTATTATTGTAATACAGGATGCAGCATGCAGCGGCAAGTTGAACCCGCGGTGGGAGCACGGTTGAAGAGCAGCAAGCGCGGGGCGCCAATCAATTCGTCAGCGATTTCGAAGACTGACGCGAGTCTGTCCAGGGCTCTGCGCGGAATTCTCGGTCAACATAAGTTACATGACAGACTGGAGCCAGGGCCCAGGCAGTCGAAAGGAATATGGAAGATAACAGGTTCGGGAGGCCTCTCAGCTGGAATCGATGGTAGATCGCCCGTCATAGAATCTGGATATACATACTAGTACTAGTACTATTCCCAGCCATCTTGAATCTAGTTGTAATTTCCGAGCACATATGTAGGGGCCGGATTATCGCCTTTCTCCAGACTCCCGGCCAGACACGATCGAGGAGCTTGAAACTCCTGCCCCTCTACCCTCAGAAACCTTGATCCATTCATCTACGCACCGAGAGAGACATCTACTTGTGCATAAGCTGAATGCGAATCAATCACAGTTTAATCCCATCTTTTCGCTGTAGCGTGGTACGCGGACTCGGACTCTCGTCCCCAGCAATGTTCTGCACATTGCCGGGAATGTGCCGTCCATGAAAGAACCCAGAACAGGCCAATTAATTGATATACATCATTGTCATCAAGTTGGAAATCATGATCCTGATGATCTCTGCTGAGCATTCTGCGTTGACGCGACGGCCTAGTGAGAGTTGCTTGCCAAGAGAAATTCCTAAGGCGGCTGATAGTCCGGCTAGCCACTGGTAGCAATCCGTTAATCCGACGGGCCCAAGGTCCGGACCAACTTCGAACACATGATGTGCGGATGATTGGTGTTCCTTTGACGGTTGCAAACAGACAGCAAGTGCATCCACTCGTCGACTCACGAATGGAGTTCATTGTCCCCTCATACGCTCCCCGTCACGCGCAAATCGCCATTTCGGAATAAACCTCACCCACAGGAGTCGGCAATCCAGATGGGTTGTAATCCCGGTATTGATGCCGAGTCCGCATGATCTGCCACATGCGAGCAGACGCAAGCCCGTGAACGGTCCAATCAAGCCGAAATTTCCCCAGCACGACGACCAATTCACATCTCGGCGGGAGCAATAATTTCCACAAAATATAAGAGCCTTGTCGTCAAGTCCACTGAATCCAGCAACAATGACCTTTGCCACCACTCTATTCTCCGTCGTCGCGCTCGCAGTGGCGGGAACGTCTGCCCTCATTCTGCCCCTGGGCAACTCCAATTTGACGTTCCCGAACGTTACCGAGTCCGGTCTTTCGGCGCGCGGCGTGCAGGCCCCCGGGCAAGGCACGTTCGATGGGTTCTTCTGGACGAACTTTGTGACGAGCGGCTTTGATTTGATTTTCACCAACATTGCTGGAGGGTGAGTCATTTGTTGCCAGAGAATGTACAGTTCTTGAACATCGGGACGAAAAAGTCAATACGAGGCGCAGTGGTCTGGCTCCGGCGATTTCGTCGTCGGCCAGGGATTCAATCCTGGCTCCAAGACTAAGTGAGTCTTTTTCGACCACTCAATATGAGCTACAACGCCTCAACCACAATACTCGACAGGGTGATAACATATAGCGCAAGTTGGCAGCCAAACTCGGCATCCGCTGCAATCCTATCCGTCTACGGTTCGTTTTCGTCTGTCTCTGGACTCCTTGCCTCATCGAACTCAAACACAGGCTGGTCAACCAGCCCCCTCGTCGAATACTACATCAACGAAGAAGCCAACAACTTCAACCTCGGGACGGCCAACTCGGGGACGACGCACAAGGGCACTGTCGTCTCGGACGGCGGAACCTACGACATCTACGAGCACCAGCAAGTGAACCAGCCCTCCATCCAGGGCACGGCTACGTTCCAGCAGTACATCTCCGTCCGGCAGAGTAAGCGCACTAGCGGTACGGTTACGGTTGCGAACCATGTCAATGCGTGAGTATTCTTTTTCTTGAATCCAGGGAGTATTCACGGACGGCTGGACAGGTGGGCTGCGCTTGGCATGCCCCTCGGTACTATGAACTACCAGGTCGTGGCGGTAAGTCGAGGACGCTCAGTCCGGGATCAAATACTGATTGATTCAATCCAGGTCGAAGGTCTCAGCAGCTCGGGCCAGGCCACCGTTACAGTCAGCTAATGGTCGAAAGCGCGATACGGGTATCATGTATTTACCAAAAAAGAACTTGCTCGAAATTGTATGCATTCTTTGCCATGTCTACGGTCCACTACGGAACACCATGAGTGTGATGGCGGACCAAGCGATCATCATTTGATGCGGTGCTTATGTATGTCAGTAGCACGCGCTTCCTTCTTCACCTCGACCAGCGCTTTCTTGACCTCAACGAACGTCGAGCACCTCGCTCAGATCTCCCCATCCTCCATGCCCAAGTTGACCCAACCCTACGAACAACACGACTAGCAACCGGGACGGCCTGGTTCTGACGTCCGATCGACACCCGCAAGCGGAGGAGTACCACAGATCTTACAGCACGCCGCGAAAGGAGTTTCGCAAGGAATTGCGTTGGGTGAAGGGTCATTATGCAACATCTTGTTCTCTGTGCTCCGCGTACGAACCGCTTCAGCGCTGTGCCGAGGTGCGTTGACCCTGAAGGGTGACTCATCGATAAGCTGCAAGCAAGACTTTTTCAGGGCAAACTTGTCTCTTATTGTTCGAAGGAGGTCATAACTTGTTCAGATTTGGTTTCCTAGCGCTTATGCTGAGGGCCCCATTCGCAGTGTCAAAGAAAAGAGATCGATCCACTTCACTGCCCATGGCCGGGATGGCTCAAGTCAAGCGAGTCAACACCTTCACGAAGGACCCGTACAAGACGAGATACGCGGCATGGTTATTGCGGTGCAGGTTGGCGAAAGTGCCGGAGTATGAGAAGTATTTCATCAAGTATCACGCGCTGCGAGTGCGTATGCTGCTGAGAGTTGAGTACGTGGGCCACTCTGCGTCGCTGCAGCCATCGACTAACGATCTACAGAATGGGATTCAGCGGCGGCGTCCACACCACGGTGGGGCAATCGCTGTGTGTCTAATGAGCCCTCGATTTTGTTCAGCCCTCGTTGCAGTGCCGATGAGGCTGTTGAGTTCCAATCGAATTCTGTTTTCTCATCCCTGTTCTGCGAATGTCGGAACTCTCGTTACTGCACAGCACGGTGGGTGAAAACCTAAACTTATTATTAGAGCTGTGCGGACGACACAATATAAACGCGGGGAGACACCGAATTTGATTCCTTCCGCCCACCTCCCTCTGACCTTGCGGGGCTTCATGAGGCCGCGTCGCCGGCGGGTCTCAGAGCCCAGCTCACCCCCGCTCACACTTCCGAACACTGTGGAAGAGACAACGCGCATAAGATATCCCGTCGATGGCCGTTCACACAACAAGCTTGAGGAAGATTCACCTCCGTCGATCAAAATCTCGCTGTCCGGTACGCCTCTGTAAGGGTTTGATTTTTTGATTTATCATTGTTCCTATATCTGCTGCTATTTCCTAATTCCCCGACCGAGTCGCGTAGTTACAGTCCCTGGACTATTCCCAAATTAGATGGGTAGTTAGTATATAAACGAGGATGTTCGTAGCTACTCGTCGGTCAATCCACTACTTACACCAGTTCTCTTGGGTTGATTCTCGTGTGCCGGAACTCCTCCCCAGGCTTCCGTTACAGCCTCAATCCAACTATTTCTCTGGAAGAACAACGATTCTGACCCCGGTACTATACAGGCGGCATTGGAGGATCTGGTGGAGTCGGTGGGAGAGAAGGGGGCGCTGGAGGGCCCGGATATGGTCCGAGCTTCCAAGCACAGACTATCACAGTGATACAAAACGAGTGTTCACAAGAGCATGAGAAGCTCTTACAATTTAAAGTCAGTTTGTCCGACTCGTTCCAACTGGATCAGACTACTGAACCCTCCGCCTGCTCAGAACCGCCTCGAAGCAGAAGTAGGCATCCTCCACATTCGACTCGACATTCTACAAAACCAAGTCCGCCGTCTCCGGATTGGAGTGCGCTTCCTGTTTTTCATTTTATTTCAATTGTGACTCTGGCCGGGGTGAAATGTCCCGCGTGGTTTGGTTTGAAGGTTTTGATAGACCTTGGACGCGGAGTTATTTGACCTTGCCCAGAGCCACCATTGCTCGAATATGGTGCCGACAGACTGCAGTGTTTCCTTGATCTGTTTATTGCAATACGGAACTTTGATGTCGCATGAGTTACTTTGAGTACTCCTTACACGATTCTTTGCACACTGTTGTATGCTGTCCGCGTTCCGTGAAAATGGAAGCTCAGGCAGGTCCATCAGGCAATCCAGTTGAACGCCCTAGAAAAAAATGTATCATTGGAGCGTCGGCTCGCCAAGAGACTTATGGCCAAGACTCGAATTGATCGTGCACATGGCCGGGTAGCACGCACTTGTGCGTGAACACAATGATAAGACTCAACCGCCTTACTTGCGATCTCCCATCCACAGGCCTCCCCAAAATGCGAACAGTTCCCATTGGCATTCTCATCCAGTTCCTTACAGTATCTGTGTCGTACTCGAGTCCCAGGGTCTTATTCTTTGCGCTGTGCGGGTATTCAGCTCAATCCACATCTTAGCAATTCAGCCTGAGGAACTCGATTGGTTGAACAAAAATGGGATCAACACTCAACTATCCTTGTCAAGGCCGGGACTCGAGTTGAACGCGCACATGGCCGGGTGTCACGACATATTTGCGCGCGCACGAAATGACAAGATTGAACTGCCCTTTAATTACATACCAACTAAGTACTCTTGGATCTCCCATCCACAAAAAATAGTTGACCCAAGAACTTGCCCCAAGGTCAGGGCTCCAATTGAACGCGCACTTGGCCGACGGGTGGCACGGACCTCCGCATGCACGCAATGATATGTAAGACTCAACCTCAGTTGCATGCAACACTGAGCCTTGGGCTTACCGCTGAGAATCACATGCCATCAAATGTTCCGCGGATACCTCCGGCATGACTCGCGCCGCGGCGCATCAATCCCGAATCCCGATCATTCACAAGCGACATGACTCGCGCCGTGCGCACTCCACGATCGAGTCGTAACCTCCCAGCGGTGATGTGCATCTGGATTCTCTGTCCGTCGATCGTGCGTCTCCCGAGCACCGCCTGTTGACTCGACTCGATGGGCTGCCCGCTCGTATGCATCTCCACGCTAATATACGCGTGAGAGAAACACCCACGCGAGCCCGACGCCGACGCGTGATCTGACTCGGTCGTTGCCTTTCGGGGACGTCGGCGATGGGCGGGGGAACTGAACGAGTCATCCATTCGCTGGCAGGGGTGTATATATCACACCCTGGAGTTGACTTGCAAGCGAGGGATCGACTTGCAATGCTTCTTCCCTGCATGCATTTTTTCTTGGAGTGCAGCCGCGGCGGTCGCATGAGATCCAGCTAGTGCTGTTTTCTCGCCCGTAAAGTACGTACGACGAATCTATCAACTTCCTTCCCCTGGTACAAGTCACCCATTGTTCCTCTCCCGATGTCACATCCGAATCTTGGCCTGCGCGGGCGGGCGTCGGCGGCACCCCGGGGCCCGAAGTCAGTGTACATATTCAAATTATCTGGAGAGTCTACTCAAATTTCGGGAGGGACACACTGGCGGCCCGTTGGACCCACAGTGAATAGTTAAAGCCGTTAATTTCCCGGTTCTTTGAAACTTTGCACAGGTATCATAGATCACCGCCATTGTTCATGAATGAATGAGATTCAACCCCGATAAGGGGAACAATGCGAGTTGGATGCATCATGCCGTGTGCTTCCGGATTCTGGAAGTAACTCGTGTTTGCGTGGAAATGGAGTCCGTGTACGCCTTGAAGGCTGCTTGAATTTTGTGTAACAAGGCTCTGGAGTTGGGTCTTAGTCTCGATATTGAACGCGCCGCGCCAAGCCGGGCCTGGTGATTGGCAGCTTTGCGATCAATGTGACAACTCCGCTTTGCTTCCCACCATCATCCACGCGAGTCATGGCTTTTTTTTTTTACCTTTTGACGCGTCACATCTGCTTTTCTCGCTCGACGAATGGGTTCCCTGCTGTGCAGACCATATACCCACTCCTCTACTGTCTCTCCCTCCGCCAATCTACGCGACACGGACACATTCCGGCGGGGATGAAGACCCCACGATCAACCTCGTTTTTCTGTTCGCTTCTCACACCCTTCGATCGTTCGCACAAATCGGGTAACAACCACTGACTCAACGCCAGAAATCTAACCGGGAATCGCAGCATGGCACCATTGTGCGCCCGTTTGGGATGCCTGCAGCCGTAACCGGTATAAGACCTTGCGCGATCCCTCCGCCTGTACCTCTTTGCAACGGTCTGATGCCTGCTCTGCGCACTACACGCTCTGCCGCTCGACGTGCGTCGTACCTTTACTTCTTCGCCTTCATACGTCTCACATCCCGTCCCAATGCAGCGGTAAAAACGACCCTCCCCGCTCTGTCTATCGTCGCCCCTGCCCCTCGCGTATTCACCTTCCCCGCCACGCACAACCTGCATGACAGTCCGTACTCATCTCCCTCCAACTCGCCATTCGAGGATGCATCCGCTCGCCGGGCTCTGTCATCGTTACCGACGACACCTGCACCCGCCAGCGATAACAACAACAACGACCGCCGGACGCCCCCTCCGTTGTCCTCATTCACGCGCACGCTCTGGCCTCAGTCGGTCTTCAGCATGTTGACCTCACCGTCCGTCTCGCCTTCGCCCATCCCGGGGAACGCTCATCGCAGGCCGAAAAAGGGGGATAAGGATTATATCAAACGCCCGGGTGTGTTATCTGTTCCTGCCAGTATCGTTCCATCTAAACACATGTAGAAAACGCGTTCATCCTCTTCCGCCGCAAATGCTCCGAAGACGCCGCCGCTGCCTCTTCGCCACCCTCCCCCTCCTTGCCCCTCTCCGTCCCCCAGAAAAAACCCCGCCAAGCCGACCTCAGCAAAGTGATTTCGCAGAAATGGAAAGCACTCCCTGCGGCGGAGCGTGCGTATTGGGAGGGGTTGGCGAGGGAACGCAAGATGGAGCATGAGATGAGGTATCCTGATTATGTTTATCGGCCGACGCGGAGTCGCAAGTCGGCGTCGGCATCGGCGGACGAACCGGTGCCTCAAACCCCACAGCCGCAGCTCCAGCCCCTCGAGGTGGTGCTGCCGTCCAAGGGCGGGTCGATACCCTATCAATCCGTCCTGATTCCCAATGTCCATCTCGCTCCTGGGAACTCCATGGACGACTCAGCAAGCCTCATGTCGCTCCTCACGGCGGACGATTCTTTCGATTACCTGTCAAATAACGGCGTAGGGTTCGAGGTGCGTTTCATCCTTTCCTTTCTAATCCTGTAATTGCTCATCGTTTGTCTCAGACGTCCCCCGATTTTTTCAACTTCAAAAACCTTGTCGTCCCTCCACCACCACATACACCCTGTTTATCGAGCGTGAGCCTCTCAACGCCACCCTCGCCGTCGTCCCCGCTGCCGCCAGCTCTGTCTGAGCCATGTTCCTCGGCGTTCTCCTTCTCCTTCTCCGCCTCACCGACAACGACACCTGCTTCTCCTCTCTCCATCTCCCTCGCTACTTCCCCTTTCGATCCAGACGCGACGTATACGCCGTGCTGGACCCCGAGTGGCGATTTCCCCTGGATGTGGGGTAGCGCAGCGTATCCCAACCTCGATACCGGTGACTTGGATTTTGACCTCACCAGCGTGCCCGAGCCGGAATTCCGGGTGTGGGCTACGGCTGCGGCTGGAGGGTCGTTTGACGGCGCGGTGGAGAGTATCGGGTTGTAACTTCGATGACTTCGTTTCCACGCACCCGGCTGCATTCCTCCCACTCAAGATCATCCCAACCTATTAGTTTAGTATTTATGCCCAAAACGGGAGTATTTTGACCTCATGCAGGTGTGTCTGCGCGCTTCCTCTCCTTTCTTACTCAGATGACTGATCGGTGTTCTAGGATTTATACGATATCTACTTATGTATCATTTATCTTGGTTGCCTCCAAATCATGAGTGCGAGTTCCATGCACTGGTGAGTTGTCTGTCTTACATTTGACTCGAGAAGTCGGCTGACATTGCGGATTCCAGAATCATCTTATGGCCACACACTAAACTATACACCTTTCGTCTTCGATATTTAATTCGCCTTCTTGTATACGTACATATGCCCTCAGGCAAAGAAGTTATAGTGCATGTTGGCTCGGGGAGTGGACTCGGCTATTGCATCGTTCATTGCAAGAAAATCGGGCGAATTTAAGTAGATGAAGCGCGCGTTTAAGAAGGCGAGGCAAAATACTTCTTGTACTCCGGCACGGTGAGCAACTTTCTCTTCAGCAATAGCGAGGCGAAATCCCCACGTTCCCCTTCCTCGGCGGCCACATCTTGCCTGGTAGCGTTTCTGATGACCTGGAGCTCGGTCTCTGTCATGGTTGTGCGTAGCCCGAGGTTGTTATCCCTATCGAGCCGGATGTGGTTATTCGTAAATCTACGACAGTCAATTCGAATTCAGCAATGAGAGTATAAGGAGAAAGAAATCCTTACGCACCGCAAGATGTTGTCGATCGTCAGGGGTACCATAGTCACCTTCCCGGTGACAGGATCGTGAGACTCCATTTTCATGCCCATGCCGACGACCCTGTCAATAATTATCCGTTCGATGGCGAAGGGGACGAGGTTCGAGAGTCGATTGCCCTTGGACATGTGTAAGAGTCCGATGGAGACGTCATCTCGACCTTTTGCATCCAACAGATCGCGGACTGGCTGCCAGGCCACCATCCCATCACCCAAAAAAGTCGTCCGACAACGCGCAAAAGGAATTCACTTGCACCATCCCTGGCATGGGTGTGCGAACGGGGTGGCCGAAGAACACGTCGGCGAGCTTAGCCATGTCGATAGGCTCTATGCCGACGTCTACACGCACGAGCCATGGCTTGCGTGTTGTGGGGAGCTTGACGAGGTTGCAGGCGAGGACTGCCATTGTCTGCAGCTGGGCGCACAGGAACGGGTCGGTGGTGAACGTCTGCAAGATCTTGGTCAGGTGTAATTCAGATTCTTCGACCTTGCTGCAAGCGGTTTTGTGGAGCGCCCTGCAGAGTCGAGACGGATGAGATGCGGGTCCGCGGGATGACTTGGAATCGCGCACCAGTCCTTTTTCTGGCACTGAGAATGTAAATTTGGGTACTTTCACACCCCGGCAACAAGAGGTAGGAAGCTCATACCTCCCTCGAACAATAAGACACTAGCTTGCACTGACAAGCATTCGAATGGTCCTCTCAGGAGCTGACGACCTTGGACATACCTTTCCACAGCGCTTGAGCGGCCCAAACGTGAAACAAAGCGCACACGCCTCGCTGTGAAGTGTCTTTGCCGAGCGCAGGTCCTCGCGCAATTGCTTTCGCGTTCTGGCGTAGGATTTATGGTAAGCTTCGGCCTGCGGGTGGTCCTCTGACACCAAGACCATGCCGTCCCAGTTTCTTATCGAGGTACTGGCTAGATTCATTTTGGATGTCGTACGTGGTGGAGGAGAAAAAAGGAAGCCTATGTGACGTGACTGATTGGGTGACGCGTGCCACGAATCGGCGATCACCTGCCGTGTGATAAATCTGATCTTGTAACGCAACTCGTAGCATTGAGTTGATACAAAAGTCGACTATTTTACTTCAACTAACGGTAACCGTAGCCTGACCCGAGCTGCTAAGTCCCTCTACCGCCATAATCTGCAAGTTCATCGTGCCCAAATTCATCCCCAGAGCCTTCCACGCATTAATATGATTTTGCACTGTCACCGTTCCACTCGTCCTCTTATTCTGCCGCACACTAAGATACTGCTGGAACGTCGCGGTTCCTTGGATGGACGGTTGGTTGACTTGCTGGTGTTCGTAGATGTCGTAGGTGCTGCCGTCCGAGACGACCGTGCCTTTGTGAGTGGTCCCGGGGTTGGCAGTGCCGATGTTGAAGTCGTTGGCTTCTTCGTTGATGTAGTATTCGACGAGAGGGTTGGTTGACCATCCTGCGAGGTGAAGGTCAGTCATGAGGGCAGAGAAGTAGGAGGGGAGAGGCTGACCGTAGACAGAGAGGATGGAGGCGGAGGCTGGGTTGGGTTCCCACGAAGCGCTGAAGGTCATCACCCTGAGTCCACGTGTTAGCATCTATCCTCGAGATATTCAAGCAAAAAACTCCCACCTGTTCGTAGTGCCGGGATTGAACCCCTGACCGACGACGAAATCACCCGAACCCTCCCACTGCACCTCGTACTGCCTGTTGATTTGACGGTGTCATCAGCTAAGAGATCGCCAGAGATGCTAGGAACTCACCCTCCCGCAATATTCGTGAAGATCACATCGAAGCTGCTGCTCGAGACAAAGTTTTGCCAGAAGAAGCCGTCAAAAGTGCCTTGTCCGGTGCCCTGCACGCCGCGCGCAGCCAGGCCGTTCGTCTCCGCCATGGTCATGTTCGGGAACGTGAAGTCTCCCGAAGTCAAGAACAGTGCCGACGTCCCGCCCACGGCGAGAGCGACGACGGAGAGGAGAGTAGTTGCGAAAACCATATCAAGTTGGTGCTGCTGGATGCTGAAGCTAACGACGCTCAGAGCGAGTCTTTATACCCGGGAGGAGGAAAAAAATAGCCACGAGAGAACGAAAATACTCGCAGCACCAATTGAATTGCATGAGAACGGTCGGAGTTGTGGGGAAATTTCGGGATCATTGGAGACAGTGGACCATTCGCTGGCGAGCCCGGTGTCATTGCCTCGGTGCATGTGGATGGATCATGGGGACACGGCATCATTACCGGGACTGGAAGTCATCTGTTGGTTGTGGATTACCGGATCCTGTGGGTGCTATTCGGCCTTGAAAGGCAACTCCTCGGTAAATGTGGTGGGTTCTGGACTCCACTTTCGAACGTTTGCTTCCGTGGCTCAAAACGAGTATTTGCCTACTCGGATCCTCCATCTTCAAGAATCTAGACTAACAGTCAGCTGGGGCCCCGCTCCGTCCATCAAAGTGCGATCAATGCATCATTTTCGACGGCCGAGTCCGGCTCGGTCAGTAAGCAGTGAGGCGGTGTTCCGTAGTGTTCCATATGGCCATCCGTCAGTGGGACGGCCGTTTTTCCGCGGCAGGATCAGGATCAAACCCGTTTGTCAGCGGAGAGGGTCTCAAGTAAGGCAAAGAGTGAGAAGTTTGCGTGATATGATCAATGGCTTTGAATTCCTGTTCAGAACGGCCCGAACCGGATGTTCAACCAGCAGCTACTACTAGTCGGAATGTGGTTTGGTGGTATGCCGACAGTTTGAACACTCGGCGAGTACCGCCAATTCAGATCACCCTTCAAGTTGCTGAATAACACTTGCTGAGTGATTCAACCTGTCAGCGTGTTTACGATCACACACGCCTTTTAACCGTGGGTATTTAACCGTCACGGTCCACAGCAGCTCAACCCAACCAAACCGGTTCCTCCCTCACAACCTAGCCCAGCCAAATCCCTCATGTCGTCCCCCAATATCGCAATAGTCATTTATTCTATGTATGGCCACATCGCCATCAGTGAGTTCCATCCTGCCTGTCTCGGCTCACAGCTGCTCACCGTTTACAGTGGCCGAATCCGTCAAGAAAGGTATCGAAGAAGCGGGAGGCACCGCTGAGATCTGGCAGTACGCCCGTCTCTGTCTCTCTTCTCGCTAGCCACTGACACATTTTTGTGGATAGAATCCCCGAAACCCTCCCTGCAGAAATCCTCACCAAAATGCACGCCCGACCCAAGCCAGATTACCCCATCATCGACGCAGCTAAACTGGCCACCTTTGACGCGTTCATAATGGGCATTCCGACGCGATTCGGCAACTTCCCCGCACAGTGGAAGGTGCGTTCGAGTAAACCTCTTTCTCACCGGTGTTGAACCACGTCACAAGGTCTTCTGGGACTCTACCGGCAGCCTCTGGCAGACAGGCGCCCTCGCCGGCAAGTACGCCGGCGCGTTCGTGTCCAGTGCAGGCCCAGGTGGTGGGCAGGAGATCACGATCAACAACGCGATGAGTACGCTCACGCATCACGGGATCCTGTTCGTGCCTCTGGGATTCCCGGCGGAGGTGGCTGCGATGCCGATGTTGGAGGAGGCTAGGGGAGGTGAGTCTGTTTTGATTTGAATCGCCTATTTTCCGTGTCGTCCGTGTGAGACCGTGCTCGAGAGGCGGGCGGCACTGGCGGCATCCTGCCTTTTGAACCGAATTCTGATAGCTAGACAGGATCTCCATGGGGCGCAGGCACATTCGCCGGCAAAATGGGCGAACGCCAACCATCCGCGCTCGAGCTTCAGATGGCAGTGATCCAGGGGAAGCAGTTTTACGGTGTTGTGAGCAGAGTAAAGTTTTAGAATTTAGATGCGTGTAAATAGATTCAATAAGGCAAGGAGATTTGAGTGCGGTTAAATGAGTGCAGGGAATTATCGCAGTGGGCAGCAGTTCGACTCCGCGTAGATTGAATGACTCGTAGCGCTCTCTTCCGGTTAGTTTGTCTTTCATCGTTTCTGTTCTTCTTCTTCCTTTCTGTCAGAATCTGCCGGTCCAGCTGCGATTTAAATAGACTGATTTGGAGTTCAGAACGTTGCAACACCCCCAGGGGAATAATCCGGGAGTGTCTCGGCCGAGGAGTCCGAAGACAAGCCGACTCACGTGAGAGCTGCCACATGTCGTTTCCAAATCGAGCGGGCGCTTATCTCCTGACCGCCCGCCACGATGCGCCTCGCTGGCCCGCTCTCTCTGCTACCTCTGGTCTTCGCCGGACAAATACCCTTCCAACAGCTACGGAAGAATGCTTTCATCACCCCCGTCATCGACGAATTCGTCACATCAGAGCTCGCACGGTGGAATTCGTCCGGACTGTCTGTCGCCGTCATCCGCCAGGATACCAGCGCTCCAGGCAAGTGGGACATCGAGTTCGGGTCGTACGGGACTGCGAAGGGCGACGGGTCACCTGTGACTCCGGACACGCTGTTTGCCATCGCGTCGAATAGCAAGCTCTTCCTAGCCGCGTCGGTGGGGCTGCTCATCAAGAACGCGTCGCTCGCGGGTGACAGGGGAGCTGCACTGCGCTGGGACACCAAGATTGCCAAGGTACTCCCGGAGTGGAGTCTCATGGACCAGGAGATGCAGGATGGGGTCATGATTCAGGATATGCTGTCTCACCGGACTGGGTTGCCGAGACACGATATGTCGGGCTCGGCCAGGGAGGGTGGGGTCAAGGAAATGGTACGTGCCCATATCTCGACTCGGAGTGATCTCATCGCATGCAGATTTCCACCATGAAGTATTTGCGTCCGTCTGCGGCTCTTCGGGAGCAGTACCAGGTGCGTGGACTCTCTCTCTTCCATACACCGACCCACTCACACTGGGCAGTACAACAATCTCATGTTTGAAACCCTCTCCTACCTCCCTCCGACGGTCTTGAACCAAACCTTCGAATCGTACATCTCGAAAAACATTTTCGACCCCCTGGGCATGTCCTCGTCGACTTACTCCGTCGCAGAGGCCGAGACAAGTGGGAACCTTGCGCACGGTTTCTACTGGAGTATGCAAGATTGGCTCTACGGTATCAACGGCACGCGGACGGCGATAGACCCGTATTTCCAGCGGCCTGGGGAGGAGAAGATTTGGGCTGGGGCGGCGGGGATCCTGACATCGGCGAGAGATCTAGTGCGTTTTCTGGTTCCTCGCTACCTAGGATTCTTTTGAACCTCCGATCTGTAGTCCACGTGGGTCGCTATGCTCCTCAACAAGGGCCGCCATCCGACGACGAATGAGACTGTCATTCCCGAAGACGTCGTGGACCATCTTGCAACGGGCGTCAGCGTTGCGAACGGTAAGCCCAAATATCCGGAACTGGTGAGCATCAGCCCTGTTTTCATTCACAACTGATTTCTCTCTCCGCAGAGTGTGTCAGTGTACGGCTGTGGACAGGACCGCTACAGCTATCGGGGCTTCGAGATTCTCGAGCACGGAGGGAGTAATCCTGGGTTCAAGACGCAGGTCGCGCGATTCCCGAACGACAACCTGGGCGTCATCGTACTCTCCAACGACGAGTTGGGTGGGCATATTCTCGAGTCGGTAAAGTGGAGGATCGTGGACCAGGTCTTGGGATTGGAGCCTATTGACTGGGCGCAGAGGTGCGTCTTATCGTATATCCATCTCGAGAATCGACTGAAGAGAGGTGTAGATACGCAGACGAACTCACAAAGGGTATCAGCGACAATCAAGCTGTGACTCCGCGGCCTACAAACCCTGCTTTGCCTTCCGTACCATTCATATCAATGGAAGGCACGTATTCGCATGGGGCGTACGGTGCGATCTCTCCGTGTCTCGTCCAGTCATCACCATCCCCCGTATGCGACGACGTATTCGCATCTCCCGTCGTCCAGCGCATCCTGTCCGTCTCGAATTCGAGCATCCCAACACTGATCGCGCCGTTCAAACGCACTTTCTCCACCCACCTCCGATTCACGCATTTCGACGCGAATATGTTTAATGTATCGGTCTTGTGGTCGAATGCGGATGTGAGGAAGGAGGAGAAGTATGCGCTGGGCGAGGATGCGGAGGTGCTGGTTGGGTTCGATGATAGGTATGTTGCGGAGTGGGTTGAGGGGAACGGAGACAGGCTAATGAACGGAGAGGGAGAGGGAGATGGGTGGGCGTTTAGTGGGAATTTCTGGGGTAAAGCTGGGGAGGTAAGGGAACTGGTCGGGGTCGCCAAGGAGAAGGCGGAAGTTTGGTTTGAGCGGGTTTGAGTTGACATCTTTGTCAGTGCCGTTACAAATTTCTCGCAAGTTCGTCGATCTAAAGTCTGAAACTCTTCACAGAACGTATTCTAGATTTGCGTACTCAACACAGCATTTACATACCTCCCTCTCTCAAGTCCTCCGCGACAGAGCGAAAGTTGAGCATAATACGCTCGGCTGCCTTGGATTCATCGATTCATGGAGCACTCGTCTGCAGTAATGGTTGCGCCAATCCGTTTCGTCGTCCCTCGACCGTATGGTGATGATAGAAGTCTCACGCGTTCCCACTCTGAATACTTGCTGGCCTTACTGTTGTATGACACGGGCATCTCGTGATGCTAATCACTGCCGTCAAGCAAGCCCTAGGGTTACTCCAAACTCAGTAATCAGCCGTCCGGCTAAGGTTCACTAGTCCCCTGGCAACGAACAGCTAGAGACAGCTCAAGTACAGCCTCGACACTGTGCGGCGTCGCTTACCTTCCTTCTCTCCCCGCCGCTTCCAATGGACCCCAATACTCCCTCGAGTGCTTCGTCCGATGCCGAATGCGGCCCAGAAAGTATCGAATCCGCTGGGACCATACTCTGAATCGACACAGATTCGCGGGCGCCTTTTTTCCGCACTCTCGGCACCTACGTGTTACAGGTGGAACTTTTACAAGCCAAGTCCATGTACACAATACTGTTCGGAGCGTTCATGAGCGTATGTAGGCTCTTCCCCAACCATCGCTTGTACGAAACGCCGAGTCGCGCCATGTGTTCCAGATTTCAAGTGGATTGGCCGAGGAGATATTGATCTGCAGAGGGAGATTCATTTAGGTGACGACCACACTACGATCTGGCGGAGCCGAGGCGTCACCGTCGTGCCTCGGCGCATGTTTTCGGCCAAAATTCGAGAGGAGACGGAGAGGTCGGTGATGTTATTCGAGGGGGAAAATGCCGAAGAGGTGTGTAACTCTCCGTTGCGCTGTCATGCGCGCTGCCTCTTGCATTCATTGATTTAGAACTGTCGTGAATACATATCACGATACACGAATGTCTGGTGAGCGTTGATTGAAAGTTCTTGCTACGCAATGCTAATTTTTTGGTCCGTCTCCAGGCATCCAAACATCCTCCAGATCTTCGGTGTTTCCGATATCGCTGGCACACATGGTGCAATCGCACACGATGGTTTTTTTTGTTTCCAGTCCCTTCAAATCGCGGAAATTAACTCAGGTTGCGAGTAGATCTAATGCCTTACGAGGATTACTTCGACCTTCATCGGGCGTCGACTATTCTGCGGATTTATCTGCTGGCTCTTTGGGTATGTGCCAGCTGTGTTTTCGGCCAAGACGTTGAGTACATTCCGCAAAAGGGATATGAAGATCGGGTCAGTGACGTGTCCCTGAGCAGTCGAGATCCTTGCCCTGACTTCAAGTAGAGTGTCAAGGCACAGTATGGCGACTCGTTTTTTGTGAGTGCCCAACCCTGGTTGAAACCACCGATCCACACCAGTTAGACTAGGACCTACTGGATCCGTGGCTCGACTGGTCGACTCTGCATAGACCTCGAACCAAGCGATATCATGGCTCCAAAGTTACCTTATCTGAACTTGGACTCCACTCTCCGCGGCCAGATTGATTGGAACGATGCCACCTGGGAGACCAAAGCCTTGGGGATTTTGTCGATATCCAACTTCCATGACATCAGTGTTGAGGCACTTTCCAAAGTCCACTACATTCGGATCGATCCAGGTCAAAACACGGATTTGCGGGTTGGGACTAGGCTCGTGAACCAGCCGGTACCCTACTGATGCCATCACAACTTCAGACAATCAAGGGTACCGGCTGGGCGCCCGCGTCGCGTGTTTCGGTGATGGATTTTCTCCCCGCCATTTCAAAGGCTTGACTTAGAAAAATTCATCCAAAATGCTCAGATTTTTGTCTCTAGTTGTCCTATTGCAATATGGATAGTTTTGCATTCTCTATCATTTCCCTCTTCCTCAGTTTCTGCTCAAAAATCTACATTTCGGGGTGCTACAGTTGAGTAGTTCATATGGAATATTGTCATGTGGAATAACTGTGATATGGAATAGCCTTGGGACTTGTCCGAGGTCGGGCACAGCCAATTATTCCACTCACCGTGCTCCGGAATATGGAATAGGCTCATGAGGCCGTTATTCCATTCTGCGGGTGCCCTAAACCGCAAAAACCAGTGTATTTGGGTGAGAAACAGGCCAAAATCGGTCATTGTTTGATATCCAATAGGCAACTTAGACATTCTCGGGCCATTGTCTCAACATTTTTCATCGCTAAGGATATTTGATGAGAGTTGATCGCGGTCCATCATGTTTTGATCCCAATGATGGCACGGCTGAGGGTTGAATCTCAAATTTGAGCATGAATTGAGCTGGTTTCGGAGGCAGAGTGGTCCCGCGGTTGAAAGGAACACTGACATCACACACAATGGGGGTATTTGAAGAATATTTTTCGATTTATAAAAATAATTCAAAAATAATTGAATATTCCATGTGGAATATCCGTCATATGGAATAGCCTTCAGACCCTTCCCGACGATATTCCATATAAGCTACTCTACTGTACTTGGACTGGGAGGCAAGTACATGAAATGGATGCAGTATCTGCACCTCAAATCGACGCTTCCACGATGAAAAGAACACCAATTGGGGTGGAGGATGTCTCGAGGCCAAATTGGGCCCGCGATACGGCTGTGCTGCATTAGCCGAGGCAGCTTCCGAGACCTTCCGAGTCGGTCCAATTAGGAAACGGTAGCTTGCAGCGACAAAAAATCGGGATTGCGGATGAGTCTCGACCAAGGGCAGGAATTCCAATGCAGCAGACAAGTTTTTTAGGTGGTGGGGTGGGCTTCCGAGCTTGATTGGGTCCCATAGATGAAAATTTACTGCTAAACGCAACTTCGGCTCAATTGGTAGAGAATGAAAAGTTGTCCATTCTCAAATAGGTGCCTAGGGAGCAGAAATCCGAAGATTTCCATGGTTTTTTCTAAGTCGAGCCTTTGAAATGGCAGGGGGAAAATCCATCACTGAAACACGCGACGTGGCGGCCCAGTCCGTCCACGAGGTTATCTTTGTGTTGTTGTTTGGTCTGATGGCCGAGTGGACGTGACTGGCCCGCGAGTCTAGGTTGGGACGATCCTATACAGTCCCAGGCCTCGTAGTTCTCGGCGGCTTGAGGATCATGTCGAAGTTGCTTTTTTGCCGGATGTTCCCGTGAAATGTGAACGTTGGGCATCGACGTATGGGCTCTGGGAATTCTTGCCCTTGTTTGGAACAGTAACACAGGATGGCTGGACACGGTGAATCAAACCTTCATTCGCCACGAACAACCTGACCAAATCAAATCCAGTTTCAACTCGGAGGATATATTCGGAAAACACGCTGTTCTGTCCTGGCAGACTGAGCTCCGGTCCATTGCTGACACGTGGATGTCTCAAGCGAATCATACATTCAAGCGACTCCAAATAATGTCCGGATGCGATGCCTTCGGTGCGGAACCTTGTCCTCTCCTTTTCTCATATATCAGCTGACCCGAACTTACGGTACTCATTGACGAATTGTACATCTACGCCCACATAGCGATGCCGGCTTCACACAAAGAGCGCTCCGAGAGTTTTCTATTCTTGTGTCCACCCAAGGACTTTTTCACGAGTTCAAAATCCCCTCGGTGACCCGAATGTCCTTGGTTTCGGTCGTTCGATCCATCCGGGCTAGATCGGTTGAGCGCGGAACAGGCCAGAAGCCACGGGCTTCCTGCAATAGAGATGAAGATGGTGATCTGGGCAATGTCTTGGGATGCGAATGTTTACCAGGCGCTGCGGACGTTCCATGCTTTCAAGGGATTCGATCCTGATAGTCAGGAGCTCGCGATTCATCTGGGACAACCCTTATTCCAACTCTCCGGTGAAAGGGAGGAATCATTTGCGAAGGGTGAGTTGCGCGCATGCATGCCTTGACTTTGCCGATCAATTTTACCCTGGTGGCGCAGTGTGCGAGGTACAAGTTCAAGACGAAGATGCAGTCACCGGAGAGCCCTGCCCGGGAATTGGTGAGAGTCACAACCATGTACTTGTTCCATTCGGCTTATATCCCTCCAGAAGCATCGAATGAATGGACCAACCCCGAAGAAGCCACCAGCGCATCTGTACATGTCTTGCTACCACAGGGTGGTATGTTCGACTTCGCCTATTTCCCGAACCCCATAAATACTCAAACCCCTTTTGTTAGTGGCTGCCTCCGACGCAGCGGTGCCGGATAGGAAGATCTCTGACTGGGTGTCCTTATTTTGGGGTTGGGAGACGCCGGAATTTGGGAGCTTGTGTTGATGCTTGTGCGGAATCCCAATGGATGTATTTATCATGTATGTACTTACTACTTACCATTCAGAATTGAACAGTCTTGGACCTGCGAACGAACCTGCCATGTACTTACCTTTCCTACATGAGCGGAGTGCCCATCGCACAGATACATTGGCTCCTTTACTTGGTATGTAAAACAACAGATGTCACCGAGAATATACACCCACTCTCGAGTCGAACGAGGTCATCCGGACTTCTGATGAACAATTTCGGGTCAGAATGCGTACGGACTCAATCCTTTTTGCGTTTCCTTCCACTGAGCGTACTGCGTCCTACCGTGTCGCAAAAACGAATGCGAGGAAGCCGCGAGTCGACCGGTGATTCTCTGCATAGGAATGTACTTGGATGCCTCCACGGAATGTGAAATCCCACATTCTACAATTTGAATTGCCCTCATTTGTACCCAGTCGGCAAAAATTCTTGGAAGGACCGATCAAAGCCCGCCCCCGAATCGAACGGGGTCCTTCCCGAAATTCCATCCGAATTTTTTGGTCGGGAAGCGAGTGGCCGAAATCATGAGTGGGCTTGAGTTATTGTACATGAATTCGAAGCTGCTTTACACAAATCCATTGGAAGCGAGGTGTGCCCAGCTTGCTTCGAGGAGGCTCCATCCAGAACTAGACCTCATTTCGCGACTACATGTCTGTCCACCACAGTCGAAAGGCCAAATAATCCAACTCGGTTCCAGAACGATACGAGAAAAGCTAATCGCTGGTCGTCAGACAGGGAGAGGAACGACGTCGGATTCCCCCAGCATGTTCCAGATGCGATACCGGTCAGAGCGCGGTTCGACTCCGCTTCAAAACATGAATGAGCGAGCAGTCCAGAATTTTTGACCTCGTCTGTTGGTTTGTCTCCAATGAAGGATTTGAGGATCTGCTCGTGTAGTGGTATTTTTTGGGAGAAGTTTGATGCACTAGGTTGTGGACGATCTTTATACCAGCATGAATATATCCAATGGACTGAAGCCGCGGCGTTGCGAAATGAGCATCAGAGTTGGAACCTGTCGTGGCGGGATGTCCGAAGAACGTGAAACACTTCCCATGTGATAAGATAAAAGATCTTCGCATCAGATGGATGTGACACTGTGACCCGTCGTCGCGCTTGCTTGCTTCCGTCGCTGCCAGCGACCACGACGACGAATGTTTCGGACGCTCCTCACGCCTTTGCGGCTTCGCTTTGACTCTTCCCCGCGCTCGGCCGTCACAAACCAGGCCTCCGCACCCACCACCGCCGTCGAAGAGGAGGAGCTCGACCCCGAGGACTTTGCCCGGGATGTCCTCATTGAGATCATGCGAATCTCGGTGGAGAAGCTGAAGCAGGCGGAGAGCACGCCTGTCAGGATTGAGGTGCGTGTGCTGACCCTACGGACGGCGGACTAGGCTCATGACGGATGGCTAGGTGCTGCTGGAGATACAGCGCATAATGCTGCAGGATACGCCGGGGGCCACGAAGGACGTGTTTCGGGAGATGGATGGCTTCATGGGGCTCATGAATGCGCTTTCCTTGGCGCATGAGCAGGGTCTTGACGAGGGGAGCGTCATTGAATGCAGCCGGCTTGCATTCATCATCACCTCGGACGCCATGACTGACCACGTAGAGAATGCCGAGTACTTCAAGGTGTGTGTTGGACCTCTGTCGCGAATCTGCGTCTCTAAATGCCCAAAAGAAACGCGTTGGCTACTCTGCCGTAGCCAATGCCATCCAATCGTTGGTCGACGACCCCGATACCGTCGACTACACGATGGGCTTACTCCTCTCCTTTGCTTTCCGCAACTTTTCCCTCGCTGGGGCCTTCAAATCTATTCGAAATACCGCTATATCAGAGGTGGACACGACGGTACGAGAGATTGTCGCCCGTCTCGGTGGCATCAAGCGTCCCGGGGCTGTGGGTCTTCTCTGCCGGCTCACCCCTAAGCTCGTGGGAGACGACGCCACCATGCGTTTCGGTGTCCTTCGCCTGCTTGAGCTCCTCTCAGGCACAACCCACCGCAATCAGGTTGTGCTCAGCAGCCTCGGCCTGGCACTGCCCGCCCTCACCCGCTTCACCGAGCCTGGGACACCCGAGCTCGAGCGCTCCGCTCTTCAAAAGCTTTTACGGCGACTACTCGACATGGGCGCGACCCCCGACGTGGCGCGATTGCTGTTCCAACGTGTCGTCAGAGAGGACAATATACTCGATGCCGAGCTCCTCGAGGTCATCCGCTACGGGATGAAGTCCCGGTGGCTCGAGCATTTCTCGATGGAGTCTCCCGCGTCACTCACACTTACCGAGGAGGGTGTCAAGGGCCTAGTGCGTGTTATTCCTATTATGAATGCCGCGAAGACTAACCTTTTTTGCAGCCAGTTACGGGATTTACGTTCATGATATGGGTGTGGATCAAGGAGCTTCCTTCGACAACGCACCCAATATTCACTGCTCGTTCGAATGCGCGGACCATCCTCTCCTTGAACCTCCGCGGCGACGGCAAGCTCGAGATCAGCACCACTGCCAGCAGAGACGTCGGTGTCTTCCGCAAGGGGCAGGTCAACAAGATGCGATGGACGCATATCACGCTCGTCCACCACCCACATCGCGCATCGAACCCGACTGTCCGGTTGTACATTGACGGCGTGCTCAACGACGGGCTCAACTGGAGTTATCCAAAGTTCGAGTCGCAGCCGCAGGCCATTAGATATACGCTCGGGGACGACTTGAAAAAGACGCGGATGAGCTGGTGCATCGCATCGGCGCACATGCTGTCCTTCCCTTTCGGTTAGTGTGTCTCTTTTCGAACGTCTTTGAATGTTTGTTTATTTGTTGTTATTGTAGCGGACGACCTACCACGATTCATCCATCACCTCGGCCCACGATATTCCGGCAACTTCCAGGATCCGCTCCTAGTCAAGTTCTTGACGTACGAAGCTTCGACGTCGCTCAACATGTACCTCTCCACCGTCGCCGCAAAAATGACCACCCCGGCTCAGCAGATGCCACTCATGAAGGTCGTCCGCGATGGGTTGGCCATTTCCGAATCGACCATTTTGTTCTCGGTGTCGCCGCATAATTGCCCGCGACAGGAGCCAGAGACTGCTGCCGTCGTCCCGGCCAATGGGTCGAATAGGGAGTTCAAGATCGCGGGCGATGTGTTTGTTGTCAAGGCTGCGTGTCTCGATTTGAGTTTGTGGAAGATTGGCGGGGCGGCTGTTCCTCTGAGATTGCTTCAGGTCGCGAACGTGTGTTGTTTTTCTTTCCGTCTTTCATCGAATTCATTGTTCTCAGACTCCGCACGAGGTGTCACGCGCACTTGGTGTGTTGGTGGACGGCCTGCGGAATAGTTGGCAGAATTCGGAGGATATGGAGCGTATTCGGGGGTATGAGATTCTCGCCAGCCTGCTTCGGCCCAAGGCCCAGATGGTCAATATGACCGGGTTTGAGACGATTTTCGAGTTTCTTGGGTTCAATTTCAGATCACCCGAGTATGTCTTGCTCTTATTCCTTTTGTTGTCGAGTTAATTCTTTCACCAGGCACTCGACTGTGGTCAACGCCGTCGCATACCGGGCGATCGCTCTCGACTTTGAGCTGTGGTCACACACTCGACAAGAAGTTCAGCGCGTGCATCTCGAGCACTTTACGACACTCCTCATCGCCAGCCGGTATAAAAAGTTCAACGTCAAGCAGCGCTTCGCCAAGCTCGGGCTGGTGCGCAAGCTGCTGTTTGCGCTGCAAACAAACTGGTATCAGCCTGAGGTGCTCCCGCTTGTACTCGAAGCGCTCAAGTCTGCCGCGCTCGCCGGTTTTTCAAAGGAAGACGCCATCAAGCCGATTGTTTCGTATTTGGCGGCCAACTTGCACGGGAGCGGGCTCCTCGAGCTTCCAGAGGACGAGTCTGCGCCTGCACCATCCCCGCAGAGTCTGCTTTCACGGATCGACTACAAGGACCCGCGGGAGAAGGCGGAGCACGTGCTCGAGGCGCTCATCTCACTCCTCGGGATTCCGGCGCTGTACAACAAATTCGTCACCGTGCTGCCTCTCACGCGGATCATCATCCTCTTGCTGGGCGACCGACCTTCGCCGACGATTGCGAACCAGATCCTCATCCTAATCTCGCTCAGTATCAAAATGTCGCCTGCGTTTGCGCGCAAGTTTGAACTGATTAGTGGGTGGAACGTGCTCAAGACGGTCTTGCCCTCGGCTTGGGACCCGACTGTTAATGAGGCGGCGATGGATATCTTGGTGGGCGAGAAGAATAAGAGTCCGGAGCCTAATGGGCATGCGGCGTCGGCTGGCGTGCCGATTGCGTGTCCGTATATCGTACCGACTATATTCAGTGCGCTTCAAGCCGGGTTGGTCGCAGTCGCACGTAATTGCGATGTCGTCGACGGTATGTCTTCTTTTCGACTTTTCCTTTGGCCTTGTTCTGATCCATCCCAACTTGTAGATTCGGACAACGCGTCGTGGGCTGTCGAGTCCACGATGGAAGTCTTGATCGAGGAGTTGATTGAATTGCACGCATCGAGTGGGGCGTTCCGTGAGGTTTTCAAGTCACAGCAGACGACGCAGCTTTTCGTCAATAGCTACAAGACGTTCGTTTTGAGGGTCACAGGCGCAGAGCAGGTCAATCATCGGACGATTCGGATTTTGGAAAAGTTGACGCACTTTGGGCTTGCGCTGGCTCTGGACAACGCGGTTGCTGGTGCGCAGAAACGCGAGGTGTGTCCTCCTTGTTCCTGTGGGATGCTGAAGGCTCACCGCATTTAGATTTTGGATATCTTGCAAGAGGCGGAGACGGTGTTGGCTCCGTCTACGGAGAAGACCGAGATTGATCCGCAACTTGTTTCGGACAAGCGGCCCTTGCGGCAGAGGATTGCTTCTGCGCGATTCAGCATCCAGATTGGTGACCGGGCGGTGGTGAAGACGATGACTCGGATGAACGAGTGGCGGATGACCATCCAGTCTTCGGAACGCAAGCGTTTGCGTAAGAATATTCTGGATCTGTGAGTCCCCGGAACTTGTCCGTGAAAACTCGGTCTTGATTCATAATATTTTACAGTCGAGAAAATCGACGACAAGTCTCGCGGTTGACTGAATGGGCCAATTTGCTCACGTCAGAACGAGGTTTGTGGCCGAATCCCGAGATGCGTGCGTGGCGATTGGATGAGACGGAGGGGCCCTTCCGTGTTAGGTGCGGTCGGCTGCGGATCGTTGACCGTTACTGACGTTGCCTTTAGAAAAAAGTTGGAGCCGATGAACGATGCGTCCTTGGCCATTCGTGTCGACACCAGCAATCAAAATATGCGTAGCGTCGAGGCGCCCGATTCAGACGCACAGTCGATCGTCCAAGTGGAGGTTCCGCCATGGGCTGAATCCTATGAAATCTCTGCTACTGATATGGATGGTGAGTTTGCTCGCTCGTTTGACTGCGCGTTTATTGACATTGTTAGACCGACAACTGGCGGAGGAGATTACCGACGACAAGCACCGCCGGGTTCGCCACGAGTTGGAACCCGGGGATGTTATCGACGCTGTCACCACTGTCGCTCGGATAGCCGGCGTTGATTCATCTCGTGAGTCTCCAACTTGACGTTATATTTCGCTGCTAACCCGTTGTGATAGCTGGCCTGCTCATCATTGGTAGGACGCATATTTATATGCTGGACGGCCTCGTGGAGAACGATGATGGGGAGATTGTCGACGCTCACGAGGCTCCCAAGCGACTCTTCTTCGTCCCTGGGAGCATCGTCGAGTTGGATGGTCCTCAAAAGGCCCAACGCTGGTCACACGATCAGATTGTATCCTTCAGTGACAAGACTTTCCTCTTCCGCGACGTGGCGCAAGTATTCTTTTCTCATTTTTCTTATCCCTCTCATCCTTCCTCAGTCTTGAAGTCTACTTCAAGGACAGCCGTTCCATCTTGCTTGTATTCCTTGACAAGCAACGCCGCCGCGATATCGACCAACGGCTGCTCAACATTGTCAATCGATTCATGTCTGACGCCATTCCTTCCGCGACTCCTGGTCGACTCCGTACTCCCAGGTTCGGCAAGGTGTTCCAACAAAAGTCGGACGAGTTATCTGGTGCGACGCGAAGATGGCAGGCTCGGGAGATCAGCAATGTATGCCTTGTTTCGGTCGTTGTGATGTGAGGCTGACTTGGGTTCGCAGTTTACCTACATCAGTATCCTCAACCAGATATCTGGCCGCACACCCAGTGATGCCACGCAATACCCCATCTTCCGTAAGTGTCTCGAGTTTGTGTATGTATTTGGACTCACATGCCTAGCGTGGGTTATCAAGGATTATACTTCGTCCACTTTGGATTTGAGCAACCCAGAGACCTATCGCGAGTGCGTTCTTTCTCATCTCCCTGAAACATTTGATTTGATTTAATACGTGCAGTCTCACAAAACCAATGGGTGCCCTGACTGATGCCCGTCGCGACGCAGCTCATATGCGGTATACAAACTTGGAGAGCGTAGGCGAGGATCCATTCCATTATGGAACTCACTTTAGCTCCTCCATGATTGTTTGCCACTTTTTGATTCGGATGGCTCCGTTTACGAACATGTTCAAGACGTTGCAGGGTGGGGATTGGGATTTGCCGGATCGGCTGTTCAGGTGTGTTTCTGGACCATTCATTCATCCGTTGGATTTCAACTCAGTTTTCGTCCAGCGATATCCCACGCGCGTATGAGTCTGCTGCCACTGATATTCGTGGAGATGTGCGAGAACTGATCCCAGAGTTCTTCACCTGCCCCGAGTAAGCGTCATTGGCTTTTTCGTACCGTTCGCAATCTCTGACTACATTCAAGATTCCTCGAGAATTCGGCGAATCTGGACTTTGGTGTCCAACAAAATTCGGGCGAGAGGATACATCATGTCAAACTCCCGCCGTGGGCCAAAAATGATCCGCTTCTTTTCATTACTATGAACCGAAAAGTGTGTTTTCTTTTTGTCGACGCTTGGAATACGGGTTGATTCTCCCTAGGCGCTGGAAAGCGCGTACGTGACTGAGAACCTACCGATGTGGATCGACCTTATTTGGGGCTGCAAACAACGAGATACAGAATCGTTGAATGCGTTCCATCCGTTTTCCTACGAGGGGTCGATTGGTATGTCTTTCCCCTTTCTTTCGCGCTTCTTTTCTTGACGAATTTCGCTGTGTAGATCTCGATAGCATCACGGATGAGCTCGAGAGGGAGGCGACTGTTGGGATAATTCACAACTGTGCGTTCATGATTCTCATGATTTTGTCGTTCAAATTGCTGATGTTCTTTACCTTGAAAGTCGGTCAAACGCCGAGGAAATTGTTCACCACGCCGCACCCTGAGCAGTACGATTATGGTATTCGGACGCTGCCTATAGGTACTGTTACTGGGATTGAGGAGGAGCCGCATTTGCTCGTACAGGGTGGGCGGAGTTTCAGTGGTATGAATTCTCCCGCCGATTTGAAACATTGTCTGACTTATTCCAGATTTGGGACCGACAATCCCCGTGGGCGAGTTGGTGGTGGATATGATTGGGGAGAAGATTATCCCTTGCCCGGATGGCGTGCTGTGTGCTCCGTACCGACCACACGAGCGTCTGGAATGGCGTGCTGCAGCTGGGCAGCTGCGGTACGTTATTGATCAGAAGGTCGGTTTTTATTTGACTTGCAATCAAAACGATCCACTCACGCGGTTCTAGGCCGTCCAAGTCATCGAGGAGGCCTTTTGTGTTTGCGCGGCGTTTGCCGATTCGGACAACCTGGTGACCGGATGCAGTGATTACACTGTGCGATTATGGCGACTGGTGCGGTCTAGTACGGTGCGTTTGGGGCTGTCCCATATCATGCGGATACACACGGACGATGTGGTTTCTGTTACTGCCTCTCGTCCGTGGTCTGTCGTCGTGAGCGGGTCCAAGGATGGGAGTGCGGCGATTTGGGACCTCAATCGGGGTATTTATATTCGCTCGATTTGGCATGGTGACGGCGGGGAGGAGTCTGCTGTGAGGTTGGTTGCGGTCAACGATAGCACTGTGAGTTTCGCCCTATATGATTTTGACTGCTGATTTACTTGTTCAACGCAAGGGCTACATCGCGACATGTTCACGCAGCAAATTATGTCTGCACACGATCAACGGACGGGCGATGGCGATTTTGGATCTCACAATACCCTCAGCACACGATAGTATTCCGCCCATGATCACCTCTTTGGCGTTCCACGAGCGGGAGTACTCTCCCTTGGGGGTGCTTGCCACCGGTGGTTCAGATGGGTCGATTACGTTGAGGACGTGGACGGCTGATGGGACGCCTGAGGGGGAGACTGCAAAGTGGGAGTTTCTTACTATGCGGACGATGAAAGTCCGTGCGGTGGCCATGGCGGAGAGGCCGCCCGCTGTGACTGCGCTCAAATTCTTTGGGTACGTCTTCCATTCGTTCCTTCACCTGCAACTCATGTTTTGTGTAGGGAGGATTTATATCATGGGGAGGAGACGGGCAAGTCGTTTTTATGGGCACTGCCCGAGTAGATGGTTCTGTTTCCTTCATTTCTGGGCTTCTTTCTCTATATATTTCAATATCGTTTTCTTTCTGTGGAACTACATATACCCCCTAGTTGTATTAGTGCGCATCGTAATAATTCTTGCCAGGAATTCGAGCGAACAAGGCCCGAAGTCTGTCCGTGCTTCACGCTTTCCGTGCATCGGTGCTTCAACGGCCATCGAAGAGGCGTCGGCATCGCCGGCACGTAGTATCGCACGTTGGATAGAAGACAGGTTACATGGCTCACGAGACCACATTCTTCGGTGCCGAGAACAATGAGCCCCGCAGAACCGCATGGTGTGCGAAGGGGAATTCGGTGCGGGCACACGTTGGACTGGGGCCACCGCATGGTAATTTATTATGATTAGATTGTGTTTAATTTTATCCTCCAGGCTGAAGTGCATATAAACGCCTCAAACTCCACCTTTCAACTCCATCCCAAGATGTTCACTCGCCTTCTCCTCTTCGTCACCATCACCGCGGTTGCCCTCGCGAACCCCACCCGGCGTTCTCTGCCCTCGGGCAACGTCGAATGCGGGTCCAACACTTACACCGTCTCAGAAGTATCTGCCGCCGTCTCGGCCGGTTTCGCGCACGTCGACGACCCGCTCGGCTCGGACAGCTACCCACACGCGTACTACGACGAGGCGTCGGAGGATATCAAGTTGTATTGTTCGGGAAGCTCGTGGTTGGAGTATCCCATCATGGCCGGAGGGAAGGCCTATACTGGAGGTGATCCGGAGACGGATCGCGTTGTGTTTAACACGGGAGGGACTTACTGCGCGTGAGTATCTCGATTTTATGGGTGAGAGACTGGGATTTGACGATATGTAGGGTTGTCACTCATACGGGCGCGGCTTCGTACGATGGCTTTGTGTCGTGCAAGGTAAGAGTATATTTGGCTGGTGCAGGTGTCAAGGGAATTGATCCATTCCAGGGCGATTAATACGAGAACTGGCTGTAGTTGACTGTACATGTATGCAAACATAGTTTTGTGGTTGAATTCAAGGCTAGTTGAACCGTGAGAACTGTGGTTACCACGCGGACGGGAGATATTTTTAGTCTTTATCTATCTCGAGGAACGTTTATCGCAACCGCTGACCTGGTTCTCGGCTGTTCTCGGTGCCTCTGAAGGGGTTGGTTGGTTGGGTGCCATGTGACGACGCCGTTAAGGAGGAGATTCAATTTCCGCTTATGTGCGTCGGGTGCGGCACGGCATAGAAATTTATCAAGGATTTCAAAGAGGCCATGCTTCAACTTCAATGCACGTTGGTAAGAAGACTACCATAAATTGTTCCTGCCAACACAAATTCAACCCGGCCTTGAATGGCATCCATTCGAACTGAGCCCGGAACGCCTATCCATCACACGGAACAACGTTTGTTTTCCTTGGCACTACTCCGACTACCACACTAGTACTCCACACTCCCACACTCACCACGCGCAACTCTCCTTGGCGCACGTTGAGATTCTGAGATAGAACCCGGGGGTGGACCTTATAAAATGGTATCAACCCGTTTGGTAGCCCAGCGTAGAGATGTTCGCCCGCACCCTCCTCCTCGTCCCCGTCCTCGCGGCCCTTGTCGCTGCCGGCCCTGCCTCTTTCACCCCCCGCGCGCTGCCCTCTGGCAACGTCGAATGCGGGTCCAACACATACACCGTCTCGCAGGTCTCGGCCGCCACCAGCGCTGGGTTCTCGCATGTCAACAGCCCGCTTGGGAGTGGTGCGTCTCCCCGAAGAACATTATCGTTGAACTCAAGATGAATACCGGTACAGACAGCTACCCCCATCAATTCCGTGACGACGAAGGCCTCAAGCTCTTCTGCTCCGGCAGCTCGTGGCTCGAATACCCCATCCTCGCGGGCGGCAAGACGTACACGGGTGGGTCCCCCGGTGCGGATCGTGTGGTGTTCAATACGGCTGGGACTTATTGCGCGTGAGTCGCCACTCTTTGGAGTTTTTTGTGGGGTTGACTGACTGGATTGAACGACAAAGGGTCATCACGCACACTGGTGCAGCGGAGGAGGACGGCTTCGTTTCGTGCCAGGTGTGTTTGAATCGCTAGTACCTACTTGGTTCGAAGGGATGCTGACCAGTTATGCACAGGGTGATTAGATATCCAGCCGACGTGTATTCATGTACTATGTTTTGTATTGGAAATGGATTGTGGTTTCTAGGACGCCAAGAGATCTGGAAAGAGTTTTCATGTCAGATTCAACTCCGACTCCCGAGTCTTCGGCAATTCACACCGCCCGTGGGGTTTCTCGTTGCAAAGTCGATGTCTTCAGAAGAAAAATTCCAGATGTCGTACCTCAAGAAGCCCTTCCCGAGTCGAACGGTGTATGAAGTGTGGAGCAAGTCGAGGCCAAAGACGGATGCTTGCGGACGAATGCGCGAGTCTTTTCTTTGGGGCCCAACATCGTGGCGATACGGGGGTGAAATCGAAGCCGATCTGGACTCAGATTGACTATGGGTCAACCTGTTAGTTCACGGACCATAGACGGCACGAATCCGAAAGACGTTTGACTTCGTGCCGTAGCATGTTCAATCGTGCCGACGGCGGTTCGACCCCGCTTCGTTCCATCAAAGACGAATTTGGAGACGCATTTTTGTGTCAATCGTGTCATTGCCTGTGTGAGCCCGCCTCAACTCATGGGCGAGTGCGCGCGCGGGGGTTTTTTTTCCGGGGAGATCTAGAATGGACAGAAGACGAGCGGGCTGCCAGCGAAAGTCCGGTGTGCCAGTGAAGAGAGGATGAAAAGATACTTGGTAACCTGGGTTCGCGGAGAGCTCGGAGAGAACGGCGCAAGAGATACGAGGCTGCAGAATCTGGTGATATCCCGGGCTGAGTCGTGCCTGCGGTCCCAGCGCGATTGAGGACGTGATGGTAGGAGACAAGCAAAGTTTGAGCAAAGTGTGAGAAGATCAGCTGTCAAAACATGACCACACTCAGGCACAGCTTTGCTTCTCTCTCGCTTCCTCCACCTGCGAATCCGAGCCTTCTTTCCCAACCTCGTTTCTGGCTACTTGTACAATCTGGTCACGAGGGATTATACTAGCCCTCGACTTGACGACCATGCAGAATCCAAGGGGCTCCTAGTACTAGGGCCAGACAGTCAATAGGCTCGGGGATACGCTTCTAAGTATAACTCGTTTCCACAGGTCCGCGATTCTCCGTTTCTCACATCGTTTTTGCGCGTTCTCCGCTATAAGTAGCTCGCGAACCCCTACTTACTGGGGTTCATTCGGTTGCCCTACGTGACGACGTCACACCACATCCGCGCTCGAACGGGCATTGGCGGACTCTCACGGATTGCCTCCATGACGATCATCCGGACTTGTCGTTCTGAATGTCCGACCTCGGACACACGAGTGGCATAAATCAGCCAACGGCATCATTGACGCCCTTCCTTCCCATCCCACTCAATGGACGCCCCACTCAGTCCCCTGGACGTCCCCGAGCTGCTCTACCACTGTCTTCATCCGCTCCAGCACTCTGGCGCGGATATCGCCGCCTGTGCCCTTGTTTCTCGCTCTTGGGCGTACCCGGCGCAGGCGCTCCTCTTCGCTGACGTGATCCGCGATGAGAATCGAGGGTTCCGACGATATATCGATCAATGGGAACGGCTCATCGAGGTTCTCGAATCGGCGCCACATCTAGTGCACCATATTCGTCGCCTCCGTGTGGCACAACCACTCGCCGGCGAGTTGTTCATGCAGATCATCAATTTACCATTCGCGGGTCATTTGGAGCAGATTTCTCTGCGTGGCTTCGAGGCCTCTCATTCAACAGCAGTGTCTCTTCGGCATTTGCTCAGTCTACCCAATGTCCGGCACCTTGGCATCGACACCACGTGGCCGGATCCTCGCCAGTTTGTCAAAATATGGCAGCTTTGTTCGCCCAGTATCAAATCCCTTGGGTTGAACTATATCCAACGCTCTGCTTTGCATCTCGTACCCGAGTCACACACTCAGGCCAAACCCAACCCGAGCCCCATCTCCATCGAATTCCTCCGATTAGGACAGATTGACGGGTTCCTGCCTACTTGGCTGCGCCACGACGCGTGGTGCCCGTTCGATTTCTCTCGACTCCGGGTGCTCTCTATCGGGCAGAACACGCATGTGTTGGATTGGGAGATCTTTGCGCCGGCATTGCAGATGCTCGAGGCGCTCGAAATTCATGTGCGTGTAGCTCTCCATTCATCGAAATTGTCTTGCTCACACGAAACGGACTCAGAGCACAGAAACGACGCCGCCTATATCCCTCTCCCTCTTCCCTCAGCTCACCCTCTTCCGCATCAACGTCCTCTGCCGGCCCTGGCCGTCGTCCGTGATCCAAACATTCTCAACCATCCCTCCGTCAAATCGCCTCCGGCAGATTGTGATAAGGGGATCGTTCTACGATCGCGAGACGTGTCGGCTCACGGATGCCGTTCTGTCTGGCGCAAAATCGAAATTCGGCGCGTTGGAGTGGGTAGAGCTGCAACCGCTGTCAAAGGATCTGAGGCCGATGCCTTATTTCCCCGAGTTGCATCGGAGGGGGATGGTTAGTGCCGTTATGCCAGTGGGAATGATGATATGGACTGACATTTTATAGGTTCGTCTTGGGCATTTTGACCCGTTCTGGTTCGAGGGGATGGCTACTGGGAGTAGCGATGGGTTATAGCTGACTGAGGCCGTGAAGGTATCGCTTCGAGCCCCGGAGCCAAGCGTTGACTAATGTATCCTGTCATTTCCCTGTTGTATCGAGTAGAAGTAGAACTCAGTGCGTGGCCTGCATTCCATTGCCCCGGCAAGTTACTCCTGCCAGGCCGTTGGCGGTTCGATTCCGTGCCAGCTGACGTGACTCAACAGGTGCTTGCTTTTTTTTTTTTTTTTGGAGGATGTTTCTGCAATGTTTCTGTGACTTCTGGTTGGTCCATCGCTCGCGTCGAGTGCATACATGGACCTCTTCCAACCAAACGTATGAGCCGTGAGGGTCATTACAATTTACTTCGGCCCAACTCCAACGCAGTGGGTAGCTCTCGACTTTCGACGGTTCGATTCCGAGTCGGGTCACTCCTACCAGCAACATTGCTGTCTTTTGCTCGTTCGAGCGACGACACTGAACCTCCTTGTTGAGCATCCTACGGACTTGATCTGAATTGTGGATTTTGGTCGTCCGTGTGAGGAGGTTTGTATTCCAACTGCAACACTGAAAGTTCTTTAGTGCCTCTCGATCTGTGCCTGGACTCCGATCTCTTTTGGATCGGAATTTCCTTGCGCGTTTCTGCCTGTAGTCCTGCAATCCAAACGACATTGGGGAGCATCCATGCATGATGGGATTCAATGTCGTCCAAGGAGCAAACGCATCAAGGAGTGGCGGCCGACGCGGTTCGACTCCGTATGGTCCATTGGAAGTAGCGATGTCGTCTTTTTTCCGAATATTCGCCCGCATGATTCTGTACTTGGACCGGTCTTCTGGGAATGTGTGGGCTCAAGAGGCCTATTGCAACGCTGGAGGAAATTCACGATCCCTCAAGTTTAGTGCCTGCGGTTAATCTAGCTATAGGCTCTACAGGTCTTTTGCCAGCGCCTTTGATCGCACTTGCCGACTGACCCAACTGCCCGATTGAGTCCTGCGCTTGCTGGCGGTTCGATTCCCGCCAAGTCGCATGAAGAATGAATCGAAATGTTTTGATCCAAATGCCCAGAAATCTTCCTCTTGCTCGTGCGTTCTGTTCTCACCTCCAGTGAGGGTGATGATCGAAGTTCCCTGAGGCCACCTGCCAGTAGGTCCCTTGCTCATCTGGACCAACGAGCGCCGGTTCGATTCCGCAGCAGGACGTGGCTTGATGAACAAATCCTTTTTTGTTTTTGGGTAAACCCCTCGTCAGTCTTCTTCTCTCAGAGAGATTGTGTTCGTTACCCAGGTCCCAGGCGCGGTAAACGACACCTTGCGGCTTGCCAGCTTGTATCTTTCCTCAACGAGTACATTCTGCTGCGTGCCTTGAGTATTCTCCAATTTCATGAAGCTGGATTGTTTCGAGGCAGAGGCATAATCCACGACACGCTCCGGAAGGTACGGGGCTAGCGTCAATTTTACCTATTAGTTTTAAGGAGGGAATGCGCCCAAAAGTGACTCCTGGAGTAAGACACTCATCTCTCGTGGCTCTCTACCGCTCCGCCTCTCGACAGTTCGATTCCGTGTTGGGCCATAACCATTCGACTGACAACTGCCATGTCTTTTGCCCAGCTCCGCTGGAAGCATTGGCGGCTTCCGGAGGCACCCTGATACTCGGTACCTTTTAAGCTACCATTTCCTCTCATCTGGACCGCCGGTGTAATGCAGTGGTGATGGGAGGAACAAACAAGGCAAACAAAGAGCCGGCGATCACGGCATCAATTTTCACCTTTCACCACCCACCGACGATGGCACCTCCCCGCCCGGCCACGCCCTCTGACGGCTCGGACTCGGAGTCGGACAACGACGCACCGCAGGCAGTCACTCTAACGCAGGCCAAGCAGGCTGTGAAGACGCAGGATGAGGCCCGGGAGCGCGTGGCGAGGAGTATCAAGGATAAGACGAAGGAGCGGAATCGGGCGAGGGATAGGGCTTTGAAGGAACGCAAGGGAACGCGCGTGGTTAGGGAGGCGCACGACGAGGTGGAGGCTGAGGAGGAGAGCGGGAGTGAGGGCGATGACGAGGAGGACTCGGAGATGGGCGAGGGAGATTTGGACGCAGAGGCTCGGATGGAGAGGGCTATGCGCGAGGCAGCTGAGGAGGACAGCGACGACGACAGTCATATGGCTGACCCAGAGGACGACGAGGATGTCGACATGCCTGGGGAAGCTGACTCTGGCGAAGAAGACAGCGACGACGACGACCAAGACGGGCTGGCATCTAACCCGAATCACCTCCCCGACCACCTCTTCTCCTCCGCTGCCTTCCCCTCCCCTTCCAAGTCCAAGACCAAAGCCACGAAAGCCGCCCCCAAGCCGAAAAAGAGGAAACGCAGTGCACGCGCGAAGGAGCTGGTCGTCGGGTGCGTCTCCTTTCCAAGTTCTCTAACAAATTCATCTAACCGCCATCGAGCAGCTCACGCACCATCCGCGTCGACCCCACCTCCTTCTCCGGGGCCCCCTTGACACCGGGAGGGATCCTCCCCTCTGCCAAAATACGAAAATTCACGAATCGCGCACTCGCACTCACTGCTCCTGGCGCAGCCGCAGCGAAGGCGAAAGGTTGGCAAAGGCTGCCAGGTGCGTGTGTCGTCTATGCTCCCGACTCTCGACTCATTGCATACAGCCAACATCGGTGTCCTTCGTCCTCGACACCGGAGTGACACTGCCTATGGGCCTGCGGCGGGTTTCGTGCGGGGAGCGAATGCTTGATTCATTCTTCTTCCGCCTTCAATGGATTTCCGTTCGATGTGGCCTAATTTTATCGTGTTCCTCCTCTTCTCGTTCGTCTGAATTCCTTCCATTCCTCATTTCTCAATCTTTCCCGCCATTTTCCCACCGTTCTTCGACATCGCAGACCGGCCCGTCTTGTACAGGGGTCGGGGAACGTCTGCAGGAAACCGAAGCGCAAGTTTGAACTTGGGGACGACCAACGCACCTTCAGCCATGTCAGCTGGACGAGATTCCGTGTCCTTGGCTCGGTATAAACGAAAAGCGAAAACGAAAATCGGCAACGATCGGCCGCATCACACGGCCGCCCCGTGTTCCGGTCACGCTTCGCTTACGTCTCGGTACCGAAAGGCTGGGTTCCCGACGCTTAGCTCATGCCCGTTACTTGCTCCTCGCGACGCGGGTCCGTGTCACTGTCCCACTACTGGTGCTTTCTGCCTACCGGTACCCCTCCCTGTATCCTATGCCATGATAGCTCAATATACATCTTCAATCCCATTGATTGCCGGGAGAAGCTCTTGGATGCCTGAAGTTCTTGTGCGCGCTATAATAGGCAGCCTCGGCCTTCGATCATTCTCGTTTTGCGGCTGTCGGCACTGATGACGAGAGCTTGGGGTATTGCGCCGTATATTGTGGTATCTGATTTAAAACTCAGTGCTGAATGCCTGGATGATGCCCAGGGACAGTTCACTAAGCCCCGGAGGATATCCCAGGATGAATTGGCCAATTAAATGTGTATTTCAAGTACAGACAGGCGCACAGTGAATTATCTTGACAGTGTTGATGGCGGTGAATCGTAATTGATGCGCCATCATGCCTTCCCCTTGGGAATTGAATGTGACTGTTACTTTGACCATCAACGGCGTTCGGCGGCAGTCCCTTGCCGATAGGTATGTATATCATTTTCGTTTTCGTTTTTTGTATATACCCTCCTTGGCTCAAACGCAAACGCTCGAAGCATGAATATACGATGAGTTACCTCAGATGCGGATGAAGCGACCGTACTTGATCTTGAATGTCGTCCCGCCTCAGGCCTGTGTATCCAAGTGCTTTCGACGGTTCGATTCCGTGCCGAGTTGCTTCCACAGGTGAAGAGTATGTGTATTTTTGTGTTTATTTCTCTGACACGAGTCCGTAGCCAGGTCGTCTGGGACCGTACAGTGAAGGAAATCGACGATCCCTGGAGACCAGTGCTGTCTTGTAGCCTCTGCAAGGTTGCACGGAGTGGCGGCGGTTCGATCCCGCAGCGGGATGTTCGCATAGTGTAAGACTCTTTTTAAGCACCTTTCAATCCTCCAATCCAAGTCTCGGGATTTTATGTAATTCCCTCAATTCCGAGCACACTGGATCCAAACGACGCTAGTTGGCATCGTTCCATCAACCTGATTCGATATGTGGCCAGCTGCAGTTCGGATCCCTTCATGGTGTCGTCGTGGCTACATACCCAAACCCACAATGCCTGAGGCAGCTTGTCACTGGCAGTGGGTCCCGTGCTGGTCAGACTGCACCTCCCGTACAGCCAGACGGTTCGATTCCGCAATGGGACGTTCCAGGCCGTCATGCATCACTGCAATTTCTTTTGCAAGTCTGTCTACCCGAAATTCTTGGGAAGATGTCGAGCGAGACACTCTGGCTCTTTGTTGCGCGTTACTTGATCTGTAGGTTCGCACACATGCCGTTTCCGTGTCTGAATTTGGGGAGGGGCATGACCGATGCCATTGATGGCATGCGTTACGGAGTGTGACGGCCGAATGAGTGTGACATTTCACGGTCGTCGGCGTCGTCGGCCCATTGCTCAACAACCACTGGGGCAAATGGTTAGGTCCAAAGAAAAATTCCAAACTATGCACTCCTGGCTAGATGTCTACGGTACACCCGGGGTGGAATTAACATGCTGGGGTCATGGAGCTGCCCAGTCAGGCAGGTGAACAGTGAGAGAATTTGTTCGGGATACAGCACCTGTCAAAGTGCACCATAAAACGCCAAATTTGTTTTGAGGGCTCTGTGAGTGTGCTAGTTGAACTTGAGAGTGAATTCCGGCTCCATTAGAACACTGCTGAAGCACTGAGTGGCAGCCATCAGACCCATTGATCAAGCATCGAGAGCACCATTTGGCGTGGATTTCTGTGCACAGACCATGCTATCGGGCTTCCAATACACTTGAATGTACTTGAGTAGGCTTGGGAACCATCAGGAGGAAGTTTGAGATAAGGAATTCGTTGAGGTGGAAGTCGAACACGGACTCGAAAGCTATGCAAACCAAATTTAACCCAAAATTGGGCTGTACCGTTTGAGCTCAACTAGTGACCAATCGCCGAGGTCCGTACCTCAAACTGTAGATAAAGATGCCTGTTCCAACTTTTTCGCGCCAGATCTTTGAAATTCCAAGACCTGCTTCTAGGGCACCGTGTTTTTCCCCAGAAATGCATGGTTGAATGAGAAAATTCCAACAATTTCACGATCCGCCGCGAAATTCCTCTACATAAACATCTCAGGATACTCTCAAAATATTTTTAGATTTTTTGGTGGCCGCGTCGTTGTGCAACACCCGTGGCCGACCCATCAACTTTCGACGACCGGCGGTCAATCGAGTCACACGGCTGTCACGTTTGCCATCAATGGCATCGGTCATGCCCCTCCCCACTGAATTCAGCATCACTCAACCCAGGTCCACTTCCACGCATTGTCGCATCAAACGAAGAGGTGGCGGCGGTTCGATTCCGCGTGGATTACTGGAGGTGTGCCTGTAAGGTTTTTGCCTATCCGTTTCAATGAGTCTTAGCTCGTACATGGGCTCACCAAAAGAAGCTGCCCCGATCGCGCACCGCACAATCTTTTGTAGCTGCAGTGCCGGTCGGCGATGAGTCTCACCTAGATGAACCACAAAACAATGACTCTTTATTAATTTTGTTCATCTTCGAGACTGACACATCGACATTGGCTCGGTTTCCAGCGAAAGTATTGGATTCAACACACTGGGCGATCGAACTGCTCCGAGTAGAAATGGACGACGAATACTCCAAAGCCAAGAAGGTTAGTCAGTGTGCCTGGAGTTCAAGTTCAAACTCACCGACCATCGGCAGGGAGAAACCGTTTTTGTCTTGGCCGGTGCTGGCCCGGTCGGCTCTATGGTCGGGGTCGGCTGACAAAGTTGCGTTCCTTTATGACATCGGCGCAGATGTTGCTTTCAATTACAAGACGAGTGATACACGGGAGGTGTTGGGATGCGAGGGGCCTGTTGATATGTGCGCCTCCTTCGATTCCACCTGCATGGACCGAGAACTTGATTTATCCAGATACTGGGATAATGTAGGTGATGATACCCTGGATGCCACACTCGAATACGCTGCGATCAACGCAAGATTCCTTGTAAACTCACCTCTACTCTGACATCTACAGTGCTGACCTCCCTCGAGGAATGTGGCCTAATTTCGAACCTCAATGCAAGCGGCGCACAGTCTCTAGTGATCAAGGTAATCAAATTCGCCCCCTTCAAGTTGGCTGGCTGTGGAATTGACTCACCATGTCCATAGGATCCCCTACTCGTACTCAGCAAATCAATATCCCTCCAAGGTATCGCATCTTTCCGCATCATCCCCAAACACGAAGCGGCATTCTACGCCCGCGTCCCCGAGAAGCTGGCCAAGGGAGAAATCCAATATCGCGAAGACGTTAGGAGGGGAATCGAGAGTGTTGAGGAGATGCTCGAGGCCGTGCAGAAGGGGACGAATGAGGGCAAGGCGGTCGTCGTCGTCGTCGCGGAGGAGTGAGATGACAGATTGCGCTAAGATTCCGAATGAATTGTATGGCGGTCAAAGTGCACATTTAATCATGCACAACATTTTTTTTTGTACAAATCACGATTTGAGCTACATTTTCACTCTGAAATCACATTTTGCACTACATCTTGAAGTTCAAAAGTTCGAAAAAAATGTAGCGCAAAACGCGAATTGCGCGCTACATTTTCTCTGACACATGTCGCGCTACATTTCTGGTAGCCGAGACCTGCCGGCATCTGCGCTCAATGCGCTACACATATTTTCGGTGACCGCGCGCTACATTTCTCGGTCAACCTGCACAACATTTTCTTTGCTGTTCAACTGTGAAAAAGTCAAGCCTGTTCGGATCAACGGCTGGAGTTGATCAACAATGATGTAACGGTGAGATCAATTGATCTGGTGTCCTGTTGCCCGGTGACCATGGATGCACCTCCTCCAGTAAGTCCACACAGTAGTATCATACACATAGAGGGCACTGCAGTGACCCACATTGTCTAAATGCCGCTGGAAGTCGTTGCCAACATGCCGACATCACGGCAGTTTCGGCATCCAGCCGTTGAATTCTACAAGTTCACAAGTGGGAAAAAATGTAGCGCGCGCTGTCAAGTTAGCGCCGAAATAAAGTAGCGCTCTGGATCGGTCTCGGCCATCAAATATGTAGCGCGCATTTCCGGGAACAATTTGTCAAAATAAAAATAGCGCACGATTCGCGTTTTTGCGCTACATTTTTTTCGAACTTTCAAACTTGAAAATGTAGCGCAAAATCTGATTTTAGACTGAAAATGTAGTGCAAAACCTGTTTTTCACGAACATATGTTGTGCATGATTAAAATGGAAGGCTGCCGTATTGTGGAGGCAGTCAACACTAGAGGGTCGGCCAGACAGAACCAAGAGAAGCCCAAGAATGACAGAACAATAGTGTGGTCATTCAAGAGGAGCCACTATGGAAGTACATGGTGGTCAAGACCAAGAAGAGAAGATATCTATCAGTAAGGTACACAATCACAATCAATGTGTAACGTAGAGAGAATGGTGATGTAAATAGGATAAGATAAGTAAATGGGAATATAAGATATATATCAGATAAGATCAGGAACATCCAGCATGATCGGACTAGATGTCTTGTGAGTAGTAAGTGCCAGACTTACACCCTCTCCCACTTCAAAAAATTGAATGGGATCCAATTCTTCCTTCTTCTCCCACAAGGTACAGTGGGTAAGGCCGTAATCAGGGCCGTCGGAAAGCGGGGAAGCAGTTGAAGGAAAAGAGGCATAGAATCATTGAGGAGTGAGGTGAATCAATGAGGAGGGGATCTGGAAGTCAAAGGACAACAAGATTAAGCCAATGACAGTAGTAGGCCAAAGGTGTCGGAAGGAAGATACAGTGCAGGTTGCAAGGAGCAGCTGGGCCAGAGGCATTGGTGTGCTAGAACCAAGGCTGTGGGATACCAAGATCACAGTACAATGAGGACAGCATAAATGAGGTGCCATCAACAAGGTCCAAGTCAATCCTGGAATGGAAAGACTGAATGGTGCAGTGGGAGCAGCAGGACAACTGCTGAGGAGACTGCAAAGCGACAACACAGATGGAGTGAAGTCTGAATGGGGAAGTCATATCCAAGGGAAGGATGACTACCCGAGTGTGACAATATCTGGAGCAGATAACGTCCGGTGGGGGTGCTTTGGCAAAACCTGGAAGAGTAATGCCCAGCAGTGGTGGCGCTACCTGGAAGGGTAAAGCCCAGATGGTGTAGCATGGGACAGCATACAACCAAGAGTAATGCAGAGGTGTTATGAGGGACACATGCACACAGAAGCTGAAGCAACATGCAGAGGCAATATGAAGCATACATGGCTGTAGCCGGAGGGTAATGGAATCAGATGACATGTATCAAGGAGGATGATTCTGGTGGATCAATATAACTCCGAGAGGCCAAGCCCAGAATAACTATGTGCATCAGGAAACCAAGGACAGAGGAGGATGGGAAAGCCAGTGGTAGGCAAGCCATACAACTCCAGAGGGGAACAGTCGATACTACTATCAATAGTCCAGTGATGACCATGATAGCAGGAGATGTCTTTGGGATGCTAATCCAAGGGCAGGGACTATACCAATGTTGCCATCATCGGTAGAGGGAGACAGTCTGAAGGAGGTATTGTGATCATGCCAGTGATGCAGAGGATCAGAGTGGGTAGATCATGCCAGTGGTGCAGAGGATCAGGATAGGGACACAACTGAAGCTTCGGTGGTAAGCTATATGAACCAGAAGTGTAGGCATCGACCAAAGGTCTGGTCGGTAGTGAGATCCAACGACAGAAGAGTCATTGGAGATTTCCATGGACGGTAAAGCATGGATACAGAAAGAGTCGGTTAATCACCAGAGGGAGATCTCACATCTCAGTGATAGGAGGAAGCAGTAGTGCAGTATGAGGTCTGCACGGAGCGGCAGTAGTGATGTGTATATCGGTATCTGTCTGGATGTAGTGAGGTTGGGGCAGCATCCTCACACCCTTCCCCACTTGAAAGAATTGTATGGTTTCCAGTTCAGACATCCACGTGCTCAAACCAAGTGGAATGCATGCGAGAGAGTGAAGGTGGATCTCCTAGTGTGGAGTACAATATTCAAGTTGGGGGTGCTAGAGGTAGCTCAGAACCTGGGATTGAATATCCAGATACAGCTGAGGGACTGTTTGATACAGTAATTGGTCATTCAATTATAAGGCCGGAAGTGAACGGCAAGGGGAGAGCAGCACTGTCAAATATTGAAGAAGTGTAGTGTGCAAATTGGGGTGGCACAAGGCCGGAATGGTGAATGTGCAGTCAGAAAACTGAAGCCTGTACAGAGTTTATCTGTTTAAAGCCATAGAAGTTCTTGCAGAAAATCCACGGCAATTGGAAATCTGTCTAGAAACTCCTGTAGAGAAATCTGCAACATCTAGAAAAGTCCACAGTGATTGAACTGTAATCCAGAGAAGTCCACGGTAATTGGACTGTCGTGCAGTAAAACCCGGCAAGAATAAATCTGTGGGTGCAATGCTGAAGCTAAGCATGCCAAAAATCATCGGCACTTCTGGAGGAGCGATGCAGCTGCTAAAATAACAAGCAGTCTGATGCCTGTGGAGGGGCTATCAGAGTCAATGGTGGTGCAGGTCTGGGGATTTCTGGTGGGGTCAACCCAGGTCGATATCTGTGTAGAACTACAAGGACAATCCTGAGGGAAAGGATCCCAGAGGAGTCACAATCTGGTGACAAACAGAGGCTGGCAGTGGGTGCATATGGAGAGCAGCCCAGCAGCAGCTGGCAATTCGACAGAGGCAGCTTTTGGAGAGCTAACCTCGGGCAGTACCTATACTGGCAGTTGGCACTGGTGGACATCGGCAGTAGACTACAGTGGGAGTGATCATGATGCAGGTGCAATCAGAGCAGAGTCCCAAGGAAACAGCAGAGGGAGTTGGGCAGAGGACAGGTGCTATGGAGGGCAGCTGCCGTCTGAAAGGAATTGCTTGTGGAGGGGCAACCCAAGAACCAACAGAGGAGCTGTGGCAGACACTCAAAGAGTGCTGAGGAAGTCCCGATCAGAAGATGATCAAAATGCCGGAGGGATGTCGAAGTTGACAGATGGTGCATGTGGAGATGCCAGAGGTGTCGAAGATGACAGATGTGATGCATGTGGAGATGCCAGATGGATTGTTGATTGTAGTGACAGAGTGTGGGACGACAGTTGCAGTGGGGGCAGTGAGGCAACAGTGGGGATGAGCAGTGAAGGTCCAGTGAGGAGACTGGGGCAGACAGTGAGGAGACACAGTATGGTGGGTGTTGAGAGTCCAGGGAGTGTCCGGAGATGACAATGTCCTAAATGACAACAATACTGTTGGTGTCAAAAAAAAAGTGGAAGGCTGCCGTATTGTGGAGGCAGTCAACACTAGAGGGTCGGCCAGACAGAACCAAGAGAAGCCCAAGAATGACAGAACAATAGTGTGGTCATTCAAGAGGAGCCACTATGGAAGTACATGGTGGTCAAGACCAAGAAGAGAAGATATCTATCAGTAAGGTACACAATCACAATCAATGTGTAACGTAGAGAGAATGGTGATGTAAATAGGATAAGATAAGTAAATGGGAATATAAGATATATATCAGATAAGATCAGGAACATCCAGCATGATCGGACTAGATGTCTTGTGAGTAGTAAGTGCCAGACTTACATAAAAGTGCACTTTGACCGCCATAGAATTGTGATGTACTTTTGTAACTTGCTTCAAAATAACTGTACATGTTTAGCCCATCAAATGCCCGCAGTTCACCGAATTCTGCAAATCTCTAAAAACACGCGGGGTTCTTCGTCGGTACAGGCATGCACTGGAGTATGAGCCGTCTTTCTCATTCCACCCGTGAACCCAGAGATTAAAGTCCTCCAGGCCTTTAATCTTCCATCGACTTGGACTTCAACGGCGATCATTCCTTTTGGAGTGCCGGCGGGGAAGCCTTCAGAGAAGGAATTCCTTCCAATTGAGGATCGTGTGTAGATTTTCAAGGACTAGGTCGGGGTGCCCGGTGGATATTGAATAAAAGTTGTTTCATATGTGAATTTGAACCATCACATTGCCGTTTGAGTCCTACAGAGTGTTTGAGTCATACAGAGCCTCACCAAAGTTGAGGCAGACGGTGCACTCGGGCGGTGAGTAAACAATCGTTGAGGGGAGCATAGATGACAGTGTAAGGATGGTATCCTTACAGCCACATCACTGATCTGTTACCTGTCAGTCCCGGCATCATGGATCATGGATCTGTCTATCTCACACAGTACAGCCTTCCGTTACCGTACACAGTGTCGCAAAAATCCAAAGTCAGTTTTAACGAGTTACAACTAGTTACAACCAGTTAAAATCTCGCAATTTTTTCCACCGGTTATAACACTTACAATCGCGGTTTCAACTGATTTTACAGCAGTTCCTGTAAATAATGTCAATCATCATTTTTTTTTTTTTTTCGCGTCTTCCCAAAATGGAAATTTTGTGTAACTCCCCTTTGTCTCGTGTCTCCTGCCCTCGCAAGGCTCGCGGTACTCAAAAGGAGGTCATTTCAAGTGAATATGAGTTATATAGAGTAGATTCAATGCGTATGAAAGAGTCATCTACAGTGGAATTATCGTGCAAAGATCGGCCGCCCTCGCGTCCCTGACTACTCCCCTGCAAGTCCACTCCCGCAATCCCTGCAGCGTTGGGCTCTCACAAGCGCTGAGCAGGAACCCTGAAAGGACGACGCCACCGGCCACTGCACAAAAGACATCGTCACATGGGTCGAAGTGAGGCAGTGAGGGACGAAGGAGTCGGAAGGTGAGGTGCAGGCCAAGCAAACCCCGCCTTGTGCTCGCCTCTCGCAGCGTGGCCCGCGGGTTGCAGGATGGTAACGCACCCGGCGGCAGAGGCAGGGCGTCAGGGATGCTGAGAATCCCAGGTGCGTGCGCACGCAAGACTGCGCGCCAGCCTGCTGTCCGATGTCGTCTGATTCATCGAAGCCCGCCGAGCCTTGAGTATGCATAGTATCATAGTATGGAGTAGTCCGTGGTTGAGAGCGGCACAGGCTTGTGCAGAATGGGAATGGCCGATAGGACATTGAGCTGCGGCCGAGGACCAGGCGCGTAGGATACACACCTGACGGTCAATGCTCGATTCGACACAATCCCTGGATAATTTCCATCTCCCGTTGTCCTACGGCTTCTCTGGGTCTTCACATAGTCTTGGATGAGGCCGATGGTGGGTGTGGGGCCAGGATACCGGTGCGAAAGCGAGGTACGATTACCGTGTAATTGAGGCCCGTGGCACCCGTCTCAGCGGTAGAACGGCGGCGACATGCTTCTAAGACACCCGAAGGCCTCACAGAGGCTCCTGTGCGCCGATTTGAGTGGTGGGAGACAGAGAAGACTCGAGACGACAAGCAAGAAGGCTAAATTGCCTTTTTTGGTAACACGCGAAAAAAAAAATGGTGATTGACATTATTTACAGGAACTGCTGTAACCACTTTCGACATTGCAACCAATTTCGAGGTTCTTAACTAGTTACAATGGAGCATCCCAGGGAGCCCCAAAAAAAATAGTGCCACTCCCCGCCTCCCTTACTTCCAGAGAACCACAAAAGTATATTCAACAATACAGGAATACAGCAGCTCAGTATCGAGATGGCTCATACTCTGGGAAACGAAGTAAGTAAAGGCAAAGGAGGAAGGTAGAGGGCGTACCTGGCCACACATTGAGATAGAGAGATGACACCTGCAATGCGAGTCAGAAGGGCCAAGGATGCTGCGCGGCTGCGGACCTACCAACAGAGACGAAGGGAGCAGTGAGCAAGCTTCCATAGACACGGTGAGTCAAGGTTCTAAAGAAGGAGGGTGTGGGCGTACCGAATGACAGGTGGGGCGGGAGATGCTGGTGGTCGAAGGTCAAGAGAGGTCGAGTCACGGGGTAACTGCTGCGGCTCTGATATACGTCAGCGGGTGGAGCTTTCCTTTTACGGCCACAAGGACCTGATGCCTACCACCCTCGACGCCCTCGACCACCCTCGACGCCCTTCGGCACAGTCATGCATTCTCTTCATTGTCCATGACCCACGTCTTCACTTCGGAGTCTGAATGAGACTAAGGGCCAGGGGCCCGCACTCCCGATAACCCGCCGGCGACTCATCGCCGCAAACCCTTCCACCACATTCTGCATGAATGAGCGCCTGGTCAAACTTGAAAATCGCGTCAAGGCCGTCGAGGGGTAACTGGAGGGATTGAAGGGAAAGAGGACCCAGAGTAGCAGTGCGTGATCTGTTGCTGTATATTGTCTAACCCTCGCTCCAGAATGTCACTGCCCTCAACAACTCCCTCGCCCCCAAGCCACCCCGCACTAGCACAATCGCTCCCTCACTGCACGTCAACCCTGTTTCCTCTGCCCTCATCGATGACGCATGGGCAAGCCTATGAGAACGGCACTCACCCCTCTGGAGCCCCCCGTCAGACGAGGACATCTCCTACCGAGTCGTTCCAGATCCCAGTAGAAATTTCTACCAATATGATTCTTTTTGCCCACCACATTGCTCGACAATGGCCCCATTTCGATTCATTGAGTATCGCTTAATCGCCTGCACCGCCGTTTTCTCCGCCATCGCCATCCTCCATTCCGGATACATCTCTTCGGACTTGAACCGCTTCTTGTCCCTCTTCATCCAAGTCTCGCGAGGCAACCTCGCGACTGCGGGGTGCACCTCTCAAAGTGCTCCAGATAGCGCTCGAATTCCACATCCTATTGGATATCCCTCACGGCGCCAGTGGGCGTCAATTGCCGCATAATGAGGAATCTTCATGCTGCCGGCTACCTCGTTCGCGGTGCAAATCTAATCACCGCCCTTGGAACCGAACGAGGCGAGTAATTGCTATCGAATTGTGTGGATCAGGTTTGTCTGAGGCTGTGTGTACTGATACAACTTGTGTTTTGGCAGTCTTGGGCTGCGGGTGCCGATACAATCGGTTGAAACCTTCCTCTCTCCTTGTATCCAGTTGTAAACTTGTTGAAATCTGGCTACAACTAAGTTATAATCTGGTTTCAAACAGGATGTAATCCCGGAAATTGGTTAAAATCAGTTACAATCGAAATCGGACTTTTGCGACAAGCCCACATACGTATATATGGACAGCATCTACTTTACTTTAGTTACGCACGCACCCCGACACCTCCCCCTTGTATTCCTGCAGTTGCTCGTAGCCTGGTTTGTCTCGCCGTAGGAATACACCGTGGTCCTGTCAATGTGTGCGTCACTGCACGTTTGGTTCGCCCGTTAGTGTCTGTCGTGAGAACGACAGCCTTTCAGACAGGTGAATGAAAAATGTTAGACACAAACAAATTTTTGTTGATATGCGCCGGACCCAGTGCGGCCCAAGGCTGCTCCAAGACTTGCCAGGCGTTGCCGGTAACATCCAGCTCCACAATGAAGACTCCAGGACACCCATTTCCTGCCCGAGCTCCTCGGCCCGAATGTGAACGCGAGATCAGATTGTGTCTATCGTTTTTCATTCAGCTGGAAGCGACCTGCAAGAAGGCCCGTTCCCTTTATGCTCATGTACGCTGGTAAGTGAATGTGAAGAAACACCTTTCCCAGGAAGAGCATCCCGACAGTAGATGTAGCCCCGGAGATCTGAAGACAACGAGGTCGGTACCAGGGATGGGAAGGATGTTGGAACGACGATGCGTGATCAAGGAAACGAAGTGCAGCGGGCAGAGAGCCTCCGACCACGAATTCTGCATCAGACGAGTGGCATGCGGCGGCTCGCGGAGTCGGGGCACGTTGGTATCCAATCACGTATGTCGGAGCTCGAGAGAGAGAGGGTCTCTGAGTCTCGCTGCATCTCTCGGACTTTAGCGCCGTTGACTCGTGGGCAGCCAACAGACCGAGTCGAAGGTGCGCGGCGAAAGGTAACACAGTCGAGAAGCAGATCTTCAGGAAGTCAGCAGTGGTCGGAGTCATGATGGTGGTACGAAGCAAGTGCGATGGGGATCACGTTTCCCTGTCGTCGTCATGATGTGATGGCAAAAATCACACGCTGACTCCTCTACTTACTCTTCACCTCCATCTCCGGCCAGTGTCATCTACCTTCTCTCAGACACATCACCTTCTCGACAACTCAACGCCACATTACCACTCTCCCACTCATTCCGAGTCTCTTTAGTTGCCCTGGAAGCCAGTCGGAATGGAGTCGGAACTTATAGACGACCCAAAGATGGCCAGACAGTCTAATTCGGTGTTAGGGTCCCATAGGCACACACGCACGCTGGTCGTCTCGCAAATTTTCAATTCTCATCCGTTGCTCCCTCATTCCATCTCCTTGGCAGCGAGGTTCTTCTATTCCGCTGTCAACAGAATTCTCGAACGCGCAGATCCTGGCTCACATCAGCAACGTCCCTCGAGGCCTTTCAATAATACTCGCCTTATCTGCGCGCAGCTATATTCTGGGTAATGGAATCCATGAACCGGCCCATTCTCCGCTAATTTTTCACACCAGAGCCTAAAATTTCAGACGGCACACGACAGCCGGTCGTTGATGTGGGAGTGGTGGTTGCCATCTTCGGCCGACCTAGTCTCACATAACAAGGAGATACAGCGGACTACCCATGCCTTCTCGGATGCCACTATCGTCTGTCGAGCACGCCCTCATCCTTTCCCTCTCCTATGTCCTCTGGAGGACTCTTCGCGGATTCTTCGTTCGCAACCCCCTAGACAACATCCCCGGGCCTCCCTCAGACTCGTTCCTCGCCGGTGTGCTATTTCTGCTTGAGAGGATGGGTGCATCGCTGACTAGTCCAACAGGTAATGTAGCGCAGCTGCATGGGCCAGACGGTTTCGAGCTCCACCAATCCTTGGAACGAGACTACGACCCCGTCGTACGGATACATGGTCTGTTCGGGGTCCGCTCATTCACACCGTCCCGCGTCAAGTCAGCGCGCTCATAGCGGTTTACAGGCAACTCAGCTTTACGTATACGACCCTGTGGCTCTCCACAGCATCGTCATGAAAGATCAAGACTTGTACGAGGAATCTCCCGTTTTCCTGAGGTAAGTGTACTTGTATTTCCGTGTGTCTTGCGCGTCAATTGACTCGGCGTCAAGCCTGTCCGGATTGCTATTCGGCAAAGGAATTCTATCGACGACAGGCGAAGAGCACCGACGACATCGCAAGGTACTGGTACAGGCCTTCTCGACTCGAAACCTACGGGGAATGGTGCCAGTGCTGTATGAAGTGGCACACAGGGTACGTCCGTCAATCACGCATGTAATCGGACTTGGGTTGACAGCTACGCAGCTCAGAGATGGTCTCATGCGGCCACAAGTTAAGGATAGCGCGAAAGAGGTGAGATATCTGTCCCCATTTTTACGCGGTATTGATACTAGCCAGCTGGATATGAACGCTCTGCTGAGCCGCACCTCGCTCGAATTCATTGGTCGCGCCGGTATCGGACATTCCTTCGATACGCTGGCTTCTAGCGAAGAACCAGTCGACCCATACACTGAATCGCTCAAGAATCTCACGTCTGTCCTTCTCACTACCCGCGCTCAATGGCTGATTAAATCCATCCAGCCTGTTGATACGAGAGCTGGCCGTGTTCACTCCTCTCGCCCCTCTGATATCGAAGCTTGGCTCCGCTTCGTTACAGTGGTTTCTCCTTGGCCTTGTTCCATTACGCTCCCTATCCGCCCTCCGTGATGTAGTGTCCACTATGGAAGCGAGGGCGAAGACGCTAGTATGTCAGCAGATCCGGGCGATGGAAAAGGATAGCGGCAAGATGGATGTGACGAGGCTTTTGTGTGAGTGCTTTCTTTACTCCATCGGGCAGCGTTGAGAGCGAGAGCAGTAAAAATGGACGACGAGGGAACGCGATGGACGGATGCGGATGTCGTTACACGAACTTCGTGAGTCCTCTCCCACTTTCAAAGACATTAACTGACTGCCGACAGGATGATAATTCAGACTGCGACGGATACGACCTCGTCTTCATTAAACCGAGTCGTCCATCTCTTGGCACTGTACCCCGATATACAAGAAAGATTGCGGGCTGAGCTGGCTTGTATGCCGGAACAGATGGATTTCGATCAGTTGGTGGGACTGCCCTACCTGGATGGTTTCATCCGCGAGACGCTCAGGCTGTGCGTCCCCTTGCCACGTCGTAATCCCCCACTCATTCGTTCGAGCCCAGATACCCACCCATACCTTTGATGAGCAGAATGTACGGCTCTCCTCAGTCTGTCTATCTTCGTTACTCATATATTGCAGAGTGACCCAAGACTGCATTCTCCCCTTGTCACGACCGATCCAAGGACTGGACGGTAAAATGATGGGTTGTATACCTCTTCAAAAAGGTACAGGCGTGTACATCGCCATCTCCGCGGCCAACCACAACCCCGCCGTGTGGGGTGCTGACGCGCGAGAGTTCAAACCCGAGCGTTGGGAGAATGGGCGCGCGGAAGTCGGCGTGCGCATGTCCGGCGTCTATAGCAACACGATGACGTTCGTCGGTGGGAGAAGGAGCTGCATGTGAGTGGGTCCTCGATGGCCGAGTACCCCGTTCCTGGTGCTCATTATCGCGTGGTATCCCATAGCGGGTTCAAATTTGTGCAACTCGAACTTAGTGCGTGTGATTTTTTCTGTCCATCTTTGACGAATGTCTGATTTATTCCTGTAGAAGTCGTGTTGTCCGTGCTACTGCGCTCGTTCCGCTTTTCCGCGCCGAGCGATGAAATTAGGTGGAGTGTGGGAGCGCCTGCGTCGCCCAGCGTTCGCACTCGTCCCCTTCTTCCGATTGTCGTGGAATGGCTGAGTCCTCGGCAGTCATCATAAGCCACATGTTACATCAGATATTTCCGTACACACATGTAATGCTCATTTCCTTTGTGAAGTGAGTCGTGGAATCAATACACGCTCAATACAGGACGTGCGAGCGACTATTTCTACTTCAGGAGATTGGATGCCGCGGCAACCACTTTGGAGCTTCATCCACACCACCCACATCGCTACAGACGATGCACCACGAAATAGCCGTATCGTGGCTCTCGAAATTCAGCACTTCCCTCTCATCGCGAGACGCGCGTGCCACCGCCGAATGTATCCAACCCACGGGCTTCCTCCGCGACGTCCTCGTCTTCACCTGGCGAAACCGCACACTTTCAGGCACGGACCGCATTTCAGCGTACCTCGCCGATGCATTTGACCGCGGTGTCGACCTCTCTGGCTTCACGTTGGACCTGGACTGCCCCGGGTTCGAGCCGCGCGTCGGCCACACGTCAGCTACCTCGTTCCCCGAGGCCGTGTCTGCGGGATTTGTGTTTAGGACGTCGGTTGGTGTAGGGAGAGGTTATTTCTCTTTGGTCCCTGCAGAGAGCCCACGCGGAAGTTGGAAGGCTGTGAATGTGTTCATGATTCTCTGGGATATATGTGGGCATGAGGAGATGGGAGAGGAGGAGGGGACGTATGCAGGGCATACGATTGCTTGGGAAGATGTCGATTCTGAGCGCCGTGCGAAGGTGGAGAAGGATCCTCATGTCCTCATCAGTGAGTACCACCCCACGTCTGGTTTAGGTTTGATTATTTTTTTTCGCAGTCGGCGCGGGGCAGACTGGGCTCAATATCGCGGCTCGATTTCGGCAGATGCAGATTCCAACTCTACTGATCGAGAAGAATCCGAGAGTTGGCGATTCCTGGCGACAGCGCTACCCTACACTCACGTTACACAGTCCGAAAAGCCACACCTCCAGTTGCGTGACTTGAGCACTCTCTACTTATCCCGTTCTGAATATCAATCTCAGTGCTGTACCATCCATATCCCGAAAATTGGCCGACATTCACATCTCGCGACAAACTCGCAAATTGGCTCGAGCAATATGCAATTTCCCAAGATCTGTGTATCTGGACCAACACACAAGCCATTCCGACCCCGACGTACGATCCGAGCTCATGCCGGTGGACCATCACCGTGATCCGAGACGGCATATCAATCACTCTGCACCCGATCCACATCGTGCTCGCCGCCGGTATTATCGGCACCCCGCGAATCCCGCACTTCACACGCAAATCTTCCTTCCACGGGCCGATCCTCCACTCGTGGGAATACCGCGGCGGGAAGCCGTTCGCCGGCCATCGTGTTGTCGTCGTCGGCGCGGCCAACTCTGCCGCTGATATCTGCCAGGACCTCGTCGTGCAGGGTGCCCGAGAGGTCACGATGGTACAGCGCAGCTCGTCGTGCGTCGTCAGCCGAAGCAGTATTCGTGCTGTGGTTGATCGGATCTGGCCGCCGGGCGTGCCCATTTCAACAGCGGATTTCAAGTATATGGCGACGCCGTTCAAGTTGATCAAGAGGGTGTTGAGTGAGAGGAAGGACGAGTTGCGAGAGCACGAGAAGGAGTTGCATGATGTTCTCAGCCGAGCTGGGTTGCAGCTCAACATGGGGGAGGATGGGTCGGGGCAGTTTCCAATGTTCTTTGAGAGATACGGAGGGTACTGTGAGCTTCCCGACTCTTTCCATCAGTTCTACCAATTGATTTTCTGAAGGGCTCGAGGTCGGCTGTGCGGCATTTATCGAATCTGGGCAGGTAAGGATCAAGCACGGCGTGGAGGTGGCCAGCGTCGAAGAGCAAGCGGTCAACTTCACAGACGGGTCCTCGCTCGAAGCTGATGCCATTATATTTTCGTTCGTTTCTCTGCGTCTGACTAGTTCTCTATCTGATTGCACTTTAGGACGGGATACGAGAGCATCCGCGATACAATGCGTGGATTGTTGGGCGATGAGGTCATAGACCAAACTGAACCCGTGTGGGGTGTTGACGAAGAGGGTGAGATACGGGGTTGCTACCATTACTCCGGACATCCAGGGGTGCGTATATCTCCTGCCATTAGTAGTCATTCTGGTCTTGACATTTCAAATTAGCTCTGGTTCGCTGGCGGAAACTTTGTGACGTCCAGATTCTATTCAAAGCAATTGGTGCGAACAACGAAATTCATTTGGAAACGCCGTACATAACTCGATCTCAGGCGCTACAAATCAAAGCGATAGAGTTGGGATTGATGAAACTGTAGATACAAGACGACCATCAGTTGATCCGTGAATTGATTTGGCGTGGATGGCTAACACCCTCTCTCTGATTCATACCACCATGTCCATGAGCATCGCCAGCTTGCCTCCGGGTGCCGCTCGAGTTACCTAAGTAACTGCCTGTTGCGACCTTTCCAGCTTTCTCTTCCCAAGCCGTCAATCTTTGTATCATCGAGTTCTCGTCCACCCGCAGGTAAACCGCATTGCTGCAAATGTCTTGGCCTACCCGTCGGTCCAGACTCTGAATTCACACAGTCAGTTATTCAGTACAAGAGAACGTGGGTTGTTGTGCAATGAAATTTGAAAACGAAAGAACACGCCGAAGGTTGGGATCTAATAGAGTGAGCCGGGAGGGAGAACCCTGGCGAGTCTCGACGTCGTTGTGCCTTGCTTCTCCCGTGGCGGGAAGTTCTCCGCCGTGGGCCGGCCCGTGGAAAATTTGGATTAGGATGCCGATTTATACAGTTTTCAACCGGGCCGTGTCTGCCGCAACAAGCTTCAGCTATCCCCTCAGTTGAGATTCATGGTAGGGCTTCGAATTCAACGAACGCAGCAGGTAGAGATACATTCCGAGTTCCGGGCGGCTCGCTGTGCTGACTTGACTCTTCGAAGCGCAACTTCTTCAAGTTCCTATGTCTCCGGAAGGGGTGCATACATACGAGGGACAATGGGTCATCGAAAGCAGAAAAGCGGGAGTGGACCTGGCAGGTGAACCGTGGTAGTCGGATCTGGGCTCGCATCTTATTATGTCAACCCGCGGCTCATGTATCCGACTGGGACAGGTTATAAGCAGGCTGCGGGACGTCGAACACTATCCGCCCTTCGACACGGAATGTTCACCGCCACCCTTATCGCCTCTCTCCTCGCCATAGCCAGTGCCAGCGCGCACACCATCACGCTGCGCAACAACTGTGCTTTTGGCGTCGGGATGACACTTAGCAACTTCCCGAACACAGGAGTCCCCTACACCGGCGCTCCGATCCCCGACATCCCGGCTGGCGGCAGCTTCAACCTCGTCGTTCCCAAGGGTTGGGACGGTGCGTTCCGTTCAATGCTCATGCTCTTCTTGGTATATTAAACCTGGACTGCAGGACGTATCTGTGACCGCCCCCCGAACTCTGGGTGTCAGAACAACTGTTTCGGCGGTAGTACGTCCGCCTCTGCACATTTTCCGAATTCAAGCTGAAACTTTTGACCAGTCGCCTTTGGCGAAGCCGCCTGCTCAATGACGGAGTGGAACTTTGACTCATCCAACATCAACGGAAACACGTACGTCTCTCCCTAAGGCCCGTGAGTGCTAAGCTCACACATTGAAATCCAGCGACTACGACATCAGCAATATTCAAGGTTTCTCCGTCGTACGCACCATATTCCATGCGTCAAGTCTTGAATTAATTGACTTTCAATAGGCGCAACAGATCATCGCCCCCGATGGCAACTCCGTGATTTGCACGAACGTCAACTGTCCGTGCAATGAGGCCTACCGCCCCGGCGACACCTCCGGTACCTGTGGTGGAACAGGCCCCGTCGACCAGGCTACGCGTGTCGGGCCGAGTGGAGATTATACCGTCGTGTGAGTATACGTGCCTTTCCTTGCATTTTTGTGAGAAATGGTTGATTCAACTGTATGATAGGTACTGCCCTTGAAAGGGCCGGGACGGAGAGAGGTTGAATGTGCGCTTTTTTTTCCTGGGAATGTTAGAGTATATCTTTGTTCGGATGTGTTCAACTTGTGTTCTGATTCAGTCAAACTTGAACCCAGAACTTTCTGCCCCGTACGAGCCACGTGAAAGCCTGATAGACGCTTACAAGCTCATAGGAGCCCTCCCGGTCACCTTGTGAGCACCTTGCATGCACATGCCAAGTATTTCCTTCAATGCCTTCCTTCCTCGAATCTGGTCCACTTCACGCGGCACGCGTTTCCAGACGGTCTCGACTCTCTTCTGCTGCAAGTCGCTCTGTCAATGGGTCTGGGTAGGTTTTATACCATATTCCAACACTAAAGGTAACCCACAATCGCTGAAGTAAAGTGCTGGTATGTGCCTAATGCAGAGCGGATGGCGGTTCGATTCCGCAGTTGGATGTGGACAGGTACTCCGACTTTACACTTCATGTCTTTCAACAATCCTCATTCCGAACGCCCATTGACTGTGTATGCCGTTTACGATTTCTCAATTCATTAAGTATCACTCAACCCAGGGCCACTTGCGCGCATTGTCGTATCGGACGAAGAGGTGGCGGGGGTTCGATTCCGCGTGGATTACTGGAGGTGTATTAGCTTTTTGCCTGTCCATTTCAATGAGTCGTAGTTCGCATGGGGTCACCAAACGCAGCTGTCCACGATTGCTCACCGCACAATCTTTTGTAGCTGCAGTGCCGATCGGCGATGAGTCTCAGGCTCTCAGCTAGATGAACCACAAAACAATGACTCTTTAATTTTGTTCATCTTCGAGACTGCACGTCGACATTGCCAGCTCGGTTTCCAGCGAAAGTATTGTGCAGATTCAACACACTGGCTTATCGACCCCAGTCCCATTTTCCCCGCGCCCGATTATGGCTTCCTCGGCTTGGCGGCGGTTCGATTCCGTCCCGGGGTGCATGAAAGCTGTCGAAGGCGAAGTTTTTCCCCCCGATGCTCAGAAGTCCATGAGTTTCCACTCTAAGTTTCCAGGCTCCTGGTCGTCGTTGAGGTGGGCCGCGTGCGTCCATGCTGGTGCGTTCTAGATGTGTTTCTTCCAGTGAGGGTAATCGAAATTACCTGAAGCAACCTGTCAGTCGGTCCCTTCCTCATCTGGACGCGGGTGGCGGTTCGAATCCGCAACAGGCCGTCGAGGTGTCTGTTGCAACACTTTTGTATCTTAGTAGGAACCTTACCGACTGAGGGGATGTCGGGGTCCGACAGAAAGAAATCAATGAAACACGGCTGGTATTCATTCAAAAGAGTCCTCCGACGGATCAAGAAACAAAACAGGGAGCCGCCGGCTACACAACCTCTCCTCCTACTCCTCTTTTTTTTCTCTCTTTTTCCGCTATGTATGTATCAAAAAGTTCCGATTCCAACAGTCAAGGTAACAAAACAGTGGCGGCAGCAAGGACGAAGACCGGTTTGACGACGATGGTTTCCGTGGGGTTATACCTGGATCGAGGTCTCAGTATTCAGTTTCGGTGAGTAGTGGTAAGGGGAACATGCCAGCGAGGCGTTTAGTCAGTAGCCGCGGACTCGCAGAGGAGGGCCTGGCCGGCAACAGGTACGACGCAGCAGCCGGCCTCGCGCCCGCCCTGGGACTCGCAGGCATCCACGAAGTTGTCGGCGTTGGTATCGGTGGGGGGAGTCACGCAGTCGAGGGCGGCGACGCCAAGGACGATGGTCGTGCAGCACTGCGCGACGGAGAAGAGGGCGCCGTTGTTCGCGCAAGCGGCGGGGGCGGGCGAGCTGTTGCGGACCTCGAGTGGGTTGGCCATGGCGGCGACGAAGAAGAAGGCTGCGGTGAGGAGAGTGAACTGCATGGTTGTTCTGGTGCTTTCGAGGGGTGTTCGAATACTGCAGAAACCCGGTGGATACACGCTGCTTTTAAACTGTTCCAGGTGGCGGTGACCTCGTTCGATACTTTATTCTAGCAATTTCATTACATTACTGATTAGGGCACGTTGTTTCGCACACCCGACCCAGACGTTTGACAGAATTCCTATCAGCTCCTACCCGTTTGCGGTAGCCTTGGTCTATGCGAGGGCACAGTGAGAGTGATGGTTAATGCCGGCCTATGCCGTGCCGCCTAACCACGTCACGGCTCCACAGGGACGAAAAACGTCCGTGAATATATTCATCACCCTTTCGGACCGTTTTGAAGCACTTGACCCAAGACCCATGTGCCCAGAATGGTGCCCAATCTCCGGCGAAAATTCGATTCAGCATCCTTGTTTTGAAGTTCAAAGTACGAGCACTAGCGAATTAGGTTCCATCTCCCCAAACCGAACTGTCCCCCCGAAACAAATTGAGCAACATATCGGAACCTGTGATTGATTTCAGAACCAAGAAGACGAGGACCCGAATAGTGGCCAACGAGAGTTCAATGACCCGAAAGATGGGCGCCCCAAGAACACACGTGGAGCGAACAGGAAAGTTACGGGAGAGTTGACGGAGAACGGAATAATTATGAGACTAGCGCTTCTTCTTCCCCGACCCTGAGTATTGAGTACTGAGTCTTCGCTCTGGCCCCACTGCTTTGCCAATTTGCAAATAGAATGGATTTGTTGTTCAAGGGGCATGCGCGGAACGATGCATAAACTTGTTCGTGTTGCAATTTTGAACGAGGTACTCACTCGCTGCTGACCTGGTAGACGCCGAAACTCGGCACATTTGAGAACACGAGAGCGGTCCCACTAGGACTAGCTGCGGCCCTGGAGCCCGTGTGAGTGATTTCGAATTCATACAATTGCTCCAACTACCAGACGACGAATAATTGAGCTCACTGAGCCGCCCTGCTCCAAACCACATTCTCAGTGTTGATTTATTACCGGAATTATGTAAGTGGCCTTCCTTCTTTTCACAAGTACTCCACTACCCTTTGGTCCTCGGAGATTCTTAACCTGTTCATGACTTTCTCCCGCAGTTCCGTGCCGCCGTCCACAGATTCAACTCACGGAGACGAGAGTCAACAGGCGGCGAGTTTTATCGAGGTATCCGTGTCCGAGTGGTCTGGATCGTCGAAGCGTGCTTGTGAATTATTGCGGAAGGAGGATTGATTGCATTTCAATTATCCTGCTTCCCATCTTTGCTGGCAATGACGACGCGGGTGAAATCTCTGTCCTGTCACTGATTCCATGAGAGCCACTCGTCATTGAACAAACACGCAGCCTCAAATCCATCCACGCACCGGCCGATCAGCAAGGCGCCGGTCCCAAGTTATACGCCGGAAACACTGAATTCCTCGCGCCAACAAATTTGGGGCGGATCCAAGGCGGAACGTAGATCACAGAGATGCCAGCCTTGATCATGAAGGATGGACAGTTTGAATCATAATGCGCGCGCTTCATTCGGACTGATCGGATATGTCGCTAGCGCTGCAAAATGGAAGAACATAGATGGCGGATGTGGTCATTAAGTGGGAGGTGAGTGCCTAGACTCGAGTCCATCACGGAGGATTGGAGTCCAGAGCACGGCAGCGGCCTAGTGGTCCAGCCCTCGAGCCTCGAGGCCAGCGTGCTGTAAAGGTTCCGTGGCTTCGTTGTGGCGGCTTTGGGGATTCGGGGACTCCACGCAGGTGCGTTGCAGGATGACAGACTTGATGTCTACATCTGGAAACGCTGTTTGCATGGATAGAGGCCGGGGTTCGTGATAGATAGTATCTCAATCCCAATAATCACGCATTTGGTCTCTTCGTCAGAGGAGCTGTAGGTTAAAATAAGATGAGGCGAACAAGGAAGGAAGGAACAGCAGGTAGGCGGCGGGTCAAGGATGAAGCAAAGTTCCATACTTGATGCGGCGACGATGTGAAAAATGGAATCCTCGGTCCTGTACCTCTGTCTGTCCGAATAACACTACAATAGACCCGTCGTCTGAAGACGGTGACGACGAATGGCCGCAAAAGATATACAGTATAGTGCCGCTCAATGGATCACCACTTTGATGTTTCGGCTCCTACCATCGTAATTATTGGAAATAAAATCTGAGTTTAATTGGTAGGATACTAGAGTCTGTATCAAGTGAGACTGTAGCAGAATTTCAGTAGGTAAGGAATTATAATGTGTCTAAAATCGAGGATCGAGCGCGAGACCGGAAATGTCACAAATTCCTTTCAATGGATCAAGCCGTCACACCTCTTCGTCATCCATCAAATCCTCCTCCTCGTCGTCCTCCTCCTGTTCCACAACAGGAACCTTGGGTTTTTTGCCCAGCTTGGGCTTCGGGGGATGGTCCTTCTGCCCGCTGGGTGTCCAGGGCTTTGCTCCAAAAGGTGCGGAGCGCGTCATGGTGTCTGTCGAGGAATTTGAAGACCCATTGGTCTGCTAGAGGCTTGCAGCTCGTGCCGAGTGCGGTTTGGCGAATGGACGTCGCTGCATCTCGGATTTGGACATGCGTGAGAGGGAAGCCCCGGTCAGCCGATTCGAGGAGGAATTGGACGAGCGACCATTCTTGGACAGGCGTCAATGCCTGCTTCTTTTGATTGGCTTCGCGTTTGCTCTGGCCTCCGTGGATGCGTCGGTATAGCGTACCATAGGCTACCTTGTAGTCAGTAGCTATGGTGCGAATGGACTTTTTCTTGCCAAAGCTTTCCGGTTTGGCCTGCTCCCTCTCGTACTCTCCGACGGCGGCGCGGACATTGAGCTCCTTCTTGCGGCTGTTTTCGTGACCCTTGACGCGGTCGGATTTGGCCCGTGAGACCATTAGACGTGCCAAGATGAGCGCGGGAGGATGGAAGCAAGAATAGCGCGCCCGAGAAGGAGGAAGTGCACGTCAGAGATGGAGGACGGCCGTGCATCAACAGACCGTGTCACGCTCTCACGTGTCTTCGCTTGCAACTTTCGTGGCGGCCGAATATTTCACTCAATTCACTCACTTATTAGGAATAAATTGCAGCCAGGATCAGCTTCTATCGGATGGATTTTTGTTTGGGACAGATATGTGACCTATTGAGGTAGAAATCACGCAAAGGAAAGTTGATTGATGCAGAATCACTGTGAGATTGGCACTGAATCACTCATTGTTCGCGTTCTCCGCACCCATTGCAATTGGCTTTTTTTGAGGACAGAATGAATAACTACTGAAAGCTTAATCTAAGAGGGATAATGACTACGACCCATGGTTGAGCGCAAATAAAATTATTATCCATTGATAGATCATGATCCATTGAGCGGCACTATACTGTACCCTGCTCGCTCCATTCGCAGCAGGAGCCCAGGAATTTAGACGCTGTCACAGTTCGCTACCATTTTCAAAATTTCCTAATGGGTAACGGCGGCGCCAAAAGTAAAAGTAAAATCAGATGAAAAACGCTTGGGGCATGCTTCGGGGTTCCCTTATAAGGCAAGCCCGATGGGTTTTGAATCTGATTCGCTGATGGTTTTGGCGCCGCCACTACTCATATGGAAATTTTGAAAATGGTAGCCAATTGAATGCGCCTATCAATTCCTGGACTTCCGCTGTGATTGCTCCTACGTCGTCCTGGCTTTTGTGCGGATCTTGGTTTTGCAAAAATAGACCCACATACCGTGCGGGCCAAGACCGGTGCATCAAGGCCATGACGCACGCCCGCCTGATCTGCTGCTCAGACCAAGAAAAGTACACCTTGCTTGAGGCGCGCGGGCTTGAGCAGGCGCTTGCCCCCGCTGAAATGTGCTTGATAAGCCGGAGCACAGAAAAGACAGTGATCAGCCGAGGTGTTGGGAAGCCGCAGTCGAAGGGCGGCGTCCAATAGCTTTGAGGAGCCCAATACCAGCAGCAAGTAGCCATTCCCGATGGGCTCTGGCTGGAGCAGGCAACGACACGAATATCGGCCGGCTGACCTACAAGCGAGCCACCACACAGTGTGCCGTCAGTCTGAGATTATGAGCAAGGCATTGCGCAGATCTATTGGAGACCATTGCTGAAGCGGGTGTGTAAGTGAGGCTAGGAGTATGAACGGGCATATAACTGCACTCTTTATACCCGCAGACCTAAACTAGCCTCCAAGTTCTCACCACACGCCACGGAAAATGAAATATGACGGAAGAATGGCGTGAAATCGCGAAAGCGGTCCTGGACTGTCAGATTCAGCATTTTCTCAGGACGAGTTGGCCTCGACGCGTACCAGTACTTACGTTGCCAGTCGCAGATTCTCGCTTATGGATGGATTGAAAGGGGTCGAGGACCAAAGGTTGCATCGAAAGCAAGCGATCTGTCCGTAGTAACCGGAATCATGCAGCGTCGCGTCATACCACGACAGTCGCAGCGTGTTTTGAACCGGAGCTACGCCTGAGGCCCCTAGAAGGGATCACAGATTGGGTGTGCGTGCGCCGAGAGTCGGTGTCGGTGTCGTAGTAGACAGTCGTACATCATTGACTCGGAAAACCAGGAGAAGGCGTGGGCATCGCTCGGCGCTGTAGGTTAAGGTGCCCGCAAGATTTGCCTTGAAATGCAGAAGTCTGAGAAGACATAAGTCGCGCTAGAACACTCACCGTGACAAGACGGCCGCTGAGAACGTGAATCGCGTCTCGAGAAATCGTGCATTGAGGCGCGGTAAGTAGTTTAGGCCCGAATGCAGCCAGCAGCGAAGTGTCGAATGTAAAGCTGCATGAGAACCGAGGGATGCAATCCCAATGCAATCCGCTAGCGGAGGTGGTGGTTTGATGAAAGGGTGATTGATGACGTGATAGGGACGCGGCTGCAATACTGTGTCCAACGAATTTAGTCTTGTGGAGGCTCGGGGAATGTCTGCAGGGCACTGAAACAGTTGACACTTGGGGACTTCGAAGAGCAACGCACCTCCAGCCGTCAGAATATCATACTTAACAGCCATTGTCGTGAAGACTCAAGAGATTCCGTGTCTTTGCGGTCGAAGAATGAAAGAGTACTACTAACCTCGGATGCGATCAAAAGAGTGTAATCTTGAATGTTGTCCGGCCCAAGTTCGGTCTGTGTATCGAAGTGAGTCCCATGGACATCGTTTAAATATTTTAGTCGCCTTTCCACGGTTCGATTCCGTGCCGAGGTGCTTCCACAGTGGAGAGTTTGTTTATTTTTGTTGATTGGAGTGACAACACTCTACTGTACCTTCTAGCGCTCATAAGCACCAGCGAGCCGTGATTTGATTCCGCAGGGAGTGAATCAAAAATGATTTGTTGGAACAATTTTTTATGTACTTCGAAGTTCAAGTCAGTCTTGCCCCTTTCCGAAATTCTCTTTGCTATGGGGCACGGCAATTCACAGCAAATCGGACTGGACATATGCCACCTGCCGTTCGTTTACTTATCACGCCCAGACTTGGATGCTGAGATCTGACTCGGAATGGCAGTGAATATTCGTCCCTGGTCTCGCTTCCAAGTTCCGTCATCCGTAATCTAGATTCCTTCATGTAGCGCTCATCTGGGAGCCGCGGTTCGATTCCGCAGCCAGACGTGGACGAATAGGCTGGCGCGAACAGTTTTCTTAATGTAAGTACCTTTCAGTCTTAGATCTAGAGTAAATACATGCAACCTGCCGCCCATGCCGCGAGACCTTGGATGCTGAATACCGGTCGTCCCTGATCTCACTTCCGGTGGGCGTAATCTGAAATTGCAGTTCCCTGAAGTAAACTGCCAGTAGCTATAGGTATAGGTCCCTTGCTCATCTGGAGTCTGGACCAGCGCGCGGCGGTTCGATTCCGCAGCAGGGGGTGGAGGACTCGTAGAAGTTTTATAGAAACGTGATACGTAAATGAGAGGATCCTAAAAGGACTCGTTCAGGTAGTGGCGGCACCCTCGTTCGCCAAGGTAATCGTCCAAGATGCAACCGGACGGCGGTTCGATTCCGCGACCTGCTATACACGGATAGGCGATTATTTTTCCTAAGTCTTTCACCGTTGATTAACGTTGAATACCCGTGCGCGTTGAGTTGAAAACTGATCATAACTTTAAACTTGGCTATCCTGCATCACTGCTGTAAATAGATATGAAAATAAGTCCATCCCCCTTCGTATTTTTCACCCAGTCGTGTCCCCAGAATTATTCAAGAGCGTCTGGACCCCGAGCCCGAAGCCACGGGACTCTGCGCCGTCGGCCCACTGATGACCTTGCCACTTACGCTGCCGCTGTTGCTGCTCCCTTTGGTCAACCCCCATCCGCGCTGAGCGGGATACTTCTTTTGGGCGGGGCGTAGGATCTACGTGCAATGAATCATCCCGAATGGTTGTGAGAGAAGGGATGCACATACCTGGAACGTGCAAAGGAGGGATTCATCTACGCTCATAATACCCTTGGTGGCGAGTCAGCGCGAGCCCAGATACCAACGGAGAGACGTACCCCAGAGTTATCAAACTCCCCACCATAATTCGGCGCAGAGAATATCGTGACGAGGTGTCGTTTGGCGAAGAATTCGTATCCGTCTTCGACGACTTGATGGCCTCGACAAATGAGATCAAGGTCGTGGCGTTGGAGGAATTGCGCGACGACGTCAGGGCCGAAGGTGAATGAGATCCCGCGGTCGTTTTCAGCCCATCCGGTCACCTCTGGGTCGGGGTCGGACCTTCCAGTGCAAGGTTCAGTTCAAGGGTGGTTGACGACGACGACGACACAGCACACACCAAAGTAAATCCGAGAGCAATCCCACATCGGGGATATCCGTCGGTCGTGCGACCCTCCTGAGCTGGTCCATGGACTTGAAATCGGGGCTCAACCCGCCATGCATGCAGATGATCTTGTCGTCGATGACGGCTGCGATGGGGAGGCAGTTGAAGCAGTCGATGAAGGTGCGCCAGAGTTTTACGTTGTACCGGCGTTTACCTGCATCGTACGTATGTTTTTAGTGCTGATGACGAGGAGAGAGACGCACATTCGTCGTAAAACCCGTAGATTCGATTGATAGATGCGGTTTCGTGATTCCCGCGGAGGAGGAAGAAGTTTTCTGGGTACTGAGAGAATATGAGTAGGATTTAGAGACCCCCAGGATACGGAGACGTACCTTGATTTTGTACGCCAATAAAAGACAGATCGTCTCGATGGATTGCTTCCCGCGATCCACATAGTCGCCCAAAAACAAATAATTGGCCTCGGGAGGGAAGGCCCCGTATTCGAATAGTCGGAGGAGGTCGTAATATTGCCCGTGTATGTCCCCTGTTTGGTCATCATCATCAGTAGAAGCACAGGAGGCAGCGGCGGCGACGCACCGCAGACTTTGATTGGCGCCTCGAGCTCGAGAAGTGTCGGCTGGCTGAGGAATATCTCGCGCGAGGCGGTGCAGAGGTAGGTGATCTCGTTTTCCAATAAATTTACCAGCTTGCCGGGGCGGTTGCCGCGCGCTGCCAGGCATAGTGTGAGCTCTCTATCTATGTGCAGTGTGTAACTATGACAGAAAACGCAAACAGAAACGCCCGGAAACATCCTCCGCATAGAATCTACCGATACGCCAACGTCTGAATCTACGGATGTACCTTGGAGGAGTCGGTCGATGACCGAGTCGACGTCGACGGGTGGAGGGGCTTTGGGAGCCATCTGCGGAACAAGGGGTTAGTTTTCGTAAAAGGGTAACTCGGGACCGCACTTGCGTTTCGTGAGTGGGTGGTGGTGGAAGGAAAGAGGGACAGAGATGACTCACTCCCCGATATGACTCGACTTGGTTTTTGTTTTCGTTGATTGATTGATGTGGGTTGCCGGGGCGACCAAGCTGGGCGAGATAACACATCGATGCCAGTTTCCTTAGGGTAATGACCCAGACGTAGCCACTTCCGATTCCCTCTTAGCTCAGTTGGTAGAGCGCGTCACTAGTATCTGCCATCTCAGGCTCTTATGACGAGGTCAGTCGTTCAAATCGGCTAGCGGGAATTCTATTTGCTTCTCGTTACTGTGAATTCATTCCACTGCAGATGCGCCATAATGGAGCCCTACCCCTCGCGTGTCTGCCAAGTTCTGAGCACCTCCAAAGCATTGATGATGGTGCAGTCGTTCGAATCGGTAGTCTCGGAAACCCAGACGTTGTAGCCGCGCGCAATCTGAGAGCCACGTGAATTATTACCATATATGTAATTGTTTTTTATTCTCATGGCTGCCAAGAAAGAATGATGGACGAGTGGCGGCTACAATGTCTGGGCCGATTGACCCGTACCCACCTACCGTAACCTGCCCCGCACTCAAACTGAAATTCTTTTCGAGACTCGTTATTGGCCATGCCCCCGGGTCCCCTCAACTTGGGTGACCAAATGTTTTAAATACCTCCCCCAAGCATGCCAAGCAAGTTGGTTTGACCCCCGGAAGAGTGAGGGACGGAATTGAGCAAAATGGCGGGGTAGGTGACAACGGGTCGATCGGCCCAGACGTTCTAGCCGCCAACCGTCCATCATTCTTTCTGACAACCCATGAGAAATCAAAAGAATTACATATATGGTAGTAACTCACGTGTTCTGATTATGCTAGCAGTGAGATTGCGGCGTCAGAACTTCAACGTCTGGGCCTCCGAGACTAGGCTAGAGGGTATTCAGCCTCGGCGGAAAAAAAATATTTCTTCCCCTGGCCCGACTGCAAACTATGCCGCCGCGCGCGGCTGGTCTTGGGTCTATTTCACCCGGCCGACCCGGACTGTGCTAGACTGTGCTGCGGTGCCAAGGCCCAGAGATCTTGGAAGGCTTGGATTTACTTGGAGAACGTAATGATTTGATCCGGTTCACTCTTCTCTCTCTCTTCCTACCCGCCACCATGCTAGCCACCGTCGCTCTTTTACTCCTCCCCGCTCTCTCCGCACACGCACATCTGCCTACATCCCACCACCACGAACACTTCTCGCGTCACGCCCTCCCTGAGCACTGGGCTCAACCTCGAGACCACGTCGCCCACGCGCTCTTCGCAAGGGACGACTTTCCCCAAGTCGGTTCAGCCGGTACGCTAGCCTTCCCATTCAATCTCACTACGCACCTCACGACAAACCCCTCCAACAGCATGGCTCGCCGCTCTCCCGCCCTTCACCGCTCAGGGGTCCCAAACTCCCGACGTCACCAAGCTCCCTCAGGGCTGGGTCGACGCCTACAACGCCGCCAAGAGCGCTGGCCTCATCCCCAATATCCCGCAGAGCACTGGAGGCGGGGCGTATCCGACTGGTGTAGACCCGATGAGCTCGACTGTGTGCAGCTCGTACGTCGGGTGCCGGGCGGACGGGGATGTCTTTAACGCTCCCGATGGAACGCTGGCGCTCAATTTCGATGACGGGTGCGTTTGTCTTTTCTTCAATTTGTGCGTCCCTGACGGCGACGTTCTAGTCCGACAGAGGCGAGTTTTGTCTTGGCAATTTGATCCTTTGCTCAGGGTTCTTGTGACAGGTCACTGGCGAGCTCCTCGATTTCCTCAAGACCAACAACGAAGTGGCCACACACTTTGTCATCGGGTATAGCATCCAGGGCAACGTCTCGGCCTGGCAAATGCTCCTGGATTCAGGGAACGACCTCGCTTGCCACACGTACGTTTCTATTCGCTACTCGCTACCGCCGAATCAACTTCTCTTCTCAGATGGTCGCACCAACAACTAACCACGCTCACCGACATGGCCATCGTCTCCGAACTCGGCTGGAGCATGAACATCATCTACCTGTCTACGAACGGTCGTATCCCGCGGTACTGGCGTCCTCCCACTGGCGATGCCGACAACCGCGTGCGCGCGATCGCCAAGTACGTGTTTGGGATGGAGATGATGGTCTGGAACCACGATACAGAGGATTGGTCGCTCATGCAGACTCCCGCGGTGACGACGCAGGCTGAAATCGCTGGTAATATGACGACTTGGTTGAATGGTGCGTGTCCTTTTCGAATCCTACCCACACATGAAATAATTTATTCCCGCACAGGCCCAAAATCTCCCGGCCTCATGATCCTCGAACACGAACTCTCCACCCTCTCCGTCGGCTCCTTCAAAGCCGCGTACCCACTCATGAAATCCGCCGGCTGGAAAACAGGCTCCGCCGCCCGCCTCGTCAACGCTCAAGGCGCGTACCTCAACGTTGACGGACCGAATGGGAGCGTCACGCCTGCTGAGTTGCAAGATTATGTCAGTGAGGGACCGGCGGCTGCTTCCGGGTCGGCGAGTGGGGCTGCCAAGGTTTCGGGGTCGAGTGGGAGTAAGGCTTCTGCGTCTGCGGCGAAGAGCGGGGCGAGTGCTGCGCCGTCGAGTAGTGGAGGTGTGGCGTTGCGTTTGCCTGCGCTGACTGCCGTTGTCCTCGGTGCGCTTGGTGTTGTTGTGTGCGTGCTGTAGGGGTGGTTTGGTTCTTGGATTCGGACATGGATGCGGATACAGACACCTAGATGAATTGACAGACAATTTCCTCTTGATACTTACATACTAATTCTCACTCGTTGCCACTGTCTTTTTGCGCGGTTCTTTCTTCCTGATGCTTTTTCGCGAGGGAGGAGGACTGGCGTGGAATCCGTTAACTGAACTTCAACTGTGAGCGATCGTGCCAGGTATTCTCTGTGCACTGAGCAGATATGGGTAGTTTCGTGACTTTCTCTGCGCGAGTCGTGGGTTCGATTCCCCTCCAAATCATGTGGTTGTGTAAACTGCCAAGATCTTTTTGGGCAGCAGAGTAGATACATACCACAGGTTACGCGTCATGGGTATCTATGGAGTTTTTTCAACCTCAGCGGTAGTCTCTGATTCACGGCCGATGTAGCCTGCAGTTCAACTTGGAAGCATGGTCATTATACCGTCGCATCTGAAGTCCCCGAAGGTTCGATTCCTCTCGGTGACTCTCAAAGCAACCCATCCCTTTTCGTTCTATTGACTACTTACGTTTCAAATAGCACCTATACCACTCCCTCGCCGCCCTCTTGACGCGTTTTCTGTGTACGCGACAGTTGTGGGGGGTTGCGTCCCTGGTGCCTCACAGTTGTGGGTTCGATTCCCCCCGAAACCTCGCGCGCGTTGCCGGTCCCTGTTTTTTTTCTTTTTGGTTCTGTCAGGCAGTACATACATCTCACATGTACTCGGATCCTTCACTGTTCACTGTGGTATCGAAGCATCGTCAGTTTGTTAGCGTCCTCGTAGGTTCGACTCCCCGTGGCGGCTCTGGCCAGGAACACCATGTTTTTATTTTCCTCGCGAGGACGATTTAATCATCTTTGCCGCTCTTGCAGCCTTTCTTGCCAGACGAATTTGGATGTAATGGCAGTCAAAAAATTGAAACAAAGACTTTTTGGCGCGATTTGTACGTATCAGGGCGTACATGCACGTTGCGCCTCTGAAATCAAGTTTCAATGACCGACTTCGACATCCTTCTCCTCCAGAGCTTTCCTCGTTCCTCGGACAAGAGCCAGGGTAGGAACTCGATTCTAGATGAAGTTGAGTGCTTTGAACTTCACTCATCACGATTGGCCCATGTTGCTGGTATCGGAATGACATTGACTCTCTCTTTGAATCTATAGACAAAGTCACTGCATATTTGAAACAAAAAACCATCGATTTTGATTACTATTCCCGTGGCATGCACTCGAGTCGAACAAGCGATGGGGTCGAACTCATGATCCAAGACTTTCTCGAGACAAGCGTCGAATGGACCTGACTTGGAGGGATGGATGCTTCTGAATGGATAGAACAAATTCAACATGACGAAGAAGCCCGAAGCTCAAAAACTGTGGAAGAGTGGAATCAACTCAGGACCGACCAGAAGCCAATATAAGTACCGACCGCTGAATTCAAAGGCCATTGAGCTGATTCACAGCGGCCATCCCATCCCCGAGGTTCACGAAATCCAACAGCACGTAAGTAGGGTTGGCGTTCCGCTGGCTGAGAGGTACACAGCCCTGGGCGTCTGCTACGATTCTATTCGAATTTCGTGCCCCCGTCAGTACATGGAACAAAAAACCTGAAGAAGAGAGAAATAGAGAGATACGCACGAAGCAACGCTATTGGTCGTCGGCGCCTGTCCGGGATCACTGATGAGTATCCCGAGGATGTCGATGTCGAGAAAGTGGTTGAGGAGGTAGAGGTGGTCTGCGGGAGATCCTGAGATGCGGTTGACGGAGCATGGGAAGGAGGCGTTCGTCGAGTCGAAGGGGGGTTCCCAGATCTGTTGTCATTATGAAATTGATATTGAGGAAAGACAGGATGACTCCGCACCATGGTGAATTCAGGGAGGATGTAAGGGACAGCGGCGCCGTCGGTCCCATCTGCACCTGCGTCGAGGAAGATGACGACGCGAGTGCCGGCGGAGAGCATGCTGGCTAATGTGGGCCACGCGTCGGCCGGCATGGGATTCTGCGGAGGTGTGTAGGCGACGGCGGAAATTCCTGGATAGCGTCGTTAGTAGTGATACGAGAATAATGACACCACGCACCAGATTGCTCGAATACAGGTTGCCAAACGTCTGGAATCGACAGTCCCTCGGGGTTGGTGAAGAGGCACGTAACGATTTCGTTTGGATTGGCTTCGAGCCAGGCCATGAGGGTTTGCAGATATGCGAGAACAGTGCCTCCGTCAAAGAGGGCGCAGCCTGAGTTGGATCGTATCAGAGGAGAAGCAGAACGGGAGACAACACGCACTGGTGTGACAAAAGTGAATCACTCCGTCGTTGAGGTGGGACTGGGCTTGAAGGAAACGGACTCCAAGGTCCAATTGTGCTGTGATATTAACCTGTTGGTCCGCAGCAACTACGAGAAGTTAGAGACTTGTTATGATGGCAATTTGGGAAACGTACGAGCGAGCGCGTCCTCGCTGAACGCGAACGAGTCGTGCGCGCCCAGGAAGGTAACGTTCCCATAACTGCGATCGCACAGCGCTGCGTTGCCGTTGCACACGGTCTGCCTGCTTATCATTCAGTGTCTGTCTCGTGGGACGCAAAGTACATCGGCTGCGCACCCGAAAGCCAGCGGGAGGAGGAGGAGGAGGAGGAGAGAAATGTGGGAGAGCATGAGCAGAGGAGACGGCGACACACGTTACTTTGACTTCTGTGCTTTATATTCGCGTGTTGTCGGGCAGTGGGAGTAGCTGTTGCCGTGTCATGGGGACGCTGGCTGTGAATCTATCACGTTGAGAAGTCCTGGAATAGCACAAATGAGGCGTTATTTTGGTGGCTCATCGACGAAGGACATCCCGTTGGGGAGGAGGGCCTTGGATTCGTCAGATACGCCCTGGATAGGCGGTGGCACGACTCCTCGAGCTTCACAAGAAAAGAAGAGAGATGCTCCATGGAGATCCCGTGAGTGAGGGCAGAGAGCAAGCGAGGGGACAGATGAGTAGAGAATGGAGGCTGGGAATCCACGCATGGGACAGGGTCTGCATCTTCTGCCCAATGGCAAAGCTTTAAGAGGCACGATGGTCAGAAGCAAGCGGTGATCAAACTTTGATCCGAATTCTTGTCTTTTGCCGTCATGTCCGACACCAAAGAAAAGGTCTGCCTGATCGTCCACGATGGCTGGGGCATCGCAACAGAGCCTGGGCTTGAGGGAAACGCCATCGAAGCTGGCACGACCGAGAATATGGACAAGATCGGTGCCGAGCACGCCCAGCGTCGTCTCGCAGCGCACGGTATCGCCGTCGGACTCAGCGATGGGCTCATGGGCAACTCTGAAGTCGGGTACGTGTCCAATCTAATTGGCTTTCTGAGGCTCAGTGATCCAGACATCTTAACATCGGCGCGGGTCGCATCGTGTGGCAGGACATTGTCCGTATCGACGTATCTATCAAGAAGCGCGAGTTCCACAAGAACAAGACCATCCTCGAGAGCTTCAAGCGTGCAAAGGAGGGTAACGGAAGGCTGCATCTCCTGGGCCTGGTGCGTCTTTCTCTCCTTCCCCAATCTCCGCCGCTGAAAGGCATAGATCTCCGACGGTGGCGTCCACTCCCACATCACCCACCTTTACGCGCTCCTCGAAGCTGCGAAGGAGCAGGGCATTCCAAACGTGTACGTGCACTTCATCGGCGATGGTCGTGACACCGCACCACGCTCCGCTGCTGGATACTGCCAAGATCTCCTCGACTTTATGGCCAAGGAGAAGTATGGCACGCTGGCGACGGTCGTTGGTCGGTACTATGCCATGGACCGCGATAAGCGCTGGGAGCGCGTCAAGATCGCCATCGACGGGCTCGTGGGCGGTGTGGGCGAGGAGGGCACCGACGCCGTCGCTGCCATCAAGAAAAACTACGAGAATGACGTCACGGACGAGTTCCTCAAGCCCATCATCGTCAACGGCGATGAAGGGCGTATCAAAGGTGCGTGAAGAACCTTTCATACTGTGGACCGTCTCATGCGGGCCAGACGACGATACCCTGTTCTTCTTCAACTACCGTTCTGACCGCATGCGTGAAATCACTGCGGTGTTTGGGCTCCCCGACAAGCCGATGGAGGTGACGATCCCAAAGGGCTTGCATATCACCACCATGTCGCAATACAACGGCGAGTATCCGTTTGCAGTGGCCTTCCCGCCTCAGGCAATGACCAACGTCCTCGCCGAGTGGCTTGCGTCGCAGGGCAAGACGCAGGCGCACATCGCCGGTGAGTGTGACCATGGCTTGTTGATATCTCACTCATCGAAAAATCAGAGACGGAGAAGTACGCCCATGTTACCTTCTTTTTCAACGGCGGTGTCGAGGCGCAGTTCAAAGACGAGGAGAGGCATATGGTACCATCGCCAAAGGTAGCGACGTACGACCTACAGCCCGAGATGGCTGTCCAGGCCGTTGCTGACACTGTAGCCAAAGTCCTCGAAGAGGGCAAGCACGACTTTGTCATGTGCAACTTTGCGCCCCCGGACATGGTATGTACGCTACTCCCTCGCCTTGATCTCGCTAATGACCCTCAATCCAGGTCGGGCATACAGGCAAATACGACGCGGCCGTGAAAGCCATCACCGCCACCGACGCCGCCGTGGGCACGATCTACGCCGCATGCCAGAAAGCGGGGTACGTCCTCCTCGTCACATCTGACCACGGGAACGCAGAGCAAATGCGCAACGCGGAGACGGGGGCTCCGCATACGGCGCATACGTGTAATCCCGTGCCCTTCATTTTGGCTGCGCCCCAGGAGAGGAAGGGGAAGTATGGGCTCAAGGAGGATGGGGAGAAGACGTACGAGGGGGGTGCCGGGGAGAAGGAGGAGGAGGAGAATGGGGCCCTTTGTGATGTGGCGCCGACGGTGTTGGATCTTATGGGGTTGACCAAGCCCGAGGGCGAGTTTCTTTTCGTTTGCGTATGGATGACTTGTGCTGACGAGACGCAGAGATGACGGGGAGGTCGTTACTTGTGCGCAAGTAGACGCGATGTTAATAAAACGGTATGATTGGTTTTTTTTTTGTATTCCGTTCTCGAGTATTTGACTCGAGGCGTACAGAATTCAATCGGATGGAGGCTACTTTAGACCTTCCTCTTGTATACACACGACAATGCAGTCCCGTCTAGGCTCATATAGACTCTTTGCGATAAAACTAACTCTTTGGAAACCTGGATTCGTATTACTGATGCTGGAACCATTTATAAAAAAAAAGATGCAGGTCATATACTTTGACAAATTCAAAAATTAGACGATGTCATCAAAATTATTAATATTATTAACGGCTATATGCGAACACCTAAAATAGAAGCTTTACATCGGGCTATAAATTGATTGAATGAATTTAGCAATACAACAATAAGTCTGGACCAGGTTTTCACGACATTGACATTCTGATTTACTTCGTCAACGCCCACTGGACAGGGGTATCTCTGGGGGGGCTAGGAGCCGTGACTAGGCTGTTTTGGCTGCTGGTGTAAGGATCTTATGATATCTGACTCGTTCCCGCAATCTTGCTTCCAAACAATCATCCTAGATTCAACGGACGGTCGTTATCCAGTAGTCTGGCAGATGCGGTCAGGATCCTTCACATTCCATCATGACATCCCGTTTTCCCGGTTTCCCGCCTTGATTGATGAACGGAATGCCAGCAGGTATATAAGGCGCTCAAATCTCAAGGTCCTATTCATATTCACTGCTCGGCATGAGCTCCCCTGCGTCTTCGGTGATCTCCAATGAAGAGTCACAAACGTTTGAAGCCCTTCAAGGAACTCTCATTGAAACTGCTGTAAGCACATTCTACGTCTCTCGGTCAGCTTCTATTTCTGACTTTGCTCGAAAGGTGCAGTTATTTCTCTACGATGATCTACGGTGAGTGATTGATGGCAACCGTTTATCGAGGGTTTGAGAAAATTGACTCGCAGCCATCTACGTATACTTCTTCATCTCTGCTATCCACAACCTCTCCCAGCGCAAGATGGCCGGGAGAAGACCGTTGCTAATAGCCACCTGGTTGATGCTGCTTCTTGGAACGACCCAAATCGTCCTCCAGCTCGTCCACGCGGAGCAGTCTTTGAATCTCTTGGGCACGCTGATTGGTGGGGTACAAAGGCAGACGCCGCAAAGTTGGCATCTTTGACGCGATCGTCGGGGATCATCCAATCGGCTCAAGAAATCCTGTTTACTGGGAACAAGTCCGTGTGCTTTCATTTCATCTGCACGATGGACTGACGGTTGGTCCAGTTTTTTCACAGATATCGTGCTGGTTGCGTTACGTTTCGCGGTCTCATGATAGCAACTGATCACCGATTTTTTCAGGTGTATCGCTGCTATGCGATTTGGGGATTTCAAAGGAAGATCGTCATACTGCCGAGCGGCCTCATGATCGTCACACTCGGTGCGCGTCATCCTTTTCTGTTGATTCTTTCTGCTCATTGAGTTCGACCCCAGTTCTCGCCACCGCGGCCGATTGGGGTAAATTGGACCCCAGATACACATTCGTTGCTGGTGTCCTCACAAATTTGGTCCTGACTGTCTTGACCGGTGAGCCGCCTCCCTGATTTGCTCGTGATCCTCGTACAAACTAGGCAAACAGCGGGTCGCTTATGCTGGATCCAGAGGACATCGTCGTCCGCTGCCCCCATTATTCAACAACGATGTGCTAAAGCATTCGAAATTATGTATGTGTTGATGATCACAGACAGCCCAACACTCACGCGGTCCATAGCGTCGAGTCGGGGGCGATTTATTGTCTCTGTGCAGCCGTGCTAGCCATCACACGTCCAAGGGACTCGAATGATTCCGATATGCCGGTACTCTTTGTAATCACAGTTGGAATCTCTTACCAAGGGGTGGTAAGTGGAGGACACGTAGCTCATCGCTTTCGACCGCAGGCTCAACTTCATTCAGAATCTGATTCCTACCCTGGCTCTGGTGCGAGAAACGAGGAAGGCGCTCGAGGAGAAGGATGTCGAAGTCGGTCAGAAAACTTGAATTATGATCAGAGGAGCATGCCGCGGCCTGATACATACACGTCGTGCCAAAAGTCTTTGTATGGCCAAATTTGCCGGAGAGCAGGCGTGCCTGATGCTAGCCCCTAGGTAGCAGCTAATAGACCAGCTCCCTTTTGGTATTTTGGCATCCGTAGAGACTCGTTTTCGTGCCTGTTGCTGGCTTCTTGGTAGTAGCTAATGGCCAACTCATTTATGTGATTTGTTGCAATGAAAATTAAGGGCAGGATTGACTACTAGAATCTCCAGAGCGCAATACACTCAAGTGTGTCTCTGGGAGTGAAGATTACCCTGAATCCTGATGAATCAGAATGATGTGACTTGTTGAACTCATTGCTATCGAATCACGACTTTTTGAGCAATTCTGAGGAGACAGTTGTCTTCAAAACCAGCATGGGCTATATTCTGGAACTTTACCTACCGTAGGGAGGCACAGGCCGTAAACTTTTGATTGAACGAGACTCATGCCATCACTTTGATATGATGCGACTTGTTGAGCTCATTGCTCTCGAACCACAAGCTTTAGAGCAATTCTGAAGAGACAGTCCTTCGCAGAATCATCTGGGATATATCCTGTGCTCAAAAATCAGAGTCAGGATTAAGTTTGCGGCCGTACGGAGCGGAAAACTGCAAACCGTTTCTTTGGACCCCCGCGCAAGGTTTGCGTGTTGAAAAATGCATAAATATTGAGACCCATAGGTCTACCACTCCGGAAAAGCGTGTCATCCTTGTGCAGGGGCCATGAGCGAGCGAGGACGAGCGAGAGAACGTCGTCGGGGAGGTTGGTATTGCACGACTATTCGAGAAGGTGAGTAATCAATGAGAGACTAACGAGCGTACGACAGGAAAGCGTCCCAAAAGTGTGTTGGGAATGCGTGTCATTGGCTGCTATATGGCCCGAAGAACGTCCCCAAACATTGTCCTCGAATGTCGTTGGGTAATGCGTGTCATTGGGAACCGCCCAGCCGTGTCCGGGAGGTTGGTGGAATGCGTGTCATTGAGGTTGCATGTCATTGGATGCACGGAACGATGGCCGAACATGACGCATAAACACTGATAATGTTGGTGCCAATGACACGCATTTACAATTGCCAATGACCGTGACCGCGGCCCTCGGCAGCTGGCAAGCAAAAAATCACAAAAAAAAAAAAAAAAAACCCTGAGCAAGGCTCGAACCCGTGCCAAAATGCTGCAAAGACGCTTGCGGCCAGCGTATCGTTCCTTGGACAGAGACCACCAAGCCTTCTCTGTATCGTTCCAATTTTTCGTATGACACCCCGAAGGGGTCAAGGAAGTAGCCAAAAGTTCGATGGACATCAATTGAATGATGCACCTTGTTCGGGTTGCCAAGTTGATGTACTATGAAATTTGATCAAGTTTGTTGAGGAGCAGGTAGGGAGGGGGAAATATGATTGAGGTTGGACCTGAGATGCCCGGGATGTGGTGCTTGATCGAGAGCCTAAGTCTGGTCGAGCCGGTTTGCAAAGATTGAGAGGTCTCCGTGAAATTTGATGAGTTTCTTTCCCCGCAGGTGGGAAGGATGATAGAGGAGATGAATTGGGCTTGAGAGCCCGAGGATGTGGTGCGCAAGGTGTGCAAAGTCTCGAGAGCAAATGTACAGACATTGATCAAGACTCCTTCATCAACCAGGAAGACGAGGCAGCACTCAATATTACAGTATTCATATCCAGTGTTCACTACACTACCGCTTCTCCTTGACAAAGAACTGCAGCGTCAAGAACGGCACTACCGTCAGCACAGCGAAAAAGATGCCGAACAGAGCGGTATTGGGCCACGAGAACGACTGCAGGACTGTCAGGTATCTGCCAAGACGGAATCAAGAAACTCACCTGTGCGTGCAGCCCAAACGTAGAGAGAATCACAGCGGCTGGCACATCAAGCTCTACACCATACTAAAAGGAATCATCAGACAGCCGTCAAAGGGGCAGGATCACCCGTGAAGAAGAACAGCCCAAGCCGATTTCTGGAATCCTGAAATGTCGTTTGTAATGTTATGGAAGAAGAGCCCGGAAATCACTGCAGGATAGCGTCAGCGAAGGTCAGGAAAGAGAAAACTGCCTCACATGCCAAAGCGGCAGACGAAATGTAATGCGCCATCGGCAACGCCGGGTCCCGATACAGGACCGCTGTTACAGGTTCTTGAAAGCTCGCCCGCTCAAGATCCTAAATGATTTGGCTGGATCCATCAGTGCTGACGCAAAAACCAACGACAGAAACGTTGCAAAAAGGCGATGGCCTGCAAGAGCGAAAAATTAGGGGGCCCTATAGAAACCTCAGCCAGTTATGAATCAATAATGCCGAGTGTGCCGACACGCGTCAGACTGAATCCCAAACTGAAATTCGTGGGCGCAGTGCGCGGAGGGACACCGAAAAAATATCAATGGAACGAGCAGTCCTCGCAGAGGCAAATTCCCGTAAATTACAACGAAGTCCCAAATCCCGGAGAAAAAACTGAAATAAAGCTGCTCCGATGCCATCGGCTTCTGACCCGCCTTCCATCACTGCTCGATCGCAGGCAAGGCATCATACGCTGGGCACAACCCATCCCACGTCTCGCCCGGTTTGACCTGCTGACGGATACCCTCCGGGTCTGAAACCATAACGGCTCCGAGGCCGGCCCAGAAGTGCCAGAAGATATGACCTAGGTTTTCCGTTCCGTCAGCGGCCGGTAAATTCAAGTTACATAGTTAGGACCATACAATGGAAGAACCATGGACCCGGTTTGTCTGTCCTGAACCGGAGGATAGTGCCACCGTTGCCTTTAGCAGCGACCTGAACGTACTTTCAGTGACAGTTGCAAGGTAGGAGTCACATGATACACACATCTCGGATGGGTGGATTGACCGTGTTCACGATATCCGATTCGTTCGATTTGATCACCCAAAACCTGTTTCCGTGCAGATGGAAGGCTGTCTGCGCGTTTCAATCAACCAAAAGAGAGAGTTCGAGACGTACCATGCAATTCATTTGCTGGGCTGTCTCTCATCAGTACTTATCAAAAAGTCACCCCAGAACCAAAGACTCACTCAGGCGAGAAGTTGATTTCCACAGTTTTATTCCTCAAGAAGATGAAGGTATTCTCGCTCTTATTGAAATCCGCAGCACTGCTCGCGCCGTTCGAAATCTTGATCAGGGTGGGAACCTTCGGGGACCTGTACTGCGTCCCGTTGAGAAGCCACACAGTTTCGTTGACAGGCATGGAAGTCGTGAAGTTGAGAATATAATCAGGCTCGGGGGGCTGGAAGGACGAGTTAAATCAGCTCAGGAGAGAGGATGCAGTACCCACCGGAATGGGAATCAAGGGCCTCAACTCATGTTCCTGCAACAAATTGGCATCCGCACCCTCCGGCCCCTGGGTCATCGGCGCTGAAGGCTCCGCGTCGGGCGCACCAGCGTACCGCAGGATGCCGCGGCTCAAGGTCGCCTGTACATCCGTCAATATAGAGGATGAAAGATACGGTACTGAGGACCCACATCGAATACTGGATTTTGATGGGCCTTACTGGGGTCACTAGGATCCGCGGGGATGGCATCTTCATTCACCATCAGCCCCTCCATGAAAGTCCCGAGAAAGCAGACTCACTGATCCAATAATTGTCCACGGCCTGATTCGCGGTGACCTATGTAGTCTCGTGTGGGCCACTGAAGGAGAGGAAGGAAGGTACAGACGTACGACGAGAGAATACCTCGCCCCCGGCATGATAGATAAAATGTTCGTTTCAAGGGGTTGGGTTGGCGTGCCGTCCACTTCGATGACCTGTGCTCTTGAGATTATGCCTTTGGAAGAAGAGACAGCAGCAGGAACCCACGGTCATGGTATCTGAGGCACCCAATCAGTTGAATCTACTCGGAGGGACAAAACACAAGAACGCACGATTATCAATTGAAACAAAGACCTGCCAGCGCACGGAAACTGCCACGGATTTAGCTCATGAAGATGAATTAGGAGCGGCGAAAGACTGACTGTTGATCAAGCGGAACCGATAGCGCGTTCCCTTTGTGACGGTGTGGACCGCGTACGGAATTGCGGGTCCGCCGACGTACCGGCCCACGCCGTTGAAGAGCCCGCTGTCTTGAATCCTTGCCCGGGATCAGCGTTGGCGAGAGCATGGCAAGGGAGCAACATACGGAATCATCTGCGTCAAGTTGTACGCAATCAACGACACCGTGGAGGTGCTGTGCCACCAGTCGGCGACGCTCCAGATCTACACGACCGGCCGGGTTAAATATGTCAATATTCATGTCTGGCGATCAAGAGAGGTACGTACCGTACTCTCGTCGTCCACATCGTAGAGGTGCTTCAGTGGATCGTCCGGATCTGTGTTTCGTTCAGCCCATATCCAGAAAGGTCAGGCCACAAACCATAGATAATGAACACGCCCCGGAGCCCATCGGCATATTGGAGGCCGAGCTGGCTGTGATACCAAGCAGATCCGCTCTGTTCACCGCTTCACGAGAGTTAGCGGATATTATCCACCACCAGATGAGGGTAGACGTACAGCGAGAGAGCTGGGGTATGAATGAGTTCAGGGCCATCATGTAGCTAAACGACTTGCTGTATGTGTAGGAGGTGTTGGGACCAAAAGGGCATTGGCTGCAAGGTGTGAAAACCCCGAGGTGCGCAATACGGAGGATGCATACGTGACAAAAGGCGATCCTTCATCATAGACCGAGGCAGTATTGGACAAGACGCCGTCAAAGTCCTCAACTCAAGGTCATCAATTGGAAGACAAAAAGTAATGGAAGGTCGGCTTACGATGGAAGTCGACATCCGCATCGACTGATCTGTCTGGGTTTCAAGTCAATTCGGTTAAAACGACAGCACAGGACGCGACTCACGAGCTTGTTATTGAAGGTCACCTTGACCGTGTCCCCTTTGTTAGCTATGAGGAGAGGACCGGGGAAGCTGGGCATTCGTTCCAGGACCAATATTCGCCTCCACACAAGTCAAAGCCCTCACGTTCCATTAGCCAGGATCCCGACTACACAGGTCGTCAGAATATTATGTCCAGCCAGTCCAGACACGCACTTCGATTAAAACCATCCGGGGCAATCGGGGCATTGACGACGTCAAGAGTATATTCCTTCACCGCCGCAGATGCAGGACGTGCTTTTAGGAGAGCCAATAGCACCAGGGATGCAAGTAACTGCATGTCGTCAGGCCGTTTAACCGTTAGCCCGTAGTCTCTTTTTTATCTAGGTCGTCTGTGCGAAGTAAGAGCGGGCGCGAAACCAATAGCCTTGGCGCATTTGGAGCCTGAGATTTTCGAGTTACACGGAGACTCCAAATAGAACCAAGAAGCCAATGAGACAGAGTGGGACGGGAGGTGCCGCGTAAACATATAGAAATGAAGTACATGTCGTGCGAGTTCAAAGTCGAGACACGTTCACCTGGAAGGTCGCAGTCAATCCATGTGAAGTGCGGGATGCCTGAAATGGAACTCGCACCAAAAAGACAAAGGTATTTGACCTGCTAATCGCCGCGGCTGCCAATCACGACCAGGGCTTTACGATGAGCCGGAATGAAATAAAACACCGCCTGAACCATGAGCTATTTCCGCTTCGTGTCGATTGAGTCGGGTTGCAATACCACAGAAATAGCAGGGTGGCCACGAGATGCCGGGGTGAATAAGCGTTGGAGACACCTGGATGGGGACTCTCGTTCCGTTTTGGATGAACGGTCATTGGATAGGTAGACACCGTCGGGGAGGAAGGGTCCAGAAATACAATGGAAGAGATAATCGTGGTGGGAGACTGAGAGATCGAGGATGTGGCCTAATAGAACATGCCGTATGTCGAGTATATCACGCTGGAGGCCACGCAAAAGACGCCAATGCAGAAGAATATCCAATTCGCGATCGAAGACAACGGACACGATCTTGGATGAGAAGTAGCGGTTGGAAAAATAGAGTTTCATGGCTCCGTCTGAAAGATGAGTGTAAGAGTGTGATACACGACCTGACGGCGTGGGAGACGTACCTGGAGTCATCCTCGGCGCTGTGATTTCACCTCCCGGACACCCCTTCCCCCACGCACATATTGGCACCGCGCCAAGATAATGAAAGACCGACCCCACCTAACAGAAACAAATCAGCCGGAGGACGAGGAATCGACGGAAGTGTATCTGAAAATCTCCGCATCGGCTTGCCTTCCTCTTGCCCCGAGCTGTCCGTTGCTCACGAACGGCATAAGAACGACCGTGCTGACGCCCAGAAGCAAAGACACCGAGGAGGATTGGGTGGACACGACGACATATACAGGAGAAGCGGGGTCTTCAGAGTACGCTCAATGTGGTGTACTTATGTGCACGAGGAAAGACCTGGGACTACGTGCCACTGACGTCCAAGCAGAGTCGGAGGGCGGAGGATAGAGCTAGGAACCCATGGGAGGCGGAGTAAAGAGGAGATGAGGAGGCTTGATCGGGCGGTCGATGCGCACGAAGATTCGAATGAGGAGGCGCCAACCAGGCCAGGATATCGTGTGTCCGGAGATGGTGGTTTGGTGTAGGACGGGTATCACATGACACACGGATCACTCACGGATGCAATGGAACGGGTGCAATGGAACACCGCTTTCTCAAGCTTTGCTTCTGCTTCCAAGGCACCTCGGTAAGCACCCTCGGATGCCGGAAGGATGCTGCTCACATGGATGAACCTACAGAAATCTCGGTCGTCCCCCGAGAAAATCTGCTGGATTCCATCGTCGACTTATTGACATTTGCCGGGTTCCGTTAGTCTTTGGACGATCAGGCAGACCCCCGGCTTGCTTCTCTTCTTCATACGACGAACTTGGGCTGCGCCCTCTTCGATGGAGGCACCGTTCTCACATATCTGCAAATATCGTCTGAGGCCCGAGTTGGAGGACTCCGAGGAAACTCCATCGCGCTGCCCGAGTTCGAATCCCAGTGCCAACATCGTCGTCAAAATCATCGATTCATAAAGTAGCTAAATACCAGGTCTTGTCGCTCATCTAGTCATCACACCCCTCATCAATCCAGCATCAATCGACCCACTCGGGCTCACACCGGAATCGCGCGCGATTGACATAAGCCCTGCCTTTCGCATCGCGCGCCATGCGCCTCGTCTCCACGCTGCGATGTACCTTCAACGTCACCGAAGGCTTGCTGTCTTCGTAGTGGTTGGGATCCTCTTCGGCCGGGCGCTGGTGCGGTATCCGTCGCGGGCGTCCGAGGTTCGCGCTACAGGTAAGGTCAATTCAGGCAAGTGAAGGAAAGAAAAGAAAGGGAAAAACGCACTAATAATTGGACTCCCACGTCCAATCGCTCCTCTGGTGCCGGAATCTCATCGGTATGAGCTCGAGGATCCACCACAGCGGCTCAAGTTTGAGTCCATCGTATATCGGTGCCAGCGAATCATACAACTCTTCCTCCTCTTCGGAGACAGAGACCCGCTTTGAATTTTCTGGTAACACGTCTGAATCCGGAGCACGAGAGAACAATCGGTGGAACCACGATTTTTTCTTTGGAATGCTCTCGATGGTACGGCCCTGTGCAGGCAATGGCGCGGGGCGAGCCCGCACTTCGGGGTAAAGCGTATCGGGATCCAGCCCAAGCTCACGGAGGCGAGTGGGGTCGTACAACATTCCTGTCCCGGCTTTGAAAGTCTCGCGGATCATCCACCGGAGAGGAATCCTCGCTAAACTGTGTGGTGTCTCGTTGGGAACGGCGCCTCCGCCGACGTCTGTCGAGATTCAATCAATCAATCGGTGAGCAAGGCGGGAGGAAGGAAGACACACCGCCGTGGCATCCCTTCAAGTACCATCAAGTCAGTTACTCTGCACTGGACATGCTTTGGATGGACGTACCGCGAACCAAACCTCAAGTACATCCGTCGGCCGTGTCTTATGATCTCGTGCATGATCCAACGCATACGCCTCCTCGTTCTTGATCTCAGTCTCTTCCGAAGAATCGGTAGACGATCGGCGGAAGGCCTTTGGTAGAGGGAGCGCGGGCAACTTGTCGGTCAGCCTTTCGGTCAGCTTTTCGGACTGAGTCTGCCCTGGTGCGGAGCGTTTACGGTGCTTCAGCTTCTCTTTCAGCTTGCCCATACTACTATCACCGTGACTGTGGGGAGCGAAATGAATCAATCGAAAGGTACGTTGAAGGTGCGAAGATGAAGACATACGGCATGTTCCACAGGTTAACCTGGAACTTTGCCCTCCGTTCGTCAAGTGACACCGCGTGGCGGAAAGTGCGGACAATGGTATTGGATGCCGTGAACGGGAGACGCCGGCGTATGAGTCCGACTGAATCGACCGTGTCCCTGAATCAGTTCAACACCGGCGGATAATGCAACGATAGAGCGGAAACTGACCAAACGCCGAGGAAATCAATATGCACATCGTTGCTGAAAGCCTTCTTGAAGGCATTCGACTGGAAAGAGGGATGAGTGAAAACCAACGTTGCACTCGTTTCCAGACGTACCTGCGCCCATCCAGTGGCGTCCGTCCGAGCATACATCCGATACGCAAAAGGAACTGGTATCGTCAACGACTGATCAAAACAAAAAAGAAAGAGGAGTCGGATCCCCACCTTGTTGATAGTTATCCACGGGCAACAGTCCAACTTTGTGAATCATTCCCGCTAGGCTGTGTGGCGTTTAGATTTGATCAGCGGATAGCCATGGGGGAGACTCCACGCACCTGCGTGCAATATAGGCGCCGCGGGAGAAGCCAAAGATGCATATCCGGTCGTTGGCAGTGTCTGTGCAATATTCAGATTTAGCCACGACGCCCATTCAATTATAGGCGGACGGACAATTTTGCATTAGAAATTCGTAACCGCCTGAGAAGAAACAATTTAGCTTGTAAGGACGCCGAGGATAGCCGACTCACTCATCACATGGGAATCAAGGTTCCAGGCGATGGCAGCGTCTACCGTCTGAATCAACGGGTAAGCACCGTGCGCGGACCTCCCGCTGATATCACGTACCTGGGAAATTTTCGCGGACATGGGTGTGGCGAAACGAGGGGAAGTGTACGTGCCGATTCCAGTCTTCCTCTTGGTCAGGATGTGCTAGCAGCAGGCAGGGATGATAGATAGCACTCACCTGATAGTATACCATCTGCTTGGTACAATCGTCCTTCTTCAGCGCCGACACAAGCTGCACGACATTAGAGTTGTCGGCCCCAAATTGATTGTCCGTTCCGTCAAAGCAGAGGATGAGGCAACGATGTCGGTTCGTCGGAGGTACAGAGGGCGATGATCGATCTTTCTCGCCCACAGAATGGCTCGTGCTACGTCGACGTCGACGATGCATCCCCACTCCCGCTCCCAGCCTATCGGAGCCGTCCACGACAGTCGCTTCGCTTCGGCGTCCAGGGGAGTCACCGGGCCTGGGACCATCGACGAGTGTGTCCGCTGCTGAGGGCTCCATAACATGGCCTTGAACGGATAGCGACATTGACGGACGAGAAAAGGAAGGGATGCTTTTGTCTGTACCGCCGCCGCCAATTATATGGACGGGCGGTTGTCATCACAAGCACCGGATTTAGATGCATCCGTGATGGAAGATCTCTCTCCATCGAGGCTGTGTAGGTACCACAAGGCTTGGGCGCTTTCTTGGCGCTTTCTGAGAACAGGGACGGTCGAGGGAAGTGGAAGTGCAGACGGGGCCGGCGTCTTGATTTTCGCAGTTCTGCCAGTGCTGGTGGAGTGCGCCAAGGGGCCAAGGCTGAGCCACGAGCTAAGTTATCGATTTCACTGCCTTCAAGTTACTGATATCTGGTACTCCAACGCGCGCCCAACGATTGTTCCTAGGTCTTTATTATGTGGATTCCCACTTGGCGCGTTTGGAGAAGTTGCCAGCGGGAATCCAATATGTGAGCGCTGGAGTGGTAGTACCGGCCTTGACGGAAGTATGACCAGGATGAACACCTGGGAGAGGGGATGCGCGCCGGTGATGTACTGGAAGCTCGAGGGCTAAGAAACATGATGGTCATCCGTGGCCATCCTCCTAATCAGACGGGAGAAATAGTCGGGTGATGACAAGGCGATGAGCTCGAAGTCTTTCGCCCAGTTCAGGGTAGTCTACTTATAAGGCGCAGATGGCTTTGGAGGAGTGTAGCTCCCGGCGAGTCGGTGTAGAGTGTTAGCGGAGTCGGAGGTAGTGCTCTGAAACAAGCCGGGAAGCTCCCGATCAATTACTACAAGCAAACAAACAATGCTGATAAGATAAGTAAATTCCCAAATTCCCACAGATGGAGCATCCCTCAAATCAAAACACCAGGACAAGCCGGCCATTGGTTCGTGTTAACACTCCTCCCCAGCGTCGTCGAAAACTTCTCCCCGTCAACCACTGCCCCGATCGTAAACCCAAAAGTCGAATTCACCGTCAAACTCCACAACTCATACGCCGGATTCGGTACAACAGGCTGCGCTGGGCGCGTTATGTCCGTCTCCGTGACAGTAACACGTCCAAAGGCGTCACTTCCCGAAGTCTCGATGTACAACCGAGTCAGATTCGCGCTGGTGCGCACAGCAACATCGAGCCGGCCGACCACCAACCCAATCTGCGGTTCATTCAAGGTGATACAGGACGTATCGGAGAACATATACGCGTCTTGGACCGCGAACCCGACCCCGCCTTGGTCTTGCACCTGGTCATTGACGAGGAATCGAAGACGTTCAACTCCCGCCACGGGGTCGAGGTTGAGGATTTTGTTCGTGTTGGGGCTGGACGTGTTGAAGCCGTACCACGCCGAGCTGACTTGGCCTGCTTTGTAGGTGCCCGTGCCGAAAAACTTGAGGGTCTCGATACCCGTCCCGCCGAGATGGTCGTCCCACAGCATTATCACTGTGCCGACTTGGGATTGGGTTTGATTCCAAAACTATACGGCGATCAGACGAGAATGGATGGATGAATCTGAGGACTACGCACGCGCACTTGGCCGGCCATCTCGAGAGACTTGTTGTTGAGGCTGAATTCCACAAAGGCCGGTTTGATGGGGAGAGGAGTGATGACATCCGTGAGCTCGACGCCACTCGGCACAGTGTCAAGCATGCGGGCGAACAAGGAAGAGCACGTCGAAGCAAACAGAGAGGGGGACTGTGCGAATCTGGATGGAAGGTCGGATATCGCAAGCTGAATGGGTTCAAAGACGCACGATTTCATGGTAACATTCCCATCGCTACCGAAAATCCGCTTGTCTGAGTTGGTCGTATCGTTAAAGCCCACAACCAGAGGGTTCTTGGTGGTGCCGGAGATATACTCGGAGGCACTGCGAACGCTCTTAGTGAAAGAAAGAGAAGAAGCAAGGAGAGCAACTCACACATTATTGTCAAAAGTGACAAACGTAGAATCGAAATCCGCCACATCGTCCGCATCATTGGGCTCGTTCAGCACGTTCACAATGTTGGGATAGACTGAATGCTGAACACCACCGAAAGTGTGCCCGCATGCGACCAGTCCAATCATATCCGTCTGGCTGAAACCCGCCCGGGCGAAGGCCGCCGTATGCGAGCTGAGATCCTGTTGTGGCTGGGGGACACCGGGCGCATTGGCCTCCGTTGCATCCACGCGTCCTCCTCGAAAAGGGATTACGGGGCCTCCACTAGATTTCACTGAGATATGCACGGGACGATCGAGAAGAGTTCGGCACACCAGTTTTCGATGGCCATGGTGGTCATCAGTGCGAGTGTGTCTGCGTCTGTTGTACCCATGTCAGAGGTACAGAGATGTATAGCGGAGAGAGAGAATATGTACAGCCAATATACCGCGTGGGAGTGACGACGGCGAAAGTATCCGAAGCTGAAGTGCCGGCGTTCTGAGTATCCGAGTTGGCAGTCAGCCTCGATGTCAACTGAAACATAGCAGACGCACCTCCGGCCGTTGTTGCTCCTCCCCAAATCGAATGGACGCATCGAGGCCGCCGGTTCCGGCTGAAGCATCGTAGGTGGCCACATCGCTCCATGCCTGCAACATGTCTCATGAACAAATACGAAGTTGACCCACTCTCAGCTGCATACCGTCCGTATCCAATCCGCCGCATTTGTCCGCCCACTCCCATCGAGGGCAAACACAAACGAATCACAAGGATTGAGACGCCCAGCGAGCTGTTCGCCATCGAGTCCCAGCTGATCGAAGCGCGCCGCTTCGAGTGCGTCGAGCTGGGGTGAGGGCCATATGTATGCGTGTGTCAAGGTTGCGAGTGAAAGCGAGAGAGTGAGGAGGGGAAACATCCTGGAGATGTTGATATTTCGGCAGTGGAGCGAGCTGATAAATATAGCAGGAAGAACGGCCCAGTCCGCGCATCAGAATACAATGTGCCTGGCGGTGTCCGGACGTGCACTGCCGAGCGTCTCGGATATAGCGGCCAGGCCCGCTCCTCCCAACCCCGTCAAGTGTGCAAGCTATTCAAACGGTGCGATCCGCGAATGTGGCGGCTTCACCTGACTGCCGGGTTTGACGGACAGGCCCGGTTGGATGTACGAAAGCTTGTAACCAGGTCCCTGCTCGGTAGCACAGGCAGCATGGAAACACAGACACCACGGATTCCGTGTCATCCGGAAATCCAATCAGTGGACGTCCACAAAAAATAACTAGTCACCACTCACTAAGTACTTACAACCCACGACTACACGCTCAACCGACTGAAACCATCCATCCTCTCCTCCTCCTCTCCCTCCGCCCCATGTTCCCGCTCCTCGAGACGCGGCTTGGGCGGGACAACAACCTTCCTTCCGACAATCTCAAACGACCTCAACTCGTCGATGACGCGATTCACATTCTCGAGCGGCTCGGCACTGACATGCGCCCGGATGATGTCCTTGAGAAAATTTCCGTCAGTCGCGACTGCATTTAAACAAGGAAGGAGGAGGTAGGAAGGGTAGGACGAACCTTGGCGAATAGATCCAAAACCTCGACGAGAGCGCTCTGTGGACCGTACGTGTTCCCGACGACTGCAATCGAATCAGGCACTCCCAACAGAAATATGTTCAACTCACTTTGAACCCCGGATAGAATGATACTGAGTGTGTTGAACACCAGATTCTCGGCACTGAAACCAACCTGAGGTGGCAGATTCAGTCAATCAGTTCAGTACTAGTATCCATAATTTGTTGGCCGACACGCACAAGTACGAGTTTGGGAGCGCTAGGGAAATGCGCGCCATTCCCTTGCAGCGCAGCCATCGCGGAGGTAAAAGCTTAAATAACCGACCCCTGGATCAGCATTATATTCCCAGCAAGATGGAATCCACGCACATTGATTACTCGCAATGAAATCAATCGTCGTATCCACCGTGAACCCCTCCTTGGTCCTCTTGTCCAACTCGATCCAGTCAAAAGCTTCCGTGGGGCCTAGCTCCAGCGCCAACTTGCGTACGGCGACTTTGAAGTCGCAGACATAGACTAGACGGCGAATCGTCAAGGGAAGGCAACTTGGAGACAGCGAATACTTAAAGACTCACCTGTAGCACCAAAGTACCGCGCATATTGAACGGCCAAGTGACCGAGACCACCAATTCCGAAAATGAGGATCTTGTCTCCCTTTCTAACCTGCGTATCGTATTCCAATCAGCTGGTTTCACAGGAAGGCTTCGGACCCACCTGAGCGGCATGTTGCACGGCATTATACGCCGTCACACCCGCATCGCACGCAATAGCTGCCACCTCCGGGGCAACGCCGTGGGGCTACAGTCCCAAAATCATTTAAATGGTATCGAGTTGCAATAAAATTTGACCCTCACCACAGGAACAGTCTGATCCACGGTCGCAATGAAATACTCTGCATAAGCACCATCTAGGCCGACCCCGAAAGTCCCTTTGGTCGGATTCATACAGCTATCCACAGCCAGGACGGCGTATAGTTTGCCCAAATGAATCGAAAAAGCATCGACTTTCGGGCCTAGCCTAAACCCTCGATGAATTCAGAATTCATGATTTATGTAAAGAGAGAGGAGAGGGAACGCCAAACACGCACTTGACAGCAACCACTGCATTCCGCCGGGGTGTAGGCACAGGGTTTGCCTATGGGGATAGGCACAGGTAGGCAAACTTACCTGTTTTTCACGCTAATCTGGCCTCTGAGGAGCTCCTGAACTTGTTCTGGAGGTCCGCCAACCACTCGAGTGCATCTAGGGTTCGGTTGAATTCAGTTTACAGCAAACTAATCTCACGGCTGTCAATTTCGGCACTGCCAGCGGATCCAAGGCTCACCGGCATTACCGGCGCGATTTATGCGACTTATTTTGGACTCTCGGCTATGGGTGATCATGGCAACCAAGATGCGACACATTTGTCCGCCCCAGAGCTTGTGAATAGGTCGTAGCGAGCACGAGAAAGGTGGTGAGACCCAGACAGGGGGGTCATGTAGGCACAGCGTAGGCAGAAGGTAGGCACAGTTAGGCAGAGTTTCGACGTACTCACCTAGGCACAGCCTAAATTGATGTGCCTAGCGGGGTAGGCACATGTCGGCACAGCTAGAAATAGCTCTGCCTGCACGGTCGCGGAATGCAGTGAACCCCACACGCCTCATGCCCCATAACATACGTCCGCTCATCCATCGTCACCCCACTCAAAAAGCCTACATCCGAATGACACACCCCCGCTGCAGACATCTTGATCAACACCTCGTCGTCCTTGAGATCCGAGCGCAGGGGATAATGTCTGTCAATGACGAGTCGTTCGTGGCCTGGGACGTATCTCGCCGCGAGCATCGTGGTAGGGATGGCCATGGGTCTCGATTCCGTTGGTTAAGTAAGAGAGAGAGAGAGAGAAGTGGTGAAGTAAAGTCTGAGATCGCACCGAGGGTTTATATACGCTAACTTGGAGGCAGGATCGCAAAAGCATGTAATGTTTGAGCAAGCGGTGCCCCGGGCTGTGATGGTGAAAAGCGAAAAGCGAAACTTCGCGGTGCCAAGCAATGCACTCCATTGGCAGACGCGGGTCCATGAATTCATTTTGTACCGGGGTCCGCCCAGACTTTGATCGACTGCTGGCTGCCGCGTGCACGCTCTTAGGACTGGAATGGGTGCTGGCGAGGAACACACCTGAGGGAATGAGCAATCCAATGCAGACCACCCAATTTTCCGAATGAGGGACGGTAGAGAAAGAGATTCTGGGGTTCTGAGAGTCGTGCAAGTTTTCAACAGAGACGGCAATGTTCCGATATTACTACAAGGTCATTACTTGTTGGATTTGACAACTCCCCTTGCATCCGCGAAGAACCGGGCTTGGCTTATGCAATTGAGTCGGCGCAAGAAGCGAGTCGGAAGCTGGTCAATCGGGCCCGATATGCGACACACTGTCTTGCTCTTGTCATTCCACAAGAACGCACAATAATCTAAACCACGAAAAAATGTATATGCATTAGGATTTACAACAAAACACGAGAGAGAGAGAGAGATCGAATCAAGAAAAGGGAGTGAGGGGAGAGATGTAGAGATAAATACCACGGCCGTGTATGGAGATCCGTATATGCCCAGAGCAGCGAGAGCAGCAGAGCCCTCACCCACTCCTAGCGCCAGCACCAGTGCTCACACCTACACTAGCCCAACTGGACCCAGAAATCTCGCTCCCGGCATTACTCCACCGGTCCAGGTCCGCATCCAACTCATCTCCCGCCTCCGAGCCCGACCCACTCTCAGACGCAGACAACACGCCCAAAGTAATCTCGGGCGAGACCGTCGACATGCTCGCAAACGAATAAAACTGTTCGTGCCCGCCACCGCCGCCGCCGATTTGGGAAGTGGAGGAGAAATCGGAGAACGGCGAGACGGGGCGGGAGGATGTGGGCGTCGAGGCGGAGAGGAGGGCTAGATCTGCTTCGGATTCGAGGTCCAGTGGGTGGGAGAGGGATAGAGAGGGGACGTGTGATGGGGAGGAGCAGGGGTCAGTATCGACAATGTCAGTGCGCGCCGAGGAGGCAAGGGCACGAGTGGGGGACCCGCGGACAGATGGATCCGGGGTGGGTACCTGTGGCGGTGGTGCACGGAAGCTCTCGTGCGAGAGGGTGCTAGCAGGCGTCGGGACGCGGCTGCTGATCGTCGACGTCGGTGATGACACGCTGAGCCCATCGTTGGGATCGAAGAGGACGTGGGTGGGCGACATGGGTGAGTACGGGATGATGATATTCGACTGCGAGCGAGTTGGTTAGTTATGAGAGATGATGGATCGGCCGAGGCCACGCACCTCATCCAAAGCCGGTGGAGCACCGCCGGTCCTTCGATGACGCAGGCCAGAGCTCGGGCCAACATCGACGCCCTCTCTCCATTGTCGTACCTCCTGCGAAATCAAGCTCTCGAGCTCGTACGTGCTCTTGCCGTCAAAGCTCCCGCCCTCGTCACCAAGCCCACGCCCGTCATCCCCATCCCGCTTACTGCTCCCGTCACTGCTGCTGACTGGGACCGCAATGGCATTCCGCGCCCGCTTACGAGCTTCCCGTCTGGCAAGGAAGTTCTCTGCCCAACGCTCGATGCGCGGAGCGATATGTGGCTCGTAGACGAACTGATAAGCTTCCCTCAGCAACCGAGTCACACGAGTCGATGGACACGATGGGGACGTACCTCCTTGAAGGCGACGCCAGCAGCGACGGTTCCAACAGCAGCGAGGACGTAGACTCCTACGACTGCGGGCGCAGGCATAGCAGAAAGACGGTGGGTGAGAGAGAGGTGAGGGGAAGAAAGAGCAGCTGTTGCGGATCTCGGAGCGGCACAGCATCTGCTTGGTCGTGCTTGGCTCGGATCAGCTTTCGACCGAAAGTCAAATAGGGGCACATTCAGGCTCGGATTAACGCCATGTCCAGTGTCTTCCTTCCACCAATTCTACATTTTACATCCAAGGTCAATTCAAGACCGCACGGACCAAACTGGATGCTCTGACGGCTGGACCGGCTTCAACATGCTTCGCTCGTGAATACAGCTGCGTCAGCTGCAAGTTCGAGTATCTACGCATCCCCAGCACTCCGCCTGTGCTGTGAATCAAAAGAGTAAACTTTGCAGAACTACGTCAAGTCGAACATGAAAAAAGTGTTCCGGCTACTCCTCTTGGCTAATAGCTATGGACCCAAAGCCGATTCGAACGACAGGTGGGAGCGATCAGTGAGGAATTTCAGATTCAGACGCAGTTCATTCTTCCAGTCCGTCAAATAGTCAGCCTGCTCTCAAAAACATGCAAAGAGTTCTGGATTGAACCCCGTCAACATCCATGGGATGCGTCTTTATCTCTCCAGATCTTATATGCTATTCGTCAACTCAACAGAAAAACAGGACGGGCGGTTTGTAAGGGTTGAACCTTCGGCACGGTTTGATCCGCTGATGGCCGGCCGGAGGCGACGCGTTCAGAGTTACGCGTACAAGCCGCTTCCGCGGCTTATCCGCAGCTTGCCGAGATGACGTGTGTCATCGGCCCGAGGAGACGCGTAGCCGTCTCTTGTTCTCGTTTAGGTTACGTTATTGTACAGCTAATAGTATATAAGCTAGAGTAGTTTTAGTAGAGTAGACAAGTTTCTCGAATCCAACAACTCATCCACTCACCTGTGCGACACTACTTGGTTTCTTGACGACTTCTTGCGGGGTCTTACACCACCAGGACCTCACACGGTTGAACCTGGGCTCCGAAGTAATGTTACGCAGATTTGCTGCAGATATTCCAGCTTCAGGTATAAACGGAGATCCAAAAATTTAGAGCTTCCAATTCCCAGTTCCCACAAACGCAAGTAGTAGTATTCAGAACATACATAATCAGGTATATATCGGCGGCGGCTCGCTCCTCTCATTAACCAACCACCTCACTTCATTCCTCAACGTCTGCAACTCCTGTAGAATCGCAGGGTCCGTCACAGGCTGAGCGGCACCCGGCGGAAGGGCACTGGGCAACGACGGTACCGGCGACGTCTCACTTGGAGACGATGCCGACGCCGATGCAACTGATGATGACGCCGGACTAGTCCCAGGTGAAAGCCTCAACCCCTTCTGCGTCATGACATAATTATCCGACGCCAGCCTCCCGTAAGGCTGATTCTGAATCCCAGCGCGTTTGGGCGAGAGCACAGGACTTGTCACCACTGGGGATCCACCCAAAGACGACAAAGGCGGTGCCGAAGACTCCATATCACTGGGAAACGCAGAGACAGTAAAGTCCCTCTCGCCGCGCTCGCCCGGCGCCGTCGTACGTCTCTGCCGGCGGCGGCGGTAGAGTATGAATCCGACTATGAGGAGGATGATGACTGCGACGCCGGCAATGACACCGCCGGCAATCGCACCGACGTTGGACTTGCTTTTCGGTTTTGCGGAGACTTGCGATGGAGTGCTATTGGTTGGCGTTGATCCTGAAGCGGAACTCTGACTAGACGCGGAGACGGAGCTGGGGTTGGTTTGGGTAGCGTTCGGTGCACCTTTGTTGAATGAGACGAGCTGTTTCGAAATGTAAGTGGAAGAGAAGAACTCACCAGTCCCACCAGCCACCGTACTCAACTCGGCGAATCCAATCGCAGGCGGGTTCTGCCTCAACACAGTATACACGTTCCTCTACACACCCCAGTAAGAAAGCACAGCCCGATCTGCATGGAGCTGAGGACAACGCACCAAGAACGGAATACCCAACCGCCAACTAGGATTCTGTGTCCCAGTTACACTCCCGAACGCACCAAAACAATCCGCACTCCCACTCTGCACAACCCCTTGATTCATATCCTGCGGATCGATATCCCAGGATTGCCCACCGAATGAAATCGACACCTTCACCGTGGTGTTACACGCTGAATTTATGTTATTTATTCAGCCGATTGGAAAAAAAGGAAGGAAGGGAAGAGAGAAAAAAAACGCACGATATTGGAACACCGTCTCCGTCGGCTCACTCGACCCCGGAATCGCCGCATAAATAGCTCTAACGTCCGCATCTGGCCCAATAATCTCGTTCGAGCTCGTATCGAACATGGCCAGCGTCGCGTTGGGCGTAATGTCGATAGACTTGCCACCAACCGTGATAGCTGTGTACGTCTTCAGCATCCCGCTCCTAGACGAAGATTTGAAATAAATGAACTGAAGAAAACGCACCGGTAATCCCAAGCATCCACAACCCCAATTGATTCCCACCCGCAGCGAGGCCAAGGAACTCGATATTCCCAGAATACAACGAGGAATTGACCCCGCCCACCGTGAACACGCCGGCGTTCCCCACATCCTGCCCGCCATCCTCATTCGAATCTGCTGGGGAAGAGGAGGAGCGCGACAGCCAAAACCCCACCTCGGGGCTGACACTCGCGTTGGCTGCGCTCAAAGCCTGCCAGAAAGGCGTCGCGCTCGTCTCGGGTGTCTTGTCAAAGGCCAATCCGAAAATCCCTGAGACGGAATCGGGGAGGGAGTCGGTGAGTTGGGTTGCTTGCACTGTTGCGTGTCATTCATTCAATCCAGGAGGCAGGGAAGGGAAGGGAACGCACGGAATTCAGCCTTGGAGACATCAACATCCGCCCCCACCCTTATGGTATCCTCGAAAATGAACCCCTCGACGCTCCCATCTCCATACGCAAAATTCTGCAGGGAGACTGCCGCAGTGGACTTGTTCACCCCGGTCGAGGACGCGCTGGAATCGTATCGATTTGCAACGGAGGAGCACCCGGAGCACGACTCGCCCCAGACCATGGTTGTGGAGGTACTCGTGTCGACCATTAGTCGGAGGTTTTGGGGACTGTGCGTTGTGTAAGTGTAAGTATGAGGGAAGGGAAGGGAAGGGAAGACGCACGGAGTACCGAGAGAGACGTCGGCAAAGTAAAACGGACCGCTGAACTGCAGAGAAAGGAAGACGTCAGCCCTTGCGCGTGCAATGACTGCGGTGAATCGAGACTCACATCGAAGAAATCCCTCTCAACTCCAGTACCACGTCGTGTATTGATATTTCTTCTGGTCAAAGGAATGTCGAAGCCCGCAGCACCACATAGAGGAATGTAGTAGAATAGGATAAAGACCGCCACAAAGATCTGCGCGCCATCTCAGAACAGTAGCCAATTAATCGGTACACGATCATTGACCTCGTCGAAAAGCATTTCTTGGAGTCCCAGCCCGCCGGGGCGCGAAATGGAGGAGCGGGGAAAAGAGAAGCAAAAAGAAGCCGGGTCAGGCGCCGAGACGCAATAGCTCCGTTGTGATGGCAACAATCTCGGCAACCCAATCTGTCAGTGTCAATCACGATTCATATCACTTGTCTCTTGCCGCAGCAATGGTTCCGCACCGATTCCGACGCCTTTTCCATTCACCACGGTGAGTTACATCTCATTCCAACGACGAAAAGCTGACGACGTCATAGGATAGATGTCTGTTTGGCCACTCGGTCTGCACGATCTCGAGAGGGCTGATCTCGCCGAAAACGCGGGCGAATCTCTGGCCTTGCGGTACCAGCAATTTGGCGATGTCAAAGACCTGAAAGCGGCGAAACGCTAGTTTCAGGCAGCCATGTATTCGACGCCTCCAGACAGACAATCCCAACTTGACCCGCCGGCAAAGGCGTGTCGGAGACATGTGCGAGCTACGGGACGCGATAATGCAAGATCCTGACGCGCTCGAGGCTGCGTTCCTGCGGTTCCAGCAAGTAGCGGATAACACTGCTCCGGGAGATCCAGAGTTAGCAGAACGTCTGTACACGCTGGCCGAATTTCACGCCTTGAAGTACAAAATATCTAAAGACCAGCAACACCTCGACGCGACGATACTCAAATGCCAGCAAATCGTCGATCTCCATCCACCGAACCGTGTCGCTCATCTTCACAATCTCATCAAGTACCTTCGCAAACGCGTGGCTGTATTGAACGAGCAGGCGGACATGGAGCTCGTCCTTGACGCGTATCTCGAGCTCCTCAAGGTCGATCCCAAAGACGACTCCAGCCGCTCGAACTACCTCCCTTTCCTCAGTCAATCTCTCTGCGACCGATTCCGTCGATTCGGAGACCTCCGTCATCTCGATGCGCTCATCCAATGTGACCAGGAGATCCTCGATTCCCAGTTAAAGATGCATCCCCTCCGCCAGTACACACTTAGCAGTCTAGCTGTGTCGCTGCTCGAGCGTTTCAAGCGCTTCGGCGATCCATCAGATCTCGGCGCCGCACTGGGATACCAGCACGAAGCTCTTGAGATGACCCCCAAAGGACATCCCTGGCGTGCTGGATCGCTCAACAACATTGCGACCAACTACCTCTTCAAATTCCGTCGTCTGCACGACCTCGAGAGTCTGCATGCCGCCGTGGAGTACAGCAAGGAAGCAGCGGACCTCACTCCCCCCGGAGATCGGATGCGCGCTCGGCATGTACACACCTTAGGCTGCTGCTTGGGCGATCGCTTCAGTCTGCTCGGTGATCCAGCGGATTTGAAAGCGAGCCGCGAATGTTTGAAAGAGGCTTTGGATCTCACACCAGTCGACTCGGTGCCGCACCGCGCGAGCTATGCACATGCCGTCGCTGCGTCCAGGACCAAGACGTTTCTCCGATTTGGAGACCTGCGAGACCTCTCTGTGGGTATAGAACACCACCAAGAGGCCGTCGATCTCCTTCCCGGAGGGCACATCGACCGTGTCACATACCTCCAAGGCCTGTTTGTGTCCCTGCAGGAACGGTACCGCAGGTTGGGCAATCCAGCGGATTTAGCAGCCGCACACCGTGCCAGTGAGGCTGCGTTGGCCAATGCGCCACCAGGCCACGCAGCGCGCCCGGCGTGTCTCTATCGTTTCGCAGCTTCCCTCGTATCGCGTTTCCAGCTCTACGCCGATCCCGCCGACCTCGAGGCTGCTCTCGGCTATCAACAAGAAGCATTGAGCATCATCCCACCCGACCATTCGGATCGCGCTGCAATCCTCCAGGGATTAGCCTCGTTCCTCACGAAAAGATACCTCATCTCGAAGCATGACGTGGATCTGGCTGAAATCCGAGAGCTCTACACCGCGTCATTCAAGATCGTCTCGCACCCAGACATCACCTGGAACGCCGCGCTCTCATGGGCGTCCTTCGCCGAGGATCATTCACCCAGGGACGCCCCGGATGCATACGCCGCAGCCTTCTCCGTCCTCCCCTCCCTCGTCTGGGTCGGACACTCCATACCCACGCGGCAAACACTCAACATCTGGCACGGACTCGAATTCGCCACCGCCTCCGCTGTACGGGCGTGTATCTCAACACAGAATCTCACCCTCGCGGTGCAGTTCCTCGAACAAGGGGTAGCGACGACGTTTTCGCAGATGATGCAACTCAAAACGGATGTTTCTGCCGTCCCGGAGGAGCTAGCGCGTGAATTCGAGAGACTTTCCGGGCTGTTGTATACTCGCGAAGAGCAAAGTCTCGATTCAGAGGAGGGCTCGATGAAGATGGACGTCGTGCTCGAGCGGACTAAAGTCATTCAAGCGATCCGGGGGCTACCGGGTCTAGAGCGATTCCTCCTACCCCGGGAGTACTCCGAACTCGCCTTGGCTTCTCGCTATGGACCGATAGTGATTTTGAACGCACACCCCAACCAGTGTGATGCCATAGTCATTTTGGACCCAGTGCGCGAACCACGGCACGTCCCACTCCCCGGGGTGACCCAAAGCGAGCTCAAGGCGCACAAGAAGGTCCTCGATGGTTTGTTGGCGAGGTGTAATTCCAGAGCGAGGGACTCGGCTTCGACGAGGTTGTTTGGCAAGTTTGAAATTGCTGCGGGGCCGAAATCCGTGCAGGAGCGTTTCCAAAATTTACTTTCTTGGCTTTGGACGCAAGTTGTAGGGCCGGTGTTTGATGTTTTAGCTGCGGTGCGTCGTCTTTCAATTTTGCATTTCCGGTCATTGACGAGCGTGAGTTCAGAATGGCATAACTGAAGGCCGGATGTGGTGGTGTCCCACCGGGGCCTTCACTGCACTCCCACTGCACGCCGCCGCTCCGTCTGATGATTACATTCAGTCATACACATCCACCCTCGGTGCCCTCCTCGAGTCGCATTCCAAACTCGCCTCTCTCAACCATAGCGTCAACCTCTGCGTCGTCGGAGTCACCGACAGACAATCCAACTCCCTCTCCTCCCTGCCTGGAGTCAAACTCGAACTCTCCAAAATTCAGGCTCTAACCTCGCGAAAATGCGCCTCATACACCGAACTCCTCGGCCCTCAAGCAACAGTCTCTTCCGTAGCCACCCAGCTCAAACAAAGCTCCTGGATGCACCTCGCCTCACACGGGACTCAAGACCTCCTCAACCCCAGCCAAAGTTGCTTTCACCTCTACGACGGCCCGCTCCCCCTCTCCACCATCCTCTCCCTCTGCCTTCCCAAATCCGCAGCGCACTTTGCCTTCCTCGCAGCGTGTCAGACTGCCATGGGTGATTCCGCTCTCGCGAATGAATCCTTCCATCTTGGAGGTGGGTTGATTGCTGCAGGGTTTTGCGCCACCGTTGGCACGATGTGGTCCATGTGCGATGAGGATGGACCTGTCGTGGCGGAAGGGGTGTATGGGTATTTGTTCAGTGAGGAGAGGACAGAGGGACCGAGGGTGAGGGATACAGCCAAGGCGCTGCAGTTGGCTGTACGCAAACTCCGGGATCGTGGCGTTGCGTATGAGCGTTGGGTCCCTTTTATTCATATCGGATTTGATACAAAATATATTGACCTGTTCTGTTCAAAACGAATACGTCCCTTTTAGAGTATCTATTATCTGAGACTGACCTCCCGGCCACCTTAGGTGTTTTCAGCAATTAGGAAAGGAATAGGGGCACAAACCATGAGCTGGAGAGGTCTAGGAGGTAGGCTAGGTTCAGACGAGTCGAATGAGGCCAGAACCGCCCGATTCTGTCAAGGTTTGGTGACATGAGAAATATTTTGCCGAGGCGAGTCCAAAAATGGGTGAGATGGCTGAGCCGGCCACCTGTGGAGTTGAGTGGGATGGAGAAGCCGGATCAAGACAGTGGATATGCTGGAGATAGCCCCAAGTCTGCCGAGTATAACGAGCACCAGAAGTCGCAGATTGGTTGGGCTGTCGTCGAGAACGAGGTGATTCATTGTAAGCGATGAGTGAAAATAGCAAAACACGTGTTTCGGACAGCCACGCCGGTGGTGACAGGCACAGCAACCTGTCAACTTCATAGAGCGGGACCAAATTCGGCTTCGGAGAGCATATGGACGACCTTTCCACTCTGCCACCACAACCAAGTGAGATTCCTATACAAATGGCCTTGTTTGAGCCAAGTGGCCGGAAAGCTAGGCTGGCCGTTTGGCCAGTCTGCCAGTCTCATATATACCAGCCGGTGCAGGGGCTCCGGCCGGTTTTTCCGTTCATCCCAAGAAAGATTGCCGTCCTCATCGACAACTCTGCGCAGCATCGCATCGAAATCTGCGTCCTTCATCCGGAACGGCAACACTTTTGGAGGCCAGAAGCCTTCCGCAAACTCGATCAAATGCAGCTGCATCCTACCACCACTCCGCTGCGCACGTTGCCATTGAAGCCGCGTCTCCAGATCCTCCTCAGCCGACACAGCCGGTACAGCTTCCCAAGTCCAGAGCTTCACGCTGGCAGGTCCATTGACCCCCGTATAGTCGAGATGGACAACAGGTTGGAGCTCGGGGTGTTCGACTGCATGTCGGAGTAAGACAATTGGAATGCTGCCCCTCAGGACTCGTTCAAAGTCAATGCAAGCTAGTGCTTGCAAGAAGTTCCGATCTCGTCGATGCGGGAAATTTTGGTCTAGGAAAAGTACATTCATCTCTTCATCGTGATGAAAGAACCCAGAGCGTACCTGCAGGAATTGATCTAAACTCGCCACAAATCTCCTGATGAACGGCTTCCCAGTCAGCTCTCTGGCAATCGCGAGAACAATAGGCTGTGTGCTTGCATGAGGCACAGCGACGGAATTTCTGACAGGAATTTCTCTGCCAACACTATGCATATGGGATTTAATCTGGCGGTCAAAGCAACAGGAAACTCACTCACAAGCATGTTGTCGCAAACCTGCGAGAACGGGCGTCCTGCAGTTTCCCATTCATCCAACGATACGTTGCTTCGCCAACGAAGCAAACGGAGTCCACTGTCCAGCAACCGTCGAATTGGGAAAGTCTGGAGTCGCCGCTATGAGCTTCTCGATCTTGGGAAGCAGACCCCTCATCTGAACGACGATGTCGTAGAATACGAGGGCCCGAGGTAAAACCTCGGACAGCAGGGGTTGCAAAGCAGGCAGGAAGTCGGTGTCGACTTGTACTTCTTGGATGCAATCGACGCTGCACTGGATAACAAACTGCAGCAGACCGCCCTCCAAAGCTTCGCGGATCCACGCAGAACCCGGGTGGACTCTGAGATAGTCGACGAGTAAATCAATGCAACGACAAGCCGAGCATTCCTGCAGGTACGTGGGGCGTGTTTGCATCTTGCAGATTGCTGAGACGAGCGCCGAAATGAGGCCCTGTTCGAGCAGGGCGGGAAGCAAGCGAGCGGGCTTGCGAGCTAGGAACACGGCACAGATATTCATGTATTCAAACATGTCGCCGTTGCTGTCACGCGCTGACCTATTTGCGCACGTGACAACACCAAATAAACCCGATATACATTGGCGCCGTACAGCGTTAAAGTCATGGGAACCCCGTCTCGATCGGATTGAGGAAGAAGCCGAAGAAGACATTATTTAAAGACGTGGGACAGTTTCATATTTATGAACGACAGCGTGGATGAGGGAAGGAGTTTTCCATCAGTGAACTGTCAGATCATGACAGGCTTCTATGATGAACACGGTGTAGACATGACAATAGGAGACGACAACGGTGCAGGACAATAGTGCATGTTGGAAGCCAGGACAATTAGTGTAGCATCGTAGATCTATTCCTCATAGTATAAAAGCAGTAGCTAGTCGTCGTATTCTGTACCCTCTCCTAGACTTTTAGAGGGAACCGGACCCAGGAACTCGTTGAACGAAATTACTGGTGGCCGAAGCTCGGCAACAACGTTTCCGAGTATGTAAAATCGTGCGAAGCGTGTCAGAGGTCACGAGTTCTTCGACACAAACAGGGCAAGCTGAACCCGCACAAGATTGCGGAAGGTCCCTGGCAGATCATTTCGATGGACTTGATCGGACCGTTACCAATTAGCAACGGTCACAATGCGATTCAAGTCTGGGTCGACACCTTCAGCAAGATGATTCATGTGGAGCCCACGACCATGGAGATCACGGCTGAAGGAATTGCGCGTTTGACACGCGACCGCGTGATTAGATATCACGGGGTACCCCGAAAGATCATCTCGGATCGGGATCCGAGATATGTAGGAGGCTTTATGAGGGAGCTCAATAAGATCCTGGGGATCGAAATGAACCCGAGTACGGCGCACCATCCGATAACCGACGGGCAGACGGAACGGATGAACCAGGAGATCGAAAAATATCTCCGCATATTTATAAATTACCACCAGACGGACTGGGCCGAGTGGCTCTCCCTAGCGGAGTTCTGTTACAACGACAAGGCCAGTTCGGCAACGAAGGCCTCGCCGTTCTATTTAAACACCGGCTATCACCCTTGGAAAGGGATCGAGAATGCCGTAGAGACGAGGAATGAGGCGGCCGACGAGTTCGGCAAGAAAATGAAAAAGATCCGCGATGAGGCGACCGTGGCATTAGAAAAAACACAGAAAACGATGGAAAAAACATACAATTTACGACGGCGACCAGCGCCGGTATTTAAAAAAGGAGACAAAGTCTGGATCGAGGCGACAAATATCCAGACAGATAGACCCTCGAAGAAGCTGGGAGATAAGAGGCTCGGACCGTACGAAGTCCTGGAGAAAGTCGGAGCGTCTTCCTATAGGTTGAAATTGCCGAGCACGGACAAGTCACATCCGGTGTTCAACGAGGCGATTCTCACACCATATACGGAACCGCCCGAGAATCGAAGGGAGAAGCGGCCGCCGCCGAAAATCATATCCGGCGAAGAGGAATACGAGGTGGAGGAGATCCTGAAACACCGCAAGATGGGACGCGGGTTTCAATATTTAATAAAGTGGAAGAACTATCCGATGGGAGAAAGGACATGGGAACCATCGCGTAACTTGACGCATGCGAAGAAGCTGTTGGATAAATATAACAGGGAACACAGCATTGACGTTAGGGCGCTACCCACGCTCCCGGCTGGATTTTGGGACGGCGAATGCAAAAGATTCGTCCCAAAGGAGGAGTTCCAACCATATTTAAAGAAGAAATTATTTATTCACGATGAAAATCGTTTTGTCGACATCGACGAGGACGTCGATCCTAGAGAGGGGGTAATGTCACGCGCTGACCTATTTGCGCACGTGACAACGCCAAATAAACCCGATATACATTGGCGCCGTACAGCGTTAAAGTCATGGGAACCCCGTCTCGATCGGATTGAGGAAGAAGCCGAAGAAGACATTATTTAAAGACGTGGGACAGTTTCATATTTATGAACGACAGCGTGGATGAGGGAAGGAGTTTTCCATCAGTGAACTGTCAGATCATGACAGGCTTCTATGATGAACACGGTGTAGACATGACAATAGGAGACGACAACGGTGCAGGACAATAGTGCATGTTGGAAGCCAGGACAATTAGTGTAGCATCGTAGATCTATTCCTCATAGTATAAAAGCAGTAGCTAGTCGTCGTATTCTGTACCCTCTCCTAGACTTTTATTCAGTTCATTTTACGAGCTTTAGTAGCGCACTACCCAATCCACAGCATCTTACCGCTGTTGGACGCGTGAAACAAGTCTTGTCGTGACAGCTGCCCGGGATTTGCCTGATGTGTTCAATCATCAAGGCCGCCAGACGGTCGTAACCGCCGCCGACGCCATTGAGTATCTCCTCGAGATTGCCACGCGCGGCGATGTCCTCAGCCAGGATGGAAAACATCCCGGACTGCATCCAGATCTTTGTATCGGGTTTACCGTCAAAGCATTCCTGGTAGAGCATCTCGCCCCAAGCTGATGCGATGACCGCACGCATTCCGGATCGGGCACAGATGATGGTGGAGGTCTCGGGATGGCGTCGGAAGAACATGATAAAGAAGCCGATGATCCATGGAAGTTTGATCCGTTCGAAGGCGGGGAGATTTGGAAAGAGGACGCGATAGGTGTGGAGAAAGTGGAGCCAAGTGCCAATGCGAGGCCAAAAATCTGGAGCAGTGGCCATGGGCTTCAGTTCGGGTATGAGTTGTACCGGGGCACAGAGCGTTGCCACGGCGGCATTCACATGACGGTCGACATCGTCTGCTCGCGCCGTTGCGTCCAGGTCAGCCACAGAGGGCACAGAAGATGGCTCGAGATGAAGGTAACAGACAGGGAGAAGCATGGTGCTTTCCATCCTGGTAAGGCCGCCCAGGTTCTCCTCTTTGGAGCTGAGTACTTATTATGAGTCTCATGAGATCTGGTGTCGATCCAGCCGCCGCTGCCTTCGCTGTAGACTTTGGGGAACGCAGTCAGTAAGCGTAATGTCTAACGATCAAACTTACGCGGAGTGCGAGCCGCCACTTTGAGCTATCGCGGAGACGCAGCAATGGGTGGATGGTGGTCATGAGGAACGAGAGGTTGATGGCTGAGGTAATGGCGGCTGATGGGGAGATCAAGCCAAGGACCTGGGTACAAATTGTGAATGCCACCGAATGTCCACAAACAAACTTGGGGCCTACAATCGAAATAGATCGACGTTCAGACACTTTCCCGTGTTGACGTGGGTGGCGTGGACGCAGGCGAGAATCGTCGGCATGCACTCGGCCCAGTTTGTAAATCGCGATTCACTCACCATCCGGCAAGCATCCTCCATGACCCGAGGCGCCACGGCTCATGACTTGAAATAGGTTGAAATGTAGAATGTTTCTTACACGGGTTGTCGAATGATCTCCCGATTGCTCCGGGATCCTGGCGTTGCCAATGCGTACGAGCGCTGGGTTCCTTTATCCATATTGGACAGTCTGATTCAATGATCGACGGGTAGTCTACATACTGTACATCCAGCCAGCCAGTAAAGACAGTGGAAATAACGATTAAAATAAAGTTAGAGATCGGATGGATATATGTACACCGAATGAATGTAAGTGTAAGTAGGCAAATGTGGTCAGGGAAGGGAGCGCCACGGTTCTGATGTATGGCGTGGAGACCTCGATCGGGGGTAATATCGCCCGTCAGGATACTCCGTGCGCGAAATGTCCGAAATATCATCCGAGGCGCGCGAGGCGGGTCTTGACGACCCATCATCGCGCTCGCGTTCCGTCAATGCCCCTAGTGCCCCCGAATGTCGACGCGTGCTAGTCACTTTGAATACAGGTTGATATGTATGTGATGGTGTCTACAGTGCGGATGACGATTAATTGAATTTAAAGGCAGGGATGAGGCGACGTACCATCATAGTCAATGACGTGACCGGGTTGTGTGTATACGAGTGCGTATATTGCATGCTCGTCAGCTCGGCCGAGACAGAGCCTGATAACTCGGGGTTCGAGACGTTCGCGTCGGATTTGTTCCATCGCATCTCACGCAGCTCTTTCCGTGTATTCAACGAAATCAGCAGCGAGTTGACGTAGACTGTGTTTGAAATTCGATGAGAAAGACATTCGATTGGCAACGTGGATCGACGTACGCTTGCTGATGATGAAATGCAGTCCCATAAACACGAGATTGTTGGGCATAGTTAACCACTGCGGGTCAGATCGTTAGCTCCGCGGAAATCGCACAAAAGGAGTCCGACTCACACAAATCAAGGAGGCCGTGGTGGTGATACTAAGAGATGGATGGTTATCTACGTGCGAGGACCCGCACAAAACCACACGCACCAGGTGATAAATCCATTCTCCAGAGTGTATAGAGTGAGCGTGTTGACGACATGCGCCATCCTGCATGCATACCATGCGGCGGTCAGCGCTTATTCCTTCACCGCCGGCAGAATTGCAGTCACGTACATGGTGGAAGCAGTCCGACCGCGCATCTTCTGCAAGAAGAAGCAGAGCCAGACCGTTATGATGATATCCACGCTGGCGGAGAGTGAGAGGCCCGTTGTGAAGATCCACTGGAAAGATCGTCAGATGGCGGCGGGGTCGGAGATTGAAAGTACCCGCACCCCAGGGTATTTCTCATTGAATGCAGAGTATCGCTTTAACCGGATCCTGTCATGAAGGATGAGGTGGCGGACATGGAATGAGATGAGGACCGACATTTCCGCGGTGGAGGCTATAGGACGCGGTCAGGAAACGGAATGAGGGTAACCTTGAAGAACGCACCAGCGGCCGCGACTGCATCCATTCGTATTACGACGGGAAGACAAAGGGATTAGAGGGAACTCACGGACGCGCAGGAACGCAAGGAGGGCCTGGGGCTCATCAGCACAGACCCGTACGGCAGAAGAAAGGAAACGCACGATAGGACCAGTGATCCACCAATTCTTTCCACTCGCTACGCCACAAGGTATCAGGGAGAGGTAACGCTTTATCCAAGTCGCGCATACATGTATAGATCTTCTGAGCAAAGTACCCATGAACTATGGCGGTTTGAATCGCCTGTGAAGGTCATGAGTACCCAACGCATTTCTCAAGGGACGTAGCGACACACCGTGACCACGACTGAGAACTACCCTGGGTGTCAGCATTTCCAGTAAAACAGGACGGTGATCCTCGTACAGCAATAGACCTGCCTGATGTAAGTGGGGGAAAGGCGTTAGATGAGGAGCCACGCACCAAGGGATGGTCTCTATTCGCGTGCTGCTGCCGCGTCAGCGGGGGGACCAACAGTGAAAGCACCGCGGGACACACCGATCGCCAAAGAAACTGATCAAATAATCGTAAAGGGCTGTGACGATGAAAGCGCTGTGCAGGAGATCCAGGAGCCTACGACGGGAAGAATGAGGCTACAGCAGGAGAAAGCAAGCCGAATTGCGCACCAAACAAGTACGACCTAGCGCAGATGAGTGAGCACGATAATTCAAGACCACGACGGCCGCAGCACGCACCGTAAACCGACACCTCCCCTTATCATGCGGGTACAGTTTGAAGAAGATAATGCATTGTACGCTGAGGATCCCGCTGAGGCTGAAAAAGGGTCTTCGACTCGGAGCTTCAGAGGAGGACGAGGAAGGACGACGCACAAGAGGGCGATGGAGCCGCCCACCAGCAGGGCGCCCAAGGTGGGCGCAATATCTGTCATTGCATGGACAGCAGCGCGAAGGTGAAGGGGGGAAACGTCGCTTTTTCCCAGGACCGCACCCGGGCGTCGTTATATACAGCGTGAGTAGTCGCCGTCAAATGGAAGATTGATTACTTCACGATTCACGATCTCGGCTTGCATATCCGGATCTGTGCATGCCATCCGGGAAAAGAACATCCGAGCAGGAGATATTGCCATCGCCATTTGTTTCCGTTGCGCCCACCTAGTTGACGATGCACACGAGTCGTCATGGAGTGGGAGTCGACGAAAAAGGACGTAGACTGTTTCAGATGCGAAACGCACGGGGAAGGTCTATCCCACGCTCTGCAACTGTCACTGACGAGGGTTCTGATGTAGAAGTATTTGAACAAAAGACACACGAGAACGAGGAAGACTCGAGGCGCTGGATGTGTCAAAGACATTACTCCCGGAAATGCCTCGAGGAGGACAGTCCTCCCGGCGGAAGACTTGACCTCCGTTCTCGCTACAAGGGGATATCAAGTCCGGGCTATGTCGGTCGGCTAGTTTAGACTTTTATTGAAAAAATTCAAGGCACAGAGCGTCTGTCTGCTGAACGAGAGGGCTGTGCAGCAGTCAGGGCCAAGGCACACATGATTTACATGAGGCGGAAGTCCGCAATGGGGAGAGGCCAAAAGGATGCGATGGCCGGGTGCGGGACGCGGACGCGCTCCCCCAATTTTTTTTTATCCCAATGAGATCCTTCCGCTCCCTGAGCCCGCTCCCCAAGGAGACAATCCAGGGCGGTTATAATGTGCGCTCCAGGGTTGCACGGAAAGACACCACTTCAGGGGTCATTCGGTGTTCCGTCAATTCAGGCTGTTGGATTTCCAGCAACCACGCCTCCTCCTCCAATTTCTCCAGCGGCGACCAACTCGGAAGAATAGAAATTAGAATGGAAGTCCGTTGTCACCGGAATGACAGGGCTTCCGAAAGAAGTGATGATTTGTCATCATAAGCGAATTGAGAAAACGGATCAATCGGCAAAAGACTCCGCTTCCTTGCCGGGTTCAATGTTCAATGCATTTCGCAACCGCTGTAAACTTGGAGTGCAATCGCAAACCAGGTTAAAACTCGTTTCAACGAATCAGCATGACTGGCTGGCGAACGAACTTTCCACGTCTTCCCTGGGAACATATTGCATGAAGCGCTTGCAAGCGCCGTAATTGCAAGTTCTTGATTCCTTGATATACGTGGACAGTCTACGTCAGTTAATTGTTCTGTTCGCTGCCTGATTGAGAGTCACTTGACACTCGATAAGATGTTTGCCAGCTGGCTAGCCGGTACTTAAATGAAATGGGCCTTGCATTCGTCACGCATCTTCATTCCAACAGCAAACAGAGTGGCCCACCTCTAGGCTCTGAACATACATGGCACTAGTACTTGGACGAAGATCTGTGCCGGCCTGACAACCATTTTTCTGAAGCTTCTCGTCGGCCACTGAATGCCTCCGGTACGAAACGAGATCTATTCTATTCCAGGGACCTGACACAATCTGGCTGCATGACCCCTACTCAACGCTACTCAACGCCGCGACTCGGGTAGCCAATTGATCGCCGAAGCACGGCGGCGGCGGCGAACTATATTCGAAGCATGGGTCCACATGCACAGACTCTACACGGACAATCATCGTGAGAGCCCGCAGGCAGTGGAACTGAAGTCTGGTCACCTCTGCGCATGCTTTACGGTCCTCGCCGCCGCGACTCGGCGGGGACGGAGTCATATTTGAATTCGAAGATTGGAAATTATCTGGTTCCCGGTTTGTTCCCGGTCGGGGTGAGCTAGAGCTAAAAAGGTTAGTCGGAGCTCGGAGTCTGATTCTGAAGGCGCTGCAGGCCGCAGATAAATCAATCATGCGGTCAGATCGCCCCCGCGAGCACGGCACGGCAACAAAACCCAGGCTTCCGAACTGGAGTCGGGGTAGAAAGGCCGTCCACTTCACGCACCAGAGGAGGTTAGCGCGGGAAGGAAGATCAGGTTCCCTTTCCGTTGTTCCGACCCGCTGATGGAGGGGATTGAATTCAAATTCAGAACTCACGCTCGGGTTTATTTGACTGATCACATGGAAGGGCAACAGGCGTACGTGTGGGAGCTGGATAATCGGGGTGGCCTACCACGGTCACCAAAGGTCAGTCTATCACAGAATTCATCTCCCAAGCCGAAAGAACCTCCAAAAAATAACGCTCCCGGGCCCGACAACATTTTGATACTATTTGACAGTTGCGCTCACCTCTGATGGGCGCCGACTCCCGAGAGCCACAGACCGCGGAAACCGCGGTGACTGTGTCTTTCGACTTCCTGGGATCGTTACGAAGATGAGAAGACCAGTGTTGTGTTTCTGAAGGCCCGATGTCCTGGTACAGTGTGAAAACTCTAACTGGCTGTCGACAAGCCGAGCAAGGGGAGCTGCCAATGTGTACCTCGGGACTAGCCGATAGGATACCCAAAAATGCTAACACCGTGGGCAGGAGAGTGCCTGGCAGCCTGAAACAACTTCTTTAAGAAGGTCCGATCTGTTACTTGTAAGATTATCAGTGATTTCCTGAGTTCTTGAACAAAGAACCTCAACAGCTTTTTACAGTTTCTTCAAGCCTTGATAATGAGGCCTTGAGTATACTTGGAACTGAGAAGCCCATTTATCAATGAATTTTGTGATTGCGGATCGAGAGGTGTTCACCATTCAAGCGTTGCTGAATGGGTCGATGACGTAGCTAGAATGCCTGATATCTTTGGGGTAAAAGTCAACTGCAACTGAGGTTCGTCCCCGGTACGGGTACGGTGCCGATATGCCAACCCGTGCCCGCAGAACCCGTACCCGGCGCGGGTCGGGTGCGAATCGAACCCGCCCGTGTTACTCGCGGGTGGCTCGTGCGTTGATGCACCTGACGTTGACCCGAAAGTTTGTTTCTGCAACAAAACATCCAACTCAAGGGAACGATGAATGAGTACACATCGTTCTATGCCTTGATTCAAATGATTAGGTGAAGTTCAATGGTTCAAGGACATTCAAACGTCAACGGTCATCGACGGCAGATGACCTGCCTGAATCGAACTTGATGCATCAAGTTGGATCAAAGAACGACCCCGGCAGGCTTGCCGTGTGATTGCCGGCGGTCCGGCGACGGTTGCGATCACAGATCAATAGTCGGCCCAGCACGCGGGTTGTAGGGGTCGCGCCGAGCTCCAACCCGTACCCGTACCCGTCATACCCGGGCAAACCCGCGCGTGACGGACCCTAACTGCAGCTGCGGGCGCCCCAACTTGGCCGCATGCATCCCATCAAGCCGCAATCTGGTATTCTTGGAGCTGAGTAAGAGCATGCCAGCTCACCTCACTGCCATGTTCTCCGAATTCAGGAAATTCTTGAAGACTTGGTTCTCCATTGTCGTCGCCGTGGGCGCCATGCGTTCTAGCCAATGGGAGACCGTCAAGACCCATGCGGGCGACCAAGTTTCGTCTGCTACGATTGTACGTCCAGTTCCAGGTAAAGCAAGACTGTCGAGATGCTTGGTTGATCCTACCGCTTGCAGGCCACCTTCCTCGCCGCCGTTCAAGCACAGATCATAGCCCTCTCCTATCAGGACAATTCAACCTCCCTCAGAGTGGTGGTCAACGTCTTTGGATTCGCTGGCGTGCTTCTGGACGTCACCGCCGCATGTCTCGGTCTCATGACATCCACGGTGCTGCAGCGCAATATCGCCGCCGTCGAAAAACAGCTTGACGCAATCCAAGATGCTCCACCACATCAGCTGCACGAGATAATTCGGTTTCTGGAAGCCCGTCGGCGAGGAAGCAAATTGGCCTCCTTGCTATCTGAAAACGAGTACCCGGATCTGCTGCGCCGTATACAGACGAAAACGAGCGCTCGAATGGCTGTGCTCGATAGACAGCTTACTCCCGGTGCCAACAACTCCGTGCCGGATGCGCTGACATACCCTCCGATGGCAGAGGGTCAAGGATTTGAAATAGAGGCGATATCCGAGGCGCTCACGCAGATTCACAGCTCCGCATCGATCGGCCGCGCCGCAAACGGCGCGATGCTGCTCGGTGTGGTGTGCTTCTTTGGTTCAGTGATCTTTTTAGCGGTTTCCACACAACCACGAATAGTGTGGATTATAGCGGTGGCATTCACCGGCTGGGTCGTTGTTGGAGTAATCATGGGGCTCGTCTTGCTGATTCCATCCTTGGTGAGGAATGTCCAGAAAGGTGAGAGTTTTGCCCGAATCCTCCGAGTTCTAGTCTTTCGGTTGCCATATTTCTTAGACATTCAACGTCTATCCGAAATTTTGGGATAACGAGAAGCTGAGAATCACGGTTTGTGATTGTTCAGGATGAGCCGTACGGGATCGAGTCTAGTATTCAATCGGTCATTCAATGGAATAGAAAATGTCGAGAGTCGAGACAGACCTGAGCTCCAACGCATCCTCGCGCGCGCCCAATATAGCCTGGTCCCGGAAATTGGGATAGAGATCGTCGTTCCCCGTTTGATATTGCGGGAATCCATGACCATGAAGTCTGAGAGAGAGACGTACGCGGGAAGAAGTTGAAGGCATCCACATAGGCGGTCTGAACGACAATGTCGACAAGAACTTCTATCGCCACAGTTCCGAAGCAGTATTGGAAGAATCACCCACGTCCAGCGCATAGACTCTAGAGCTGCCAAGGATGATATCAACCCCTTGGGTCCTGGGAGAGCTCTTCGTAGAGAGGTCGACAAGCATAGACGTGAAGGGCGTGTGGAACGAGACTCCGAGGGGCGGCAGCCTTTCATCAGATCGATTCCGCAGCCCTTATCAGAATAACAGCATCTCCGGCCACAAAAACGCCGCGGTCAATGGGGTTTTTTATATGCAATCGCCGGCGTTGCTGTCCATTGTGGCATCTCCGTCGTAAATCCCGAGGTCGTTGTTATTTGAGCGTGGCGCCATGTGCCATGAGCGCTCGAGGGGTAGCCGTAAAGAAAGACAAAATGGATTAGGACATGGTCAAGACATGGTGGCCGTTGAGGTGAAAAAATGATTGCACCCGAAAGCATCAGCAACCAAGCAAGACCAAGCTGATTATCAATTGCTGCAGAAGATGTCAAGACGGGTGGGTTGAGGACTGGTCTATGTCAGGTACTATGCAACCTTCTTCAATTTTGAGGATATTTGACTCCTCGCAGGCGCAGCGCGGTGGCATCTTGCATGAAGTGGCCCGTGGGGTGACGGGTCGACGCGTTTTTCGAATTCACTATTTCCAAAGGCTTGCACCTACTATGCTTCTCCTCCCGATGTAAACGTCGCGAGCCCCGGGACTTGCCCGGGACACCTCCCCGCCAGCGGGGCCTAGCCGCTTTATAAAGAAACTCGGCAGTGCACGTCCAGGTGAAACCGCCTCCAGAGCGGACTGGGCCGTTTCAATATTAATCAGCCCACTAGACTACGGAAACATCTCTGATATGTTTCCCCTCCTTACTCTCTGGCTTTTACTCGCCACCTCCACCACCGCATACATATGGCCCTCACCCCAGCTCGACGCCCTCGAAGCCGCGCGTTTCGACCAGCTGGGATTCAACGGGGGAATGCTTTGCTTCGTTTATCCAGCCTTGCGATTCCTTCTTGTTTGAGGTGGACGGGCCTGGGGATCTCAGTGGGCGCTCGAATGCCGCGGATTGGATACGCACGGTATGTAGTAGATCAGAGTCGCAGCGCTCACTGCCAAATATGTTGCAGGCATACCACGATATGGCCACGCACGACGTTGAAGCCGGCACCGGTGGCTTGGACGGGTCCATTCGGTTTGGGGCGGAGCAACTACGGCCAGAGGTACGCCTGTTATACTTTGAGTGAGATTGAGATTGAATAACTCGGAATCTCAGAATATCGGCACTGGGTTTTCCAATACCTTCGCGGTGATCTCGATTATCGGTGGTGCCACTCGGTATATTGGGTGTAAGCATTCTCTTCTGCCCTGTTTTGTGTAGCTCTCAATCGGGCATAAATCCAACAGTCGCAGACACTCTGGCACTCGCAACCGTAATCGCCATCGAAAACTGGTTTGCCCGATTTACTTACTCTCAGTCGTCCAATGTATATCTGAGTGAAATCTAGTGGAGGCCCCGAAATCGCTTTTCGAGGAGGACGTGTGGACGCGACAGAGCCCAACGACCCGGGTGTCCCGCAACCACAGCAGGATCTCGACTCACATATTGCGTCCTTTGCCAAGCAAGGTTTCACGCAGACAGAGATGATTGGGCTGGTCGCTTGCGGGCACACTTTCGGCGGTGTCCAGCATTCCGTCTTTCCCGACATTGTGAATGTGTTGAACGATCCCAATGATACGGAGGATGTTGCGCATTTCGATTCCACGTTTGTTACTTTCGACAATAATATGTGAGTTTCACCTTCTTTCTTCGGAGTTCGGCTAATATAGGGCCTTGCAGTGCGACGGAATACATGTCCGGTACCACACAGAACCCGTTGGTGGTGGGCTTCAACGATACGACCAACTCGGACAAGCGGATTTTCGGTAGCGACGGTAATGTTACGATGAGCTCGTGAGTCCCTCAACCCATTCTGACTGGTCTTGGTCTGACCCCCAATCGAGATTCGCAGAGTCCCCCAACCTATTCGCCTCGACGTGTTCTTCCTTGTTCGCCCGCATGTTAGATACAGTCCCGAGCGGTGTCGAGCTTACAGATGTGCTCACTGCCCTGCCTGTTAAACCGGCTTTCGTGGAATTCAGCCTTGCCAACAGCTCTCTCGAACTCGCGGGCCAAGTGCGCGTGAGTCGTCTTTCAATCTGGCCGGCCTTGTCTGATGGCCCTACAGTTTTGGAATAAAACTCAATCCGAGGTAGGTACTGTACAGATGCTCTGGGACGACCATCTGGGCGGGACGGGCAACGCCACGCTTCAGTTTGGCGGCACGGGGAAGGCGATGGGAGGCCACATCAGCTCCGCATGGTACGGTTTCAACACTTCCGACCCTTCGAACACAATCATGGGCCTCGACCCCACAGCGGGCGTGGAACGTCTTCGATTCGTCGTCAATGGCGAGGTGGAAGACCAAGGCGGGGTGGGTTTCGCGGTTCAAGACGCCTACATGTTTTCTCAGACGTCTTGTGTGAGGACATTTAACGCGTCGACTGGGGTGACCACCGGCCGGCTTGACGTTGCTGTACGCACCAGCGCGAATCTCACTCGGTTGTACGTCGAAGCGAAAGGGAAGGATGCCTCTGGGCTCCCGATTGTCGTGGAGACGGATATACCGCGCCCCGCGCAACCTGTTGCGGTGAATCCAGCGTATGACTTGTGGAGTTTGGATGCTAATTCGACTTTGGGGCTGTTTACGATCGGGGCGGAGATTGGTGGGGAGACGTTTTCGACGACGATGGGGAGGGTTATTGAGGAGTTGTTTTGGCCGTTGTGTACTGGTTTTTCTGGTTGAAGGTTGGCTGAAGGATAGCTATCATTATTCTGGAAATTTATTGCAAAAAAAGAAAGAAAGAAAGAAAACAGAGATTTTTCGGCTTACCGAATCCCGCGACACGCACTTGAGTCGAACAAGCGATGCGGAGAGTGGAAGGCGCCTTGGGGACCCTCCGTGCCTTCTCCAGGCCGACTTCGGGTGGACTTAGTCAGGGTTCGAAGTGATCTGCGGGAAGATTCAGAGGCACACCCCGAGCTCCCCCGCGAGTCTGTTTGCCGATGCATTGCACGGGCATATTGCTTTGACCTTTGCAACTCGGAGATCTGGAACTCATCATAAATCCATAAGCAATTCTGAGCGGAGCGAAGCGGGAGCAAAAAAAAATGCCCAGAATTGTTTCAATTTCGCCAGATTCGACCCATTGAGATACGTATGTTCCCTTGCTAGACTTGGTGCCCCTAATGAGAAATCGCGGTCCAGGAATGGCACATATTTCCGCTTGCAAAGAAGATGTTGGAGGAGGTTTTGGCATTGGCAAAGGCTCGCCTGCAAACGACAGCAGGGGTCGAGCACGTGATTCCGACCAGAACCGAGCGCAACGCACGTGCAAGTTATGAGTCATCTTTCTTCCTCCTTTCAACGCCCACGATTGCAGCTTGGACTCCGGGGTCCGTACTGCACGAGGGCTTCCCGTACCTTGTGGTGCTTGCGTCCACTTGCAGTTCACACCGACCACTCGTCTTGCCACTTGGCAGCCGTCACTGCCCAAGCTTGGAATTCACGTCTGGGGTAGCCTGGTCAGGTCCAGGTCCCTTCATTCTGGGACTAAAGAAACGCAATCTCCGCAGTCATTAATCACTGGCGACTGTAAGTCTGTGAACACTACGGTGGCGTCGTCTACAGGCAACGCTGTCGGATGCTCTTCCTATTATACTTGGACCCTACAACACGGTGGATATCGGTCGCTCAAATCGCCACTTCAATTCGATTCTCTGCCGCTGTGGGGGTGTTATCGACGCCACGAAGACCCCGTCTGGATAACTCAATCTAACTGTGACACACTGTCGCTATGCGCTTGACGCCCTGCATGACGATAAAAGGCCCTGTTCTCGAAATTGAACCCAACAAACCGCTTCTCCCCATACCTCATGACGTCGTCATACCTCTCAGCCAGTGAATACGCAACCCAGAGGACGCAGTTGTTGGCGTTGATGAGCCAGCTGCGATCCGTTGGTGCCCAAGGAGAGCTGGATCTCCCTCGGATTGCTGTGATTGGACACCAGAGTGCCGGTATGCTTCCTGCTCGGAAATCCTTTGAAATTCTAACGCAAGTCACTTGCAGGAAAGTCATCCCTAGTGGAAGCAATAGCCGGCGTACGTATCCAATCCCTCCCGGATCCTATCCCCCATTCTCAGCCCGCAGATACATGTCCCGCGCGACGGGGGCACATGCACGCGTTGTCCACTGGAATGTCGACTAGTCTTTGCGCCCGAATGGGCATGCCGGATCTCCATCCGGCGCGAATTCGACTCTTCCGCCCGTAGAATCCGGGGTGAGGTTTCGGAAATTCCGTTCGGCGACCTCATCCGGAATAGGGCTGAGGTTGAGATGATGCTCCGCCGGGCACAGCTTGCGGTGCTAGATCCCACGCTGGAAATTGCCCGCATTATTCGGATGAATTTACAAGAATTGAAGGAGACATTACAAGATCCCAAAACAGCCCAGTTCTCGAAGAACTTTGTGTGTATTGACCTAGAAGGTATGTGCCTTCCATTGGTTAGCTCTCAATCGCTCAAGAATGGTACGCAGGACCGGAGTTGACGGATGTGCAGTTTGTGGACTTGCCAGGTATGCATCCATTCCACTCTCAACCTTTCTAATCGATGCTCCAGGAATCATACACAACGCTTCACCTGAAGTCATCCAGCTTATTGAGGAGATGGTTGTGGATAACATCAAGGGAAATTGCCTCATTCTTGTGGCTATTCCAATGACAGGTGGATCTTTTCCACACTTTCCTCAAGCGTTCAGCGTTGAAAGTGATTTGCAGATGAGATGGAGAACCAAAAGGCCATGACGTTCGCACGCCAACAAGACCCAGATGGCCTGCGGACGATAGGTGTACTCACCAAACCCGATCTCGTATCAGCCGGATCCACAACCGCACGGGCCCTCTGGCGGGACGTACTTGAGGGAAGGAAACACCCCCTACATCACGGATATTACTGCACTCGCCACCCGGACGACGAGGAGCGTGCCAACCAGATCACACCAGCCAAAGCGCGAAGTGTCGAGGCTACATTCTTTCGGCAGACTGCACCATGGGCACATTGTACGGAGCAGCAGAGGCTGGGGACGCCTAACCTCGTGTCAACACTCAGCCGGTGTCTGGTTCAGAGGATTTCGGCAACGTATGTGTCCGAATGAAATGAATGACTATATCTTACACGCACATATGCAGACTCCCAGATATCGTACAAAAGGCCGACGACCACCTCGAAGCCTGCCGGAAAGCTCTCTCAGCGCTGCCCGAGCCTCCGACAGACGACCCTGCGGCCCATTTGTTTGAGCTCATCAACACGTTTTGTGCCGAACTTCGACAAGCTGTGCAGGGTTCTGAGGAAAATACTGATCTGATACACCGGCATAACAGCCTGTACGGTGCATTCAAGGGTGCAATTGCGCGGAGTGCGCCGGGGTTCGTCGCTGGTCTACCTGCTCCCTTCATGCCTGTTGCTGTGGTGCGACCGAATATCCTGACCGATGGGGAGGATGGGACTGGGCCGAGCGTGCCGATATATCTGAGCGATGTACGCGAGACGCTGAACCGGTTCGTGTCCGTCATCTGGCCTAAATACAACCCAACTCAACCTTTCGCAGAGCTCGAACACGAGAGCTCCCCGGTGACTTCCCGCCCGCGGCGAAAGCAAAGATGATACGAGATTTCCAAGTGACTTGGGAGCGCGAGGCGGACGACTGCTTCCAAAGTGTGATGCAATCTGTGAGCGATCTGCTCTCCGCCGCGTTGGAGCTATTGTTTTCGCGGTTCAGCAACCTGAAACGCGCTCTGTGGTATGTCCCATATGTTCCTTCAAAGAACAGAGACTTCGACTTCCCATCCAGGGCGTGCCTCCGCAGACTTCTCCAGGAGCGTGCCCAGGATTGCGCCAAATACCTTGGAGCCATCCTCGAAATCGAGAAGCTGCCTCGGACTCAAAACGACGACATCCTGAAAGCCGCAGCGGATAAGTGGATGGTGAAATATAAGGACCAACGCGGTGGGCGGACGCCTATGATCGTCCCTTCTGGTATGTGCTGACTTGATCCGACTCGTAACCAGAACTAAATACGTGATATATCATATTGGATTCGTTTGGAACAGCTAAATCTTCTTCCACGACACCCGCACGTCGGTCCTCCAACGGATACTGTGTTCGAATGTGTTCTCATATGTTCATTAGCATCGGCGGCACCGAGACCCAATTTGACTCCCGCTCCGGCGCCGACTGCCTCCCCCCCTCAGCCTTCGCCGAACCCTTTCCACACCCCCGCACCGACGCCTGCCCTTAATATTCCAGCCTTTCGTCCCACGACTCCGTTCATGAGACCGCAGTCTGCCTCGGGAGTGGAGCCGGTGGACGAAGTGCTTTCGATGCTCGCACGACTGGGATTCACAGGCCTGCGAGAGGAAGATCTCGGGCGGTTGCAGGCGGGCGATGATTATGAGACTGAGATCCGTCTTATGAGCGATGTCCGCGGGTATTTCGAGGTATCCTATAGAGTGAGTCCATACCCCTGCGCGATCTATACACTCTCATAGCCCATCAGCGCATCATCGACACCGTCCCCGGGATAATCGACAGCAAATTCGTCAGAGGGATATCTGGTGATTTTCAGGCTCAGCTCGTAGCGGAGTTCAAGCTCGGGCAGCCGGAGGGAAATGCAAAGTGTGCGGAGTATCTCAGGGAGGACCCCGCGGTAATCGCGAAACGTGCGGATTTAGTGCAGAGGTTAAATATGCTTGAGACTGTTCAGAAGGAGCTGTTGGATTTTGGGTCCGGCGGTACCGATGCTGATGGGTTGGACTGAGTAATAATTGCAAACTTTCGATGCAGATTTTTTCAATCAAGTCTTTCCACTCGCCCCTGTTACCCTCCAGACCACCTGCGGACGACAATGTCACTTGTTCGAGGGCCTACTCAGCTAGCGACGCCGGTTGAGAACGCGGTTAAAATCTTCATAGAGTCTCCTGGTTTCTGGTCTACTGCCAACTGCCGACTGTGGGTTCAGGTGATGTAGGGTGCTGTAAAAAATGCCGGTTTATAAACCAGTTTATAAACCGGTGTTTATAAACCCGGTTTATAAAGGTTTGGGCTGAACGGTCGGTTTATAAACAGCCTGAGGTCACGATGATCCCATCAAAGGTCACTGATCACTGTCTGATTTGTGTTCTAGCAGCCCAACAAAAGCTTGAAGAGCAATTTTTAGGGTTGTGGACGTCGGAGAAGCGCCAGAAAAGGTTCAGAGGTGTGCCGGAGCTCTGTCAAAGCCCAAATTCTGATCCACAGGTCAGATTTCATCCTTTTGCACACCAGTTTATTTACCGGTTTATAAACGCCTGTTTTATAAACCGGGTTAATTAACCGGTAAATAATGGTCTGGGATTAATTTACAGCACCCTAACTGATGATGGTGACGATGCCAAAATGACCCAAGCCGATAGATTGGAAGAACAGATTTTCAAGTTCCAGTTCAAGTACATTTGTTCATAATGTACAAGGAAAGGAAACCCAACTTGCAAACTTGCTCGAATATTCTGCTGAGCTCCATGGCTCTGTGTTCGCGTGCCGGCCGGCAGAACAATCAAGACCAAAGTGATTTACTGTTCATGACTTGTCTTGCACGCAACTTGCACGTCCATGATCGTTCTGCAGAAGATGTCAAAATGGATGGTTTCCAGAAGAGTGGTGTATGTCAGGTAAGAATTCTTCTCTAATTCCTGCTCCGAGGACATCGACGACGGCTCCTCGCAGGCCCCTGGCAGCCGCGGTGGCATCTTGCCTGGAGTACGGCTAGTCTCCGAGTCCGTTGTCCAGCTATTCGCACCGAGTCACGACTAAGTATTCCCTAGGTTGGGCTTGTGGCAAGGCTACCGAAGCGATACGCTGACTCTCCCATCAGCCTCGTGCTGTGAAGAACTCCGCACAGCTGACAGGCCTTCCCGCCTCGCGCTCGTCTTCCTCTACCACTGGAAGATTCTTGACTTTCTTATCGACCAAATTGACTCACGGCGGCGTCGCCTGTCTCGTCGGACGCGAACGTCAAGCCTTCCCCCCGTCAGACTAACTTTTAGCACTCATTCTGGGTTTCCAGATGCGAGCTTTCGTCACCAGGACGCTCGAGCATTTATACCAGCTGGTCGTCAGCATTCAATGCCCTTCTCATCCCCGTCATGCTCCTTCACACCACTTCCGTCGTCTTTGACTGCCCTCCGAGCCACCACGACCGCTATGGCCGTACGCTCAAGATGACCGCAAACCGCTACGAGACGCTCGACTCTTCTTCGTCTTACGAGGGAGTCACGCTGCTATTCGCACATTGCATCGGTTCTCGTACGTTCGTTATTCTGCACCCTTGCCACCACTGACGCTGCGCACAGACAAAGAGCAATGGGAACCAGCCATCCAACACGTCTTCCGTCTGCAGCAGTCCAAACCTCGGCATCAGCGCATCCGTGAGGCGTGGACTTTTGACTGGCAGAGTCATGGGGATGCGGCGACTCTGAACCGTGAGGCGTTGGGGGAGACGCGGGAGATGGGTGTCTGTGAGTCTCTCCTCGTCTTTCCCTCCTCGTCTTTCCCTCTTCACTCCGAACTCATCTTTTTTCAAGCCGCCTACGAATGGGCTGATTCGATTGCAGCGTTTGTGCGTTCGCCACAGATGCGCGGGAAGCGTATGGTTGCTGTAGGGCATTCGGCTGGTACGGGCGCGATGTGAGTGACCTTATATCCCCTGGCACACCGTCTTACATCGACAGGATGATGTCGCTGCGGGGGAACCCACTTTCCTCGCTGCCCTACTCGGCCATGGTGCTCATCGAGCCGTTTCTCGCCACACGCGAGATGTATCTGCGCCACGCCGCTGAGGACACGCCTGCTGCCGTTGCTGCTACCATGCTCCGTCGGACGCAGTGGCCTTCTCGCTCAGAGGCACACGCATGGCTTTCTCAACGGGCACCGTGGCGAAGGTGGGACGCCCGAGTATTGCGAATCTACGTCGTGCGTTTATTTATTGTCATTTCCACACATAAACTCATCGAGCCTTTCCAGAAACACGGCCTACGGGAGACTGATGATGGCACGGTCGAGCTCAAGTGCGATCGAAGGCAGGAGGCCATGGCGTATCCCGACGTCGAGCCGCACTTTGACGCCGTGGGGGAGATCAAGCGTGTTTGTCGAACGGTTCCGATACATCTGGTTTGGGCTACGCGGAGTGATCTTGTGTGCGTCCATTCCTTGTTGCTCGTGTATAGTCATGCTCATCTTTCTCCCAGGCCCAAAGCCATTCAGGACGCGCTGTCCGATGCGTCCAAAGGGCGGTTCGTCGCATCCATCACGCGGGTCGAGGGCCGGCATCTGGTATGTTTCCCCCATCTTTCCTCCTTGACTGCCGATTCATTGGTCGACCTAGCTCGTTCAAGAGGCTCCGGATCGCATAGCAGAGGCGATATGTGCTGCAGTGAACCGCATTGGGCAGAATGTCCTGGAGAACGACGAGCCGCGGGCCAGGAGTAGGCTTTAGCTTCTTTTTCTGGGGAAGGCATTTATTCATGGTGACACCCTGATACATAGACTGTAGGACATTTGTTGTACAATTCGTTTTTTGGGAGCGGAGGACATCAGAACGACGAACCGCGCGGCAGGAGTAGGTTCTCTTTGTGGGGATGGTATCTATTCATGGCATGGCGATACCCTGGTACATGGACTGTAGAACATTTGTTGTACAATTCGCTTTTTGGGAGCCATCTCCGAGGCGTTCCCTTTGCGTTCCCTTCCTGGTCGCTGCTCCACAACCCGCCTTGACCCGCCACTCGCTCCTTAGGGCTGTCCATGGACTCCACAGTTGATGCGGACCGAGCGAGACTCTCGATCCGAGTCACGGTGAGTGAGACATCCAATCCACGTCTTTTCGTTCGGCCTCAGCTAGCGCTTGGGATTGTTACAGTTATTTTTCAACGCCTTTTTTTTTTGCAAATCGTCATGCTTGTTCTGCGTAGCCCGCTCCTCATCCCACCACTTCTCAGCCTCACCGACGCAAGGGCTCGATAAATTGCCATAGGAGGTACACAGCCGAACCCGCGCGGAGGGATCGAGGTCAGACCGTCTCTGCTCCCATGGATGTATAAAAGACGGGGCATTTCCCACAAACTCCCAGACCAACCATGTCTTCCTTCCGAGCCCCCAACCTCGTCGCTACCCCTCGTCGCACCCGCGTTCGCACTCCCAACAACGCCACTACCTCTGCTACCATTCTACTCCCCGTGTGCCAAACGCTGGGGCTCGTCCGGATATTCCGTCGAGTTGGGCTTCTACCACCTAAAACCAAGTCGACGCCTCGGGCTATTTCCAGGCATCGCGTACCGCCGAAACGCTCTGTGCTGAAGCACGAGTCAAAGTACACCGCCCCGGTGCGAGGGGTTCAATACCCGACCATGCTCCCCAGACCCTAGGATAAGGTCGGCGAGATTAAGACCATCGGTACGTACTTCTCTCGCCTTGTAAGTACAGCCTGCATCGACTCACGAGCGTCTCCTTTCAGAGTTCTCCTACTCTTACTTTCCACGGTCGAACCTCCTCCGAAAAGTTACCAACGCTGTTGGACTCGCGGAACCCCAACTCATACAGTGCGTCAAGGGGCGGTACTTTGAAGTTGTAGCGCCGGAGGAATTTGCTCCTGCGCCCCTTGCGTGCGAGGTCGAGCTCGATACGGATTCAGGATCGGAATCTGATGAGAGCTCGGAGTCAGAGTCGGATGGTGAGGGAGTTGTCCGGGTGCTTCGATTCGATTTACCTGCGGACTCCCCCAAGGTGGCTCTTGACGACGTCGCGACCGAAGAAGACGAGGAGGAGATGGAGTATCCGTCGTGGATGGAGTTCATACGAGTGCGTCGATTTATTCTTGCTATCCCTCTGCCGTGCTGACTTTGAACAGTGACAACTTGCGCGATTATCATGAACGTTATGGCGAATTCGAATGCATCCACAGATGTCCACAGATGTACACCATTGCAATAAACATTTTATTAAACTCCGACACAACCGATACCGAAAGGAAATATCTACAGAGCATAGTGTGACCGACCAGGACATAGAAAACAGCGAGGAGATGACTTCATCCAGTGAAGCCAGCGATGATACAGCCTGTGAAAACTCAGATATTGCATGCACCAAGAGCCGATCCGGCTTTACTCACCGGTACCATCATCATCGCAGCTCCCGTCCGTCGCAGGGTCCTGAACACTGTCGGGGAGCAACCGTGAGTTCGCTGGCCTACTCCGAGAATACCGAAGGGGACGTACATCTGAGGCACGGTTGCGGCAGCACCAGGGGCTGAAGGGAGGTTAGGGAACGGCGTAGTAGCACACGCTTGCTCGACATCATTCTGCGTCAAGCCAGGCGGGAAAAAGGCCTGTGCCGCGGCAGCGGAAATGGGCGGTGGCGCGGGGATGACGTCGGAGCAGTCAACGAGGTTGTTTCCAGTCTGTCCCAGCGTTTGCATCTTGGCAAATGCAGCTTGGAACGCCTGGGCCATGTGTGCCTGGTTGTTAACGTTGGCTTGCCACAAGCACGCCGTTGCCGAGTCGCGTGCGAGTTCAGAGTCGGATTGCAGACGAAGCTCGCCGGCGATGGGGGATTCGACTTCCCCTTGGTTGCCGCCGGATCCAGGGAAGAGGGTGCCGCGCAGCTGGGTCTCGACGAAGAATTGGGTGTCAAAGACCGAGGGCGTGGAGTCGAAAGGCAGACCGTCCTTGGTGGGATCAACATCATCGGCACCGGCGATTGAGTGCCTGTGATGGCCGTGAGCTCTGTTTGTAACGGAATGAGAAGTTGCTTACGAGGCGAGCAGGGCAACGGTTTCAGCTGCGCTCAGGCCGGCGTCAGACATGCGGGCAAGGATGGCGTCGACTGCCTGGAAAGCTGTTCCTCATTCAGTCCGTGTAGACAACGAGATATAAAAGCACTCACGCTCGGGGACCGTCCCATCAGGAGCGTTGAAAGTCGCATCAATGCGACCGAACATGAAGGACGGTTGTAAAATCCCAGGGCTGCAAGGTTTCAATATTCTGTTCAGCGTCACGGCTGAGTGGTAGGTAACGTACCACTTCGTCAAGCTGACTGCAGCGGCGAATTGAATGCTAAAATACTCTCATGAGAACAGAGACCGTGGAGCGTACAACAACATACAAATCGGCAACCGAGATGTTGTCTAAGGACCGGTCAATGAGCGGAATTCACACTGGTGCATTCCTTCACTCACGTTTGTTAATGAACGGCACCTCGAGGTTGAAGGCATCCGCGATACCGAGATTAGCACCGAACCCGAGTTCCGTCTCGCCGAAAATGAAAATCGAGCCGTCAGCGCCGGTGCTGGAATCATAATTAGTTTTGAACCGCCCAAATAGACTTGCATACCCAAAGCTGGGGTCCGAGTTGGAAAAGCCGATAGCGTCGTGGAAGGCAACACGCAGCTGTGTTTTGAATAAGCCTGAATACTTGGTATGAAAGGAGAGCGAGTTACAGCAGTGTGCGCCGCATCCGAGCAAGTGTCACCGGCAAACATGTTGGTCTGGATGTCCTCGAGCACAGGGAATAGCGCGCAGCAAGCGGCGTTGGCCGTCGTCTGTCCGGTGGCGCATGTCACGCGAGGTTGGAGGGCCGCTAGGGAGATTGTCAACGCGGTTCGAGATAAGAGCCTAGGGCGAGGAGAAGGCCTTACCGCCGTAGACAGTCGAGAGAGCCGCGAGCAGGACGAATGTCTTGGACAACATGGCGAGAAGGCGAATTACGGGTAGGCCTGATGATCTTTGAGACGATTCCAGCTGTCCCTTTTATATGCAAGACCCGCGAGATGAGAAAAACGTTGGAGCGTGTCGCAGAAAACCATACTCGGTTAGAGGTGCGTGTCTCCCCGGAAGGCTAAACGGAGGGTGTGCAGAGGTCAAGTACCGGGAACGAGACTGTGGTACTGCTTACCATAACATAAATTTGATTCGCAAAAGGACCTGGGATCAGTTATCGTCAAGCGGCGCATACAGTCAAGTACAAGCTTGAAGCGGGCGCTGACGAGAATCTGTAGGTAAGCCATGAATATATGCATCCTGTCTCAGAAAGAAAAGTTCGCCACCTTGTAGAACGCCATGTCGCAAAGGCATGTGAAGATGGCCTGTATCGCTGAGGGAGAGGCCCGCCGTCCGCGTATCATTCGCTTGCCTCGCAATTCCTCTCACCGGCATTCCGATGCGTGAAGCCAGCCGATAACTTTTCGCGCAGTCTCGTTCTGTATTTAACTCTGCGGGTCCGACAATAGAGCAGGTGATAATATCGGCTTCCCTATTGGCCAGCAATGCTGCCGTGATCTAAAAAAATGCCAGACGAATAAATTTGGAGCGGTGCGCTGCGAAAAGGCGTGGGATGCAACTGACCGGTACTCGTTCGCGACCCCAAAAGTCTGGTACAGGGGACAGGATTCAGCAGCACCATGCCGTCAAATGTCGCCGCGAGAGCACACGCTAAAGAATGTGGAAGGGAACAAGGTAGTGGTTGTTCCTTCATTGGACGGTCAACCAAACGCACTGTTTGTCGGGTGAGTTTGAGCTACGTGGAGTGATGTCCCCTGCAGCCTTCTTCCGCGTCCCTCGCCAAGTTGATCTTGTCGCAGTCCCAGGCCATACGCGATACCCTGTCCGATGCATCCAAAGGGCGGTTCGTTGTATCCATTACTACGCGGGTCGAGGGCCGGCATATGGTGCGTGGACCGCATCCGAGTCGGGCAGAATGTCCTGGAGAACGACGATCCGGCGGCCCACGAGTACTTGGACTTGAGGTTCTTTTTCGTGGAGATGGCTTGATGGTCATGATACCGTGGTAGAGTGTAGGTCATTTCTTGGACAATTCGTGTTTGGAGCCGAGGACTCGTGTGGAGTGGTAAAAGCCGAGATGATGTCGGATCAATCACTGCCTTGTCCTCCGAGTCTTTCTCTGGATCGTCTCCCAGTCGCTCCCTTCGTCGTCGCTGCCCCACAATCCGCCTGATCCGCCACTCGCTCTCGATGGACTCCACAGCTGGTGTGGACCGAGTGAGACTCTCGATCCGAGTCGTGAGGCAGTGACTCGTGAGTGAGACATGATAAGTACATCCACGTATTTTCGTTCGGCTCTTGCTCAGCGTGGCATTGTTCTTTTCAGCGATCTCTTGCTACTTGCTCTGCGTTCCATCTACTCATATTACTCATATGCATCCCACCACCTCTCGGCCTCATCGACGGAAAGGCACGATTCTGGAGATGACACTTGCGCTAGGAGGTACACAGCCAAACCCGCGCGGAGGGATCGTGGTGAGACCGTCTCTGTTCCCATGAACGTATAAAAGACGGGGCTTTTCCCCACAAGCTCCCAGACCAACCATGTCTTCATTCCGAGCCCCCAACCTCGTCGCTACCCCTCGTCGCACCCGCGTTCGCACCCCCAACAATGCCACTACCACTGCTACCACTCTACTCCCCGTGTGCAAAACCCTGGGGCTCGTTCGGATATTCCGCCGAGTCGGACTTCTACCACCCAAAACCTCGCCGACGTCTCGGGCTGTTTCCAGGCATCGCGCACCGCCGAAACGCTCTGCTCTGAAACACGATTCTAAACACACCACCCCTGTGCGAGGAGTTCAATACCCAACCATGCTCCCCAGACCCCAGGATAAGGTCGGCGAGATTAAGACCATCGGTACGTACTTCTCTCGCCTTGAACAGCCTGCACCGACTGACGAGCGCCTCTCAGAGTTCTCCTACTCTTACTTCCCGCGGTCGAACCTTCTCCGCAAAGTTACCAACGCTGTTGGACTCGCGGAACCCCAACTCATACAGTGCGTCAAGGGGCGGTACTTTGAAGTCGTAGCGCCGGAGGAATTTGCTCCTGCGCCTCTTGCGTGCGAGCTCGAGCTCGAGCTCGATGTGGATTCAGGCTCAGAATCTGATGAGAGCTCGGAGTCAGAGTCGGATGGCGAGGGGGTTGTCCGGGTGCTTCGATTCGATTTACCTGCGGACTCGCCAAAGGTTGCTCTTGACGATGTCGTCACTGACGAGGACGAGGATGAAGAGGAGTTGGAGGGTCCGTGTTGGATGGAGCTCATACGAGTGCGTCGACTTCGATTCCATATCCATCCATCGTGCTGACGCTTTGTCTTCAGTGAAAGTGCAATTCCGCAAAACAAAGACCTCCCGAGGGTTGTAAACGCATGTATCTAGATCTGTACACATAGCTTTCAATTGATGCACTGAATCCCGTATGAAGCAGTCCAAACGACGAGTAGTACGACGGAAATATCCCACACCTATGCCAAGTCGCTGGACCGACTGGATACCATCCCTTTCTCTGCCTCGGACACGGCTTCTGGTGGCGGTTGAAGGACGGCGGGCACGACTGGTTCCCACCAATACACCGGGTACCTCCGCGCGACGTTATTGATTATGAGGGCGGATACGAGGACCAAAGACGAGGACAGCAAGACAACAGGGAGGTAATACCACCCAATGCCATACACCTCGGCGTTGATAGCAGCCAGGAGGGCCGTGGCTCCAGCGGGTGGGTGGGTTGTCGCTGTGATCTGCATGGCCACGATGGCGGTGGCGGCTGAAAGCGATCCAGCGAGCCAGCGGAGTTGGTCCAGGCGTTGTTCGGTGGGGAGGAGGCCGAACAGTTTGGTGATGCATACGCCGATGAGACAATTGACGCAGATACACCGTTGTCTCCGTCAATGTCGCAACCAAGCGTAAGCACCAGAGATAGAAAGAATCCTAAATTGGCTTTCCCATACCTTACTTGAAAGCACAACATGATCCAACCTACCCTATGTTTCCCGCATCCGCATGCGAGGCACTTCCGAACGTCATGACGGACAGACAGTGAGACATTGTTCCTCGACTGAATGGTGAAGTGGGAATTGCCTTTCCCACAAATTCAGTCTTGGACATTGTCGCAACTTCTGTTAAACTTGGCGTCTGAGCCCTGCCAATGGGGACTCTTCTTTGGTTGAACCAAAGCTGTTGAACGTGCTTCGAATACGCAATATTCAGCCGAATGCGCTCGCTGCCGTCGCGTGAGCCGTGGGCTCTCCCGCTTTTTTATCGTACCGTCTATACATTCCATCTTGGCAGGCCTGTGTCTATTTTTCAGAATGACAAGCCACACGTGTCAGTGGGAGTCGAAGTGTAGGGGTTTCCCGGTTGCGGATACGAATCTGCCCGACGCAGGCAGTTGGCATTTGAGGAGATTGCTGTTACAGTAATCCTTATAATACATTTGCAATACATACTAGCGCTCCCATCCAGGGGGAAATAAACAGGTGTTAACTCTCATGTAAGGGGGTAGTGAACAAGAAATAGATCGTTGAAGGTCATCTCGCAGAAAATAAAATCCCTGGTGGTCACGGAAGTTCCCATTGTCGAGTTGAACAAACCTAGAACTCGGAAGGAGCGCCCAGCATCGAAGTAGCCGACTCGTCCAAGCAACTTTGAGTCTGGTCCTTCCGAGGTCTTCGTCTTAATTTCAGCATGTCACATTCCCTGGGAGAATGAGAGTAAAAAAAAAATGAAGTGCAGTGTGGACATGTCGAGATTCCAACGAGGTTCTTAGATTCTCAAATCTATACGCACCAGTCACAGAGCTGCGCACATGCCCTGCCATTGGGATTAACGCAAGGAGCAACCCTTGGCACTCGACAAGGCGAGCAATTGAGTTGCTCGACACAACGTTTGATGAAGCTCAAGCTTTGTTGGCGTTCCTGGGCGACGGGGGCGGGTATTATGGATTTGAAAAAGGAGAGTAAGTATAAAACGGGCTTCAATTCTGGAGCGAACTAGGAAACCATCCGACCAACCCACCTCAAAAAAAAACAAAGCATTCCTTCCAAGGCTTCGACTGTCTCCAATGAATTTCACATCCAATCACCCGCCGGTTGCTGTGGCTGTAAACCTGCAGTCCCCGGCTCTCACTCTCGCCTTGGTGGGCGCTGCGACGCTGGCCGCTCTCTACTGGTCTTTCAAGCGGCCTTTAGTTGACAAGAACGGCAACAGCATCCCTATCGGCCCCAAAGGTATTCTGACTCGATTGATCGTGGGGCACCGTATCTTTATTTATTCCATTCCTAGGTTTCCCAATTTTCGGTACCGTTCACTTCCCTGGTGTCTTCCCACATGTGTATCTGATCCCCAAATCAGGATCCTTCCCATTCTTGACGCAGTACCCCGAACTGACGCTCGATCGCTGGGCGAAGAAATTCGGAGACTTGTATTCCGTGTGGCTAGGAAATCAGCTGTTCGTGATAATCTCGAGCCCGGAGATCGTCAAGGACCTCATAGTGAGTCAGTCTAGTTCCGTGTCTGCTGGCCTTATTCCAAATACGAGCAGGTAACCAATGGTGTTGTGTTCTCCTCCAGCAAAGAAATGTTCGTGAAAAGCCAGACCGTATTCGCGGGCCGCGGAATCACAGCAACGCCCTACAATGATAGATGGTACGTACCGTTCCGTATCGTAAAGCATACGCCGACCGATTTACAGGCGCAAGCACCGTCGAATCGCCACTGGATGGTTGAATCAACGCGCCGTAGACAACTACACCTCGATCCTCGATAAAGAGGCTACCGTGCTCATCAAATCCATGTACCAAGAAAGTCAGGGCGGTACGATGCCAATCAACCCGCAGCCGCATGCCGGCCGTGCGTCACTCAACAATATGCTTTCCATCGTATTCGGCACGCGCACTGGAAGTATATACCATCCCCTTGTGGGCCAGGCGCTGAAAATCAGCCGAGAGTTCATGTACGCGGCGTCTTGGTTGAAAATTCAACTGCTCACAATGGAAATAGGAATGTCACCGGCCCTATGTCCAACCTCGTCGACTTCATCCCTCTTCTCCAGAAAATTCACACTCCGATGCGTTCACGCGGCCAGAAGCTCCACCAGGCGCTCGTCGACACGTACGGCGGTCTGATCCGAGACATTGATCATCGCATGCAAATGGGCGAGCACGTCCCCGAGTGTCTCGCCAAGACTATGCTCGAGATGCAAAAGGAGGAGGACTTGGATCATCTTGATATGGCTATCCTGGCGTCTGCGTTCATGATTGGTGGTGTTGAGACGGTGGGTGTTTCTTTATGGTCAAGTTGTGCCGAGACTGATCTGAATCCGATACAGACAGCGGCTATCATGCAATGGTTCTCGGCGCTCATCCCGGCCTATCCGGACATCCAGAAACGGGCACACGAGGAGCTCGACAGAGTCGTTGGACGCGATCGTATGCCTACAGTCGAGGACGAGAAGAACTTGCCCTTCTGCCACGCCATCGTTAAGGAGGCGAGAAAATTTCGAACCATCAAACATTCCCTACTGACTCCTCCCAGGTCGAGCGCTGTCATAATCCCTTCTGGCTGGGCACCCCACACGTCACAAGCGAAGACTCCACCTACAAAGGTCAATTCATCCCAAAGGGCACCGTCGTGGTTTTGAACACCTGGACGATGCATCACGACCCTGCGCGGCACGCAGACCCCGAGAGTTTCAACCCCGAACGCTACATGCACGACAACCTCACCTCGGCGGAAAGCGCCAACCTCGCCGATCCGTATACACGCGATCACTGGATGTTCGGTGCCGGGTGCGTGCCGGTCAATTCCCTTCAACTGATTTGATCCGACACCGGATAGGCGCCGGATTTGCCCCGGCATGATTGTCGCTGAGCGCGAGATCTGGCTTACCGTCTCCCGCATGTTATGGGCTTTCACGATGGAGGCGATCCCCGACGAGCCGATTGATCTAAAGGAGTATGATGGGCTTTCGGGGCGCTCGCCTGTGCCCTTCCGCATCAACCTCATCCCGCGTGATGCCAAGGTGGCGCAGGTGCTCGCACTGAATAAGACCCCCGCTTAGCCTGATGGGGCGGAATTCAGAGAGATGACTCCCCGTTACATAAATTCGTTGAAGTTTTAGTTCCCTCGGGCTTTTTATACTACTTGTTCATGGCTGCAGTACTGCCTTCAATCCGATTTGGGGTCGGCTTGCTAGCAGCTGGCACTTCCATTGCATCGCTGACTTTGTTGTCCCCGCGCCCTCAAAGCCCAGACGAGGAAATAACTGAGCATCCCGATACCGCCGCATGAAGGAGGTTCGGTGTGAAACGGCCATTTGGGTCGCGGGCACTCAACTTCGAAAGTAAGCGCCCAGGGTCATACAACCTGTCCATCCCGAGTCGACACTGGACAGAGCTGTTCAGAAGTTGCATTCAGTCTCAGAGCTTCTGAAAGGGCGACTGTTGTAGAGTCGACTCCAGAAGGAACAGCCGACTTGTGCTGACTGAGCCGTGTGATGCCGAATCTTTCTTGGACAGGGTGTATGGACCTGGGCGCTAAAATCTGCATCCAAAGAGGCGCCGCAGTAAAATGACTGCTGGCCAGCTGGCATTCAACCCGTAGTGAGAAGCGCCGTCGTTGAAGTATCGAGACAGGTTGCTTGGTATCCTCCAATTCTCAGCTGGGGATTTGCCATTTGCGAGGGTCTCGAACATCGGCATGTCAATTTCAAGGGAAGCTATTGAAATCGTATAAAAGGGATGAAAACTGCACCTCCAGCTTGACAACACAGAAGCTCTGAGAATTCCAGGTCAGTGCCTGCGGTGCAGAGGTGCCTCAACCTGATACTCGCACTGTCCAGTCCTCACCAATGGTTAACTACGTGAACGGTCTCGCCCCAATTGTTACCGTCACAGGACCGGGTAGCCTTCACCACCTAACCTACGAATCCACCGTCGGAGGCAACGGCGGCGTCGGCATGATAACCACCGCCAACGAAGGGACGACCAACTTCCTCCTCGGATTCTCTTTTAATTACGTCGGCTACGCGTTTTATTGGGACGGCCAGGGTCCCGCTTTCTGGCGCATTTCGGGCAACTCGTCCTTCATCGAGCCCGTGGGGACGAGCTGGGAGGACGCGACGGGTATACCGTGGGGGGGCAATGAGATCCAGCTGGGTATAAATGTTGCGAGTCAGGCGGCGGCGGCCGGGGAGACTGGAGGCGAGGTCCCTGTGTTCTTCAGTGCGGACTATTTTGGGCTGTAAATTGGTGAATTGAATTCCGTGATGATTTGGAGCCGGCATCGTGACGCCGAGTGTGATTCGAGGGGTATCCAACCGGCTCTTCCCATGCGTTTTATTGGGACGGCGAGGGCCCCGCTTTCTGGCGCATCTCGGGCAACTCGGACATCCTCGAGCCTGTGGGGACGAGCTGGAAAAACGCGACGGGTATACCATTGGGCACTGAGATTCAGCTGGGTATCAATGTTGCGAGTCAGGCGGCGGCGGCTGGGAGTGGTACTAGCAACGTGGTTCCTGTGTTCTTCAGTGCGGAATATTTTCAGTTGTAAATTGCTACCGGCGAAATGAATTTGGGGACGCATGCTTTCATACTTAAATCGAATGTCGTGTTGGGGTCGTCCCGGCATCGTGATGCCGAGTGTGATCCGAGGGAGTCGGGCGATCGGGCTTAGCCATCAATCGCGGCTCTCTTCTGACCACCATCTCTCGCACCAACCTCCGACGCCAACGACGGTCTCTCGACCTGGCCAGTCCTTGCCATTGCTGCTCACGGGGATGGACTTCGAAGCGCCTCGCTCGCTGTTGGAAGGTACTGTGGGATGCTAACGCATGTCGAGTCGCACTTGTCCATCAATATTCATCCAGGCTACTAATCCTACACACAAACACACATCCCGACATCCCTCACAGACACTGCGAGTACCACTCATTGCTATAGGTGCACGTGAAAGAACTCTGGCAGCAGGTAGAACCCGTGAATCCTACGTATCATTTGTCAGTCGCTGATATTAGGAGAAACAATAGTGTACCTTGACCACCGCATTGACTCCATTGCGTCGCACAAGTTGCCCCACCACCCACCGCAGTCGTCGTGGTCGTAACCGTTGTGGTAGTCTTGGTGGTCGTGGTCGATGCCGCCGTCGTGGTCGTCCCACCCGAGGCACCCACCAGCGTAAGCAAACTCGGCTGATATGGCAACAAGTTATACGAGTCCCCAGTCGAACTCGAAGTCCGTCCCTGATAAAGGAGCTGCAGATTACACGGATCCACGGGCTGCGTCTGGTCCGCACTACTCCGAATGAGATCCCCGCTGCTGATATCCTCGCTCCACAGTGTCCCGCTGTTCGCCCTCCCCGCAAATGGGCTGCTCTCAGTCGACGCATGTGCCTGCGCCGTCCAAGTGCCGCCCAGACTCGTCGCGGTGAAAGACCGGAAATACCGGGCTCCGCTCGAGCCGATGCATTCCACAATCATGAGGTACAGAGGACTGCTCTGGCCCTGGACGGTGTAGACCTCCACCGCCTCGAAGAGGTTGTACATCGAATCCGTGAGGATGATTTGCGCGGTAGACCCAAACGAGCTGGGGAAGTTGCCGATCGGCATGCTCGTACGGTAGATGTGGCCGTTGTCGGCGGCGAAGAAGAGGTACATGGTCGTGTTGTCGCCGATGACGGTCTGGTCGATGGGACTCGAGCCGTTGGGGAGGGAGCCGGAGTACAGCGGGACCTCGGTCGACCATCCGTTGGTATTCGTCGGATCGCTTGCTGTGCGGTAGCAAAACGGCGTCGAGCACCATTGGCTGTTCAAAACCCAGATATTCTTGGGCGCAAAGTATATCAAGGTGGGTGCGACGCCCGGTGTGGACATCGTTGTCTGTTTTGCTGATGCCATGCTGCTCCAGTTCGAGAAGAGTCCGAAATTCATCGAACCGTAATTCCCCGACGTGTCGACGGTGGATCCGTAGACGAGGTGTTGTCCGTTGAATGGTACGTGCGAAAAATCCTTTAGAGAGACCAAGCCGCTGGCGGGCGTAGCAAGTGGGCCTGAAGATGTCCAGTTGTAGGTCGATGGAAGGGCGCAGGACTGAGCATGGGCGGCTGCGGCCAATGCCAGGAGTGCGATGGAGTATCCAGGTCTCATATCTGTTTGCAGGACACTGTACTCCCGAGCGACTTTTATCGCTGCGCCCGGATATACTGGAGTATTCCCGACAACTCACGAGACTCGCTCTAAAATATCGACATGTTCGTTCGGCAAAGCCTCGGCGAGATTTCCCGATTGGCTTGGAATAAATATGGCATTCAAAGGCATGCATCTGACGACGGATTAAATCAGCGTATACCCGTCAGCTGGCTCATGTGCACGCTGGTACTTGCTGCCAGCACTCGCTCAAACACCTTTGCCTCGGTTCGACTCCGGGCTTGTGGGCGTGATTCAGATTGTGGTGCGATTTTTTTCTTTACTCTTACAATTGGGCTGACACATTGATTACTCCTTTTTTCTCTCCCGCTTCATCCTCCAGTAGTCACTAGTAGCTACCTTACTCGTCGTCCCAACTCCCCTGCGTCTCCCATACCCGCAATCATTTTGCCACGGCGCGCATCCCGTTGGAAGGAGGTTCGAGTGCGGCGTCCTTTGGGCTTACGCTAATACTTGCGGGTACCCGCATTCGAACAACCTGCCTCTGTTCGATTCCAGGGCGGCTCTTATGGGCGTTGTTGTCGAGTGTTTAAATACTCTTACATCGGGCTGCACATACCATACAAATCGGTATGGGTTGAGCATGCTCGAGTTTCATTCTTCCAGTGGGTATCCTGTTCAACCCATGCATCAGGATTTTACCGTTGGCCTGTGGTACCATACAGGTTGAAATCGATTCTACCTCCCGTTCGAATCGGGGGGGAAGAAATTCTTCTTCTTCATTTTCCTCTGCACCGGCCCTTTTTGGGCCGGTCCCACCACCTCTGCGTCTCCCATACTTACCTGGTGATGTTTAGCTGTAGATGTGAAACGGGATATTTCCTGGTTGACCGGATCTCGTTCTTTCCGCTATCTGCATCAGGATTCAACGGCGATGCCATCCCACGCAGGTTGAACGTTGAACTGCGACTCTGTCTCCCATTCGACTCGGGTCAGACGTTATTATCTTGAATCCTTTTTTCTGCTTCATCTTCCGCGAAGTTGGCTTGTTCTCTTCGTCCCGATGCCAACTGTTCGCCGCCTTGGAGAAGTGTCCGCTCAACTGTGAATGAATTGGCCAAGGAGGGATAAATGCTGAATACGAAAGGATGAGTGATTTCCAATGCGATGCAACCGTAGAGCATTCTCACTTGATTCTGAGGGATACACAATCCAGTGGCTCTCGCCTCGGTTCGACCCCGGGGCAGATCTTGGAGTTGGAAATTCTCCGAGTCTGATTCGGTTCACAGCGTTTACAGCTGCGATGGCCGCTCTCCAAGGCAACGGTGCCCACCAGCTTTCCCGGCCGAAATTGGGCTGGAGAGTCACCGATAGTGGGGGTGGGTCTTACCCTTGGTATCGGTTTCATCAGGGAATAGCAGGGAAAGCCATCGAGTCGGGCGTTGAAGGGTAGATTCCATACGGGATACCCGTGGACCCCAAGTCTGGTACAGATATATTGTGCCGTCAATCCATTGTCGCCGTGGGAGCACGCGATGGCGCCGGAAATCAACTGGTTCGAGTCGGTCCAGTCCTGCTGGGCGTCCGTTTGAAGATGGGAGACAGGAAGACCAACAAGACCAGCGCCAATCTTGTGAGGATCAATCAATGGTCGACAACAGGATTGGTACTTGGCGAGCTCCTCGCCATCGTCGCCTTGCGACTCGGGGCGGGCACGCGCCAACCTCCGCCTAGGTCGAGTCATGCAGGGCGGCCGTTGAGAGGAGCTGACATGAAGACCAACAAGACCAGCGCCAATCTTGTGAGCATCAATTCATTGTCGACATCAGGATTGGTACTTGGCTGTTAGAATTGAGCGCCGCGGGCGTCTGTTCGCCCTGTCCAACAGGATAGATGCTCCGAACGACCGGTGCGTACCTCAACGGTAGCGCCAGCGTCAGGGCTGGCCGTATAAAAAGGCGGGCGTCCGAAAGAATTGCAGACAGCCGAGACCTCCCCCGACTGAACAGGTCAGTACATATTAAACTCGAATGTAGCGATAGTACTCACCATTTTCATGCAGGTACCCATGAGCTTGAACTTCAGAGACGGCTTCGCCCCAATCGTCACGACTTCCGGCCCCGGAAATCTACACTATTTCAGCTACGGCTCGGGTGTCAGCGCAGATGTACCAGTGGCCGGGATGGTATCCACCGCGAAGGAAGGCGACACGAACTTCATCCTCGGGTTCTCGTACAACTATCGCGACTACGCGTTTTACTGGGACGGCGAGGGGCCCGCATTTTTGCGCAGGACGGGTCAAGAGACGGTGTTTGAGCCGGTGGGGAATAGCTGGAGTAACGCATCGGGACTGCCGTGGGGAAGTTCGGAGGTGATCTTGGGTTTGAATGTGGCGACTCAAGCTGCGGCGGCTGGGAACAATGGGGGTTAGTGTTTTGCCGGCTACGGCTCGAAGCCCCAAGCCGGCCAAGCCGGGGTCCGGCTAAGCCGGGCCAAGCCAAGCCCAAGCCGGATGCACCCCCCGGCTTCGGGCTCCGGCTTGAGTTTTCCCAAGCCGTGAGCCGGCGGCTAAGCCCCGGCTTACCAGTACCATTTTTGAGAGCTCGTTGAGGAGCCTACCTGTACTCAATCTAACACAAATCTAACATGAAAAATGCTCATTATCTGCCATTCTTAAAATTTAAGTTTGGTGGGTGAGGCATCAAAAGCTGATGGCCATCACGGGGACCATCACCTGTGATCTCGCGATCTTGCCCTCGGGAATTGCATTTGGAGTCTTCATTCTCACTTGGAACTTGGGAACTAGCAAATACATTGGTATGAACTGACAGATTAACCCCAAAGAAGATTGAATTCCTGACAAAACCCAAGTGCCTCGAAGCCGCCGGCTAAGCCCAAGCCGGGCCGGAGCCGGCCGGGGTGTCCGGCCCCGGCCCCGGCTTGAGGATTCTGAAAGCCGGAGCCGGCTCAAGCCAAGCCCAAGCCGGCGGCTTCAAGCCAAGCCGGAGCCGGGAAAACACTAATGGGGGTATGATTGTTCCCGTCTATTACAGCGCAGATTATTTCGATTAGATGGATCGTTTCGTGGTCTTGCAATTGAAATCGTAGCGGTGTTTCCAGGAACCAGAAGCCAGCGCTACTGGAGGAGGAAGAGGGGTTTATGTAAGTGATCTGGAACAAATAAAGACGACCAAAGATGTGCATACCAGCCTGCCTCTTCGATCACTACCACCACCAGTAGCCACAGCAGCGGCTCACTGTACTACATAGCCTCCGTCTCCATCGCTAGGGCTTCGGGAGGTCTGAGGTGCGTCTATCTTCGCGTTGCCAATCCCGGCGCTTATTTGACCCCGGACTTAGGATGACCGCGGAGAGAGAATCTCCCTTCCAAAAGTCGCTCTTTACGAACGACGTCCTTTCTGACGCAGAATGCGGACATGTGCGCCACTTTATGAGTGGGCCCCAGGCGGAAGCTGCGTCCCTGACGCAAGAAATCATCCGATTGCAATCCCAGCTTGACGAACTGAGTGCGAAGCGCGACAGCTTGCACCAATTCATTGACGCGCACCTCGCCTTGGTGTCTCCTGTCCGTCGACTCCCGGAGGACCTTGTGCGCGAAATATTCGTCGCATGTCTGCACCCCAAAGAAAACGCCACATTGAGAGCCTCTGATGCTCCAATGCTACTCTGCCACATTACTCGCTATTGGAGGAATGTGGCTCTTTCCACACCACCCTTGTGGACTTCCCTCCACATCTTCAACCCATCGCCGAGGAACGAGAGCATGATGGTGCAACGCATCAACGACGCGGCGGATGCCTGGCTTTCCCGCTCGGGGTCCCTTCCATTGTCGATTTCCCTCGTTCAAGGCATTCCCCTCTTCTCACCGACTGATAATGACCTCATCGATTCTCACCGATCCGCATGCACGAGGCTCTTGGAAACCTTGGTCAAATTTGCGCCTCGTTGGGGTTCCGTGCGACTCAGCATCGCAGGTACTTTTGACCTCACACCCTTGACACGAGTCGCTGCAGATGATGTGCAGATGCTCCGCTCAGCCGCTATTGATCGTTGGGATGCCGGGATGTTGTTCCTCGGCGCACGCGGTCTGACGGCGTTGTCTCTTCGAACTGAAGAGCTCCCAGCGGCCGCTTCGATCCACTGGGAGTCCCTTAGCCACTTGACGTTGGCTATGTCCAATCATGGACATGACGAAACCCCTGGGACACACGACGTTTTGCCCATATTGCGGCAGTGCCCCCATCTCGAGACTCTGAACGTGGACTTTGACTTCGGCATGGACTCTCAGCAGAGTCTCGAACCTCAGCTTCCCTGTGATCTGCCACACCTGCGCAGGCTGTCCGTCCTGGGTAGCGGATGGAATTTGCTGCGTAACATCAACACCCCAGAGCTACGATACCTCTCAGGTGTGCTCGACCGAGTTCTAGAGTTGGAGACGCCGAGTCCCCTTGTCCGCTTAATTTCCCGCTCCAATCATCTCGAGTACCTTTGTCTCGACATGAGCGCATTCTCAGCCGAGAGCCTGATGGATGTCCTCCGCGCGGTACCCACACTGCGCGACCTGACGCTCCGAGGCGAACCGCGGATGACCAACTTCCAACCGGGGCATCCGCCCCAGCGCGACGGCAGTGTGCTTCCCTTGCTCACACCAACATCACCTTCTCATCCCATTTCCACGTTCATCTGCCCTCGGCTGGAGCGCCTCAAATTGCTCAATTACCACGCACTCAGAGACGATGACCTCCTCTCCTTTGTCCTCGCGCGAACCAGCCCCGATAACTCCCACATTGCTCGCCTATCTGAGCTCATAGTCCAATTCAACCGCTGGTACGAGGTCGACATCCTCCCGTCCCTGGTCCAGCAGATCGCCGGCGGTCTCGAAATCAGCCTCAGTTATGTCCCTAAGCCCAACTTTGACATCTTTTCGGTGGCGGATGCCAATGATACTTCGTATGTATGGGATCCGTCGGCGCGCGCGTGGCATATTCCGGGAGGACATGCGGGGTGGTAACTCAAGGCCAGGGGTAATTTTGGAGTCCACCGAGTTTACCCTCGCCTAGTGATTCAGTCTCCAAATTCTATGATTTCTTATGCTTCGATAATAATTCGGACTCTCTCGAACACCTGGGATTGGTGACACTCAATCAAGGTCGAGTCCTCTGTCACATCGCCGTCTATCCCGGCAGATTACTCGCAGTCGCTCCGATCGCGACCACGAATTCCATTCTGTGCGCCATCCGCAACGATCTTGACGCGTCACGAAAGGCCTGAATTAGCCTCACAGCGCTTATAAGTGAAAGTTTGCATCCATATCAAACAGTCGGAATGTTAACATTGACAGAGTTCCTGCAGACACCCTCAGATTGGCGCTGGTCCTCTGCGTAGAGCCTGGGTAAGGTCTTGGCGCTGCGGTCCAACTTGTGTACATCCTGGATTAGACGCGCGGTACTTGTAAGTGAAAGGCAACAGGACTGTTAACATTGACAGAGTTCCTGCCAGCTAAGATCGCGAGACGCCTTAGACTGGCGCTCGCAGAACCCGCATAAAAGGCCGGCGTTGGCGACTGACCGGAATAAGGCTACTTGCCTTACCCAGCCCCAAGTTTGTCCGACTCATTTTACGGCCCCTCATCAGCCACTCACTATCTTCAATCCAGCCGCTCCCAATGGTCACCAACTACGGCTTCGGCCTCGCTCCCATTGTCACCGTCTACGGCCCGGAAACCTCCACCACATGAGCTACGGCTCGGCCATAGTCGGAGACCCCGCCGTCCAAGGCCTAGTAACCGCCCCCGAGCCCGGCTCAAATAGCTCCTGCACCAACTTCATCCTGGGCTTCGCCTTCACCTACCCCAACTTTGCATTTTATTGGGACGGCGCGGGCCCTGCGTTTTGGCGTACGTCTAAAGAATCGACCGTCCTCCAGGCGGTGGGTACGAGTTGGTCGAATGCGACGGTCGTGCCGTGGGAGACGCCTGTTGTTTTGGGCGCTAATGTGAAGAGCCAGGCGGCTGCGGCGTTTGATCATACAGGATATGTTCCGGTGTTTTATAGCGCAGAGGATTGCTAGTAGACTTGATTTTCTACTGCCAAGTGTCGGGGCTCGGATCATGGATGCTGATACGCATCATATCCCAGTGGTTGATGAGCTGGGAACATCACACGATGAGTCACCCGTCCCTGCCTCTCGGATCAGTGACGCTCACTCGATAACCACCACCACAACTGGCAGCTGTGTGGCTTGCTACCATTTCCTTTCTTTGCAACTGCTATTCGGAAATCCTGGAAGTCTGCAGTGAGGTGCGTTATCCTCACCACCCGTTTCCAGCGCCCTTATCGTCCATCCCTCCCCAGGAGTCCCCACTAGCTTAATCATGGCCTTGAAGAGAGAATCCCCTTTCCAAAAGTCCATACCAATGACGTCCTTTCTGACGCAGAATGCGAACATGTGCGCCACTTTCTGGCCGCCCCACAGGTGGAGGCCGCCTCCCTGACGCAAGACATAAACCGATTGCAGTCCCAGCTCGACAAGCTCAGTGCCAAGCACGACGGCTTGAACCAATTCATTGACGCGCACCTCGCCTTGGTGTCTCCTGTCCGTCGGCTCCCGGATGTGTTAAAAGTAGTATATTAACTCACTAGAACTACGCGGTACATAGCTACCTGCGGTCGTCACGTGGGTCTTATCGACTTACGCTCGACCGCAGGTAAGTAAAAGTAGTCTTCATTAATCTTATCGACTTACGCTCGACCGCAGTGCAGAGCCTGCGTTTCTCAGGTTATGGGCCCCGAGAACTAAAAGTTTTTGCGGGATTAAAATATAATCTTCATTCTTTTTCGACCATGTCGGAAACGCACCTTACACGCAACCCGTTCCCTCGTCTCAACGAGCACAACTACAGCACATGGGTTGGGGACGCTCGCGCCGAGCTCCAGCGGCTTGGTGTATGGCACATCGTCAAGGGGACCATCGTAGCGCCCGCCGACACCGGGACCGAGGAGATGAGAAAATTTCTCATCGACTCGGGCAAAGCTGCCGGGTGCATCTTCGCGGCCTTGGAAAACTCCCAGAAGGTCCATGTGAAGACGATGGAGGAGAACCCAGTGTCTATGTGGCTGGCGCTGGAGAGAATACATCGGCAGAAGAGACCGGGCGCCAGGTTCGCAGCATACAACGACCTCTTCTCCATCACCAAAGACCCCGACGAGACACTCACCCAGCTCATTGGACGTGTCGACAATGCGGTCACCCTCATCCAGGAGCTACGGCCCGAAGCACACTCGCTCGCAGATCTCGACTCCGAACTCACCTCAATGGCTCTCATCCGCGCCCTTCCCGATGAGTTCAAGGCATTCCGATCCTCCCTATTCCTTCTACCCCAACTCGACAAAGCCACCATCACCGAGGCGTTCATCCTTGAGGAATCCGATAGGAACGAGCAGAAGAAGAGGGAAGCGGAAACAGCCATCGCACTGGCAGCGGCCCAAGCTGCAGCAGCTGCTGCCGCGCCGCCACCGCCTCCCGTGGTTGAGGAGTCGTTTTGCGAGTTCTGCACGCGAAAGGGCCACGCCACCAAAGATTGTCGCACCATGCAGAGGGTACGGACAGAGATGAAGGAGAAGAAGAGTGGGAAAGGAAGAGCGGAGAACGCCGCCGCTGTCACCGAATTTGCCGGCAATGCAAGTTTAGCTTCTGATCTCCCATCGGTTCTTCCCATGCCCGCGCAAGTCCGCGCTAACTGGAACACAGATACAGGGGCCACTTCGCATATGACACCCCATCGAAAATGGTTCTGGACGTACCAGCCCTATTGCGTTCCAATCCGTCTTGCCAACCACAAAATCATCTATTCCGCCGGAATCGGGAGTGTCAGATACCAGCCTAAAGTGGATGGGAAGGCAGTGCGCGAGATTGAATTCGAGAGGGTGCTGCATGTACCAGAGCTCGGGAGTAACCTCCTTGCTGTTCTCTATCTCACACGACAAAAACATTTCCATGTCACCATTTGTGCGGATAAGATCACTTTCTGCCGCGACGGCGCCACTCTATTCACTGCAACTGTCAACGAACATAACGTCGGCTATCTTGACGGAGAGCCCCTGTATGGGCGATATACTGTAAAATAATTATTGCAGGTTTTCAAGCGATGTGGAGTGCAACAGACACATCGGTGGCATCTGTCTGGGTTCCAACATCTGTCTGGGTCGCAACCTCTCTGGATCGCAACATACTTGGTTGGATCACATCATTTCAGGATCGCAACCGTACCGGATCACATCCGAACCTGGGTTACAATCAGGGATCGTCGATCATCACGTACTTGATTGACATATACTGCCATGTTCACCAAAAACAAGAGTAGAGCTAGTCGGTAATAGTACTATGCTTTCACTCAGTGAGTGCCCACTCTAAATCCATGATATAATTTGTCATTGACATGGTGGATCATTGGCTGACTCAGAACTATGCAGGTCAACCAAACAATCAAAATCTGTCCACAACTCCTTTCTTCCTACCGCCATCTACCGCTACTCAAAAAAACAATTATCTACTATCCAGGCAAGTTCTCACCCGTATTCAATTAAATTACCCTGACCCATCCTCTCAGATACCAATGTCCGACGTGCCACCGGAGTTTACACACTGCCGGGATCGGAAATGCGACTGCGAAGGCTCTTGCGGGCGCTTCACCCCGGAGGATCGCCTGTTTGGAGCTTCCGAGTCTGACTTCCTTCGGGCCATGTGCCTCTGCGGCAGTCGTGGAAACAAGCACTATTCATCGGTGCGTTCATGTCTTCCATCCGTCGTTGTCGCATCACAGTCTGACTGCCGATCCAGGCTGGGAGTCAGCCTTCCTCGTCCGTTCCGGTGAGTCTCCGATCTCGTCCATCACCGCTGAGCCAGCTCTCACGCACTCCCCGCAGAAAAATGCCGCCGGAGACCAGTCGTCGGTACGTACATACATCCCCGCCGATCCGTGCCTGTCATTGATAGTCGTCAAAGAAGCACAGTGACAGTGTCCCCGGAGGTCATGCCTTCGTCTTCGTACGTGTTCCTTCAATCGTCCATGCTAGTATTGATTCTATCACCCCAGAAGCACGGTGGACCCGCCAGCAAGCCCTCCTCCGGGCCGGAGCTATTCAACGCGACTGCACGTGAGGTCAAGAAACAAAGGGAGGAGGCTCTTCGGGGGCAGATAATGCAGGAGGCAGCGTTCGATCCCGCCGCCAAGGTGTGTCTTCTACTACCCCGAGCCCATCGTACGGCTAACTATTGATGTCCAGTCGACCAAGGAAGCGTTCACAAACCTCAAGCCACGTGCAGGGGGGTCCAAGTCGAAGCGGAAGCATGAAGATGACTCCGCGGAGGCGTCGACGTCCACCGCGAGCACCAGCAAGCGGCGCAAGACGACGTTGGAGGTACTTGAGGAGCTCTTCTATAATCTGATTCTTGCGGAGGATACTCGTGCCGTTGATGCAGGGTTGTACAAGTTTCCCTCGGTTGACAAGTGCGTTCAGTCATTTCCTTCTTCCAGATTGAGTATTAATCAACCTGTATGCTAGGTTGCTTAAAATGCTCGCAGCTGGCCTCGTTCGCAAGCTCGCCGTCAAACCGACCGACACGCACGCTGACCTCACCGCCAAGATCACAGCCGCCTTCGCCGCCATGCCGGGCGGCGCTCCCGATTTCTCTGGTTGGAGGCTCCTCGTAAAGTTGTCGCATACGACCGGCAAGACCGCTACCCTGGGGCCGATGCTGACCCAGACAGCAATCACGCCGGAAGAGCTGTTCATGTACGTGACCATGTACGCAATTGATACCGTTCTCACCCAAGTTGTAGGGTCAGCCACAATCATCGCCAAGGCAAAGGAAAGTGGAACAAGCTTATCTTCATCTCCCTTGGCCATGATGGGCCGAACCTGCGGCTGGATGATGCCCTGTTCTCCAACGCCGCTGGTGGCTTGGACGGTGATGTTGAGACGGATAGCGGTAGCGAGTCTGAAACTCTGCCTGACGTCTCCGATTTGCTCAAGGTACGCCGATAATCCCTTCTATATGCTACGCTGAACGTCCGTGGCTTCGCAGACCAAGAATCATAAAGCGGTGCGTCGCCGTCAACATTTTTCTTCAGTTCCTGACATAATCCAGACGGGCTCTCGCTCAAAGCAGGATGAGAAAAAGAAGGCCAAGCAGGTAAGTGCGAACACCATTCTGTACCGTTTTTTTTTGGACTTTGCATTTGACAGCCTGTCCGCGAGCCAACGCCTTTCCGCGAGCCGACGCCTTTCAACCGCGAGCCGACGCCGTTGCGCGAACCGACGCCGTTCCGCGAGTGTACTCCCATTCATGAGGACCGCCTGCCAACCCCCGCTCGCGAGCAGACACCCGAGGCTCCCCAGGAGTTTGACATTTCGAGAAGTACGAGTCTCATTTTCAATTGCGTGCCGTCCGCCAGCTAATATCTGTGGCTAGACTCCGTTCTGTCCGACGTCGCACGACTGCTGACCAACATGTGTGCCCCGTCGAAATCACAGCCATTCGTAAGTCCCGCCTCATATTTCTCACCCGCCTACTGATATTTCAATAGTGGCCTCTCGAGACCCTTCAGCCATATGCCAACGTCAACAACTCGGTCAAATTTCTCTCGACGGTCCTTGCGAGTGTGAGGGCAAAAGACTCAAACATGTCCGACGACTGGGTCTACGAGACGGTGCGCACGGCGCTCTTTCCACTTCTCGAGTTCCTCCACGACTTGGGCACACCGGGCGGCAGACCCTTCCTCATCGGTCCCCGCGGCATCCACCCACTCGTGACCTTCCTGTCCGAAGCGCGCGACTTCTTTTTCAACTCCTCCCTCGAGGTCAAGTCCAAACACGCGTTCTGCGTTGTGGTGGACCTCCACGGGAGTAAGATCTTCTCGGCACTGCTCCAGTTCCGCGGCAGTGTCGAGCGGACTCTGTACGATCCTGCTCCGTTTGCACAGTTCCGTAGGGCGCTTCACTCTGGGAGGGATAAATTCGCCGTACGTGTTGACGCCGCTTCTACAGCTTTATCTGATCTGAATCTCATATAATAGATCGCCGACGAGGACGAGCGCTTCAGCGTGCTCGAATTGAACTTGTACACAGCCAGTTCTGCGCGCATTCGCAAGTGTCTTCTGCGTGATTTGGGTCTCGATGACGACCTCACGACGATGGGCTCCAACGACAGTCTGCTCACTGGCCCGCACGGCCTCGACGGCCTCCTCGCGCTCGGTGACAAAATCCTCGACATCCTGCCGATCACGCATGACGCGTATTTCGAGTTCTTCGACATCTTTTCGGCGGTATTTGGGGTCCTCGCGCGGAAGATAGAGAACTACAAAAAGGTCAGTTCGCCCGCACCCACTTTGATGTCGTCGTATTCACAAAGTGTTCCCAGTCTTACGGAAAAACCAAGGCGGGAAGCACGAAGGTATGGACTTATCCTCGGACATCTCTTCTCTAGCTCATTCATTTGCGGCAGCCGTTTTCCACAGCAGCCAGCGACGCCGGAGGAAGCGAGGGATACAATACTAGGAGCCGGGCAAAGTAATACATCTGTCTTGTATAGTTGAAAAAAATGATCTGATTCCATGCTCTAGAGACGCGAAAACTTCCCCGCGCCGCAGCGTGACGCCCGAGGATGAGTCCACCGGGGATGAAGAGTGGATGTCTGACATTGAGGAATATTCCCCAAGTGACTCTTTCATCTCTCTCTTCCAATTTGTTCTGACATTCGCTTCTCAGCTGCCAACGAACAGAAAAACTTTCCCGAGGGCAGCGGCAAGAAGACGCCATACCCCTCACATATTCCTAAACCGGAACGCTTTCGTCCACCGACGCCGCCGCCCCAGCCCCAGCCCAAGCCCAGGCGTCCCCAGCCGCGCCCGAGATTCAAACCAACCAATGACCTCGATTTCCTCCGGAGCATCGTCGAAACGTATCAGCACCCAATCCCGAGACTCCGTGCTTCGTGGGCGTCGTTTGAAAGCATCCCAAAGCCGCGCACCGTGTATTTGAAACTTATGCTGGTCAGTTCGTTCACAATCGTCGTTTCTCCTTCTCAATCTCGCGTGATTTTCAGCATTACCATCCCGACAAACAGCAGAACTGCACTCCTGTGTGGCTCAAGTCGTGTGAAGAGGCAACTCGCAAACTGACCGCAAAATTCGGTAATAATTTAAAGTAGATAGATCGGCCAGTCGAATACAATGAGGTACAAGTGACGTAATCAAACAACTCTTTCTTCTTGACCACCATGTCGACCGAGGACAGTATCGACTCCTTCCTCTTGAATGCGGGCTCTATGGTCCGGGATGCCCAATTCGTCGTGGATTCACTCCCCAATGTCGAACCCTTCGCCGTCGAACGTGCACTCCGTCATTTAAGCGCCATTCACTTTGTCCTCGCCAATCTCGATGCTGGCCAGTTATCCCCCGAACGACAAGAGCAGCTCATCTGCGTGCTATTGGATATCCAGGTCCCACTTCAGAGATTTCGTGATGCGCCGCCCCCTCCACGCAACATTGGGACGTCCACAATTCGGGGATCTGGCGCGGGACGGCCGCGATATGTGCTGGATCTGGTGCGCTCCTGTGAGCTGCATGACCTCGGGAACTCCTGGGAGAGTATCAGCGAAGCATTGGGCGTCACTCGGCAGACTATGTACAATCACTTGCGTACAGCTGGCCTCCCCACCGCTCGCAAGCCATTCACTGACCTCACCGATGACGAATTGGATGAGCTGGTTGCGGCAATCTCTCTCAAGCATCCGTTCGCTGGGAGCACCGTCGTGCTCGGGCATCTGGAGAGCCAGGGGGTTCATGTTGCGAGGGAAAGAGTACAAGAGAGTCTCTGGCGGGTTGACGGTATCGGGGTCATTGTCAGGTATGTGTTGTTATTTTTTCGCCGCCTTGCCATGATACTAATTCCGTACGACGTAGATGGAAAGGCGTCATAAAACGCCGCGTTTATTCTGTTCGGGGTTCAAATGCGCTGTGGCACATGGACGGCAACGAGAAACTCCGTCCGTGGGGCTTCTACGTGCATGGCTGCGTCGACGGTCATTCGCGCCTGATCATCTACCTTCACTGCGTCAACAATAAACGTGCTAAGACGGTGGAGGCCTATTGGATTCAAGCGGTTGCGGAATTCGGATGGCCGAGTCGTGGAAGAGGTGATTTTGGCACTGAGAATAATGGCGTCGAACGAGTCATGATTGCCCATTGGGGAGTTAATCATCGTGCCTTCTTGCGTGGACGGTTCGTTTCATTCTATATGGCTCGATCGGAATTAACACTTTTATTAGCTCGACGCAGAACATTCGGATGGAGCGTGGCTGGCGTGACATTCGGAAGGATACTCTGGAATCCTTTCGGCAGATTTTCGGGTATCTCCAAGAGAACCACTTGCTCGACATGGACAATTCCATGCATCGACTTTGTCTTTATCTGATTTTTCAGCCCCGCATCCAACGCTCTCTCGACGAGACTCGACACTCCTGGAACTTGCACAAGATACGCACCGCCGGGAACAAGACACCAGTGGCCATGTACCAGTTGAGCAAGACACGCGCGATTAACCGTGGCTATTGGACTTCAGATCCGGGAGACGACGTACCGACGGCCTCGGCGCCGGGATATGGCGAAGATCCTGAAGAGCAACTACCGCCGGCAGATGAACTGGCGGAAGATCCAACCACAGCAACACCACAGGGACATGGATCGACACAGGAGGAGTTCACCGCCGGAATCTTCGTCAATGAGGACGAGGAGATTGCAGCTGCGAGGGGTATCTTGGAGGGGTTTGATTTAGACGAGGACGACGGCAATTCTGGGATTGATGTTTATTGTCGGGCGGTGTTAGTTTTTGCCTCGAACATAGGCTTACAGATTTAATTTTCACGCCCTTCCCTCGCCCTCCGGACACACGACTATATTTATATTTATCTTTGGATTGCTCACCACTCATCTGTACATGTTTTCACGCGTTTGTTCAGCTCAATTGCAAGTTGTGATATTGAAACTTACCCGAGTCGTTACGCAGGCCCTTCAACCCGACTAGTAAGTATTGAGCTGCCAGCTAGATCGACGTGAAACGAAGTTGACTGATCTTTGCGAGATTACTTAGGAGCTTCCAAGCGCACGAGTGAATGTGAATGGCGGTGTATCGCCATTCCCTGGGGTCACTCGTGTAGTCGGAACTTGGAAGGTTGTAATTCGTAATTTGGCAAAGGCTAGGAGGGTTCAACCCCATCTGAGATCTCACATTGGTCAGTCCGTCGGCAGCTCCGTACTTCTTATTTGGTGAAGAGGGACCGCCTGACTCATCACGCAGTCCCCTCAACGATGCAAAAAGTAAGTATCAAGCTACCAGTTGGACCAACGTGAAACGAAAGTTGACTGCTCTTTGCAAGATGACTCAGAAGCTTCTGAGCACACGAGAGAATTTGAATAAGGAGTCTCTCACTATTCAAGATCGCTCGTGCACCCGGAAGGTTCTGATTTGCAAAGACCAGTAGGGTTCAACATTCAACCCCGTCTCACGTTGGTCAAATCGGGAGCTCAGTATTTAGTTCTTATTCGGTTGAGGGGGACAGGAATATCCAACTCCACAGTCTCTACAACTTTCAAGGACTGAAATGAACAAGCTGAGAGACCGCGGCAGGCTGTGGCCGAGTAACCCGGTATGGCCGAACGATCAGTAGGGTTGGCAATTGCGAGCAAATTGCGAGGTGGGATCGACCAGAAATGGGACCCGCTCTTGGGTTGCTCTCCAGAATGCATTGTTACCCGACTTGAGTTGTTACCCAAACGAAGTTGTGACCGGAACAGCGTGAGTTCATGGACATGAGCTCCGTTTACCTGTTATCCCGACTACCTGCAATCAACTTAATTTTTTTACAGTATATGTGCCATACCCCTGCCATGCCCAGACGCGGAGCACGCTCAGCTCGCAACAACCTTGCCGCTGACACATTCCCTCTGGCATCGGCGTTTCGGTCACGTTGGTATGGATTTCATCAAGCTACTGCTACGGGGGAAGCAAGTTACGGGGATGAAAATCACCTCGAACGAATCCCCCGATCCCATCTGCGAACCGTGCATTGCGGGAAAGCAGCACCGTGGACCAATTCCAAAAAAGGCAACGTTCCGCGCAACGCAGCCACTTGAGCTTGTACATGTCGACCTCAAAGGACCAATGCCGGTCCGGACGCCTGAAGGTTATCGCTATTGGACAACGTTCATTGACGACTATCGTCGAGTTTGGGTCACATACAAGCTGAAGAACAAGAGCGACTTCTTCGAGTGTCTCAAAGTCTTCAAGGCAAGGGCGGAGAAGATGACAGGCTATCCACTCAAGTCTCTGCACGACGACAAAGGTGGTGAATTCATGTCAGATGAGGTTGACAGTCTTGTTCCGCGCTTCGTTTGCGTCTAGAAATTGAATCAAACTTGGGACAGCCACAGATTCTTGTGGGGGTGGAGGAGCAGCGGAAGGTTCAACTTCTCGAACCGCTGTTCTCCAGGTCGTAGGGCGATGGTGAGGCGTGAGAATGAACCCCACCACCACCCTACCTGTGTGCTGCCCCGTATGCCAAGGGAAACTGAATAAACGATACTTGTTGGAAGAGCATAACTTGAAGGCGAGGGCGGGCGGGGAAAGATTTCGGACATGTTGGAGGGTGGATTCGTCGACGTAAGAGATGCATTGCATGAATTGCTGGCAGATTGTTGTGGTGTGATGAGAGAAGCACGGGTCACGCGTCACTCCGCTGTCACAAGAATCAGTACTGATCTCGCACGCTCATCAGTACTACACTCTTGTTCCGCGCTTCGTTTGCGTCTAGAAATTGAATCAAACTTGGGACAGCCACAGATTCTTGTGGGGGTGGAGGAGCAGCGGAAGGTTCAACTTCTCGAACCGCTGTTCTCCAGGTCGTAGGGCGATGGTGAGGCGTGAGAATGAACCCAAACGGAGACGCCAGACGAGGGCATCACCGACGCCCACGGCTAACCCACAAAAAGCGGCGAAGAATTCACTCAACTCTTCGTATCAGATCAATCCTGCCCACCGCGAATGTAACTCGGACTGTGTTCAACGGAGTAGTAGGGGGAGTGCCGATTGAGAAGACGATGTAACGAAGCAAGATTAGTACCCAGATTAATCATGAATGAGTTTGGATGCCAAGCTTGAATCATGGTGAGGGAGCGAATCATCATGTACCATGACAAGAGGCAACAGATGGCAGCTCTGAAACCTTGGTTCGAAAAGAATTGAGTTTCAACGAGGGAGGCAGTAGATAAGAAAGTTGAAACTGGAGTGCTGCCGCTTATCATATGATGATGGAGTGTGAGCACTAAACTGCGCGGACACTGGAGCCGCCGCAGGAATGATGCGGAGTTTTGGAGGAATTCGAAGACACAAGAGAACCCCGGCGATCGAATGAGAAGGTCTATTTGGAATCCCGAATAGAACGTCCCGGAGTATATGTTGACTCCCCGCCCGGACGGATACGACCAAGAAAAATCAAACTGCAACGGCACCGTGAGCGGGATTTATAGATAGATCCTCCACGAAGCACAGAACATGATGTCGTGAATGAACAAGGCATTGACTCGAAGGCAAGCATATGGAGGACACAGGACGGCGACGCTCTTCAAATCGAGATTGATCGAAGTCTTGAGCTTCTCCCCTGAAGAAACTTGACAGCTTTCAGCGTGAGAAAGCTGCCGGGATGAACACCCCCATGAACAGAGCATAGTTCGAAGCAGGGACAATCAAAAACAAATGAGACCAATGTCGAACGATGAACGAAGCATTGAATGGATGGCGGGCCGCGTCCGAACGGGTGATGCCTCTCGAGTAAGGGTAGGATATTGCAAGAAGTGCTGCGAAGGACGAGGATTGAGAACACGTTCAACTGCCCTGTTGATGGTGCAGTTGAACCGCGCCTCCACTGACTACTCCACGGCCCACGGGAATAGATGTAAAGTAAATGAGAGGGGGCTTGATTGTCTAAGCTTTGCGCTCGAACGTACAAGCAGGGAAGCATGAATGTGAATGCCGGCCCTCCGGACGAAACAAACCCAAGATCGATATGAAGTTTGAATATGTACGGAGGAAATGGAGCGATCCTAGGAGCGTGATTTTGGCTCCCCTCCGAACTTGACCTGAGCAGTAAATTCAAAACACACAGTCCCGACGACGAGAAGGTCCATCCGAGATGAAAACCAACATGAGTACGGGTGGGAGTCAGCCGTCGCAGCCGGTATGCACGTGGAGGCCGCAGAGCATGAAGATTGAGTAAATCATGGTCCCATGTCGAGTATACCTAAAGCGCAGAGAATCCCCGTTGAAGTGCTCAAGAATGCAGCTATATCCATTTGACCGAGGAATTGGAAATTGAAAACCTTCGATAGTGAGAGCCCACGATGATGAGCTCAACTCGAGGACTGGGTGATCCACCGCGTTGGTAAGAAGTGAATGCTTGCGGGAAAGCGGCCCTCCATGGCCTATGTAGGAAGAATGTAGTTCTATGCTTTCGATAGTAGAGAAACAATGTTGCCGCTTTAATAGCACACGGAGACATAGGTCGATTGAGCACTTGAGAAATATGGACGAGTCCTCTGTCGGAAAAACTTGCCCTGGGTGCGTCAAACATGTGTGTGTACAGAACCCAAATTCGGGCAACGGTCCGATACCCGCGGTGTGTCATGGTCAAAGAGGTCGGCCATAGGAGAGTGTTTCAAGGTGGTTAGGCTGTGGCTTGGCATCTTGCGTGGTTTGAAGAGAGCAAAGTACAGAGCAAGCCAGAGTTGAATGTCGATCGGTTGCTCGCCATTGCCGTTGCCGTTCTCGAGCCATAGTCGTAACCAGCCCAGAAGTTAAAGTCAAAAGGCTGTATCGGTCGTAGTCTATGTAAAACGACAAGATCTCGCTCAAAGCACAGGGAAAATGTTCAATAGCAGAGAATGAAACAATCCAATGCTCGAAGACATAGATGCATGAATGAATGGGAAGTTGTTGCACAGAAAAACTCCATTCTTTCCCGTACAGAATAGGGAATTAGATGCCCATGAGAAACAATCGGGAATTGTTGGGGAATTGGATGCCCAAAGAAAACATGATGAGAACTGGATACCCGTAAGGAGTGGGAACTGGATGCCCGAAAGAAAGTGGGAACTGGATGCCTGGAATAAAAGAATCATGGGAACTTGACGCCCGAATGCCTGAATGAGACTTGATGCCCGAAATGAATGAATGAATGTCATGGGCACAAATTCTTGAAGAGGGACTTGAAGCCCGAATTGAATGAATGAATGTCATGGGCATTGAAACCCGAATGTCATGGGCACTGGACGCCCGAATTCTTGAAGAGGGACTCGAAGCCCGAAAATGAATGAATGAATGTCATGGGCGTTGAAACCCGAATGTCATGGGCACTGGACGCCCGAATTCTTGAAGAGGGACTCGAGGCCCAAAAATGAATGAATGACGTTGAAACCCGAATGTCATGGGCACTGGACGCCCGAATGCTTGAAGGGGACTCGATGTCCGGGAATGAATGTATGTATGTCATGGGAACCAGACTCCCGAATGCTTGAAGGGGGCTCAACGCCCGAAAATGAATGAATGTCATGGGATTTTCGACTCCCGAATGATTGAAGAGTAATTGATGCCCCACGATAGCGGTTATCAGAAGAATACGGGTAGTCAACACTCGATAGCATAGAGAGATGCATATAAAAATGGGAATTCAATAACCAGCAAGAGGGGACTCGTAGAGAAGCGGCGCTAAGACAGTAGCGTTCTGAGGTGATCCAGCACTCGAGTGCACAGAGAGCGGTGGAATTGTTGACTGTTGACTATGAGAATGAGGTACATGCCCGAGTAAGATGTTTGATGTCCCAGGCAATAAGACCGTCGGCGTAGGTTAGCAGTAAGGATATGCCCCATTCGAGAGCAAGCGATGGCGGATGTCGTGGTGCTATGCCAGGCTCGGTATGGAGAGATATGGAAGAGAAGAAGCGAATAGATGTTCATAGGATCAATCGAGCGCACCTCAGTCCTAGCCGCCACTCATCTACGTCGTCCCGTTGAAGTCCAAGTGAAACAAGTGTATCCGGAGAGAAAACAGGCAAAGAAAGGTGTGTCGGCGGATGGAAGCGGAAGCAGGAAGATCAGAAGTGGCCATAGAAAGATTTCGGACATGTTGGAGGGTGGATTCGTCGACGTAAGAGATGCATTGCATGAATTGCTGGCAGATTGTTGTGGTGTGATGAGAGAAGCACGGGTCACGCGTCACTCCGCTGTCACAAGAATCAGTACTGATCTCGCACGCTCATCAGTACTACACGTTCTGTAAAGAATTTGGCATTCAGCGGCGTCACACGATAGCCGATGAGCCTCACCAGAACGGCGTCGCGGAGATTGGGAACCGTATTATGGGTGAGCATGTCACGGCTATGCTCACGGAGGCTGGACTGCCTGCATCATTCTGGGGCTTGGCGGTGGATTACTTCAATATACTCCGAAATCACACACCTACATCGGCGAATCCCGACGACAGCATCCCGCGGGCTTCCTGGGTAAAGGGAAAACCAAATGTTTCCAATTTCCGTGTATTCGGATGTGCAGCTTACGTCCACGTCAAGAAAGCCAAACGCAGCCCGAAGAGCATCGGTGCACACGCCAGGAAGTGCATATTTGTCGGCATTGACTTGGAGTACCCAGGGTGGCGCTTCTGGGATCCGAAATCTAAGAAGCTCATCATCAGCGACCGCACAGACTTTGATGAAAGATACTTCCCCGGCAACAGCCCCAAAATCCTCGACCCGGCGCCACCGCCGCAGCCTATTCCCGCCGTCTACGTCCCACACGAGGACACGGCGGATGAGGGGGGAGAGCACAGCAGTGCCGATCCTCCGCCTTCTCGTCCGGAGACACCACCTCCTCGTCCCGAATCACCGTTCGCGAGCTCATCGCCGTTAACGACGCCACCAGCAACTCCCCAGCTACAGCCACGTCGCACTTATCATCGCCGAACTGAGGCGGAGCGTTTGAAAGATGACGTACCTGATTTCCTTCGTCTTGACGAAAACCCTCGCGACTTTGACTCCTACAACGTGCCAGACGAGGAGCCAAATCGACCTTTGGAACCCGAAGAAGCTGATTTTGCAGCCGAGTCAGCCTTGAGCGCGGGTCTTGAGTACGTCTACGCACCAGAGGAGACCCTGACCTTGCAGGAAGCCTTCGAATTTGTGTTTGCAGCCTCAGCACACGACACGGAACCACGGACGTACGCTGAGGCAATGCGACGCCCCGACGCTGACAAGTACCACCAAGCCGCATGCGACGAGATCAATGCCCTCATTGAAAACGGGACGTTTGAGCTCGTGCCGGTACCCCCTGGTCAGAAGGTGATAGGGAGCCGATGGGTCTTCAAAGTCAAGCGCAATGCAGACGGCTCTATCGAGCGCTACAAGGGCCGTGTCGTGGCTATGGGAAATCATCAGCGCCCGGGATTGGATTTCGATGATACATTCGCACCGACTCCCAAATGGGCAGCTCTCCGCACCATCATCGCCATCGCAGCCCTCGAGGACCTTGAGCTTGAAAGCGTCGACATATCATCCGCGTTCTTGAATGGCGAGATCGACACCGACGTCTACATGCGCCAGCCTGAAGGTTTCGTGCAGAAGGATTTGAGTTGGGTGTGGAAGCTGGTGAAATCCATCTACGGACTGAAACAAGCATCGAGAATTTGGCACCAAAAGTTAGACAAGACCTTGCGCGAGCTGGGATTCGAGCGCGTTCGGTGTGAGCATAGTGTGTGGGTGTGGAAGCGAGGTGAAGACCGGATCCTCGTGCCGGTATTTGTCGATGACATAACCATCGCGTCCAAGAGCAAAACCGGCATTCAACAACTCAAGGACGACCTCAAGAAGGCGTTCAAGCTTCGCGACCTTGGGCCCACTACATTCCTTCTCGGAGTCGAGGTCATTCGTGACCGTCCCAATCGGACCATCTCCCTCTCGCAACGTCAATACATCCTTGACGTTCTCGAGCGTTTCGGCATGTCCGATTGCAACCCCGTTCTGACGCCAATGGACCCCGCCGTGAAGCTTTCCGAGTCCATGTGCGCAACAACTCCGGAGGACATCGCATACATGCAAGACAAGCCCTACGCGAACGCTACCGGGGCACTGACTTACCTCGCAAACGTCACCCGCGCCGACATCGCACAGACCATCAGTGTACTATGCCGTTTCAACGCCAACCCAGGTCCAATCCATTGGAGGGCACTCAAGCATCTCCTGCGCTACCTGAAGGGTACCCTCGACATGAAACTCACCTACTCACCGGCAAATTCACCGACTGACGACATATTCACCACTTACTCGGATGCGGACCACGGAGGAAATCCAGACAACGGGCGGTCTACTTCTGGGATGGTCGTCAAGATCGGTACCGGTGCCGTCAGCTGGTCGAGCCGCCTGCAGACGATCGTTACTCTGTCGACTACTGAGGCAGAATATGTCGCGGCGTGCTCGGCGGGCATGGAGATCATGTACCTCCGCAATCTCTTCCATGAATTCGGATATACAGTGGACAAGCCGTCTACCCTCTACGTCGACAACCAGTCGGCAATCGCTGTTGCGAAGAACCCCGAACACCACGGGCGCATGAAGCACCTTGACCTCCGATTCTACTGGCTACGGGAAGCCGTGGAGCGTGGAATCATTCGGATTGTCCATCTCCCTGGCGTCGAAATGCCCGCCGACCTTCTCACAAAATCACTGGGACGGGTTAAGGTGGAGGAATTCCGCCAAATGATGGGTATTTTTTAACGCGTATGTTCCATCTCGTTAGGGGGGAGTGTTAAAAGTAGTATATTAACTCACTAGAACTACGCGGTACATAGCTACCTGCGGTCGTCACGTGGGTCTTATCGACTTACGCTCGACCGCAGTGCAGAGCCTGCGTTTCTCAGGATGACGTTGTGCGCGAAATATTCGTCGCATGTCTGCCCTCCAAGGAAAACGCGACATTGAGGGCGTCCGACGCTCCGATCCTACTTTGCCATATTACGCGCTATTGGAGGGACATGGCCCTTTCCACACCGCGCTTGTGGGCGTCACTCCACATCTTCAGCCCTCCACTCATAAACGACGGCACAGTGTCGATGTTGCAACGGATGGACGAGGCGGCGAATGCCTGGCTCTCCCGCTCAGGTTGTCTGCCGCTATCCATTTCTCTCGTCCAGGGCCATGCGTTTTTCAGAACGCCAGCAGCCAGCTCATCCATTCCCATCGTTCTGCATGCACGACGCTCTTGGAAACCATCGTCAAATTCGCCCCTCGTTGGGGTTCTGTACGACTCAATATCGCAGATGCCTTTGACGTCGCACCCTTGGCACAAGTCGCACCCGAGGATGTGCAGATGCTCCATTCAGCCGCCATACATTCTTGGGATGGGATGTCAACGTCGTTCCTCGGCGCACACGGGCTGACGGCACTGTCTCTTCGCGTTGAAGAGCTCCCGACGGACGTCGCTTCAATCCATTGGGAGTCCCTTCGCCACTTGACCCTTGTTACCGAACGGCGCCCTGGCGAAACCCCTGGGGCGCATGATCCGTTGCCTATACTGCGGCAGTGCTCCCGCCTCGAGAGTCTGAACCTGGACTTTGATTTCAACATGCATGCTCACCAGGGTACCAATCTTCATCCTCAGCGGCCTCTTTGCGATTTCCTGCATTTGCGTCGGCTCTCCGTTTTGGGGACCGCGTGGGCTTTACTTCCCAGCATCAATGCCCCGGAGCTGCAATATCTGTCGTGTGTGCTCAGCCAATTTCCACGCGGGGAAACACCAAACCCCGTCCTGCGTTTGGTCTCCTCCACCAATTATATCGAGTGCCTCTGCCTCGACACGACTCGAATCTCGCGCGATACTCTTATGGAAGTCCTCCGCGCGATACCCATGCTGCGCGACCTAACGCTGCGGGGCGAGCCGCGAGTTGCTCCTGATCAGCTGGGCACTAGGCGCCACCAAGATGCTGGGGTGGTGCCCATGCTGTCTCCTCATCCCACTTCCACGATATGCCCGCGGTTGGAACGCCTCAAACTGCTGAATCACCACGCACTCTCAGACGAGGACCTCCTCGCCTTCGTCCTCGCGCGGACCACTCCTCCTAATCCATATTCCACGTCCATCTCCCGCCTATCGGAGCTCGCAGCCCACTTCAACCGGTGGTCCCAAGTGGACATTCTCCCTTACCTGGCGCAGCAAATCGCCGGCGGTCTCAAGATACATCTCGTTTATCAGCCACAGCCAACGTTCTCTCCTCCGTACTCGGCCGCTCATGCCAATGATCCTTGGCATGTATGGAACCCGGAAGCGCGCGTTTGGCTCTTTCCCGACGAGTACACAGGCTGGTATCGTCAGAGGTAATTCTCGTTTCCAGCGGCCTCTTGTATCCTTTTATCGTCGACCCTTTACACATTTTTCCCCACCTTGGAATGAAACCGTACACGCTCACCAATATTGAAGTACGGTCCAGTGTCCCAGTTCTGTAATTGCCTCACTTTGCGTGTGCCTTCATCCAGAAATGATCCTTGATGCCTGCTCCGATCTCGACCAAGTCTAATTCGCCAAACTCTCCCTCATACATAAATCAAGCTGGACCACTCACGTCGCCGAGCCCGCAGTCGCTTCGTCTCCATTCCTATCCAATGGTTTTTGAGCGGCCGACGAAGTATGTGCATTCTGAAATGGGCATAGCGGCAATTCATTGCTGACAAATCGTTCGCGTTCATGCACAGAGAAGAGACGGATCATAATTTACAACATTGGCTATAAAATTTTATACTGCAGAAGATTGTTATTAGAGGAGAACACGGGAACTACAGGCACTGGCTGTAAAATTCGTTCAAAGCGGTACACGAAAGCCCTTCGGCGCATATCGTCGGCCCATCCCAGGGAGAACCTGTAATGCAAGATGAGTTACAATGTTATTGTTTTTTTGTAAGAGACTACTCACCTCCACACTGTGCATAGTGCACCGCAGTAAACGTGCTGTTGAGATCCCCAACACGGATATTTGAGAATGTGACGGAAGTGGAGGAGTCAGAGACGACATCCGCGGCGGTACACGGGCCCCGAAGCGTTCCCGGCTGGCCGACAGTTCCTTGTTGACCGTCCAACCAAGTCATCCCACCACCGAGGTCATCCCACAAGCTGACGACGAGCACCGCTCCGCGTGCAAGCGACGCACCCATCTGGGCCAACCCACCATGCACATTGAACGCCGTCGAATCATCGAGGACGTCCATCTTGGCTGTGCAGTAATCCGACGTGATTGAGTTGACCTCGGGAAGACCGGGGAGGGTGACAACCGAGTTGGGGATGATTTTGTTGTCTTGCACGTAGAAGCGCTTGATCTCGGAGAGCGTGCCCGAGGAGGTGCCGTCGTCGGTGATGAATTGGGTGACGACGGTCATGACCTTGGTGGTGTCGACGACGTTGTCCGAGCCAGGTCCGTAGAATGTCTGGCTGGATACGCGGAAGGGGTTGAATTCACAACCCGAGGGGTCGCAGAGATTGCTGCAGCCCGAGCCGGTGCAGATGAACTCGCCGCTGACATTGCATGGGTGGGGAGTCAGTTGGGTGTCGAGGCTGTTGGCTTCCCATAAATCCATCTCGTTGCAGCAAGAGCCCAGAGAGCCATCGACGTTGGTCTGAGGCAATTTAGTATGTAAAAGAAAGGCTCATTAACACACGCACCGTTCCGTTAACAAAGTTGATTCCGGTTGGGCACTGCGAGTCACAGTATCCCGTGCCGTAGGCCGCACCAGCAGCGTTGGTCGGAGAAGCCCCTCCGTTGACGGGCATCTCGGAAAAATACAGCGCGCCATTGTACGCACACGGGACGTTGGAAACATCGATGTCGAAAGTAAACTCCTGGTTCATGACTTGGAAGTTGACATAGTTCTCGCCGGTGTCGTCGAGAAGATATACACGCGCCCCGCCACTGCCGAAAAGGAGGCTGAGAGCACTGCCGTTGGTAGTGACGCCATAAGTCCCAGCATAGTCTGCCCCGTCCAGCGCGCAGGTTTCGCCGCAAGTCTCGGCATCGGGACAGAGAGTTCGGTTGAACCCGCCGGGGTTGCACGTCTGTCCGCTGCACAAATGAGATTATACCCAATTGAATCAGAGGGAATGATGAATACCTAGCGGTATGCAGCCAGCGGTAGTTGGCATCGAGAGTGATGCTCCCTCGACGTGTCTCACACCCAGCGTACTTCTGACAAGTTTTGTAGGTGATCTGCGGGTGGACCTCTGGCGTGAAAGTGCCAATTTGCTGAGCCGCAGCGACGGACGCTAGCAGGAGAATGGACAGCATGATACCGTTATCGGTAGGAGACGACGGTGCTGCATTTTTGTAGTCAACGAGTTAATCCGAGCTCTTTGCCGAAACTTTTCCAGCGCAAGAAATACATGCCGCCGGTTCTCGAAGTTCGTCGGCAATACCCCGGATCAAATGCATATCGGCGGCAACATGACCTCGACAAAGTCTCGGGGCGTTTAGAGTTTCCCTGAATGTCCGAGGTTTGGTTCATTTGCCGTACGGTCTTGTTCATGATTTCGCCGGTATCTCGCAACGTTCTATTCGGACTGTCGCAAGCGGAGAGTAGAGAATTATCGGACGGGAAAGTTGATCAACCACGTGAACGTTTGAACAGATGACTTGTCACTGCACACGATTCCGCATTCAATCCTGGGCAAAAGAAAATTGTTCCCGTTCAGAAGCCTTCCTCAGATATCCACCGCTGCATGAGATCCAATGCCTCGGTCGGCTTATCGTACGGAACCTGCAACCAGGCAACCAACAATGAGCCCAGAAACATCAAGTTCAGTCAAAAACGCACCATATGCCCTGCAGCATCCACAGTCAAGAAGGTCAACCCCTTGGCACTCCTCACCAACCCGGCCCTCCCCTTGCCAATCAAATCCCCACCAACCGCCCACGGTCTCAACGCCTCCTTATTGAACGCCTCCTTTCCACTCCACTCCAAGGCAAGCGTCCACCGCTCATTGCCTACCCAATTACATATCCAGTCGTACGTCCCCACATAAATAAGCACGCGCACGCCCCGTTCGAGAAGTGCGCCGACGTAATCTTCATTGACGCGGAGGGTGTCCGAATAGACGTTGAAGGCCTCGCCAACGGTGGGTGAACAGGAGGAGAAGTTGGCTGGGACGGAGGGATCGACGCCCAGAGTTTTTCGGACTGAGGGGCGGGAGAGGTAGTTGGATATGTGTCTGAGTGTACGTGAGCGAGGAGAGAATGCAAGAAAGTGGGTACGTATATACCGAGTAACAGGATAACACAAGTCCTCCATGCCCTTTGCGTCGCAAGGCTGGGATATATCATATGGATTGCGCTCTGTCGTTGCATTAGAAGAGGAAGGAGCGGTGTAAGAGATGGACATACCAGACAGCCAAAATGGCACCTCAAGATGTGTTGCGCAGAAAGACCAGGCGGCAAGGCAGTCGACCGCATCGAACTTGTCTACGCAAGATTCTTTCAGTCTCTTCTCGCATCGGGGAATCTGGTTTACGCCGATTAACGAATCGAAAATGAAAGGGTCGCACGCACCATCTGCTTCATGCGAGCACATTCTCTGAATCAATTATTCAAGAACAAGGAGTAGGAATGCACTTAACAAACTCACGCAACGCCGAGTGTAGGCGGCACTGAAGCGGCAGTACACTGCATGTCGAAGGACGAAGTCAGTTGTTGGTAAAGGTTCGTACGCCCGTTTCCTGAAATAAAAGTCAATGCCTCACGACAAGCGATCCACCCAGCATTCACCAATCATGACAGACTTGAGGTTGATGGGGGTGAATCCCTCGGCAAGAAGCTTGGCATTTTGGTCGTAAACTTCAGCTGCAAAGACAGGGACGTAGCGGCCCTGCGTAAATCGGCCTGAGTACACGGTCTCGGGACAAATGCTCGTACGACGCACCCCGTATGATTCGCCCGCCATGTGGAACGCCCGACCCTTGAATTTTGTAAAGTGCTCGAAGAACACAAAGATGAACGCTGCGATATCTATGGCCGCCTCTTCGGTCGTGCTCTGGATCAATGTATGTGTGAGGTAATTTCACTTCGGACAAGGGGAAACTGACGACGCTCTCTCCGTAGTCGGCATAACTGAAGCCAACGCCGATAGGCTGGTCCACGAAGAAGATGTTTGCGTTGGTGTTCCAACTCTCGGGATGGAAGGACGGGCCATTGTCGTCCGAGATGCGGCAGGGGCCTGAATTATCGGTGGGCAAATGGTGCAAACACAAGAAGACGGGGACGCACCAAGTTCCATGAACAGTCCAAGGCTGGAGCTGCATCCCGGTCCTGAAGTGTACATCAGCCAATTCTTTCAAGACTGAGCGCCAGCTCACACGCACCTCCGTTCGTCCAAAATATCACATCGTCCGTGTCGGGGTCGCTCCTGCTCTCGAAAAAATAGAAGAATATATGCCGAGCTTCAATGTCGATGTATCCCGTGTAGGCGCTCATCTTGAGTCAAGTAATACACGCTTATCGGAGTGGAGGAACTCACCTGACGGTACCGTCGCAAAAGGCAGTCTTCTTGATGCGCACGCTGTAGTTCGGGAAGGCGGGGTGGCCCAGGACGCTTAATTGGGTCAGGGATAGCGCGTTCAGGTCCTCCAAGGGCGTAAATAAGCCGTCATCGTAGGCCGGTGGGCTGAGATAAGGATGTGTGTCTGTAATTGCCTCATCGCGCTAGTCAAGGATCGGTACCTGCTGGTGCGAGCTGTTCCATTGAAAACTGTCTGATTCGCGAGGACGGAGAGGCAATGCAAGAATAAGACCACCCAGAATGTCGACATGGTGGTTGGTGCCAAGTCGCTGGTCGGCCCGCGTCGGCCGAATGATGTGCGACCCGGATGAGTCATAGTCACAGGCTTTCTCACCAGCACCACAGTCCTGAGGTGCGTTTATCCTCTGACTACGAGTTCTCAGGCCCACTGCTTATCGTTTCCCCGCCGTAGTAGCGTAACCATGAACGTGGAGAGAGAATCTCCCTTCCAAAAGTCGCTCTATACCAACGACGTCCTTTCTGACGCAGAATGTGGACGTATGCGCCACTTTCTGACCGGACCCGAGGCGGAAGCTGCGTCCCTGACGCAACAAATCAACCGGTTGCAGTCCCAGCTTGACGAGCTGAGTGCGAAGCGCGACAGCTTGCACCAATTCATTGACGCGCACCTCGCCTTGGTGTCTCCCTTCCGTCGACTCCCGGAGGACCTTGTGCGCGAAATATTCGTCGCATGTCTGCCCTCCAAAGAAAACGCCACACTGAGAGCCTCTGACGCTCCGATGCTACTCTGCCACATTACTCGCTATTGGAGGAATCTGGCTCTTTCCACACCACGCTTGTGGACTTCTCTCCACATCTTCTGCCCGCCGGCCATGGTAGACAGCACGATGGTGCAACGCATCAACGACACGGCAGATGCCTGGCTTTCCCGCTCGGGGTCCCTGCCATTATCCCTTTCCCTAGTTCAGGGCCCGTCATTTTTCCCCCCGACGGATAATCTCCTCGTCGATTCTCACCGATCCGCATGCACAATGCTCCTGCAAACCTTGGTCAAATTTGCGGCTCGTTGGGGTTCCGTGCGACTCAGGATCGCGGATGCCTTTGATCTCACACCCTTGACGCAAGTCGTCCCCGAGGATGTGCAGATGCTTCGTTCAGCTGCGATAGATTATTGGGACAATCTTGACATGCCGTTCCTCGCTGCACATGGGCTGACAACGCTGTCTCTTCGTGTGAGCGAGCTCCCGGCGATCGCTTCGATCCACTGGGAATCTCTTCTCCACTTGACGCTGTCCATGTCCAATGATGGCCATGACGAGACTTCTGGGTCGCACGACGTATTGCCTGTACTGCGACAGTGCTCTCGCCTCGAGACTCTGAACGTCGACTTTGATTATTTCAGCATGCATGCTCACCAGAGTCCCCCTGCCCAACAGCCTCCCTGCGATCTGCCGCATCTGCGTCGGCTCTCCGTCTTGGGTAGCGGGTGGAACCTGCTGCGCAACATCCACACCCCGGAGTTGCGATACCTTTCGTGTGTGCTCGACCGAGTCTCACACTTGGATACGACGCCGAATCCCCTTCTCCGTCTACTTTCCTCCTCCACCCATCTCGAATGTCTTTGCCTTGACATGATCGCTTTCACGGGCGCCGCTCTCATGGACCTCCTCCGCGCGATACCCACGCTGCGCGACCTGACGCTTCGGGGCGAGCCGCTAACTAGCCACGATCAACAGCTGGCTCCGCCCCAGCGGGACAGCACGGTGGTGCCTATGCTCACACCAATTGCAACTCATCCGGAAGCAACTTCCACCATCTGTCCGAGGCTGGAACGCCTCAAACTGTTAAACTACCAAGCCCTCTCGGACGAGGACCTCCTCGCCTTTGTCCTCGCGCGGACTGTCGATAATAGTAATCTCGATTCCGATTCCGATTCCTCCCCCATCGCCCGCCTCTCCGAGCTCGCAGTCCAATTCAACCGCTGGTCCCAAGTGGACATCCTCCCTAGCCTGACACAACAAATCGCCCACGGTCTAAAGATCCATCTCGGTTATCTCCCAAAGCCCAAATTTGACGAGTACTCTGTCGCCAAAGAGAATGATTCTTCGTACGTCTGGAATCCGTCCGATCGTATGTGGGAAATGCAGGAGGATAACGGAGCCTGGTATGGCCCTGAATGATTCGGGGCACATTAGTTTGTTGTTTCCTGACCGCTATTTCCTACATGTAACCGATGTACCGTCTGATTTCTATCGTGCAATTCGTCTAGTTTATCACCTATTTTGTGTAGCAACTTTCTCGCGGGTAACCGAATGAAAAATCCCTTTCCTGCAAGTGTACGGCGAAGGATTGTCAAAATACTCAAAGATGGTGGAGATACTTATGCGCAGTTTGTAGTCGCAGTTTCAAAATAAGTTTGCAGTGTGGTTGGGGTTTTGACGGGCCCAACCCGTTTTGCAGCTATACAAAATAGAATGGACTGACTACATCCGCCACTAATTTCAGACAGAGAGGTCCATGACTATTTGGAACACGGTCTCATAATTGGACGAACAACTACATACATAGAAACGGTTCCCAGTGACTCGTATATATTTCCCCCCATTATCTGCTGTTTTTGTGTTTTTCATTTCAAATTGCAGCGTCGTCGGATCGCTACTTGCGCCAGAAACGCAACCGACGAACGACCCGCTTGAATTTGCCCGCCTTTGCGACGGCGGGAGACGCAGAGGGTAGCTCATCAGAGCTCTCGTCCGCGTTCCCCTCCCCTCCCTCCCCTTTCTCCTCCTCCTCTGCCCCAGACTCGAGTCTTGGGACGGTAGGATCAGTAACGGCCGGACGCCCAGGTACGACCCACGCAGCAAGGTCCTTCAAAACCACACTCGCCCTGCGCAGATCCACCGGGCTCATATAAAGCTCCTCCATCTCCTCCACCTCGCTCTTGAACAGCTCCATCGAAATGCGCTCATTACTATCGACGCACAGGAAACGCGAGAGGAGGGCGGCGAGGGAGCGTGAGATGGGGTGGTGTGCGAGCAAGTACGTCTCGCCGTCGGCGCAGAACGACTTGAATCGCGAGTCGGTGAGCGGGCGGGCAGAGTGCCATGGTCCTTGAGTTGTGACCATGTTGAGGAGGGTTATGCCGAGCGCCCAGGAATCGCACGAGGAGGTGCTGTACGGGCCGAGGAATCCTTCCTCGAACGACTCTGTGAGCGAATGTGAGTGAGTGAGATGAGTAGGGGATAAATGGACGCACCGGGACACATGTATGCGTGGGACCCAGCCTCCTTACTCGAAATGATGGTCTTGCGCGTGGCCAGCCCAAAGTCAGTGAGACAGGGGTTACCCCCGTCGTGGTCGACGAGAATGTTATCAGGCTTGATATCCCGATGAAACACGCCCTGGTCGTGGCAGAAGAGGATGGCCTCTGCGATCTGGGCAAACGTGCGCTTGACGAGCGGTGTGTTTCTGTGGTAGAGCCCGTCGGCGATGGCAAAGCTCATATCACCGCTGGCGTGAAAGTCCATGACGATGAAGAGGTGCTCTTCGGATGTAAAGTCCTGATGGACAGTGACGATGTTTGGGTGGCTGGAGACGCGGCGGTGAAGGATTCGCTCGCGGTCGTAGAAGGGGGAGTTGTGAAGGCACTTGACGGCGTAAACACCCGGCATCGAGACGGACGATGGCGTGGAGGAGGAAGATGAAGATGTCGTGTTTGTAGACGCCCATGATGAGCGGCGGGAGGAGCAAGCAGACTCGGTGTCGACGGCGTGGTATAGCTTGCCGAATCCACCGGCGCCCACGACCTTCTTCAAAAGCAGGGTACCTTCGTCGACAGTGCAGCCTACGAGGTTTGGAAGAATGGTGGAAGCGTGCATGGTGTTAAGAAGCAGTAGTAAGTGGTGGTTGTGGGAGAAGACAGAGAGGTGGAAGAGCGACTCATAGCGTCGACGAAATTTAAGGAGTGCAAGAGTGAGACAGGGGTGATCTCTGCTTCCGCGGAGGCATTACAGACTGCTCTAGGCCCTAAAAACGGGGCCCAGCCAATGAATTTAGAGTCTTCCAGGTGCAGAGTCCCATCGCTCTTGCATCGCACGAAAGAGGGAGAGGAGAAGAAGGGTGAGAATATTGATTGGCGACATGATTAGGTCATGGACGCGATCCTCTTCCGCCACCATCAACTCGGAACTCGTGGCAGACTCCTGGGCCCAGCCTCCACTGCGGCGTCTCTGCCCCCGAGAGAGTAACTGCCGGGAGAAGCCATCTGTGTGCGGGAGGAGTACTCGGATCTGTCATCATCCACAGCTTTTGTCTTCTTGAGCGCATCCACCGGGACTGTCGAAAGTGCGAACCCGATTTATCAACGTCGAGGGCCGGTAAGACCCCTTGATTCCGACACGACCGTCCGCGATGGCACGCTATAAGAAGGCTCGGTCCGTGACGTAGCACTTACACTTCAATGTCCATCGCCCAATCCTTCTTCCCCTCGGCTCCCCTCAGTCTCTTCTCCTCGCTGCATGTATCTCAGACCGCTCTCGACGAACTACGTACCGCAGTTGGCGGACGCCTCTTCTCCAGTGTGCCTTTCGCATACCCGTGCTTCAGCGAGGGGCCGACAGCAAGCAGCTGTATTTCTGTCCAGGTACATACCTCTGTGCCACCGCCCTTGCTACCATTCTGAAAAATGACATTGCAGTCTCAATATACCAACGAAAGTGCGCTCAATCTCTCTACTCCCGCCCCCTCTTCATTCATCCCATCGCAGCTTTCCGCGCAGGAGAATTCTCCGCCTTGATCAACACGCAATGGGAGACATGCCAAACGACGGGCGCACAATGTCTTCTTGACGCCTCCGATCCCTTTAATTCCGCTGCGACGAAGCCCCCGCACCGCTGTGAGCGCGGCAGCGTGCCCGAATACTACGTGAGTACGACAACCCTTCTCTCGAATCTCTCCCATCTGCGTTCCCGCAGATTGATGTCCGCGACGCCGACGATGTCGCTGCCGCTTTCAAATTCTCGGAAAATACGCGAGTCCCGCTGGTCATCAAGAACACTGGTGTACGTTTTTCATTTAATACTCTCCCTCCTCATCCACTCAGACTCGGAATTGGTAGCACGATTACAAGGGCCGAAGCAGTGCTCCCGGCTCGTTGGCATTGTGGGTACGTGAACATCCTCCATTCCTGATGCATAACTTGACTGGTCGCAGATGCATCATCTCAAAGATGTAGGCACGCATATCGCTGAGATATTCCCGCTGTTGAATTTGATCCGCACCCCAGATGACCTATCGCCCGGATTTCGTGCCGCAGGGCTGTACTTCCGCTAAATCCGCTGTAACACTTGGTGTGCGTGCATATCATACCTGTATCTCCCGTTTGCCGTGCCATGACGTTTCGTGTATTTCTAGGCAGGGGTGCAGTGGGCTGAAGCGTACAAGTTTGCGGATGCACATAATGTCACGGTGGTTGGAGGTGTGTCGACGTTATATTCTTACGACGACGGACTCACTTTACTTCTGTGCAGGGAGCGATCGTACCGTCGGCGCCGTCGGGGGATGGTTGCAGGTATGCACAGTTCGGATTCCGGTCCGCATAGATTTGTTGATTGTTGCGTTTAGGGCGGAGGTCACGGTGTTTTGAGCAATACGATGGGAATGGGCGTGGATCGCGTGGTAAGTTGTTGACTCGCAATCTTTCTTCCTTCCTTTCTGATTCCGTTTGTCTGCAGCTTGAATACAAGGTCGTCACTCCGGACGGAAAACTGCGGATCGCGAACGAATGTCAGAACGAGGATCTATTCTTTGCTCTCCGCGGAGGTGCGTCCTTATACATCTATCCACACGTCAAACTAGAACTCACTCGCGCCAGGTGGAGGTGGCACCTTCGGTGTCGTATTAGAAGCATCCATCCTCGCCTCCGAGGCAGTTACTCTCCAAGCCGCCATTGTCTCCTGGTCGTCCCCGAATCGCACCCTCACCGAGGGAATGTGGACCGTCATGACGGACAACGCGCTGGCCTGGGCTGCGGACGGATGGGGCGGCTTCTCGACGTCGCAGCTCGCGATTCTCGTGAATCCCGTGCTTGGCAAGGACGAGGCGGCCAAGTCTGTGGCACCGCTACTTGATTTTGGGCGGAATGTCCCGGGCGCGTCGGTGCAAGTGATGACATTCCCGACGTTCTTCTCTTTCTTCGAAACGTTTACTTCAGAGAACGTCGCGGTGAGTAACTACTTTCCATGCCCATTTTGTGTGGATCTCATACCACATCCACATACAGGTCGTGGGCACCAATCTCGCACTCGCATCCCGTCTCATCCAAAAACCAAACTTCCAAACTGCAGAAGAGCGCTCCAAATTGGTCGACGCGCTGCTCAAAACAGATGCAGCGGAGCCAGGTAATATGATCATCCTCCTCACGGCTCCGACGTCGTACAACGCCTCCCATGGGCACGGCAGAACGAGCGTAACCGAAGCCTGGCGATCGAGTTTATATCATGTCACGACGGTCAAGACGTGGGCGTGGAATGCTACGAGGGAGGAGAAGGTGAAGGCGTATCGGAGTGTGAGTGAGGCTATCGGGTATTTGAGGGAGATTACACCGGGCGGGGCGGCGTATTTGGTGCGTTGTTTTCTTTTCTTCTTGGTGAGTTGCTCTGATAGAGGATGCTGTTGTCAGAATGAGGCGGATGTGTATGAGCCGGACCATCAAGGTAGGGTTCCTTGCTCTCATTGGATACATGCATGTTGATTTTGTAGAATCATTCTGGGGCGCGAACTACGAAGAACTCTTGCGTATCAAGCGGAAGTAGTTGAGTTTCTTCTCTTCCATCCAAGAACTGCGCTGACTGGGCTTTCGTTGTATCAAGTGACCCCCTCCAGCTGCTCGATTGCTGGCATTGTGTGGGCTGGGATCGGGAATCTCCGCGGTTTTCTTGCTATCTGTGATTACAATGAGGGTGTTTATCTATAGACTAATGAGACTTTTGCTTGTCTGGTTTCTCGCTGAACCCGATTTGAATGAATCGGGTGTTGGAAATTGGCCACTGTGCCGGGTTCATTGAACGCGGCGGGCAACATTGACTATTCAGGCAGCAGCTGGGGTTCGATTCCCCTGGATTCGATCTCGAGGAGAGCAAGTCCGGTCCTTTTTTGCTGACTTCAATGTGTTTTAGATCCGAGACCAAAAGTGAGGACCTGGATACGGTGGTTTACGATCCGCGCTAAACAACGGGGTTCGACTCCCTCCGAAGCCATGAAGGCCGTAGCTGCTGGGCGTTTACTTTTGCTGACTTGTTCCGTGAGAGCAAAGAGCACCATTGGACGGTCGCCTAGTATAGACGTGATATGCAATGCTGTTGTATTTTCGACTCCGACATTCCGGATCAGGCGTCGGAGTTTGGCCACTCTGCGTGGGGTCTGGGACTGGAAGGTTAGACGCAGACATCAAATTCCGCGCTAATCACATAGTATTTGCATCCTTCCCGGTGAACGTCGAAGGGCAGGACTCGGAACGACCTCCAGCGCAAGCACCATTCGCGATTAAGACCGCGGCCCGGGTTCGACTCCCCTGAATGCATAAGTATTGCAGTTGTTCTTCTTCTATTTTTGTTGACTTGTTCTGTAGTCAAGAGCACCATTCCAAGCCGGTTCGTTAATCTAGTATGGACTCAGGCATTGGAGCTTGGCCCCTTGCCCGGGACTGAAAATGAAGATACAGAGCTCAAACGTGCTACATAGTTGCCTGATATTTGCATCCCTTGAGCATCGAGGTGCAGCACTCGGATACGTCCAACGCAACTATGGCGGTCACCATTGAGGCCGCCGGGGTTCGACTCCCCCTGAACGCGTGCAGCCGGAGACTGTCTTTTGTATTTTTGTTGACTTGCTCTGTAGACAAGAGCACCATTTCATGATCAGGGCCGTCGTTCACCCAGACGATGGTTTCAAGTTTCAACCTAGTGGCCACTGGCCATCTCCATTTGAACTGGTGGATTCTTGAACTTGGTTGGCTTCTCCCCTGTATTTCCATGAACATGGTGATCTCGAGTCGAGTATCAACCGTTGTTTAACCGACTGGAATTCGAACCAGAACAAAAATGAAAGATGTCGGACTCGGGGGTATTTCATAAACGCCCAGCGCTTCCATGAGTGATGTTAGGTGATGCTGATACGCGTTTTGTTTCCGCTTTCCATTTTTCCGGCGCCCGGGTTATGAAATAGCCGCTGCACACGACCAGTTACTCGCAACTGAGGAGCTCCACTGCAAGGCTGGGTCCCTTGGAGCAGCGTACAATCGTATGATCGCAGTATTGAGGAAGTGAACATCAGCGCACCCCTTTCTTCTTCTTCTGAACATGTGCAGATCCTGGGACGAAGGATAAGCCGGTCATCAGGATTGCGACGCGTCATCGAGACTCGAGTCAAAACGCTCGATCGGGAAATGATGTGCTTGTTTTTGGAGGTCATCACCTCTAGTGTTGCCGTCGAGGCGAGTTGAGGCGAGCCGATGTCACCAACTCGATCCAACTCGATTAACCGAGTCGAGTCGAGTGGAGACCGAGTTAAGCCGAGTTGTATCACGTGTATCTAGTCATCCCACTTAGTTACTCTGATTGAAGGCATCTCACTTTATCTCTTCCATCTCTGACTCCGAACTCGGTCTATGCGCCGGTCCGACTCCTCCTACGAAGCCACCCCGTCACCACGAAAACCTCCGTCTCGCCATTCATCTCCCTTCCACGCTTATGCTGGACTGTGTTGATCCTCTAGAGCTGGACTTGTGAGTATGTAGCCGCACAATAAGTCGGGGTGGATGGTCCGGGAGTCATCGGGGCGGGATAACCAGCCATTGGAGCCGGATAGTAGCCGCCAGTATAGTAACTCCCATATGCCGCCGGGTTCATGAAATGAGTAGTAGCTGGAGGGTTTTGCATGGGAGGCAGCCGAGGAAGCTCCCACTGAGAGTTGGGCACCTGCAGGTCTCAGGAGCTGGGAAGCGGCAGCGCTCAGCCATGGTGGGTGCGGCAGAGACGCGTCTTTTTTTCGCCGTTAGCCACGCGATCGCGTACCAAATGGCCCGGCCGCCGGTTGCTAAGACCATTGCTAGTGAGTCCGAGGACTCGGACAGCGGGTTTTGTGGGTCAGAATGTGGATTAAGCAGGCGCGACTGTGGACGCGTCGCGGTCTAAGAAGGACATAGCATGTATGTAATCTTATTCGAGAACTCGCCCACAACTCGACCTCAACTCAACTCGACTCGATCTGTCGAGTTCATCAACTCGTTACCCGAGCCGAGGTCTAGACCGATGTCAACTCACCTCGACGGCAACACTAATCACCTCTTTCGAGTGAATGACATCTGTCTTGTCACGGTATCCTTTATCGCATCATTTCAGGTCACTTCACTCGCATGTGCGCATGTCGAGGAACTCGGAATTCCGCAGATTAGGCTAACCTCACGCGTGCATGATTAGATTCCATGCTAGAAGCTTCAAGTCAATTAAAGTAGCCAGTGGATGGAGATGATCAAAGAACCCACTCATTCGAAGTCCACGGCGGGAAAATCCTGGGTATTCTGCATTAGGCTTAGCGAGGGACGCACGTTGGGTTGCGTATAGCTTGCGGGAATGAGGAATGCAGGCGGAGGACTTGGATTCGAGTCTTTCGAACTTGATCTTTGAACGCTGGAATCAGAGTAGAGGGCACCACCTGCAATTTGAATCAGTATCGAAGCAAGTAATTCTTTCGCTTGAGGAATTATCTTGCCGGCGGCATGAGGCGGCATGCGAACTTCAACACCCGGCCAACTCGGTCGAGATAAGGCTCGTGTACATTCTTCTTCTCCTTCCCACACTTGACTTGTCCCACCCCCGATTCCCGAAAGGGAAACAAAAACGGTTAAGGCTATAATGGCGCAGAGTCACACGGGTGGCAAGCATTATGATGGATAGTGCCCGTTTCTGGAATCTGTGAATTCCACTGCGTAGAGAGTCTTGGGTAGACAGAGCAATGCATGAGGTTTGAGCACTGACCGCAAACTGACGGTGACCTTGAGTGTGGGTGGACGGACATGACGTTTCTGCTTGCTCGTACTTGGGTTCCACGGAAAGAAAGAAAATACAAGACCCACGTTTGCTATAAAACTGGGTGAATGGCCAGGATTGCACGCCGTGAGAAATAGAATGACACAAAGCCCCCGACATCACCGACGGTGCTGTGCCACAATCAGATTCAGAGTCATCTCTTCTCAGGTGTCTGAATTTCGTTAGTTTCGGATCTTCAACTAGACAGACAGAGACGATTAGTGCAGCTTACGTTCGAACAATGAGGCTGTGGAGCATATACCCGTGGAAGCTCAGATAAGTACTTGGGACTTGCCGTGGTTTCGAACTTTGCTGTGCCGAGCGAGCCAATGACCTGGCGCGAAGCTACGTTGGGCACGAGGTTCAGGGTAGGTTGAATACCGTACGTCGGGATTCTAGATTCCAGAATACGTATGTATACTTGCCGGATGCAGGGACCGCAACGCTACGAGTTGTGGATACCCGGCACGGCGACGCACATATGGAATGAGAGCGGATGCTAAGACGTCGACGATGCCCGGCGTAGTAGATATATAGGCACAGACAGGTCTTGAGCGCTTTGAGCCGCGGACACGGACATCGTACCTCGAGGCCGGCCTTCGGGTTCTTGAAGTTTAGTTCGAGCCTTTGTATAGCGAATAAGCTGCATTGTAAGCATTCAATTCGGATTGGATGACGCTGAGTTACATACGAGAGTTACGATCTCCGCTGTATAAATGGGAACGGAACGTACGTGGGGACGGACATGAACGGACTTTGGCGGATACAATAGAGTCAGTAATACTTACTGGGCGGAGGGCGCCGATCTCGGGCGTAAGGAAAGGAGTTAGCAGAACCAAGTGGCCATGAGGCCTTGAGGAATAAAACGGCGCGGACCATCCGAGAGCCCAGTTTAGTCCTGCAAGTGGGCCTGACGAGTGCTTTTCCGGGACGTCGTGAGCGTTTGGAAATGCCTCTCACGGTGAAGTAAAAATGGAATACGGACGCATTGGCTGGCAGGTAAATGCCGTCGTCGAGCGGAGCCGGGGGGCGTCTACAATTTTATCTTGGAGATGTTGTGGGTCGCCGTCGAGCCTCAGTCGCATCACCGCACAGGGAACGAGAACTGTCAGTTTCTCGACGAGTTGTGAATGTTTACATACCCGCAAAATCTCTTTTGAAAAAACCGGCGTTCCTCTCCATCGGCATGTGTTTGGCGGCGGGTGTTTGAGGGTAGAGCTACTTTTGACGCCGTGCAGTCTGTCAACGACTCAACGCAGCAATCACCGCCGGAGGGGCTACAAGGGGTTAACGGGGCGGAAGAAGAAGATGCACAGAAGAAGGGCTGGCGATTGGCCGTGGTCGTTGATGTATGGGCTGGCTACCTATCAAGTAATCGACTCGAGGCGGCTTGAAATTGAGCACGGTAGTGGGAGAAGAACGTCAACAAGGGTCGGAGGAACGCCACCCGGCTGTCACGTCTAGATGGAACACGATCAAATCGGGATCAAAAGGCAAATGGAGGTAAATACGGCAAACGCCGGGTGTAAAAGAGGTGAGGTGACGCTGTGCCGCTCTTCTCCCCACCTATGCTTGCTGTCTGAGTCCGAGTCGCACCTCGTCCCGGCCTCCCGCCTCCCGTCCCACCGTCTTCGACGTCCCGCCCCCCTCTGCTGAGAAAGGATACCGCTTGGAGTGCGTGCCCTGTCTGCTGCCGACCAGCACCAAAAAACTGACGAATGACTGTCCTCTAGACCTCGCGACCCTTTTCTCTGGCCTCTACCTCCCCGACTACCACAAGAAACAAGTACGCTTGAGCTCGGCTCGCTGCTTCCTGTTTTTACACCACCCGCCGTCCGACCACCAACGACTCCCGCCAACCGACCAGACACTTGCATCCCCACCCTCCTCCATCCCTCCCCCCCAAACCAAACCCCGAGAACCTGAAGTTGGCACGCTGAGAAATCGCGACCTCCTTCAATCCCTCAATAACGACCCCGCCGACTTTTTTTTTTTGCCTTTGAATCAACTCAAGAAATGGCTTCTCCGACTAGTACTATCGTCACCAAGACCGAGCCAACCCCGGCCTCTCCTACGCCGGATCCTGCGTCCTCACCCACTTCGGAGAAGCGCCGGGCTCCACGCCGGGCTTCCACCGCTGAGCGCCGTGCGACGCACAATGCCGTCGAGCGGATGCGTAGAGAGACTTTGAATGGGAGGTTTTTGGTGAGTGTCCTTCCACTCATGCCCTGCGTTCCCCTAACTAACTGCGCTGCAGACCCTCGCCTCCCTCCTCCCGCCACTTGCGGCTCTCCGCCGTCCCAGCAAGGCTGCTATCGTCGGGTCTAGGTGAGTCTTCGTCTGCTTGATCTCGTTCTTGTTCTTGGGCTTGAGGAGGCGGGGAGGGAGGCGCGTGCGCGTGCTGGGGAGGGGAGACCCCATAGACGGAGAATGCTACTGGGCATCGGTCTGCGGTCGCAGGAGAAAAGTGCTAGCCTCTCCGTGGCGGTGTGGAGATGAAGCAGCATCCTCCTCTTCCTGCTAGTCCTGCCGATGGGCCTCGAGGAGGCAAACACTACCCTCGTCCTCCTCCCTTGTCAAGGCGACGCCATGATGACGGAGAGCATTCTCGCCTGCCCATCCTCGCTCCCTCCTGCCCATCGCAGCGGCTGCGTCCTTATTGGTCCGGTACATCATTGCCCCGGTGGACCCAGGCTCGGACATGGCCGCACGTCACTATAACGACCTGGCGAGGGCGCCGTGTCTGGGGCGGGATGTGTCACCGGTGATGACTAAACCCACGGATACACGGCTACACGGATACCCCTTCTTCCTCTTTCGTTACTTTGGGGATTCCTGTTCTTACTGACGTATCCTACAGCATCGCGACCCTCCACGCTGCACGCCGGCACCGCGTGCTCGCAGCCCAGACGCTGAGGAATGTTACGCAAGAGGCGGAAACGCTTAGAAGGGTATGTCACTTACCCCTCTTACTTTACTACCCTTCCTTATACTCACACCCCCGAAGGAAATCAACACCTGGCGTGCACGCGCCAGCATCCCCCCGCTCGAGACGCCCATTCGTCCCGAAGCCCACGCCGCTGTACTCCGCGGCGAGATTGAAGAGATCGACGTCGAGGTGCTGCTCGAGGAGGCGGGCGACGTCGAAGAAGGGGACGAGGATGAGGGTGGTGTGAGCCCCGAGACCCCTGCAGACCGTTTTGCCTTTGCCCCCGAGTTTGACATGCGCATTCCACCACCACCTATGGGCATGCCCATGCCTGGTCCTCGCACACCGTCGTCACCGTCCAGCGCGTCGTCTGGCAGCTGGGAGGGCTCGCGCACGCCGCCGTCGAGTGCTGGGATGTCTATGCCTATTCCTATGCAGGGCGGGGTGGAGGCTGTGCTCAAGCAGCAGATGTACATGCAGCAGCAGCAGATGTATGATGCACGGCACAAGATGGCGCAGATTGCGAGGGCGCAGGCCCAGATGGCTGCTTCCGTCCAGCAGCAGCAGCAGATGCAGATTCAGCACGGCCACGGGGCGGGGTATGACCTCGGCCTTGGCCTTGGTTTCGACGAGGAGCAGGGGATGGGCGATGGGTGGGCGAATGCGAACCCGCAGCATCCGGCGTTTTACTCCCAGCAGCAGCATGGCCATGGCCAGGGGTACTTTGACCCTGTGTATGGCGGGCAGGGGCATTATATGCACCAGTCCTCGGCTCACTTTACCTGAGCGCTCCAGCTCCCTCCGTGTGCTCCCTGTATACCCTCCCCATCGTCCTGGTCTCTGCTCTCCTCCTTCTTGCCCCCGTCGTCGTCTCTCGTTCCCCTCCCACTCTGCTCGCTGCCCCCGGTCTTTTCCGAATCCACATCGAATCGAAGATATACAGAGCCGGTCACCGGACACGACACCCCACGCTCCTTACTCTACCAGTCATATCTAGATATTCATATCTACGTATCTATCGTCCGTCGGGCCCCCTTTTTTTGAAATTTTCTGTCTTTCTTTCTTTCTTGATTCCGTTGGACGTTATTCCTTTCCTTTCCCAAACCACTACCCTTATCTTACTTTACCTCTCCCTACCTTGTCTTGCGTTGATTGCGTTGATTGATTACCGTTACCTGCCTACCCTGCCGTCCGTCGGCCTCACGCTCCTTACTTCCTTATCCTTGCCTTGATCTCGTCGTCGTAGTTGGTGTTGCTGTGGGTGTTTCGCTGGCCGTGTTTTTTGTTGTACAGTAGTTAAATAGGTGGTAGATGAGGAGAGAGCCTGTTGATGTAGCTTTTTTGGTCCGTTATGTAGCGTTGCTGAATGTTGATTGAGTATCGAAGAAAGAAGAAGGGTGTGTTGCGTGAATGGGTGTGTGGGCGGTCAGATTGAGGAGTAATAGTCGGCGAGGGGAAAAAAGGACAAGAATCTGCCGACTAGGATCTGCGCCGGAGTCGAACGGAGGCCAGATGATGTGTTCCTGATGTGTTCCAGCGCGCGTGAATCAAAGAGAATGAATGAGGCATTGAATGTGAATGCACTCACGTCCGCTCAGCGCGTGGAGGCATGTTTAGGAGCGCAGATTCTGTAGAGGAAGACGGAGAAAAAAACCAGCAAGTGGAGTTTAATGTGTCAGTCCCGAGTCGAACGGTGGAATTTCAGCCGGGCGCAACATGACACTGCGGTGAGATTCTGATAGATATGGGTTGAAAAGAAAATGCATGCTGGAGCGGCAAGGACGATTTTTTTTTGCGGCCCAAATCCTGATCTATATAGGTTGAACAGTTACACGATACCCACGGGACCCCAAGATGCCCGCACTATCATTGCCTGCGTATATCGAGGCTGCAAAATGGCCACGTATATGTGCATATTACTAGAGTCTAGTGACCCAGGCCTAGGGAAGTCGCTACTGGAGCCAGGAAGATACTGGCAGGTCACAGGTGCTGCTGCAGAGGAAGATGCAGCGAAAAGGAATCGCGGGGGAACTGATATGTTTCAGCCCCGAAGCGAACGGGAGGGGACAGGGGTGGCGAATTTCAATATTACTTATGCGCAAGGGCGGGCCAGCGTCAAAGACTTGATTACTGGAGGCGTCCAATAACAAAACTAGGTGGTGCAGATGGCATAAAGAGAAAACCAAAACATGTGTGTCCCTCAGAATCAAGTCAGAATGCCCGGCTGTTTACGGTTGCCTCGTCACTCACCCTTTGGTATTCAGCATTTATCCCTCCTTGGCCAATTCATTCACAGTTGAGCAGACACTGTTCCAAGGCGGCGAACAGTTGGCATCGGGACGAAGAGGACAAGCCAACTTCACGGAAGATGAAGCAGAAAAAGGGATTCAAGACGTCATTATGTCTGACTCCAGTCGAACGGGAGGCAGAGTCGCAGTTCAACGTTCAACCTGCGTGGGATGGCAGCGCCGTTGAATCCTGATGCAGATAGCGGAAAGAACGAGATCCGGCCAACGAGGAAATATTCCGTTTCACATCTACAGCTAAACATCACCAGGTAAGTATGTGAGACGCAGAGGTGGTGGGACCAGCCCAAAAAGGGCCGGTGCAGCGGAAAATGAAGAAGAATAATTTCTTCCGCCCCGATTCGAACGGGAGGCAGAATCGATTTCAACCTGTATGGTACCACAGGCCAACGGTAAAATCCTGATGCATGGGTTTAACAGGATACCCACTGGAAGAATGAAATTCGAGCATGCTGGGGGGATGAGAGTCAAAAGAGGGAGCACCATCCTCGCAATTTTCTAAGCTCTCCCAGGAGTCGAGCCGAGGGTCTCGTTGGAGTAAGTTATGAGACTATCAGTGCCGGTATATTGAGGATACAAATGGCCACGTACTAGAGGTGGCCACTGGAAACGGGATTCCGAGTTACCCGCAAGTATTAGCGCAAGCCCAAAGGACGCAGCACTCGCACCTCCTTCCAACGGGATGCGCGCCGTGGCAAAATGATTGCGGGTATGGGAGACGCAGGGGAGTTGGGACGACGAGTAAGGTAGCTACTAGTGACTACTGGAGGATGAAGCGGGAGAGAAAAAAGGAGTAATCAATGTGTCAGCCCAATTGTAAGAGTAAAGAAAAAAATCGCACCACAATCTGAATCACGCCCACAAGCCCGGAGTCGAACCGAGGCAAAGGTGTTTGAGCGAGTGCTGGCAGCAAGTACCAGCGTGCACATGAGCCAGCTGACGGGTATACGCTGATTTAATCCGTCGTCAGATGCATGCCTTTGAATGCCATATTTATTCCAAGCCAATCGGGAAATCTCGCCGAGGCTTTGCCGAACGAACATGTCGATATTTTAGAGCGAGTCTCGTGAGTTGTCGGGAATACTCCAGTATATCCGGGCGAAGCGATAAAAGTCGCTCGGGAGTACAGTGTCCTGCAAACAGATATGAGACCTGGATACTCCCTCGCACTCCTGGCATTGGCCGCAGCCGCCCATGCTCAGTCCTGCGCCCTTCCATCGACCTACAACTGGACATCTTCAGGCCCACTGGCTACGCCCGCCAGCGGCTTGGTCTCTCTAAAGGATTTTTCGCACGTACCATTCAACGGACAACACCTCGTCTACGGATCCACCGTCGACACGTCGGGGAATTACGGTTCGACCAATTTCGGACTCTTCTCGGACTGGAGTAGCATGGCATCAGCAAAACAGACAGTCATGTCCACACCGGGCGTCGCACCCACCTTGATATACTTTGCGCCCAAGAATATCTGGGTTTTGAACAGCCAATGGTGCTCGACGCCGTTTTGCTACCGCACATCAAGCGATCCGACGAATGCCAACGGATGGTCGACCGAGGTCCCGCTGTATTCCGGCTCCCTCCCCAACGGCTCGAGTCCCATCGACCAGACCGTCATCGGCGACAACACGACCATGTACCTCTTTTTCGCCGGCGACAACGGCAACATCTACCGTACGAGCATGCCGATCGGCAACTTCCCCAGCTCGTTCGGCTCTACCGCGGAAATCATCCTCACCGACTCGATGTACAACCTCTTCGAGGCGGTGGAGGTCTACACCGTCCAGGGCCAGTCCAGTCCTCTGTACCTCATGATCGTGGAATGCATCGGCTCGAGCGGAGCCCGGTATTTCCGGTCTTTCACCGCGACTAGTCTGGGCGGGACTTGGACGGCGCAGGCACATGCGTCGACTGAGAGCAGCCCATTTGCGGGGAGGGCAAATAGCGGGACGCTGTGGAGCGAGGATATCAGCAGCGGGGATCTAATTCGGAGCAGTGCGGACCAGACCCAACCCGTGGACCCGTGTAATCTACAGCTCCTTTATCAGGGACGGAGTTCGAGTTCGGATGGGGACGCGTATAACTCGTTGCCGTATCAGCCGAGCTTGCTGACGCTCGTGGGTGCCTCGGGTGGGACGACTACGACGGCGGCATCGACCACGACCAGCAAGACCACAACCACCAGCAAGACTACGACCACGGTTACGAGCACGACGACTGCGGTGGGTGGTGGCGCAACTTGTGCGACGCAATGGAGTCAATGCGGTGGCCAAGGTACACTATTGTTTCCCTCTCCTCATATCAGTGACTGACAGAGGATAATAGGATTCACGGGTTCTACCTGCTGCCAGAGTCCTTTCACTTGCACCTATAGCAGTGAATGGTACTCGCAGTGTTTGTGAGGGATTTTGGGATGCGTATCGGCGAATTCGTAGGTAGCTAGTACCCTGTAGCATGAAGATCGATGGAGAACTCGAACTTGGAAGAAGCCCGAGGTGGACAGCATGGGTAAAAGCAAAAGAGCATGATAAAGAACTGCCAGGATCGAACGTGGGTGTCGTTGGGGAGTTTGGCGCGAGAGATGGTGGTCAGAAGAAAGCCGCGATTGATGGCTGTGCTCCGATCGGCCGATGTTGTCGGATCACACACGGCATGTGATGCCGGGACGACCCCAACACAACCTTCGATTTACAAAGCACGCGTCCCCGGATTCATTTCACCGGTAGCAATTTGCAGCTGAAAATAATCGGCACTGAAGAACACCGGAACGTCGCCTCCCTCACCATTCCCAGCCGCCGCCGCCTGACTCGCAACATTGATACCCAACTGAAACCCACTGCCCACTGGTATACCCGTCGCATTCTCCCAGCTCGTCCCGACGGGCTCGATGGTGCTGGAGTTGCCCGAGATGCGCCAGAAAGCGGGACCCTGGCCGTCCCAATAAAACGCGAATCCTCTGTAATTGTACGAGAATCCGAGGAGGAAGTTGGTCGTCCCTTCGTTGGCGGTGGGGATCCTGCCGACGGCGCCGTTGCCCCCTACGGCGGACTCGTAGGTTAGGTGGTGGAGGTTACCAGGTCCGGTGACGGTGACGATGGGCGCGAGGCCGTTCACGTAGTTCATTGCCATTGCTGAGGAATGTGTGAGCACGCAAGTTTCATTTACTGGGGGACCGACCTGCTCAAATTTCCAGTGAGTCTGGTGAAGTTGGAGGTGCAATTTTCCTCCCTTTTATACGATTCCAATGGCATTCATGAGATTGACATGCCGACGTTCGAGACGCCTCGCAGGTAGCAATTCCCCGGAGTTGAGAATTCTCAATTGAAAAATAATGACCTGCCGGCGGTCGAAGTCTCTCTTGTTTGAACCGCTACTTCTGGGCCAGGATATTTCGCCGCGTCTGGGGTGAATCGGCGGGGAAGCGGCGTTAATTTGGCATTGACGCGGCGCAGAGTGCGGCAGTCAACTGAATATGCTGCCAATCGACTGTTCCTTGTCCATTGTTCTCAGGCACACATGTGAGGCGGAGACATTAAATGTGGTCCACGACGATGGTCAAGGAATGAGCTCCCTTGAGTGTATGGATCCCGAGTTCGGCGCTAGTGTTCGACTGTCAAAGATGCGGCGACGCGGCGAAGTTGATCATAACTTCGCCGCGTCAGACAAGGTTAACTCGGCGATCCCGCAGCGCGCCGCGGCCCGTTCTCGGCAGTAGATAATTTGGATTCGGCCCTTCGCAGACATGACGCGGCACCTCTCCCAAGGTCTGCGGCGATGGTCATACGGGACGCGGCGTTGTCACGGCACTTCTGCGGTAGCATCGCGGCGTACCTCCCTCATTCATAACTTCAGATTTCCGAAATTTGTCTCTATCAGTCAATACTGTCATTGAATAGGATACCAACGACACCGACGATGCTCCTACCCATGACCACGGACCGTAATCCGTTGGTCCGTTGACAGCACTGACAAAACACACCTTGCTTTATCCACCGTGACCTCGTACGCTCTTGTCTCGACATCCGCTTCTTCTTCATTTCGGCCATTCTACATGCATCTGTAAGTCCGACATCCAGCTGATATTGCCACCAGGATTGTGGATTTTTCTTCCACTGATGTATCTCAAGGAGACTCAAGCAAATCTGTGGATCATCTTGGGCAGCAGACTTGCGGGCTGAGGCTAACTAACGGCTAATCGAAGTGCCAGTCGGTCGGGTTCATTTACACTCTAATAGGCGGCCTTATTATGCCGAGGATAGTACGTGGGCCTTTAATTCGTCTCCCTCTCACCGCTATTCACACCGATTCCATCTCAGGGACAACACTCCTTGGATATGTGCGGGAAGAGGAAGAGGTTTTTGCTGGAAAGACTTGTATGTGACCTATTCCATCCTCATCCTCCTGTTGATTGTTGGAAGTGGAAATATCGGCCCCGGCTTCCAACACCCCTCACAAAGCTCTCGTCTCTACTGTTCTACCCCCAGACGGCCCCACGAGTAGAGACAGCATCCCTGATTGTGTCCTCAAAACCTGGGATGAATTCCCGAATGGCAGATTCCGTGTTCACTTCACACGGGAACAATTTACGGCCACCTCGAAGGTCGCCTTGTACTGGGCCTCTCGCAAACTGCGTGGTGGTCGGCGAGGGTCCACTTCCGCCGCGACGCCTGACAGGGGGTGTTTATCACTTCATGGTTGTTCAGGCATTATTGAAAGCAACAGCGGAGAGTGCACTGTTCAAATTGCGCCCGGATTGGACGTGTCGAAGGAAATCAAGGTAGGATGCGCTTGTGGGCTTGCCCTTCGCCACCGTCCCTGCACTGCGGAATGGTCTCTGGTGCAGTACAATGAGGGCGCAATTTTTGAGCACGGCGGCCTCCACACCCACTCTTCATACACTCACTCGCTTCCAAAATCTGGGAATAAACTCAAGGCATTTGTGCCGAAGCCGCCGGTCTCTCTTTCTCAGTCGAATGGAGATGTTAGAACTATCGAGACAAAAATGCTTCTCCTAGTGCTGGCCAAAAATACGATACGAAAAATATATTTTGAATATATTCAAAAAAATACGAATACAATACGCCGGGGGAGCTGGGCTTAGAATACGGCTACGGCGAATACGGCTACGCTACGATATGGCTACAATATGATATGCCCCTGAGCGTATTCAAATATATTCGGCTACGATGATGCCTGCAGATTGGGCTGATCCGACGGTGATCCAGGTACAATCAGATGGCACTCCATCATTTGGCAGACTGATGGGCTCCTGATAAGGGTTTGCTGTTGATCTGGGCCCAAATTGGTGACGCTGTTGATGATCGTAGTGTCTCATCAATGATCACCGAGATGCCGCTCCTCAACGATGGCCAGCCCGAGCGAGTTCACTCCTTGTATGAAGTGATGGCACGTTGGAATGTCATTTGCAATGTGCACGGTTGAATTATCAGCACTCTGACTGCCCAGGCAAGCACAGGTTGTAGGCGGGATGGCGCGCCGAATATATTTTGAATATAGTCAAAATATATTATATTCACGCCGAGAATACGCTACAATACGCTACGAATATGATATGGGCCTGGATGGAGGCTACGATATGAATATGACTACGATACGGGAAATCCCGTATTCGTAGCGTATTTGGCCAGCACTAGCTTCTCCCGGACGCAGAAGGTATGTTAGTCAAACACCTCGACGACTTTAGAGTTGTCGCTGTTCCCGACGCAGCAAAGCGGCGACACAGGGTCTTGGCAGTCGGGCGAGCTCTGTTACAAATTTTGGCCATTCAACACAACCTTGAAGAGCCGCTGGATCTGAACGGGGACGCTTACGAAGACCTCGTCAATGGGCACATTGAGTCGCTCAGCATGGACGGAGGGGAAGCGTTTCGAGCTATGTATATGGCCACAAAACCGAAGTTACTGTCTCATGCAAAATTCTGGGACAGAGCAGCATTTGTGGAAGAGTGCGGAGAGTTCATCATCAGCCACGAGCTGAACGATGGAACATACCGGCCTGCGACCTACGGACGTGTGGCACCACCGGAAACTCGGCGACCCCGTATAGCCGTGGAGATTTCCTCAGACGAGACGTCGAAGCGCACTTCACGCAACCGCACGCGACGCCGAGCCGAGGATGAGGGCACCGATGAAGATGCTCCGCCTGCGAAGAGACCGGCACAATCAAACAGGGAGCTGAGGCCTCGCAACCAGGGAGTTGTCGTGTATGCACCGGTCGTACCTCCCGCACCTCCCGTGGATGAAGCCAAAATTACGGGACGAGGAAGGGGGTGGGTTACCATGGAAGAGTGAGAGCAGTGGATCGGAGTCATGGGAATCAACGAGTAGCGGGTAGTTACATGTACTTAATGTGTATTTCCTCGACTGAAAGTCACTGTATGTATTGTTTGGAATCAGGGAGTGTGGTGCAAGTTGAGTACAGGGACCTGGACGCCCAGGGTCCCGAGCGTATCACATCAACGGTGACGGAAGTGATCATGCAACTAGTGCGGTGCTGCCTCGGCGACAAGAAAGTAGTGCTGCGGCAATGCGCGTAGGTGACGCGGCGGTCGTATATGGATTGGCGGAGATCACAACGGTGATATGATGGATCTCGGATCACACTCGGGATCATGATGCTGACTCCATAACATCCCGCAAATTCATTTCACTTCCCCAATTTACAGCTGGAAATAGTCCGCACTGAAGAACACAGGAATCTCGCCTCCAGCCTTTGTAGCCGACGCCGCCTGAGTCGCAACATTGATACCCAGCTCGATCTCACTGCTCCCCCACGGCACACCCGTCGCATTCTCCCAGCTCGTACCCACGGGTTCGATGAAGGGCGAGTTGCCCGAAACGCGCCAAAAGGCAGGAGCCTGGCCGTCCCAATAAAACGCGTAGCCTCTGTAATTATACGAGAATCCGAGGAGGAAGTTGGTCGTCCCATTGTGGGTGGTGTTTATCATCCCGACGGCGCCAGGGCCATTTAGACTGGGCACGGAGTCGTAGGTCAGGTGGTGGAGGTTACCGGGTCCGGTGACGGTGACGATTGGGGCGAGGCCGTTCAGGTAGTTCACTGCCATTGCTGACGACTATGTGAGTATTTGGTGAGCACAGCGACCTCTGAACTGACCTAGACTTCTCAGAGGTGTTTTTTGTCAAGCTGGAGGTGGTGTTCATGCCTTTTATACGATTCCAGTACCTCCCAATAATTGAACAAGGGACACGAGCATTGACATGCCGACGTTCCAGACGCCTTGCGAGGAGCAATTCCCCGGGGTTGGGGCAAGTAACAATTGAGTCGGAGAAAACCAAGCAAGGTGTCTCTCATTAGGACCGCTCTCACTGAAGCACCGGCGGACGAAACAGAGCCTGAGGTTTCTGAAGCTGGTCAAATTTACGATGATACGAGCAGTTGGTCCTGATCCGCGCCTTTGCCGAATGCGGCATGAGGATCTCAACTTAAAACCACTCGGTTCCTTCAGGTTCGTTGGAAATGTTGATTTGAGTTGATCATACAATAACTTGGGCAGAGAGTCAAACAGCAGTGCAGCAGATCTGATGTGCAGAAACTACTTAGAAGTTCAACGTATTTACTCGGAATTCCCAACCATGAGACTCTAAGCGGGGGTCTCATCCAGTGCGAGCACCTGCACCACTTTGGCATCACGCGGGATGAGGTTGATGCGGAAGGGCACAGGCGAGCGCCCCGAAAGCCCGTCATACTCCTTGAGATCGATCGGCTCGTCGGGGATCGCCTGCATCGTGAAAGCCCATAACATGCGGGAGACGGTAAGCCAGATCTCGCGCTCAGCGACAATCATGCCGGGGCAAATTCGGCGCCTATCATATGTCGGATCAAATGAGTTCACCCGCAGGGAAGGGAATTGACCGGCACGCACCCGGCACCGAACATCCAGTGATCGCGTGTATACGGATCGGCGAGGTTGGCGCTTTCCGCTGAGGTGAGGTTGTCGTGCATGTAGCGTTCTGGGTTGAAACTCTCGGGGTCTGCGTGTCGCGTAGGGTCGTGATGCATCGTCCAGGTGTTCAAAACCACGACGGTGTCCTTGGGTATGAACTGGCCTTTGTAGGTGGAGTCTTCGCTTGTGACGTGTGGGGTGCCCAGCCAGAAGGGATTATGACAGCGCTCGACCTGGGAGGAGTCAGTAGGGAATGTTTGATGGTTCGAATTTTTCTCGCCTCCTTGACGATGGCGTGGCAGAACGGCAAATTCTTCTCGTCCTCGACCGTAGGCATACGATCGCGTCCAACGACTCTGTCGAGCTCCTCGTGTGCCCGTTTCTGGATGTCCGGATAGGCCGGGATGAGTGCCGAGAACCATTGCATGATAGCCGCTGTCTGTATCGGATTCAGATCAGTCTCGGCACAACTTGACCATAAAGAAACACCCACCGTCTCAACACCACCAATCATGAACGCAGACGCCAGGATAGCCATATCAAGATGATCCAAGTCCTCCTCCTTTTGCATCTCGAGCATAGTCTTGGCGAGACACTCGGGGACGTGCTCGCCCATTTGCATGCGATGATCAATGTCTCGGATCAGACCGCCGTACGTGTCGACGAGCGCCTGGTGGAGCTTCTGGCCGCGTGAACGCATCGGAGTGTGAATTTTCTGGAGGAGAGGGATGAAGTCGACGAGGTTCGACATGGGGCCGGTGACATTCCTATTTTCATTGTGAGCAGTTGGATTTTCAACCAAGACTTGCGCGTACATGAACTCTCGGCCGATCTTTAGCGCCTGGGTGACGAGGGGGTGGTATATACTGCCAGTGCGCGTGCCGAACACGATGGAAAGCATATTGTTGAGTGACGCACGGCCGGCATGCGGCTGCGGGTTGATTGGCACTGTACCGCCCTGGCTTTCTTGGTACATGGATTTGATTAGCACCGTGGCTTCTTTATCGAGAATTGACGTGTAGTTGTCTACGGCGCGTTGGTTCAACCATCCAGTGGCGATTCGGCGGTGCTTGCGCCTGTAAACCGGTCGGTGTATGCTTCACGATATTGTAACGAACGGTACGTACCATCTATCATTGTAGGGCGTTGCTGTGATTCCTCGGCCCGCGAACACGGTCTGGCTTTTTACGAACATTTCTTTGCGGGAGGAGAATACAGCGCCATTGGTTACCTGCCCGTAGTTGAAATAAAACCAGCAGACACGGAACTAGACTCACTACGAGCTCCTTGACGATCTCCGGGCTCGAGATTATGACGAAAAGCTGATTTCCCAGCCAAACGGAATACAAGTCTCCGAATTTCTTCGCCCAGCGATCGAGCGTCAGTTCGGGGTACTGCGTCAAGAATGGGAAGGATCCTGATTTGGGATCAGATACACATGTGGGAAGACACCAGGGAAGTGAACGGTACCGAAAATTGGGAAACCTAGGAATGGAATAAATAAAGATACGGTGCCCCACGATCAATCGAGTCAGAATACCTTTGGGGCCGATAGGGATGCTGTTGCCGTTCTTGTCAACTAAAGGCCGCTTGAAGGACCAGTAGAGAGCGGCCAGCGTCGCAGCGCCCACCAAGGCGAGAGTGAGAGCCGGGGACTGCAAATTTACAGCCACGGCAGCGGGCGAGTGATTCGAGGTCGAATTCATTGGACAGTTGAAACCTAAAAGGGCGATGGAAGGAATCTTTTGTTTTTCAAGTGTGTTATCGGATGGTTTCCTAGTTCTCTCCAGAATTGAAGCCCGTTTTATAGTTGCTCTCCTTTTTCAGATCCATAATACACGCCCCCGTCGCCCAGGAACGCCAACAAAGCTTGAGCTTCATCAAACGTTGTGTCGAGCAACTCAATTGCTCGCCTTGTCGAGTGCCAAGGGTTGCTCCTTGTGTTAATGCCAATGGCAGGGCATGTGCGCAGCTCTGTGACTGGCGCGTATCAATTTGAGAATCTAAGAACCTCATCGGAATCTCGACATGTCCACACTGCACTTCATTTTTTTAAACTCTCATTCTCCCAGGGAATGCGACATACTGAAATTAAGGTGAAGACTTCGGAAGGACCAGACTCAAAGTTACTTGGACGAGTCGTTGACTTCGATGCTGGGCGCTCCTTCCGAGTTCTAGGTTTGTTCAACTCGACAATGGGAACTTCCGTGACCACCAGGGATTTTATTTTTCTGCGAGATGACCTTCAACGATCTATTTCTTGTTCACTACCCCCTTACATGAGAGTTAACACCTGTTTATTTCCCCCTGGATGGTAGCGCTAGTATGTATTGCAAATTTATTATAAGGATTACTGTAACAGCAATCTCCTCAAATGCCAACTGCCTGCGTCGGGCAGATTCGTATGCGCAACCGGGAAACCCCTACACTTCGACTCCCACTGACACGTGTGGCTTGTCATTCTGAAAAATAGACACAGGCCTGCCAAGATGGAATGTATAGACGGTACGATAAAAAAGCGGGAGAGCCCACGGCTCACGCGACGGCAGCGGGCGCATTCGGCTGAATATTGCGTATTCGAAGCACGTTCAACAGCTTTGGTTCAACCAAAGAAGAGTCCCCATTGGCAGGGCTCAGACGCCAAGTTTAACAGAAGTTCCGACAATGTCCAAGACTGAATTTGTGGGAAAGGCAATTCCCACTTCACCATTCAGTCGAGGAACAATGTCTCACTGTCTGTCCGTCATGACGTTCGGAAGTGTCTCGCATGCGGATGCGGGAAACATAGGGTAGGTTGGATCATGTTGTGCTTTCAAGTAAGGTATGGGAAAGCCAATTTAGGATTCTTTCTATCTCTGGTGCTTACGCTTGGTTGCGACATTGACGGAGACAACGGTGTATCTGCGTCAATTGCACGGTGGTACATAATTTTGGGCTGGATCACACGCGAACGACTATATATACATATATGTACGATGGGGTTCATCACGTCCATACGAGCGCTCCCCATGTCCTCGCCAGCGCTTTCACGTCTACCTCTTTGGCTATCTCACTGGCTGGGATACCGCGCTAAAACCCCGCCGAAACGCCCAAACTACATCATATGGCTGTCGTCGTTCATCGGCGCCTTCTGCGGATTGTCCATGCTCCAGGCGGTCTTTGGACATGCACACTACTTCATACAACGCAACGTTCCATCCATCATCGCCAGCTACGTACGTCTCTCTCACAATTATGAACGTCGAGCACCGTTAATATCATCGCACCCAAGGGCGCCTCCGCCGTCCTCTGCTACGGCGCAATCGAAGCACCCCTGGCCCAACCCCGCGCGCTCATCGGTGGTCATTTCATCAGCGCTCTCATCGGCGTATGCATCACCAAACTGTTCGGCCTCCTCCCCACCGAACAACGCCTCGACCAACTCCGCTGGCTGGCAGGCTCACTTTCAGCCGCCACCGCCATCGTGGCCATGCAGATCACAGCGACAACCCACCCACCCGCTGGAGCCACGGCCCTCCTGGCTGCTATCAACGCCGAGGTGTATGGCATTGGGTGGTATTACCTCCCTGTGGTCTTGCTGTCCTCGTCTCTGGTCCTCGTATCCGCCCTCATAATCAATACCGTCGCGCGGAGGTACCCGGTGTATTGGTGGGAACCAGTCGTGCCCGCCGTCCTTCAACCGCCGCCAGAAGCCGTGTCCGAGGCAGAGAAAGGAATGGTATCCAGTCGGTCCAGCGACTTGGCATAGGTGTAGGATATGTCCGTCGTACTACTCGTCGTTTGGACTGCTTCATACGGGATTCAGTGCATCAATTGAAAGCTATGTGTACAGATCTAGATACATGCGTTTACAACCCTCAGGAAATCTTTGTTTTGCGGAATTGCACTTTCACTGAAGACAAAGCGTCAGCACGATGGATGGATATGGAATCGAAGTCGACGCACTCGTATGAGCTCCATCCAACACGGACCCTCCAACTCCTCTTCATCCTCGTCCTCGTCAGTGACGACATCGTCAAGAGCAACCTTTGGCGAGTCCGCAGGTAAATCGAATCGAAGCACCCGGACAACCCCCTCGCCGTCCGACTCTGACTCCGAGCTCTCATCAGATTCTGAGCCTGAATCCACATCGAGCTCGAGCTCGCACGCAAGAGGCGCAGGAGCAAATTCCTCCGGCGCTACAACTTCAAAGTACCGCCCCTTGATGCACTGTATGAGTTGGGGTTCCGCGAGTCCAACAGCGCTGGTAACTTTTTGGAGGATGTTCGATCGTGGAAAGTACGAGTAGGAGAACTCTGAAAGGAGACGCTCGTGAGTCGATGCAGGCTGTACTTACAAGGCGAGAGAAGTACGTACCGATGGTCTTAATCTCGCCGACCTTATCCTAGGGTCTGGGGAGCATGGTCGGGTATTGAACTCCTCGCACAGGGGTGGTGTGGTCAGAATCGTGCTTCAGAGCGGAGCGCTTCGGCGGAGGGCGATGCTTTGAAATGACCCGAGGCGTCGGCTTGGTTTTAGGTGGTAAAAGGCCCACTCGTCGGAATATCCGAACGAGCCCCAGCGTTTTGCACACGGGGAGTAGGATAGTAGCAGTGGTAGTGGCGGACTTAGTGGTGCGAGTGCGACGAGGGGTAGCGACGAGGTTGGGTGCACGGAAAGAAGACATGGTTGGTCTGGGTGTTTGTGGGGACATGCCCCGCCTTTTATACGTCCATGGGAGCAGAGACGGTCTCACCACGATCCCTCCGCGCGGGTTTGGCTGTGTACCTCCTATGGCAAGTGTGATCTCGAGAACTTTCGAGCCGTTCCATCGGTGAGGCCGAGAGGCGGCGAGATTCATAGCAGTAGCTGCACTGTAGAGCAAGAATGAAGATTCGCAAGAAATCGCTGGAAAGAACAATCCCACGCTGAGGAAGAGCCGAACGAAAAGACGTGGACGTATCATGTCTCACTCACGGGTCACTGCCTCACGACTCGGATCGAGAGTCTCACTCGGGCGGCATCAGCTGTGGAGTCCCATGGACAGCCCTAGGGAGCGATTGGCGGGTCAAGGCGGGTTGTGGAGCAGCGACGAGCAAGGGAACGCCTTGAAGATGGCGAGGGAAGAGGACAAGAGCAATTGATCCGACATCATGATGTCCTCGGCTCAAAAAAACGAATTGTACAACAAATGTCCTACAGTCTATGTACCAGGGTATCGCCGTGGATGAATAAATACCTGCTCCACAAAGAAAACCTAAAGTCTGCTTCTCGCCCGCGGCTCGTCGTTCTCCAGGACATTCTGCCCAATGCGGTCCACTGCAGCACATATCGCCGAAACACGGAGGGAACATACCAGAATGACGCTCAAGTTTGAGCGGCCGTCAACGTTTCAACCGTCAACAAAGCTCGGCGGGCATGAATACATGTACACCCGCCCGGCGTCTGTCCATCCATGGAATTGGCAGCTGCGACAGACGGACGGGATCACGACGGGCGAGGCGGGCGTTGATTGAAGATTCAGTGGGCGCTCTCCGCGGACAGGGTCGAAGCAAAGGAGGAGGTACCGAGACAGGGTCAGTCTGAATGCAACAGTCTTCGTTCCTGGGCGAAGGGGGGATGGGTGAGGCAAGCAAGCAGCGTGTGTAAATTATAGCAGCAGCACCAGAAGCAGAGATACAGCGATGATGAGAATGCGACAGCAAAGAATATGTACAGTTGTCCGTCCGTCCTGGGATCCAGAATTAAATAACTTAATATGTAAGCGAAAGTCGAGTGAAATGCAAGGGAATGGGAGGTTCAAAGGACGATGAGGGGCGGAGCTCGGGACCTGGTCGGCGGGCGGCCGTTCCCTGATGTAGTCCTCGGAGCAGGGCGTGGTGAGATCGGCGCTGGGGTCTGCGTCGGAGCTTCAACGGTCGGTGTGGTCTGCGTCTGAACCTCTTGTGCGTGTTGGTATATCAGGCACGATATGAATGTGACTGGACGTGAGCGGGAGGGGATTAAAGGAGGGACTGAGACAAGGGGCGCAGGCACGCACGGGTGACAATGAGCGCTACGGGAAGTCCGATATCAAGAGCCAGAGTGAGACACATGGGCGTCATGAAGCTCTGTGCCGCGCATCGACCGAGTGTGTGCCCGATTTCGGGACCCACAGTAAGCGGGACCATGAAAACTATCCGATCCGTCAGTGGAGAATGAGGACGGAGGGTACAGCGACGCACCGGAGAGGACCCAACAGAACAACAGAAAGTTGACGACGACGAATTGCTTGTTGAGCCGCGAAACGGCGTGAGTATCCCGCTGGGTCGTGTGGGGGATTCTGATCGTTGACAGATGAGATGCCGCATTCCGCAGCAGGCCGGCGAGTGGGGAAGAGGGACGCACAGAATGTAGACCATGTAGAAGGTGGCGAGTGCGTAGAGCACTGCAATGAATTGCGAGTCGCCTGTCCGAGTCCGAAGTCAGCAATCCGCGCCGGGTGGCCGAGGGAAGAGGGCCTATGTACGTGCGTCATCCACCGAGTAGACGAAAATGGTGCTCAGTCCCGAAGCAAATTGGATGAGGGCGAAGATGTAGACGAGTCCTGTTGGGTGTGAGGCGAAGAATGAGGGCGGAAGAGCTGAAACGGACGGTAGAGAGACTCGAGAGACATGGTGGGAGAAGATAACCAAGCGGTGATCCCATCAGTTTGATATCGGCGCACGTGTAGATTGCCGTTGTAGCCGGAAGCATTTTCATCCGAGCCCGATCCGACGCCGACAAGCCCGACGCCGATCCCAGCATGGAGCGCATCACAGGGTTAGTGAGTCAATCTGTCTTTTGAGTCTTCCCTCTTCCATCGTCTTCGAAGCAGTCCAAGTGTCGTTGTTCTATTGACTCATCGACGGTGTTTCACCTGCAGACAACACTTGAATCAAGTCGTCTACAGCTGGCATGAGTACTTACTCGTGCGCAGCTGCCCGAAATTGATGTTGTTCGTTCTGCGCAGGGACCCAGCCATGCCTTTCCGCCGGAGGGCCGAAAAAAATCTTTCAGTATTCGCACGGCGACAGGCGGCGGCCTCATTCAAGTTTGCCTTCGTTACTCGGTCGAACTTCACGTCGAAGACCCTGCCAAACTGAAGCTAATGGTCCTTTGGGTTTCCTGAGCCTTGGAGCTTGTGTCGTTGTATTCCGCCTGTCTAAAAGGAAAGCGTACTAGCGAAATTCATCAGCCCGAATCAGTCAGCACCTGGCGTGTAGCAGCATTTTCTCATGCATAGTGAATCCCAAGCCCATCCAGAGTTCTGTTACTCCACAGTCCCGCATGCTAAACTCAGTCTTGCACTGGATTGGATGTAAGTAGTCGAAATCCTGGACATTGTATGGGCATTCACGAGAGCCGCGCTGGCCTCGACTTATCGACTCTCGCCCGCCGATAGCCACTTCAGGAAAGCCGGATCGGAACCATACTTCGAGTCAGAACTTTCGATGCCGTTTTATCAACTGGGTATCTATCGCATAATTTTGGATCCTGCTGAACTTTCTGAATCGAATCGAATGGGCCCTTCCGCGGCCTGGATTCAACTCGGCATAGCCTGCTGTTAAACATCCGTGCGCCCCACGTTTGAACCTCCCATGACCCCTGATTGTGAACTCGGTCTTGGTGTCATGTCTGGGTTGCAGGGAAGCCCCTGTACGTCGCATTCCTACAGTCGTGCTCTTCCCGTATAATGGTCGATTGTTTTGAGCCGCGTATGTGGTTCAACATCATGTGCAAGTACCGCTCCTTCATTCATGAGGGCAATACTCAGTGCGTTGTAGTCCAGGTGTTTTGAAAGGACAAGTACCACACTAGCCATTGCGCGGAGCGGCGACTAATTGTGGCGTCCCTCGTGATCGTAAGCTCGTAAGGCAAGACAACGTAGCTGACGTCGGGCCTCCGTTGTCGGTGGTCTCAGTCGTCTGGCCGTTCCTTCTCCCTCCCCCCGATTAGGTATACGCTCTCGGTGGTTCAATGTCGCCGGTTCAGACGTCTGTGTGCGGCGGCTTCTACTCGTTCACGACGTCCATCTCTCACTCTACTTCCATTTTGAGCCTTGAAAATCTGGACCCAACTCCTGCATTGCCGCCCCTAGCGGTCCACCTATACTATAAAAGTGCCTCCTTCCAGCTTTGAACCCCAAGGAACGCACTCCTCCTCCCAGCACTCAAGCAACAAATGTTCTCCAAGCTCACCGTCGCTTTCGTCCTCTCCGCGTTGGCCGCTCTCCACGCTCAGGCGACACCCGCTACGTCCTTGACGCGCGCCCGGAGTCAGTGCAACGGCGACAACGTCAACTGCAACCTCAAGTTCGCAGCCAACAGAGTCGCTTGCCAGCAGCTCGTCAATTCCATCACTGCGAATCCCAACCACGTCCTTCCGCGTATGTCTTCTCCTTACGTCGCCCAACGAATCTGACCCAAGTCATTTCGATACATAGCCTCCCCTCGGTTCATATGCCTCTCGCTCAACGGCGACCAATGCTGCGTCAGCTGGGCGGACAACGTCCAAGGACTCACTCAAGGCGCGCTCCTCCCTGTGGCCCAGGCTCAGCTCGAATGCGAGCCCGGCAATCCCGTCCTTTCGTCCTTCGCAAGCGATGTGGATCTCAACGGGGAGTGCACCACCCAGTGCCTTTCTAACCGTCCGAATGGGTGCACCGACTAAACTGGGTCGGGATGAAAAATAATATGGTGTTTGGTTGAGACGGGAATATTGTATGGTTGAAATCGGATTTCTCTGGTGTATTTTGAGAATCTGTGTATATTAGTCTTCTCGAAACCCTTTTACGACTCGGATATATACTCGTAGCCAAGAAAATGGGGGCAGAGATCGTCTGTTCCACTTGTTTCCTATTCTTTGAATCACTTTCTTCATTACAAAAAATTACACCTGAAGATCATCCGGACACTCTCGCCTTCTCATCGCCTCCAACCTCCTCGCTCCTCCTCTCCGAATCCGCCTCCACACCGGTACCCCACTTGTCGAAATCAAATTGATACGGGTACCTCGCCGTGAGGTACCTAGCAACCAGCGCAGAAATGGCACACGCGAAGCAGAACGCCGAGGTCGTAGCGAGGCCCATAACGTATCTCGGGGCGTCGTTGGCGGGCCAGAGGTAGGCGCCGTAGATCGATGACAAGTTGGCGACTAGCAGTAACACATGAGATCAGATGAAGGGGGACAGAGGGAGAATGCGTACCCATATTAATGAACGCCTGAGATACCGCCCGTTTTTCGTTGGGGTAGGTTATGATATTCGGCGCCCATGCGAGTACGATTGGAAGCGCGCCCCACGTCCCTGCAAAGCCGAAGCTAAATCATAGTCAATCAATCAACGCAGGGTCCTTTGAAGAAAGACTGACCAGAGGAAAACATATTGCGCGGTGTGGCTCTTTACACCGATTGAGAGCGCGTACATGAGACCTGCGAGGCAGGCGGGCAATGCGATGTGGAACGCGCGTTCGTTGTGCCGATCGGAGGAATAGGCGATGCATAGCTTGATTCATTCGGTGAGGTCAGTCGAGGACGTCAGAGAGTAGCATCAATTACCTCCATGACCAAAGTAACCGCGTAAATCTGCAAGTCGAAATCAACACCGCGTTCATCATCTTTGGAGAGTTGCTCACAGGAACGGTCATAAACTGTGCTTTATTCCCCGTGAAGCCAAGGTTGAGGGTCAACGTCGGTATGAAATAAGTAATCGTGCCTTTGAACGTTGAATTTCAACGCAAACAAAGAGATGGAATCCTCACCGGCTCCGACTATCATCATATACATGAACGTGAACAAGTACGTTCTCCAGTCCGCCAACGCCGATAAAGTTCCCTTCCACGAACCAATATTTTGCTCGAGGGACCCGACTTGATCAGCTTTAATCCGCGCAGCAGCGAGTGCCTTCTCTTCAGAGGAAAGCCATTTGGTGGTCGCAGGCCAGTCGGGGAGGATGAAGACTACGACGATGCTGAAGAACATAGTCAAGGCGCCTTCGACTTGATAGTTGTTGTTGTTAGGAGAGCGCGAGTTGGGAGAATATGGCTGGCTTACTGATAAAGAGCCACCGCCATCCTCGGATTCCCATTTTGCCTTCGAGACCCGTGATGACGCCTCCAGCGAGTAAGCCGCCTGAGTGCTTTGACATGAGATCACAAGTATAGGTAGACAGGGAGGCACGCACCGAACGCCCCACTCAGAATCGCAGCCGAGTAAAAGAACGCCATGCGTTTCGCCAATTCCGCCTTGCGATACCAACTGGACAATAAGAAGAGCTGCGTTCGCATGATATTCAGCGTCCGTGTTACCGCGCATCGTCGAGCAACGTACGACACCGCAGAAGAAACCTGACCTAGACCGAAATCAATTTGGGAGGAGTAGCCGAGAGCTAGAACACTCACTCGACGAATCCGAGCACGAAGCGGATACCGATCAAGGCTTCCTTGGTTTTGACTTGAGAGACCAACGTCGCGATCAACCCCCAGACGAGAGTGATGGCGGGGAGGTACCGGGAAGGGCGGACCCGGGCTAAGCATACGAAATTCCCGGTGAATCAATGCATTCATCAGGCACGAGACGGAGACGCACCGAGGATCAAGTTGGACGGGATTTCACCGAGGAGGTATGCCGGAAAGAATACCAACCTAGTCCGATGAGCCGGGGCGCGACACGGGAGTGGCAGGGAACTCACAGTGCGACAGAGTAATCCGACGACGAAAGCTTCAGGTCCGCCGCCATACCCCCGACTTTGGCGTTCCCAATCTGCGTTTGTAAGTATGAGAAGTAGAAGACAAGGAAGGACGTACATTCTGCCGATCCAAGTAGTTCAACAAATAGAGCACACATACGCAAGAGAACATATGCATGTCGATCTTGCGCAGGAGCGTGCGCTCCTCGTAGCCCCCGGGAACGTATACCCGCCTCTCCCCGTCGACGTAGTACACCACTTCCCCGGCGGAGTCCAAGTCGTTCTTGCTCGTCTCGATACGAACGTCCGCGGTACCAAACTTGTCGTCTTGCGATGGCTGAGGCATGCTGGGTGGGTGGTGGTCCTTTCCAAGCAAGAGCTGTCGCGTCATGATTACATTCTAATTCTATTGCCATTCTATCCTTGGAATTGACTGGCAGCGTCAAGTGACCGGTCCGCTGTCATGCGCGGAGCTCCTCCGTGTGGGGTGCCGACATGCCGCAATAGAAATGAAATGTAAACAGACGCACCAATCTCACGGATGTGGGACCTCTCTTGCTCGATGGGGCGGGGAGCGGGAGTCTGATTCGCGAGGCAGAACAAATGCATTTGGTGGGGATGCGAGAGGGACGCCGTAAGTAGATACGATGTCAGCCGTCGACTCAAACCTTGCGACACTTGTGCATCTCCTTATGTTCCTTCCATCCATCCCGGAAACAAGGACTCCCGCAAAAGAAGGCCTTGCCGTTGCAACTTCCTGCGATGCGGGAGAGGATCAAATCAACGTCAACCCCCAACAAAGGGAGAAATGGAGCAAACGATACGCACCACCGCACTTCTTCCACGGCCCAGCCGACGCGCAAGCAAAACACCTCTGCCAAGGCCCCGCCCTAGCGCTCCTCGCTTCATCCTCCACATCCACTTCCTCAAAATACCCCCCACCAGACTCGTCATCCAGCTTGAGTTCCCACAGATCGCCGAAACTGCGTGACATGAGCTTTGTCCGCGTGGGCACATATTGATGGTTTGTCCTGGGTGAGTGATGATTCAGATTCAGATTCGTACGACGAGAGAGAGACAGAAAGGCGTACCATCCACCAAAGAGATAATTACGCCCCGTATCAGGATCACATACGAGCTGTGCCTGGCACCGATACGTCGGGAACCCATGAGTCATGACTTGGAGCCACTTGGGAGCCGAGAGCGTCGGTTCAGCCGTCGATGTGAGTTGATTAGCAGCGTCCGGGTCCCCGGCGGCGTAGGAAGCCATATCGTACACGAAGGTGTCGGCAAAGTACGAAAATTCAAACTGCATCCCTTTTTCGAGGACAACAGTCGGAAGGCTAGGTTGGTACCCGCCGAATATGATGACTTTTTTGAGTTTCGGGTTCTATTACAATCTGCGTCAGTCAACTTTCGGAGGAGGATGACAAGGGGGCATACATATGTGAAAGATAACTCGGTGCGCGAACAAGGCGAGTTGCCCGACATGCGTTCTTGCCTCCACTTCTCCCTCTTGATATCCCAACTCCACATATCCGCAAACGCAAACGACCGATCTGCATAATGCATCTCCTTGCGCGACTTGGCTGCCTGCCGATCGGCGTGCCCAAAGAGCAAGAAGAAACGTTTCTCATCCGGACTGACCCAGCTGGCGGCGCTCTTCCGCGGGCCTGGGCACGTGTAGTCGCTGTGCTGTGTCATGTGGACGGTCCCAGTCAACCGGCGCCACTTGCGCGTCGTGAGGTCGAGCTCCATGAACAAGTTGCATCCGACGAGCGTCGTGCCGTGTGAGCCACCAAACACGTACATCTTGTCTCCGACGATCTGCATCGCTGCATCTGAGAGGTTATTGTCGGGGTAAGGCCACCCGCCCTTGACCCCGGCGGCAATGTCCGCTTCGGTAGGTGAGTAGGTCGTTTCCAGGGTCGTCCATTTTTCTTTGACAAGATCGAAAACATCGACGGCAGGGCGACCGGTGAAGAGGAGCGCTTGGTTCTTATACACGAGGATCGTCCACCCCACAAAGAGACCGGTCTGTCGAAGGGTGTAGGGATAGTCGGGGAGCTGGCGCCACACGTCGCGAGTGGCGAGGTCGAGGTACCAAATGTCTCGGAACCATGGTCCGAAAGACGACTTGCGTCCGCCCGAAACGTACAATCGACCTGGAGAAATAAGCCCTCTTTTCCTCGAGGAAGGCTGAAGGACGCACCGTTCCAAATGAAGCAAGCAGATGCCTCCCGTCCTTCCGTCGGTCCACCGGCCTTTGCGACACCCAGCTTCGTCCATGAGCCACGCAGCTGCAATCCATTGGACCGCGCGTCGGTTGGTAGGGTAGTCTGCGGATTCGGATGGAGGGTCATGTACATGTCGAGGAGCTTGTTCACATCGATGATGCTCTCCAGCTCGGGCGAGCGTGGGTTTACGGTTGTATACGCCGCATGGCGTCGCGTTGTCCCCGTGCCACTGTTGCCCAAGGAGATGAACGTCTCCGAGGCGAGACACAGTGCGCTGACGCGGATGCGCAGCATTTCAGGTAGCTGGACGGAGAAGTCGATCCAGTCTGCAGGACTTTTTGTAGGGTATCCGGCGCGGGACTGACCCACTCACCATAAAGAGGATTCTCGGCCATGAAGTAGCTGCAGCGCTGCAGAGCGTTGATCTCTTCCAGCCAAGCCAGTGCCTCATTATCATCAATACAAAGGAGTGAGAAGGAAAGGTATAAATTGCTCACCATTTCCGTTTTACCCTCCTGCAACAGGCAACGCGCCATCCCAAGACAGCAACCCATTAGATTCGTCCGATCCCACGCGGGCAGATTGACGTATAGAGGGAAGACATAGCCACCGTTTCCCAAACCGGCAAGGGACGGAAGAGGGATGTCGCGGCCGACGATGTCTCTTGCGACCGACAGATACTTGACTTTGGCAGCGTCGCGCTTTCCGGATGTGAGGAGTTTGTCGCCCTCGCGGCTATCGTGCGGTCAGGACGAGTGGATGGGTGGATGCTGAGATGAGGTCACCAGCTGAGTGGGCTGTTCGGGACGTAGCCCATGGCTTGGAGCTGGGCGCGGAGAGCTTCCATGATGAGGAGAAAAACGAGTGATGTGATTGGTCAGCTTTTGTTCCGGCATCTTTGAATGGACATATTTGGCAACACTTCTTCCTGACCACCATCTCCGATCTCGCTACTAATCGCCGTCAGCGTACCAGCAGTGAAGTTGAGCGTCTGACCTCGTCTCAATCCAGGCAAGTACCTAGCGGATGCTGCAGGAGAAGAAACGACGCACACCTGGCTGAGACAGCGCAAGTGCGCCTGGGCGCAGCATTGAGCAAACTTTGCTTCGGGTAGTGCAAGAACGGGTCGTTGAAGTGGAGTGAGTTCCCGCAGGCGCCCGGTCGCTGACTCCTCACTTCGACGTATCAACATCGATTGTGAAGGAGTGAGTATACAGTACACCGAGGTCGTTGAGCGGTGCGACCGAAGTGATGAGTGTGAGTGAGTGAGACGCGGTTTTTGGAGACTCGGAGACCGATAAACCTCCGGATGCTGTGCAGGAACTGTGGGTGTGCTTATCATGCAGGTTTCCGACCAACTTAGGCTCCTGAGAGAGACCCCAGTGTTTGACGAGCTGGGAGGCGGGATTGATTTGCCATTCGATGACGCTGGTGCGAGGGCCGCAGGTGAGTAAGTCTCCTCTTGCTCATATATATAGTTCCTGGATTTCTGAATTGACATAATTCTAGATGTGTGGTGCGAAAGGGGTGCCGATGCAATGGCGAGTTTATCTCCGAATTTGCGAGTTAGGAGTTCAATTCAACACAAACTCCTGGAGGCTCCTGGACTACTGGCAAACTCAATAAAGTGCTACGCCTGCTGCCTGGTCAAGCGCTTCTTCCCGCCACCCTCGCTATAACCGCCTATCATGACCTCTACCACCGCCGTATCTCAAGCCATGAGCGTTGTCATCCTCTTGGCTGGTTCGTGCCTCCTTATAACAGCTTCTTCGGTTACACCCATTAATCTCCCTCAGGAATCACCATCGTCACGTCCTTCTTGACCAAACGCCTCAGCCCGCTTTCGAGTCTGAGGGACTCATGGCAGCGGATGAACTGGCCCCGCCTCTGCATCGTGTTAATTTTCCCTGGATTCATATCTTTTTCTCTTTGCTTGTGCGTTGCTTTATTTTGTCTCCGGCATTCCGAATCAAGCTGACAGACGTACTGGACAGCGGGCATCCTCATGTTTGGTGTCAGTCTCCAGAAGGATACGAGGGCATGCGCGGTGGCGATATACCTCTGCGTCTCGTTCTACACCTCGTCAAAAGTCCTGATATATGCATTTTTGTGTACGCTTTATTAGTCCCTTTCTTATCACCATGCTCATCTTCTTGGTAGCGGAGAAGGTGTATATGGTATGGGATACTGGCCGCAGTCGACTGCGTTCGCCAGTGTATGTGCTTTGTATGGTCACCGTCGCTGTTTACGGCGCTATCGTTGGTCTCATGGCCATCGGTGCGTCACACTTTCCCATCGTCCCATCCTCGGCCGACGTCCTTGCAGGTGGAATCGCTGAATTGAGACAAACTGACGGTGTCTGTAAGTCTTCCTCATCGTACTCTCCTTGTAGTACGGATTGTTCATTTCCGATTATGTAGGCGTCATCGGCCTCAAACCTACCGCTTCAATCCCTTTATTGTCTTACGATCTGTGAGCTCTAGAATCTTCCTCGTACTGGGCGAATTTCTCATCGGGGTTTAGGTACATCAACATTCTCTTGACCTCACTGTTCCTCTGGCCGCTTTTCCGCTCGCAGCATTCGACGGCACGCCTACGCCGTGTCGCCGCCCGGACACTGATGTACGCCGTTCATATCATATCCGTCGCCTCTATTAACTCCTACTCTTTATTAGCGCGTCAGCGGTGGCACTGACCACTTCCACGATCAACATGACCATCCTCACCGTCCTACACGGGCGCGAACTCGGCTGGATATGCCTCGCTAGCTGCGGTACGGACGTCGTCTTCAACGCATCTGCTCTCTTCTGGGTCACCTCCGGAACGTCTCAATCCTCGCTCAGCGGCACAAGCTCTGTTCGTCATGAGGCAACCAACCTCAAGCCGAACCTCATTGCGTTCCCCGCCCCGCCGAGTCCTGGGCGGAGTCATTTCAAGGTTGACGCGCCGCTGAGTCCGTCGCAGGGGGCGTTTGCGAAAGAGGATAAACAGACGTATGAGATGGGGTCTTTGTCGCCGACAGCAGCGCGCTTTCAGGTTCAGTTTTTGCTCATCCGTTGTCGATTCTTTTCACTTACTGGGAGGCAGATTCAAGTGACCACCGAGTCCCGCGTCGTTTCCGGCCCTTCAGATGTCGTGAATCCAGAGAAGTAAGATCACGTTCCAGGTGGGGCATGTATGAGTCGATTCTTTCAACATCTTGCGCTTTGGAGTGTTTGTCAGGATTTTCATTTTCATTCTAGTATGAAGGACAATCGATGTATGTATTTCTAGTGTATGTAGTCTATCTCAATCACCGGATGAGTATATCATGTTCAAAGTCGTACCGGGTGGTGCACGCCAACGAACATTGATCGCGTGCACGAGGCGTCGTTGTAGACCGTGAAGAATGCACGGGCGCTGTCGCCGGACCGGAGCGTGTAGGCGAACGAGTGCTTTTTGGATGTCGCCATCGAGCTGATTGCCCGTTGATCAATGGAAGATCGGTGAATATGGAAGGACTGGACAGGGATTCGGGAAACACACCCTAAAAATGCCGCGCAAGTCCAACTCTGAGGAAACCTCGCAGATCATCTTTGAAACTGCGCGCAAACAATGCTTTTCGATACTAGGGATGTGCGTACACCCAAGCCAAAGAGGTGCTCGATAGGCTGGATTACGCTGAATCTAGGGCAAGAGATCGGACGCAGCAGGAGATGGACGAGGCGAGATTCGCCGCGAGAAAGACAAGCGGCAACCCCAATTTTTGAAAGGGTGGGTTGTGACAATGATGGCCGATCGGTTCGGGTCCAGAATTTACTTATCGTGACGTGCTTGGCTTAAAGTTCGTCTCCATCCTCGTCCGAGACACGCTTGTGCGGCCCTAGCTTACACGCGTCATATCATTCACCAAGGAAACATATACATTTCGGCGAATCAACCAATCACCCAGGTCTTCAAGAGGCTTTTCTGAGTTCTCCCTAGTTCAAGTTGCGCTTGGTCTCGAGTACCCGGGTCCTTGGCAGAACTCCCCGCGGAAAGAAATGCGATGTATCTACAGCCGGGAGCAACGACGAGGCGAATATACATCTTGCAGCCCGATCTCGCAGGAGTGTGTGAGATGAATGAGCACAAGGGGTAAAATCGAACACGGGTGCGTATCCAGACAGCCGAGGATCGGTGGGCTACAAGGTGCGTAAAATACTCACGGCGTTATATAGCTCCACTCACACGGCGGGCAAAAGCCAGCGAAGGTCCAAGGAGCCTTCCTTTAAAGAAGTTTCCTTTGACCTCTCTTTGACGTGGACGTTCTTTGAATTTTTCGCGGAGTTGCCATGACAACAATGAAAGGACAGTCCACGTCAAAGGAACCTTCTTTAAAGGAAGGCTCCTTGGACCTTCGCTGGCTTTTGCCCGCCGTGTCAGCATGACCGGCAATCCACCAGGCTACAGCTGGCCATACAGATTAGAGTCAGACGATAGACGATGGACGGCTATCCAGACCCACAAGTCCAACTCGGCCATCGAACGGGTTATCCTTGCGGCCGCCACGACACAGTACAGAGAACCATACACCAATACGATGCAATGGCAGTCTGCACTGAGTATGTGACCCGCGAGGATACCCCGTTGGAGTTGGCTTTCGTTGGACGGTGGGTGTAGATTCGCTTTTGGCAGGAAGGAATGGGCAGTGGGTGGGTGACTGAGCCAGACAGACAGACAGACACTGATTTGCTGTGCCTTATATACCTCTCACCTCTCCGCCTTCGGCGGCCGCTTTCTGCATCCGATCCGGTGCGAAAACGGAGCGGGGAGTTACAGTTCAAGTTAACGCCGCCGTTGGGTTGCCGTCGGTTCGAACAGATAAGAGATATGTAAGCCCCATACAATTGGTTCGACTGCCTGGAAATCGGAGCTCTGAATTCGCACACTGGTGACGGGCTGGCAAATTGCGATCGCTGGCAGTATCGCTGCTGGCAGAGACTTTGGCTTCCTCATCTGAACGCTGCGACGCCGGGAGATAGTAAACTCATATATCAACCCTGGTCCTCCCGGCACTGCCATTTGCTGGCACTTGGTATAAGTAATCGACGCGGAGCTCGGACTGGGTGCGTTGGGACGTTACCCCACCAGCGAGATCTCCGTTCGTGGGTCATTCGATCCAACTATGGCGCAAGAAGATGTCAGCATGAGCGGATTAGCAGTGCGAACCGGGTTGGACGTTGAACGTTGAGCTCGGGCAGGGTAGCGAGGGGGTAGCAGGGGGTAGCGAGGTTAGGTTAGCCGCCGCCGATCTCGGGCAAGCTCACATAGCTCACATAGCAACGGAGTAATATACCCGCCGCTAGCAAAGTCGCTGGCGGCCACCGGTGGCTACCGATGGACACCGGCGGCCGTTGGTTGTCATTGTTTCCCAGCGAATCTGATGAATGTTGGTGATCGCCGTTGGCATTCATCAGATCACCCACTCAAGTTGACGAGACGGCCTCCCCACTGGGTTCCAGTGGGAGGTAGCAAAGACTCGCTCAATGTTTCGAGAACTTATTCGGTTCATCGTTGCTTCCCATGATTTACAACCCCTGGCTGATCCATCTGCGTGAATGAAGGGTTCAAGGTGATGTAACCCGTTCCTTCTTGCTGGTTTCCGACGGCTTCCAGGGGATTCCATTGAGTGAAGTATTTCTTTGGTTGTAGGAATTAGATACAGTCAACAAATTGCTGAGGAACAAAGAATGATTCACTGGAATCCGGTGGAATCCAGTGGATGCCGACGTTGGTTCAACGTGCCGATGTCATACTGCAACTCAAAGCTGTTCAAGTTGAACATCATGAACTCAAGATGGCCGTAGAAATATCTCGAAAAAATAAAAGCCCACGCACCACCAGCCCACCCAAAACCCACCACAGTCCATCATGAGCCAGTGGATTCCAGTGGAAATTGGTGTGACACTCGGCGGCCGACGTCGTTGTCCGCCATCATCCAACGCCGATCCCTGCCGATCAGCCGTTTGACAGCTCCGCGTGTATTACTGTAGCAACGCGGACACTAAGTAATGTGGGGGAATGCCGAATGCCGAGTTGATCAAGTTCTGATGACGACATTGGAATGCAGTTTTCGGCCTATCCTTTACCTGTAACCTCGCCATAATGCAGCGATATCAGCGCTAGTGGATAAAGTCGATGGGAACCTCTTTGGACCGGAGATGAAAACAAGCCATCGCCAATACATCTTTCACGCACTCCGAGTAGAGCGGTTGTACACTGGCCAGGGGCGATTGGGCAACTTTGTCGGGCTACCCCCGGACGCTCAGCGCTCAGCGTTCAGCCTTTTTTGTGATGGTGACATGAGCTCAGCGCCGGCAAGGAGGACTGTACCTGTACTTGTACGTCAAGGAAGAAGTAGACGACAAATGCGACGGCCGCCGTTATAAACGCCCCATCCCGAATTGAACGGCGATTAAGGTAAGCAAATTGCAGTGTTATTGCCATGCAATGCGATGCGAAGAGGCCGCTCAGTCGAATCCTAGCATGCTTTTGGAAGTCCAGAGTGGTGTGTAACCTAGGCACAAGAGAGAAGAGAATCTGAATAATGCTGCAATCTTGTGGGCTTTCGTTGCGGGTTTTCGCAAAAAGAGACTTGAACATCCACTCAGAATGGATTCTTGATACATCGTTCCAACTTGCGAATCTCTCGTGGACCTGCTGACTTCAATCAAAGAAGCCGAATCACACCGATCACCGTAATTGTCCCTGTTTGCATGCTCTTGTCCAGAACCACCATGTCAAAATCGTTCGACACTCTTCCCGTCGAGCTCATTGACAACATCGCCCAAAGTCTCCAAGGCGACGATCTGGTCATGCTGGCCCGCACTCAGCGTGTCATCCATGGCATTTGTACGCCTTGGATTTACCGGAGGGTGATACTACTGGACTGTGTCTGTGCGGTGCTGTGTTTGCGCACCCTTGCCTCCAACGTCCAGTGTGCACATTCGGTTCGGGCTTTAGCCATGCAAGTCGTCCGTCTCCTGCAACTCAACCGCTGTTTACTCTCCCCTCCAGCCGATTCGACCCTGACTTGATGTTGGACGCCTTTCGTCGCTTGATTCGTGCGGCGCTCCGAAATCTGCAATCCCTCGTTACGTTGGACTTGAGGCTATATCCGGAGATCTTCTCTCTCGTCTCCGATATCCACTTCCCGCGACTCGACCTCTGCTCGCTGCCCTTCTGCTCCGACATCATAGCTTTTCTGAATCTACATCCCGACATCACCGGCCTATCTTTCGATCCTGTGCTCCATTCCTCTGTGCTCGGGCTCGCATCCCTTCCACCAATCCCACTAGCATCACTCCAGATGTTTTCCGGACCAGAGCTTGTGGGAATGTCCACCATTCCGCAATCGCCCGTCACACGGATAGGGATATTTTGGAACGCAGGTGGTTTCAGACAATTCTTCGATGCAATATCCCCGCGTACGGCCGAGATTGTCGAATTCCAGAACATCCTCGCGATATGGGAGCTCGCGCTTCCCCCGCTGATTGCAGAGAACCTACCCAATCTGACTTCTCTCAGTCTACGGAACGTCTCCCCGGCGGAATCCAGCTCCGACTATGATGTGCGTATTCAGTTACCGATACTGGCGATTTCTAACTCGAGACCAGGATTTTATCGAGTGTGTCGGACAAGCTCTCCCATCCCTTGCCTATCTCGAGACGCTGTCCATCGCTCAAGGCGTCGGCCGATTAGCTTTCAACCCCACGCATCTCGATCGCGAGTTCGACATCATCATCCTCTGGGGCGCGGCCGCACCACAGCTCAAATACTGCATCCTCCCGAGCGACACCAGATGGTTGCGCGTCCACTCCGACCTGAATGTCTGGTACCCATCCAACGCCAATGACGACGCGGATGCCCAGACCGAGACCGAGGCGCATGATATGCTAGAACGATTTCGGTGGTTTGTCAACAAGGTGCTCACGGCCGGGACGGCGCTTCCTGCGAGTTACCTTACGGTATTGCAGATCATCGGCGGGAAGGAGATGGTTGCTGAGCTTCAGGCGGGGTTTGAGATGCGGGGTGTGGTGCCCGAGTTTGAACTCGCGGTTAAGCCCACGGGAATTACGATTACTTTTGTGTAACTTGGCGAGAAGTCACTGCATCTGATGAGTCCAGATCTGGGGTTGGAATTGATTTTTGAAAGGTATATACTTCTGGACAGAATATACCGGTTGCCGACGTCGAATGGGCTTCCATGGCAATCTTGACGGTTCAACTCTCCCTAGAATCAGTGCCAGTTGAAGGATTCGGACAGGTCAAGACTTGGATTTCAGTGACGTCCAACGTCTGTCAACTGTTTGAACCACAAGGGAGCCCATCTGATCTCCATGTCCATCCCTTGTGCTCGGACAAGGACTCCAGACCGCCATCGGAACAGGGCGACACCCAGAGAAATAAGTGCAGCAAAGTTCAATGAGCGAGGGTGGATCTTTGAGGACAGACGGAGACGTGCCAGGTAAATCCGTGCCAGGAGTTCTTGCACCATCCAGCGCCGGCGGTCCCGGGAGTTGAAGATGATCTCGAGAATGGAGTTGCCAAGTATTCAACAGAGTCACGTAGCGACTTTGGTGAGTTGACGACGACGAGCGCGAGGGACGAGAGAAGAGAGGTGAGGATCGTTGATGTGGCGGATTGAAAAGGCGGGAGCCAAATGGCTGTCAGTGTTGGCAGATGTTATATTGGAATTGTATTTAGCCATGGGTGTTATGCACATAGCTGCCGAATGCTGACCATCCACGCGCTGTTTCCCCACCAAGCAGGGAAATCGCCGAGGAGCCCCGGTATAGAATCTCCACACCAACAATCTATTCAATTGATACAATGCACTCGTTAAATTAAAACACACTACAAGCTTAAGGATCTCCGAGCAAAAAGTACAGTACTGCTACTCCGAATAATGTCTTTCCCGCGGACTCTTTACCACCTCACAACACCAACACCACACCAAACAGTGCCGCACCGAGCGCACTGAGCGAGTTGACACCGTTCACGAGCGCACCGCCCGTCTTGTTGGCCGGCGGGGAACTGGTAGTGCCGCTCGAGCCGGCACTGTTCGAACTGCCGCTGGATCCATCGGACGGAGCGGTGGCGCTAGGGGCGGCGCCGAAGAGCGCTTGCGAGGGGCCGGTAATATTGGGAGCAGCGGTAGCGAAGGCACCGGAACCAGATAGTGCGCCCTCAGTTTGCTAAGGACGAGTCATTTAGTGACCCTGGATGGATGAGTGAGTGGAGCATGAAGGTACTGACGAGGACAGTGCTGGCAGCGGACGCGGCCGACGCAAAGTCGGCAAAGCTCTTGGTGCCGATGTTGATGACACCCACCATTTCTGTGGATAGTCAGTATTGAAACAAGAGAGGTTCATACACAACGTACCCAGATTGCAGTGGGCTGGTCCGGGAGTCGACTTAAGTTGCTTGCAGTAGAACCAAAGCGCTGAAAGACAAATGGAGTGAGATTCTGACATGTTGGCTGGATGGAGAGCATCGTACGAGTAGTGGCGGTAACGGTCAAATTCCAGGTAGGCGCGGGAGCAGTGGGGTCGTCGTTGAACACCCAGCCGGAGTCGAAGCCTCCAGGGATGGCTTGGCAGGGGTTGGCGAAGGAAGACTGGGTGACGGAGTGGTTTCCTGGGCTGAGAGTATAATGAGATACATGTAGAGTGTTGGGGGGAGGGCAGAGACTCACACGCCGGAGAACACGAATTGCACCACATCATTTTGAGCAGCAGTAATCTGGGACGGGTCGAACGAGAGCGCAACGGCTCCTGGCTTCCCGCCAACAGTGACTTGGTGCACCTGGAAGTGACGCTCGTGAGTCGTACAAGCACATTCGGGAGCATGAAGGACACTCACAGTCTGGGCTGATACCACAAGGGCGGCCGACACAGCGGCAACCAAAGATGTAACGAACATTTTGTTTGTAGAAAGGGAAAGAGGGTGGTGGAAGGAAGAGGGAGGGAGACAAGATGGCGAAACCCCCTCCGCGACGGTCTTTTATGTGGACGTACGGCAGCTCCCCATGGTAGCTGTTCGGGATATAAGTAGACACATTTAATGCGGACACCGTTCATCCATCACATTGACATCTTACCGCACCTGTCCGTTGATATCTTCCCTCTGTGAGATGCACTGCGCGATGGAAGATCGTATTCAGGTGGGATTGAAGGCAGTGGCAGGCTGTAGCGTCGTAGACCAATCCCAACTCCCCCTAGTAGAACAGCTATTGCTCCCTACCACCGTAGCCAGACATAAATGTCTCAGCGGCAGATTGACTGATTGTTGCCAGACGAGGCGTCAAATATGGCGGGATATAGAACTGTTCTAAACTTTGAATCAAGCGCTGGCCGCGGGAGTCGCTGGTGGTATCCTTCTATTCCCGGGTGAACGGAATTCACTTACAAGATTGGAATGAGCGGCAGTCGATGGTGCCCACACGTTCGATGCTGTCCACACTTTTTTCCGCCAGGGACCCAGAGCACCCGTCTACTTCAGGGGTCTGTAACCATGGTGTCAAATGGTCGCTGTTGAGCACGGAGTTGATCTTCGCGATATTTTCGAGTAACGAGAGGGCAGCCTGGGCCAGAGATGGTATCCATCTGGGGGCTGCACAGCACCGGGAGAAGAGCAAGGCGGGAGCTTTCGTTTCAAAGATTTGAGGCGGTCCCAGCCCAAAAAGGGAGTGGTGGATGCCTTGGGTCAGCCAGAGAAGCAAGTGTGGCCCTTGCGATCGCAGAACGAGAGATCAGTTGTGGTGAAAGAAAGGGCGGATTGGATGCTATAAATAAACACCGGCAGTGCATGCGGCAATGTGATTTGATAGATCCGATCGGCGGACATCCACGGACGCCACGAACACGGTACACCGTTAAAAACACTCTTCGAGCTGTCGCTGGCTGTCGCCACATGCAATGCATTCTCAATGGGTTCACTCAAATTAAGTCTTACTTGAGGCGACCGTTCATGTGGAGACACGAATTTACAGGTTGATGTTTGGATGTGCTTTCACTTCTTGCTCCTGACGCAACACCCACGGTCCCGAACTCCGACCCTACCCAGGGAGCTGGAGCAGTAAATTTTCGAGCCAACAGATCATACCGACTCTCTCTGTCTCTGTTCTATTCTGGTATCACAGCGTGGTACAGATCCGTCTCTCCCCATGGTCGACAACTCAGCCCTCGCGCGTTCAGGTCTTCTTGGGCTTCCTCATGACGGATAACGCCGTGGATATCCTTTCGTCAGCCCTCACTGGTATGGAAACAATTCCCTGCGCGAAACACGACCTATATTCCTCAGTTCTCTCACAGGTGAGGCATGGTCCGGATCTTCGATAGCCTCGCACGCTGTCTCATCGCTGTACCTCCTCCTCGACGCCTGCAAATCCGGGGACAAGTGTATCTACCCTCACGACCGATCGTACTTGCCCACAGACACCAAGGCTGCATGGTGGGAGGATGGCGCGCGCGTAGCAGAGATTCGAGTGCAGATTGATCAGATGAAGGAGCAGGCAAAGGAGAAGAGAGGGAAGAGGGAGGAGCGTGAGAAGAATAGGACGGCCAAGGGAAAGAACGGGAAGAAGGGTGGGCGATGCGGCTGGGGAGGTGGAAGCTGAATCTCAGGAGGCAGAGGCGTCCAAGGACAAGAAGTGGAAGAACAAGAACAAGAATCGGCGTGGACCTGGACATGTGCGCGATGGAAGCATGGGGAGCTTCGGTGCGCCTGAATTCTCGCCCAGTCAACACCTAGTCTTCCCTGTGGGTCTCGGGCTTGGACTTCCATGGATCGGTGGGTTTGCCTCGCCTGGTACGTTTGCTGGAGGCGGAGGCGGATTTGCTGGGTTTTCGCAGTATGATATCGAGGAGCTTGCGGCACAGGGGGTTAAGCCGTGGGATGAGGATGCTCATGTGAGTCGATTCTCGTTGCGTCCGGATTAAATTTGACTGGACTTGGAGGATGTTCTCGCTGCGCTGCGTTGAACGGCGGCTAATCGTTCGCCGCAAAGGTGTTTCAGTGCATATTACGAGAACTTACTTGCTAAGTTCTCGTTCTTTTAAAATTCAGTCAGGCCAGAATCCTGACAACTTTTTATACGGATTCAGACTTTTGATGAGGGTGGCTGTGCTGTTTCTTTTTTGCGGCTACAATCAGCAATTTTGACAGCTGCCATCAGTGAGTTTTTCCTTTCTCTCCAGAGCATTCTATTTCGGCTGAAATGACCTGAGATTTTGCAATCACACTCCTAGTAACTGGACTCGAGTTTTGTTCCCCCAAGGTGGGATAATTCTATTGAGAAACCCCGGTTGCACGTAGAAACCCCCCTTTATTTAGAAACCCTGCTGTACAAATATATTCCATGACGGGTTTCTGCGGTCGGACAGCCGGATCACTCGCTGGATCACCGCCGGACATTACCAAATCCATCACCGACACCTTCGTCAGAACAACGACCTTGCTTGCTGCGTGCTCACCATTCGACGCGACATTCTCCATCTATCTGCTCTCACAAGACCCGCCCGGATGTGCGCGAGAGTCAGAAAGATCAAGTTGTATGTGGGGCCTATTGGGGCGGCACCAGCAAAGCAATTCTCTGGATGGCGACCGTTGTGATGTACATTCTCCTTCTGGTCACTCACATGAATCAACGCTGGTCGATGTCAAGGAGGGAGAATGAAGGTACCCATTTTGGGGATTTTTAAGCTTCATTCGACTCTAAAACCCATTCTCCAGAGGATACTAGATAGAACTAGCCGACAATCGAGATGTTTCCACAGCGGTTTCAATGCAGTCTGTTCTTTAAGCTTTTACAACGGGGACTGAGAGCAACGATTTATACACTGCAGTAAGTCCTGAGCTCTGTCTTTGCATTCCCCATGTTACTATCCGAGTACGCTGCACCGGCGGAGACTCTGAAGTTCTCTGCTCAGTATTTCGCCTCCCTTACTTTTTCTCGTGTCACGGAGCTAGAATATCCAGCCATTGCGAGCCAGAGCATTGTCAAGCAATGGTGCTTCAGCAATGAAATCCCCACCTCCGCTACCGGAGTCGTTGTCATCCATGGAGAGCTCATTCCCCCGACCAAAGATCTCCTCCCAATTGCTCGTGGCATGGAGCAGGCTTACAAGAATGGGTCGCGATCCGTTAGCCTTCTCCTATGTATCGAGGGTCTCAGCTATTCTGTCCAGTTTCATTTCTCCAAAGTACGCTGCTCGATATCGACCTTCTCCCAGATCTTCATGATTCTTCTAGATTCGTCTGCTTCTCTTGATCAACAACAATAGACCAGCTGTCGTTGGCGCGCAGAATCTATATCATCACCTTTCATCCCACGACATCCTCCCTCCATCCACTGTCGAACAATTCGGCTGCTTATCCATCTTCGCGCCAATCTTTGGTTTTGAGATCACAGACTTCCCGCTTTGGAAGCTCTCGTGCCTTCTCGGGGAAGTGTGGCTCGAGGAAGATGTCCTCAACGCACTCTTGGAGTTATTATATCTCGAGGAAGCGATCAAAACCAAGGGTGATCCATCCTTCTTGATTCTGCCGACTTCGTTCTACCAAGACACACGGTATCTCTATGCGCAAGGGAGCGCGTCATACAGTGTTAATCTCCATCTCCTGCGCCGCCGCCTTCGGGCCCTTCCATCCGCCACTATATCCATGGCTTCATGTGAAGCCAATCACTACTCGGGCTACAGATATCGCACAACCAGCCCAACGGAACTCCTCATGGGCGATTCATTAGCGCGTTCAGCCGCCCCTGATATTCTATCGTTGTTCGCATGGTTCTTGCATCATACCGGACACCAATGTCCTCCTCATGTACTCGGCGGGGGGATCATGGAGCGCCAAGGGCCTCAATCTGGTAGCTGCGGTATTGCTGCCTTGAACTTCATCAACCTAAATCACGCCACCTCACCCACTGTGGTATGGACGAATGAAGCATCCCCGTCCCTACGGAACAAAGCCATCCGCGACCTAATCATCTATCATTCTGTCGCCGTTCGATGCACAGCGGCGAGTGCTTTATTGCTCCTTTATTGCTTCGAGTCTGACGCCTTTCTAGCCTTGCGAGGATTGGAAAATCCCATGTTTACTTGCACCCGCTACGGCAGAAGAGGCTACCGCTGTCGATGATGGACCCTTCGGCTTCAATGACTACAACCTTCAACGTCCTACTGTGAGTTGAATGTACACGCTTACCTTGGGACAATTTTCTCAGATGCTTTCAGGTCCAGCATCCAATACATCAGTTCGTGGAGGAGATTTCGAGGCAGGCAGTCATATATATCCCAGGTCCAATGGTGCGATTCAATCCATCTTGAATACTCTGCCATGCTTATCGTGTTCCACCTTTTTAGCAAATGCCTTGCACATCGCTCCCCGAAGTCAAACCCATTTCAAAATTGACTGGTCATCCGGTTGCGCCGGCGTGTATCCTCCTGGACTCTGATGACGATTCAGACGACGACGAGAATGTTATTGATTTGACCGGGTCGAGTCCGAGTCCGCCTCCGAGCCCTCCACCATTCTACCTTACTTTCGGCGTCAAACCGGAGCTCGACACCACTATTGATCTAACACAATCGCCTCCGCCGAGGCCACCCCCTCGCCTCCACCGACCCTCATCCGGGACCATCGTTCTCAAGGACCCGGAAGACAACGACGATGATATCGTTGTCATCTCCCACTCCTCTGCGTTGACAAACTCCTCTGAGGATATAAAGCACGGTCCTCTTGCAAACATCTCAAACTCGCAAAGACCTCCGCTCGAGATTGTTGGGGATATCAATATAGGGAAGACCTACAACACGTTTGCGGACGGTCAAGCCGATGTATACACGCTGGAGTCCCGCCGAGGCCATATCTGGCGTATCGGTCAGACCAAGAAGGTTAATGATGTTCCGAAGCGAGTCACGCTTCGCTGCAACCATTATTATCGACACACATCCACTCATCTCTCCACCATCGATCCCTCTGATCACCGTCGTGGCAAGACAATCAAGACCGACTGTATGGCCCATGTCAATCTCAGTCGCTCTGCTGCCGACGGGACTTGGCATGTTTCCATGACAGACTTCAAGCACAACCACCCGCCGCAGCTCCCATCGGGCGGTTCTGTTCCACGCCCCCCAACCAAAGAGCAGCGTGCACTGGTTTCCAAGTTTGCCAACAGCAATTCGAACAAGTTTTCGCGGAGTCAGGTCGGCAAAATACTTTCAGAATCCTTCCCTGAGCATCCCCTCGAGCCACGCCAAATCACAAACATTGTCAACGCTGCGCGCAAGGAGGCTCGGGACGAAATTGCTCATCTCGGCGGCGATGCTGCCTCTATTCTCAACGAACTCACTCGCAAGGCGGAGACAGAGCATGGTTGGCGCTATTCGGTGCGCCTCAATGATAAACAGGTTCTCGTCGGACTTTTCTGGCAGTCTCCGGCTCAAGTTTGCCTGGTTCAACGGTATCATGACGTTCTTTTGAACGATAACACATACAACCGCAACCAGTATGGTCCGTTACCTCCATCTTCCAGTGATATATTCCTTGTACTGACAGCGTGTCCAGGTTATCCCCTGGATATCGGTATCATCATTGATAACTTTGGGAAATCTCGCAACGGATGGTATGCCCTCCACGAGAAAGAAGATACGGAGACACACACGTGGGTCCTCCAAGAACACCTCAAGTCTGCAGGTCGTAGTCCTGAAGTCTTTGGATCTGATCGAGATCGCGCGCTCATTGCAGCAGCCAATGCTGTCATTCCTACGGCCGTCCACATCTACTGTCTTCACCATTTAAACACCAACGCTGCCCATAATCTTCGTTCCAAACTGGGGGCCAACTGGGAATCATTCCAGCGGGACTTCTGGACGGCTTACCGTGCCGTGTCTCCAGGAGAGTTTGATCGCCTATGGACACATCTGACGACCACATACCCTGCAGCACAACAATATCTAGAGGCAGAGTTTTATCCGTGTCGTCAGCGCTGGGCGTGGGCCTGGATTAGCAGTATCTTTACTGCTGGAGTACGTACCACCGGCAGGGTGGAGTCTGAGAACCGGGTTAACAAGGTCATCGGTGGCCCGAAGAAGACTTTACTCCAGCTGTTCAATGGATTGAACGACCGCACCAGTCAGCAGACCGACAACGATCTTATCCGGCAGCGTCAAGTAAGTATCAGAGTCAGACGAAATTTCCATTGTCCACCGTATTGACCTAGAGCACAGTCGTCTCGAAAGCATCATGTCGGCAACTTGGAGGCGCTGTTTCTTCCTATCATCAACCAGCTTCGCGAGCACGGAGGCCCCTACGCAAATGAGAAATGCCGGCACGAGATGGAGGGCAGTATGTTTTACGTTGTGGAAGTCGTTCAGTTACCATCCGGTGTACGCAATTGGGTACGTTATCCTCCTCCTCTCCCTCCGTTATCTGACTGTAGGGACACCAAGGACGCATATGCATTGCAAATCCAGAAAGAAGTGGGATTTCCTCAGGACAATGGCAGCGATGCAAGCATTCTCCTCTCCGCTTTCCGATTCAAGGCGCTCATCCTGGCCTGTAGCATATGATCAACGCATTTGAAGACGACCGGGTCTATATCAGCACAAAGTGGTTCATGGACTTGATACAACAGCGTGGGCTCCGCGTCAAGCATCTCATTAGAGTTATTCATCGCACGACGTCAACCGCCCACTATGTGGTGCTGCTTTCCGATGGCAGATACCTGTGTGATTGTTGCATGGGCACGAACCTTGGGCTCACTTGCCGCCACTTCTTCACGCTTTGGATTGCTATCCAAGACCTTCCCTTTCATCTCAGCTTGATTCGAGCTCGGTCCGTGTTCGTTCTGGCAATGAATCATCCATTCTGAAGTGTTTACAGCTGGTACCAGAACCCCGATGTCGATCTCGGTACTATTCCGGCCGTCACCAAGCAGCGCGCGATCCAGCGGGACCATATTCGAATCGACTTTGCACGGATTCCGAATCCCGACTTCGGCCTCACAAGTCCATTGAAGCTGACAAAGGAGCCCACGTTGAGCAAGAAATCAAGCTCTGCCACCGAAACTCTCCCTGCGCGCGACGTGTTCCATGAGATCCAGAGCAGTCTCCGTCCCCTCTTGAATGGTGTGGAAACCCGCGAGCAAGTCGACGAGCTGCTGAGCAGTCTGGGTGAAATAATGTATGGAATGACATTCTGCAATTGATCTTGAATTCAGTTAACATGAGTCCAGGCAGAGGAGGAACGAAGAAGACGCACGAGCCACCATTCACGATCCCCCCGCAGTGTGGCATAAAGGTCGGCCTCGAACGCAACGTTTGACTGGCGCTACTGAAGGGAAGGCGGCGGGCGGAGGTGGACAGGCTTCGAAGAGGCGCCGCGAGAAGGAGAATGCGTCGGAAGAGCAGGAGGGTCAGCCGCCGCGGAAGAAAACCAGGAGTCGCTGCTGTGGTGTATGTGGACGTCCGGGGCACTATCGTTCGACCTGCCCGCTGATTCAGATGTAGTGTGTGTCTTGTAGTAGTCGTTGTTCAATCAAGGGAAAGGTAGTTGGAGAGAGAGAGAAAGGGAGAAAACGATGCAGTGGGAATCATGACAGCATACCGGGTCCCAATACCCAGTATGCTGTCATCGGTGAATAAGCAGCAGAAATGAAATAAAATAAAAAGAGCCCAAGGGTGGATCGAACATACACCGACGCAGAATAACGAGGCGGCGAGAGAGACCACTAGACTAACTTGCCCTGACATAGTCCGTTCTGGTGTACAATACATCAGGGTCTAGATGTACCATCAAAGTCCCTCCGGTGACCGGCGCCGTCAACACCCGGGGTTTCTGCATAGAACAATTTCATTTATGGGGGGTTTCTACGTGCAACCGGGGTTTCTCAATAGAATTATCCCCCAAGGTGAGGTCTCATTCCAGATATTACATATGATATCTGTGATTTACCTGCCGTTTTCAATCAGCTCATTTCAAGTTAACCAGAGACCCTGGATCTCTGGGATGTAATCAGACTGAAGAAGGAGGTGTACTATTGCTTAGAACACCCTCCTCAGAAATTACAAAAATTCTTCGCAGCCAAAAGTTTAAAGAACATAAACTCTGTGATGGATGTTCATATGCATCAACACTGATTCCCCATGTCCTCAATTGAGATTCCATCCTTTGTGTGAAATATTGGAGTAGATTGAAGATGAATCTCCGTCTGAAAGTATGTGCAGAGCCCACAATTCTCATCAAAACCCTGGATGCTGGAGCACAGGGGTAATACTTAGGTATAGATCCCCAAGTGACTCCACAGGGCTGCTGGGCCTGTTGAGTACTTGCCTTTTTCACCACAGTCACACTAAGATGTAGTGAGCTCTGGGTCCTGTTGCCACAGAAGGTTCAAAGGAAGTCAGATGGCCTACTTAATCTTCTGCTATTAGCTAATGAATGAGGACCAGGGCTTGGCAGTGTAAGGCAAACTGACTGCAATGCACACAAACACTCTTCCTTGAGCTGTCCAGGCCACCGTGGGGCATTTTCAATCCTCTGCCAGTTGGATATTTGGACAGAGCAAGGAGGGATCAAAGGTTGATCAAAGGTGTCACAATCATCACGTCACTGCAAACCGGGTTCTCTACACAGCCACACAATCACATTTGCCTTGATTTCAACTTGATTTCTTGTTGATTTCACCCAACACACCGTGTACATTTTCACACAAGGAAGTTCTCGTCTATGCCGTGCTCTGCAACGGCCCGTACCCCCAAGTTCTAACTGTGTTGATTTTATTATAGGTCTTACTGAGGGAGGGTTTTGGAGGGAGAGGGCATGGGTTTGAGATGAGTTTATGTGCAAATAGATCTCCCCCCATTACTGACATACCAAACCCTTTCTCACCGAACGCCAAGCCCAAGAGCGCACTCGAGAAGTAACAAGATCCTTGATTCCAATTTTGAAAGTAAGTAAGTAATTCCCTTGTCTCAAAACTTCCAACCCCCAGCCAATGCCATCACGCCCTCCGGATCCACACTCGCCCTAATCTCTCTCAACCTCGGCAAATTGGCACCACAAATCCTCTCCAGCGGCGTATCATACAAAGCGTAATTGGTATACAACCCCAGCTTGCTGAGATCCTGCCCCTCTCCCTGGGCGACGCTCATCAACTGCTGCGCGCTAGCTACGAGGGCATCGTGGATGATTGAATCAGAGGTAGGGAGGGCCCAGGCGAAGTAGAGGTTGAGCGGGATGGCACCGGGGTTCGTGCGGGAGGGTGGGTAGGCTGTTGTGACGCCTGGTGCACCGTGGGTGTAGAGCGTTGGGAGGAAGGGTTCGATGTCGTAGGAAATGAATGTGGCGCCCGCAAGGGTGAGGGCCGAGCCCCAGAACTACGGTTTGGGGTTGGGTCAATTGGGGAACGGAGAGGTTGGGACTAACTTTGGTTTCGTTGATGATGGCGGAGATGATATTTGGTGTGTAATCCAGAAGGCTGACAGTGTGGAAGAATCCGCTGAAAAACAGTTTCAATCTCAGAATTGGTATAGGATAAGGGAAGATGCACCGTTCGCCTGTGGTCACGTTTGACGGCGCAGCCTGCACGAGAGACAAGAAGCTACGGGTTGATACGTCCGTTAACAATGCCGGAATCGCAAGGAAGTTGTCGAATATTCCACTGGGTGGGGTGAGCCCGTCGTAGAACATGAGATGGCTGACCCTGGTTTACTACAGATCAGATTTTCTCCAATGGACAATTAATTCGAACGCGAACCCAGGCTGAGGACGTGGTCAGTAAGATTCCTTTGGAACAGAGACCACTCACAGCCCCCAGTAGGAAATTAATTGCAGGGATGATAGCGGCTTTGGGGTCCGTTACGTTGTTGGCGAATGCGGCGATGGCGTCGCTGACAGCGGGGAGCTGGTCTTCGGTGTACAGTATCAATCCGCCCTGATATCTCGGTGAGTTGGCAGTGTTGTCAGAAGAAAAAAAGAGCTCACCCAAACTTGCCCTTGTGGATGTGTTTTCAAAGTAAATTGAGTCATGATACCGAAATTATTCCCACCGCCCTATCGCCGGCATTCAACGTCCAACTTGCAAACTTCATGGCCACGCACCGTCAGACCGAAGAACAGATCCGGCTCCGAGGTCGGTGTTACCGTAACAATATCACCGTTCGGTTTCACAAGCTCGAATTCAGTCACACTGTCCACCGTTAACCCAAATTGGTTGGTCTTCCACGAGTAGCCGCCCCCCAGCGTGAACCCAGCCACGCCCACCCCGCTCACGCGCCCGCCGACGATGTTCACGCCGAATGGTTCGAGGGCCTCGTATACCTGCATTCAGCGGACGAAATAAACAAGCAAGCCGAATAGGTGGGATTTTCGGTACGCACGGAATCCCAGACCAAGCCCGTCCTGATAGTCGCTGTCTCACTCGCAGCATTGTACGTCACGCCACTGAATCGAGTCATGCTGATTTGTACGCGTGGTGCTCGAAAAGCCAGGATTCGCGGTGTGGCCGCCGCCTTTGACCTATGGGGATCCGCTGACGAATGTGCTCTAAACCCAAGGGAGAAACCCAACACCACTGTATCGTATACGGTGGTACACAGGAATAAGCAAGTAGCTTATTTAGTGAACCAACACAGACACGAGCTCGTAGCGAGTGTATTCAATTGAGTGTTCAGACGAGTAAAAGTCCCAATACAGGTAGTAGGTTGTGGAGGGAGAAAGTAATAAGCTTATTCCGAAGGAAAGTGGTATTTCCAAGGGACGGGTATTAGGTTCAGTCGAGACTGGAACAAGCAACCCTTTTGGTAGATTGTATAGCTTCTCAGCTGTAGTTGATAAGATTGTTGTAGTAGATGGGTTGGTGGTCAAACACCGATCGTATTCCTTATTCCGAAACTTCGCAACTCGATTCTACTCTTCTTCCCGACTGGTACTGAGATTCCCTAGCCAAATACGACGATGTTCCAACGACTTGACTTGACTGATTGCTTAATAGATTCTTGATTGAGGCGAGTACGACGATTTGGTTTCAACGACGACGACGATTCCGATTCAAAATAATATGATTCCAACTAGTACAAACTTTAAGAAGCCACTATCCAACACAGTGCACCTCGAAAGCCCAAGCACAACCCTTTAGAGACGCTAATGCGTACAACAGACGGGGGTGATTGTTCGGCCTCCAAGGGAACACTCTACCTAGTTATATACAAGTCCGGCAATCTAATAAATAATACAGGAATGCGATCTTCGCAACGCAATTAGGGTATCCTTGCTATTTCATTGGTCTACAGGTTGGATGGCGCCATCCTCGCACCATCCCAAGCTCAGTCAGCCGTCGATCCATCATGTTTCAGTTTGGTAAGGCTGATGCCGAGGGTCGGAAGTTGAGTTCCATTATTCCCATCTTTCCTCCTCTGCGCTATCGTTCCAGGACCGGATAGTACTGGTCCGTAGCTTTAATTTGATACCCACATCTTGGGTATCCCGTCATTAAAGACACCATTCCGAAGTTCGCAAGTAGTGATTCCAGAGTGCTCCCGTGTTCCGATATCACGGACCAGGCACACGATCTTCCGGCGCCATCATTCCGGTTGGTAATGACTCCAGCTGAGGCCTCGATCGTGATCGATGACTCAACCGTCTGCTTATTCCTAATTGCTGCTAATTCCCTTGTAACCATCGGATTGAACCAGAGCTCAACGACTTGGTTATAAGATATTCCCATTGATAAGAGGACTAGCACGAACTCCTACGTGTTTCGGAGTGGGTCCGTCAGTCATCTTAGGTTCCCCTTCGACCCGTACAGTACACCATGCATCGTAATCCCACTAGCTGCTTCTGGGCTCAGCACTAGCGCTCTCGTGAGATGATACTACTGTTGGTTATAAGAGAAATCGCGAAATTTCACGTATTCCTAGCGTGTTCATTTTGCAGGCGTATCACCGCGGTCAGATATGCGGTGGGATGAGTCGATGGGCGCACATACGGCGAAAGATGTGTTCGTGGAGCCCAAGGTCTTGATCTACGGGGAGATTCGATCGTGTCAGGAGACGGGGAGGAAGTGAGGGGATGTGTTTACAATGGCGGCGACGTCATCTGCCGTCCCAGGCTCGACCGAACACGCTGCAAGCTGCGAGCTTGATGAAGCCCAGTGGCTTAGGTCCACAGCGTAGTTGCCCAGTAGATCACCTGTCGTTTGAGGTGAGTGTGGCTTCTTTCAGTCGAGATATCGATGACTGTTACCGGGAAAGTACACCGCCGATGCGGAGGAGATGGCCTCCTGGATCTGGAGACAGACGTCGACGGTACCTGCGGCGTTCGAGGGGAGGGTCTGGAAGAGAATCAGCAGCGCAGCCGTAGTTAGAGTCCGGGTTGACGGGGCCATGTTGGGCTGTGATGGTGGTCTCGCAGTGAAACCTCTCCTTTTTATGAAACCCAAGACATTCGCGGAATTAATAGGAAAATCCTGGATTTAATCACAGGGGTTGACGACAGCTGGAATGTTCGCAGGAGATCGTATCACTCAATTATGCATGTCAAATAGGCAAGCAGATTTTTTCCCATTCATGATCACTTGATCAACGTCGGGCTTTGGCCGGGCTGGACAAATTTGTCGGTTCTGCTTGGACCAATGAAGTTTGAGTTCCGCAGATCGGTTGGTGAGCTTATGCACTACTTTAATCGCTGTTTTCATCCGGATAACTCATCGAGCAGATACTGCGGCGGAACGAATGCGGCCAAGAAAAGACTGAAAATGACGACATCCTCAAGGGCGAGACCATAGTCTTTTGTGGAGCCCGTGTCTAAACACAAGGCAGAAATCTAATGCACGTGGTTGCCACGCGGTCTCTGGAGGAATCCCCGGCGCTGGATGCTCCTTGTGACAGTGATGCAGGAGAACGGCTCCGAAACAATTCCGAAGGCATATGGGTAAAGACAGCACAAGAACGGATTGCTATTTCGAACCACGGTCTCGACTCTCAATACAACCTTGCAGTTGATTAAAGATTCTATGGCTCGGATCTACTCTCCACTTGCTGCAGCACGACTCTCAACTCCTCCTGCTTCTCTGTCTTTCCCAAGGCCTCAAAAGTCTTCATCAGTCCCTGCATGGTCTCGACAATGTCTGGATGAAAGTCGCCCAGAACCGCCCTCTGTTTCTCAAGCACCTCAACACCCAACCTTTCCGCCTCTTCGAACCGACCAAGAACATGACACGTCCAGGCCAAATTGACCATCGCCAGCAGAGTCTCGGGATGATCCTCGCCGAGTACCTCCTTGCGCAGTTGCAAAACTTGCACCTCTAAGCGCTCCCCCTCATCGACCCTCCCCATCTCTCTGTATGTCACTGCCATGTCCGCCATCATCGTCAGCCTCTCCGGATCCTCGCCAGCACTCTCCTCTTGCTTGCGCAAGACCATACTTTGCAACTCCAACGCCTCCTCCAACCTCCCCTTCCTCATATAAATGACCGCAAGACTGGCAATCGCGTGCAGGGTATCGGGATGTTCCTCCCCCCTGATGTTCTTTGTCTTTTCGACGGCAGCACTCAGTATCTCCTCCGCTTCGTCGAAACGCTTCAACAGCGCATACACGCTGCCCAAATTACGCATCCCCGCCAACGTGTTTAAATGGTTCTCCCCGAGAATCTTCTTTTCCTTCTCGAGCAAATCCAAGTGGATACTGAGCGACTCCTCGTATCGCCCCAGGCCGGTGTATATCACGGCCAAGTTGCCTATCGCGACGAAGATGTATGGGTGGTCCGGGCCAAGGAGGAGGGTTCCCTTCTCGACGACGATGGACTGAATGGATTCCGCCTCGTGGAGGCGCCCGAGACGGAGGTACGTCGTTGCGAGGTGGTTCATCGCTACTAGAGTGTCAAAGTGGTCGTCCCCTAGTGCGGCGCGCCGCGTGGCAAGTGCGGGGACCAACAGTTTTTCCGCCTGTGCGAAACGCCCCGTGTAGTAGTACAGCAGGCCGTATTCGAGATTGAAAGGGGGTACGACGACCAGACGACCCATGTCCGATGGCAGCAACATGTCGATATGTGGGAGGAGCACGAAGGCAAGATCCCCCTCCTCCGGGGCGAGCGCGGTAACTTGCATCCCAATAATTGATGTCATGCAGGACTTGTATACTGCGGGTTCGGTAACGGTGCTTTGGCTCCAGGCGTGTACGAGCGGGTGGATGGAAAAAGTTTTGGTCTGTGCGTCGTAATTGATCAGTGAGTACGCCCGCAACTCGTTCGTCACATCCATAAACGGAAGTGAATCCCAGGCCCCCGTCGATCCTTTGAATCGACCCAGGAACTCGACCGCTTTCCCCACCTCTTCCTTCGTCGGACCGTACTGCTTGACCTGATAATCCGCCGCAGCGCTGAACAGCTTCTCCGATATTCCCTTGTTTTGGGAATTTGGGTTTCTGGCATGACATGCTTCGCCACCCTCGAGAACCTTCTGGAATATTCCCTTTTGCTGACTGATACAGTTTCTTAGATTTTTGTAGAACATTCTAGTTACATTGTAAAGTAGTATATAAGCCTGCTGAAATGTAGGCGTTGGGCATCCGTTTGCCCTAACACATCTTACCTTAACTGGCTTGCGATTGCAAACTCGGAATCAGTTCAACACGGATCAACACGCTGACGGCGTAAATCCCAACACCTTGTAATGCAGGAAGGAACACAGCTGAAGGAGTGTAGCTGCGCTGGGGGTGAGACGGTCGAAGCTGATTTGCCAAGTCGTATAAACCGTCTACGCGTAGTCGTCATGCGATTGCGAGGAGACCTCGTTGAGGAGACGTGCCTTGTTGCTGCGGTACAGCGAGAGGTAGCTGTCGAGGTCGCCGGATCGGGAGATGAACGCGCCTGCTTGGACGATGGCAAGTGGGAGGTATGAGAGCTCCTGCGAAGACACTTGAATGGGGCAGACGAGAATGAAGTGCTGGACTCACCTTGACGATTTCTCCAGCGATTTTCTGGTGCTTGGGTGTATCATCCTGAGCGGCACTCGTCAATAAAAGCGGCACCGCATCCTCTTCCTCCATATCCGACACCCGATGATGTGATCCCGCGTACACCGAAAGCCCCGGATTTCTCGACGTAATCAACACATTTCCATGCCGTCCCCTCGGAAGGAATGCATTCAAGTTGAGCTTCGGATCATCTGCGTTGTCGAAGAACAACAGCCATTTCTCCTGCGTTGTGCGGAGCCATTGTAACGCCTCTCGATGTGAGCGGCCGAGGGTTTTGGCTCCAGCGATCTCCGAGAGGCCAGCCTCGATGGTGTTCTGCGTGCTGGCGTCGATGAAGAACAAATCACTGAATCTTTTTGACCGTCAGCACGATATGCGGCTGATGATCAGTGCGACGTACAGAGAACACTCCTCCTCTATGAACGTAAGCGCAATCTGTGTCTTGCCTGCGCCGCCGAGACCATGAAGTAGGAAGACACGTTGTTTCGTTCCCATGTCGCTGAAGAAGTCGTGCATCTGGTCCAGAATCGTCTGTCTGCCTTGGAAGATACGTGATGGCGGCGGGCATGTATTGATTCTCGTGGGTGTTTGTATCGCCTGTATTTCTGCGAATGTTGAGTGAGTCACTGGCTGGTACTTGGCGTTGAGAGACTCATAGGTGATGTCAGCTTGTGCATCTGGAAATTGGTATCCATCGTCGCTGCGAGCTGGGGAGATGATGAGTTTTTTAGAGGTACGGCCTTTGAGCTTACCACCGCATTCGAGCGCAGATCCCGAATTCTGCTCTGATACCGAACGATTCGATCCGCAGTACTGGACAGCTTCACCACTTCCCTGAATCGCCCGCGCAGCCCCCGAGGCTCAACTTGCATTGTCTTGACGGCACTCAGGACATCATGCAGGCATCTTCGCACGCGTCAGCCACCTCCGAGCACACAGTGAAGCCACTCACGCCTCTAGATCCTCGCACAGCACTTTGAATTTCGGCGGCGCGGTGTCTCGGTCTGCTGTCATCTGGTCCTTGACAACGGTCATGATCTCCTCCACATCGCGACACAGTTCTCGCAGGTCCTCCCGATTTTTTCTTCCGCTCTAGAAAGAGATCAGCTTTTCATGACTTGGGATTGGGCCTCTTCGAGGCGGGAGCTGAACCTTTTGGTCCCTCTTACTCGTACATTCTCCGTGACATAGAAGTCAAGTGCAATGCAATATTTGGTCTACCAACCAACATGTGGGCGCCCGGGGCGGCGGGGAAGTCAACAAGTGGCAACCTAGCACGGAGCGCAGACAAACTGAATCTTTTGCCATTGATGTACACGAGAGAGATCCTCCGTCTTGCGGGCGTCTAATTCACCCAGACGCAATGCGCTCTGTCATATACATAATACAACTGAGAGGAGTAGAATGATTAGATGAGGACCTGAATTTAGAAGCCATACCGTCGGTGAAGTAGTGGAGCTGGGGGTTTAATGCAGAAGGCATGTCCCCCGGGAGTTTTGCTTGGGCTTATATACTTATTAGTATTGTCAGTTAGATAGACTCTGAGTACCTGAGACTATCCCTCCATCTCAATAGCGAACAAGCTCGAGATACTCGACCCCGGTGTCAACGACAGCGCCTAGGCCGACATGCCGGTGATCGGATCACGCTCGGATCACGCTCGGTAACGCGGCCGGGTACGACAGGAAGGTGACGGTGATTCGGACACGACCAGGGATGGGATGATGTAGGCAAGCACCAGACGAGATGAGCGGAAGCTGCAATGCAAGAGGCCGGATACAAGGCCTCAGGCTGCAGTGTCGTCGAGCACAGGGGAACGGGTAGTGCAGGTGCGAGACCAGTAGTCGTGTCGAATGTATGAATGAGGACCAAGTCGAATACTGAGATGTCGGGTTCTAAGACGAGAGGGGGGAACCGGCAAGCCAGAGTATTGCTGGAGAATAGACGAGGTAGAATCTACTGTACAGGAGATTCTACCCAACATTATATAGTAACCTCGTCAGGAGTTCGCTCCTGTGTGATTGGACCCTGTCCCTTAATATCCTCCTGACTCAATAGAGTCCTGGTGGAGCCATCCCTGTGGCCCTGTGTGTAACCACGATCATCCTCTCCTAATATGCATCATGATCCTTTGCCAAGGGATCACTGGTTGACATGTGTTTCCCCCCTCGTCGGGTTCCAACACCGCGCGACATCAGGAAACACCTCCCCAGGTATTTTTGGCACATTTTGCCAAAATTTGCCAAAAATATTGAGAATAGCTGAATATCCGAAGAATGAGCAAGAATATGTTAGTCCCAACAAAAATACCAAAACTTTTGGCACTTTTGGAGTGGATATTGGCATTGGTTGAACCTTGCCAACAGAGCAGAAATGAAGAATGAAGCAGAGGGGGAACATTGCATCTCAGTGGGAGCAAAACATTCACCATCAGCTCTGCCCACTGATTGTTGATCAGGAACAGTCAGGCACAGCTGATAATCAATGACTGACAGGAACTTACAGAAGTGATTGGGATCTCAGTAGATAAGGCTATTTTATTTAAATGACAAGGGATAATTAAATGATGTTTCAAAGGGGAGTCGAACGAGGGACCTCCTGTAAAAGGTACAGACAACACAAAGGGGGAAGCTTACTACTACACTACAATAGAGACATGAGTCTGGCAATCTTAGCTCCCATGATGTGACCCCATGAGTCCAACAGTATTATGCACCAACAGAAGAGCACTCAGGGATGGGCTTAGTGAGAGATGAAAGCCAATCAAGGGCAGATGTGCCTCCACTTCATAGTCCAAAGAGACTGATCTTGTTTGAGGTGCACCACAGACTCTATACCAGAAGACTGAGGTGAGTTGGTGACCTGGAATACAAGACTTCCTGGCTGTGGATGGATGACTAGAAAGTTTGGCAAATTTGCTGAAACATACCTCAAAATATCTGGCCCACCAAAAAAAGTTTGGCCAGTTTGCTGAGAAATACCTCGAAATTTCTGGCTCCCCAAAAAAAGTTGTGATATTTTTGCAAAGCTTTCAGAAATTTTGGTGGACAAGCTCTGGTCAGTTGGAATTGGTACTTTATACAGGTGTACAGCAGCTACCTTTAATGTACTGCATTTTGATCAGGTTCCCAATGTCATACTGATGAAAAGCAAAATCTCCATTTTGGAAACTTTGTCAGCATTGGGCAAAAGTTTCGAGAATGACTGCAAAATATTTGAGCTGCGAGATATTTTTGAAAGATTTGCGATAAAATATCCAGGGAGGTTTTTCCTGATGGATGGGTTCTATATCAAGAACCCATGTTACGCCGGGCATGTACTTCTGTCCCTCCACTGGTTGACATGTGTTTGGGACCCTTCGTCGGGTTCCGACACTGCGCGTCGGGTTCTGTCCTAGCAACCCTTCCCGCGCCGGGCATGTACTGCTGTCCTCGTATCCGAGTGGTAGTTCCCCTGGGACTATCCACTCCTTGTTCAGGCAGGCGACATCCATCTCTCGAGGAAGGACTTGTCGTGCGTGGACCGAACGTACGTTTGTTGATGATAACGAATCTCGTGATCCGTAACTGATGGCGGTGATAGCATCACCGGATCAGTCGGCAAGCGCTGGTTTCATGACACCCGGTCACAATTCAAGCTAACCACGTACATCGTACATCGTGTATTACCAGGCAACCATATTTGCTTGAGCGGTTGAGCCCGGCTGGTTCACTCAGGCCTCCCGAGACGTCTGAGCCAAACTCGGAACGTCCGAGGTTAATTTGAGTTGATCGATCCATCCAAGCCCAAGGCGAGCTGAGCGATCCCCATGCTGCTAGCTAGTGCTCTGATTGGAGCCGTTCTTCCCGAACCAGACCAATAAAATGTTCAGGGGTGGACATCCTGGACTAGATGCAGTGGGAAAGACAACCACGGGCCAATGTACCAGGAAGCAGCACAAATTACACAATCCATTGTCGACTCGAGGGTGCACTAGTTGTGGCTGAGAGAGGGTGTCAGTGTAGCTAGAGCTAAGAGCGGCTCGTTCTGCTTAATCAAGGGGTGCTGTCGTCGGTGGATTTGCTGAATGGCAGGTAGGCTCGAGTGAACATCCACGGGGTTCGTAGAGAGCTGGCGTGGAAGGACAACTGGAGTCATGACATCGACGTGGATGAGTTGCTGAAAGACAAGAGTGAATAGTATTTCGCAAGCCCAAGGCCCCCGCCGGAGTGATCAGAGTCTGAAGGTAACTGCAGAGCGCACCGAACTGGGAAAGCGCATATCCGAAATGCGCTGGGGTACCTTCATGACAGTCAACATCGTTCCTAAATTGACACTGCGACGCTCAGAGAATGCGCATAGCATGGGGAGGAGGCTGAGCATGCAGTGTTGTGCAAAATTGATCCAACAACCACCATCGCCATCCATTTGGTGCGCCCACTCGGAGTGTGGAAAAAATCATACTTTCCGTGGATCTCCGTCGCCCAAACGAGCATCTCGAGAGAGGAAGTAGCAAATATGACGGGTCACTTGTAATCGCCGTTGGAGACGATGTCGAAGTCCGGCAGGAAGTGAACACATTGTCTCGGCATTTCAGGGATTCATCAGTGCAGGGCAAGACAAAAAGAAGAATAGAACTGGCGTACAGTAATATCGACTAGCATTGTCCGCCGCGTGCCGGCTGTTATCTGCATCCAGATCTGGACTCCGCACAATTCAACGAAGAGGCGCCAGCACATTATAGTTGGCAGTGAGCCACTTTTTTTCGCAATGACAATGGCGGCGGCGTCCGATTGTGCCTGAACGTGTATCGGACACGGGCTTGGGGGCTCGTCCTTGTGATTGGGTGATTGGGAATGGGGTATACGTAGGACCGAGTACTATCAATGAAGGGTGGGAGCGCTGCTTCGAATCAATTGAGGTAGAGGCTGCGGTAGGAGAGATTTGGGAAATGAAGTCTACATCCGGGTGCCGCAGACATGGCACGCTTGGCCAGCGGTGTCGCTGAGCCACGATACTCAGCAGGGTTATTGGAAAATCAAAGTGTGAGAGGCGCAGTGGATACCGTTTGACCTCACACCAAAGGCAGGCAAAACGCAAGTCTGGCAATGGGCAATGAATCACAGACACTGGAGTGAAAAAGACACCAGAGAAGAGGCATAATGGGACTTGCGATTGAGGCAGACTGTGTCGGAAGCAGGATTTGGCCTTGAAGCTTGCGGCAAGCTGTGGTCCGTGGAAGAGAACAGAAAAAGTGTCGCGGTAGAAGGCAAGTGACAGGCAGCGGCTGTGATGATGTTATGCTCAAATCAATATTGGAATGCAGTTGAGTTTTGGTTGAATTCAGGTTGAATCATGCACACCAGAGATGGCATGGGTACTAGGTAGCAGGTAGGTAGTATCAGGCAAATTCGGATGGATACAGGATGGATATATACTTATACCAATAGGTCCAAAGGCAAACTTGAAGCATCGAAAGGACTTGGAAAGGACGACGGGGGACTCGGTGACCGCTGACGATGAACACTGCAGAGAAAGCAAGGATCAAGACGGCCCACATGTACAGAGTCACATCAAGCAGCCGGGCCGATGGCGGAGACGGAGACCCATATCATCTTCCTCCCACGTCACGGACATTGTGTGGCTTCCGAGACAAAAGGCATTCCGGGCTCAGAGGGTCTATCTGTAAACTGGGAGTTGGAAGGAGTGTTTGATTGTAGAGAATGGTTTGAAAATCAAGTAGTCTTTTTGGAATCTGTCGGCCGGGTTTTGGACATGACCAGTCAGGGAGGATCATCTGGATGAGTAACATGTCAATCAGTTTGTACAAATTTGTTCTGATGGACACGAACGACAATCCCTTGGGTAGCCAAACCTAAAGGTTCAGCAATGATAGTGTGGACGTGAAGCATGCCTCGATCGTCTCCAACAAGACCACGACCAATCCGAAGACGCTGTGCACGTAGGGAAACGGCAATCCTTCCGCGACGGCAGAGAGGGCTCGTGCCGTCTGAAGTGAGGGTCCGACCCAATCGCTGCCTGAGCCTTTTGAAGGTGATTGCCCTGTGAGTACAGGGGGTGCTGGAGTCACTGAGCTGGTGCTCTTGCTGGACATCGTGCTTTGCAGGAGCACTGAGTCAGGTCTGATACGCATCGGCTTCTGCGGAAATCATGCCATCATCAAACCATCATGCCCATTCTGCCAAAGCGCCCATGTAAGTACTTGTTCAAATCCCATAATGAACAAAAGGAACCCAACGACTAAATGAAATACCAGGCTCCCTTCTAAGATTGGTGACTGCCAAATGAAGTGCCTCAGCAGCCTTCTCCAGATCTGCTGTCCCCGCGTCTGAACTTGCCCCCTTGAATAAATGTGCATAAAAATCGTCGGCAAATTTTGGCCCATCTCTGTCGTCCATTGTCCTGTCGGATGTAGTTCAAAGGATTGCCGAACATTGAACACACAGGTGAAGACACCCGCCACATTGTCTGCGAGACCGCCGCAACAATGCGTAAGCCAGGTTATGCACAACAACGCTCCGGTTTTGATTACGTCTCGAGCGAGTGCGAATCGCCTCCTCGTAAAGCGCAATCGCCTCGTCGATATCGCTCTTGCGTCCAAACTCCTGGAATCGTATTTGAAGCACGTCAGCCAGATAGTTGAGGAAGGTATTATGGCTCTCTGTATCAGAGTGTAGGGCCTGCCGATGGAGATCTACAGATTCATCGAGATCCCTGGGGCTGGCACGCTGATTGAACCGTATGACCAGCGCTCTGCCGAGCTCGTTCAATGTCGTCTGGGTTTCCCCGGTGGTCGAATCGAGCTTGAGCTTGAATGGCAATCGAGAGGTTGCTCAGTGTCACCGGGGTTGGCGGACCGAGAACGATAACTTTGCGATGCAGCTCTATGGCCTCGTCGATATCGTGCGCATGTCCCAGGTGAGCGGACCGGAGCTGGAGAATATTGGCGAGATCCCGCAGGTAGGTGCCCATGTCTTCCGTGGCACAGTGTACCAGAGCCGCCCTCCCGAGTTCGACAGCCTCGTCGAGATCAGCTGGTGTCACTGCGCACTGGAAACGTTAGTTCCACTGTCTCAGTTAGTATCAGTGGAACAGCAGAAAGTAGTACTCACTGTCTGGTTGTATCCAGCACGCCTTGAGCAGTTCGCCGACGACGAAATGACACTGGGCCAGGAGGATACGGTCTTCGTCTTCCAATAAGGATGACTCGTAATAGAGGCGTAGTTTGATATTTTCACTGAGGACGTCCGGAGAGCTTGCTGGTGATTCAGTATGCATCTCTGCAATCCTTGGAGAACCTCAGTCGTTCGGAAGTAGATCCCATTGAAAGGAAAAAATTATGTCCACCGTTAAAGTCCGGGCGAATTCGCGGCCACCATCCCTATCGATTTCGATGTAAAGATCATGCGTCCCTTGATCTTCCTGGCCCTTCTCCGAATCATCAATAAGCCAGTCCACGATTTCCACCACTCCTACTTCACAGGCAATCAGCACTGGACGCATGCGGACGAGGTGGGACACCGCGACTCACAAAGCAAACTCAACATCGTTCGATGATGAATGTAGAAGGCAGGAGGTGGGAAGTGGCGTGCGGGTGTAGGGCGTGCTTCTATTGCGTCTATTTGAGGTGAGTGATCCGCCCAGGGAAGTTACAGCGACCTCGATGTCAGCGGAGGGAAGATAAAAAAGGATGATGCAAGCCGTCTCGAGAACGGGTAATACTTGGCGCATCGCTGCCGGTAGCCCACAAAGCTGCATCTTGACCCTGATGAGCGGGCGCGCGGAGCAAGTACTCTGAAAGGGGTGGATAGTTCGCATTTCGCGAATTCACGGAGAGAAGATGGTGGTCGGGCATAGCTATGATCGAAGCCACAGTTATGAACCGGGTGTCTGGGTCTGTCATCATTGTAGATCTGGCATGGGTTGTGGGGGAAGAATGGGATGGGATGGTTTTGGTTCGGGTTGGTGATGGCGGTTTAGAGGTTGAATGGAACGACGATAACGACAACGATCTGTAGTTGATGAACGGAATGTTGGTGAGAAGACTTTTTTTGGATGAGTATTATTGTGGGCACGTCGCCGGCTGGCAGACGGCAGCGGATGCATTGCACGCGATTCAGCCAGTGTGGTACCTGGACCGAAACAAATTTGTATGGGGTATCGAGAGTGGGAGGACAGTTTTAGACAGAAACTCGATGGACGCTGGAAGTGCGGGCGCCTATCATTGCGTGGGGTGAGCTAGTACGTGGGGCTAGAGAGGAGCGGGAGAGAGCTCGAGGCTCGAGCGGGAGGTGCGTTGGTGCGGTACTTATCGCTTCCGTCGTGCCGGAGGAAGCGAAGAAGCAACGATCATGATCTCGATGACTGGGATTGGGCCTCTTCGAGGCGGGTGCTGAACCTTTTGTGTTCATTGAATCATTCCTAAAGCACTGGGCAGAGAAAAATTTTCAACTTAAGCTTAGTTTCTCGGTGGATCCAAACCACGGCAAGAGCATGTCGCAAAAATCTTTTTTGGCAAATTAGTGCTGACTCGGCCGGATCAGAGCTGACAAGGCGGCCAGCATTATGGGGCCTGATATCCGTGATAAATTCCGATTCCGCTCGTGATCGGACTCTGATCAGGTTCGTCAGACCTGATCAGGTCTGACGGCCTGGTCAGGCATGGTCAGGGCTTGTAGGGCCTGACCGCCAAGGCAATTTGGAAGGGGGTACAATGAAAAAAGGAAGGCCCTTTTTCTCTTGACCCTTCACCGCTTCATTGGCTTGTTGACTTCATTGTTAGACTGTTGGAGTCAAGTTGGAGTGACTTTACTTCTTACTGGTTACACGATTTGAACGAGCTACCTCACGAGACTTGTACTTCCTTAAATTCTGACAACTAACTACTGGACTACGCGCGCATTGCCAGGGTGAGGCAACATGTTCCATACATGTTGGAACTCAACTTTTTATCCAAGCACTTTCACGTCTCAACCACAACACAACGATTTTCCTAGTACCCGCCGTCGTCGAATGGTGTGAGATGGGAAGTCTCTAGCGTGCGCACATGCCGCACTACTGGAGCGAGTGTGCGGTCCGACTCGTCGGGCTACAAACATTTGATCCGTCGCACCGCCACTCAGCACGCTTGACACAAGACCACCACTACCAAGGGGCATCGGGATCAAAATTCGTACCGGGGGAGGGGGGGGGGGGGGGGGGGGGGGGGGTCCCGAGAGGGCTTGAAAAAAATTTCTATATGTATATTAGTAAATGTGTTTTGGAGCATATTGGACACTCTTGATTGAAATTTCCAAATCGGGACTGATATATTACATAATGCAGCTGCCAGTCTCATCGACTCTCACAAGACATTGCCACAGACAACAAGTGTATCATTGCTCAAGTACACATGAGATGGGTCTAATGGACACTGGGGTCCTCTAATAAGTTTGTAATACATATTTTTCCTATGGTTGGGAACCACGGATGGCTCGGACCGCCGGTAAATCACATGAACGTGGGAATGATCTACCTTATATAGGAGGGGAGGGGGGGGGGGTCCAGCCAGGGTCGAAAAAAACTTTTCGACCCTATATCCGAAATTCGGATCCCGATGCCCCCTTGACCACTACTCCAGCCTCGGCCGTCTTCTGGGGATGGATCCAGTACACAGACGGAATATGTATACAAGGGAGCTAGCTGTCTACGCCTCGTTGAGTGTCACATCCGTACCTCCCTGTCCGCCGCTCCTGACTGCTACCAGCCGGGCCAGCCCCGCCGTCGGCGCTCCCATCCCACTCCCCGCGGTGCCGGCCTCGTTCTCACGCGCCCTCCCTTCGTCTTCTTCCTCTGGCGGGGCCATTGCCCCCCCCCCCAGACTCGTTTCCGTGTGGGGGACAACTCTTCGTCCAACGCACGGAATATCTCGATCGTGGTGCGCATCCGTTCACGGAGGCCGCCCGTCAAGAGCACCATGAGCCTCTCGTGCTCCTCCCGCCTCGGGACACCCGTCTGCTGCCCCTCCTCCTTGAGTTGGATGTCCGCTGACAGAGCCCACATAGTCTGACGGCGTTTCAGCGACGTTGGTGATTGGGCCGAGATTCACGTACCACGATGGCCGCGTTGGCTATCAACCCCGGCGTCGTGTGGGTCAGCTGGTGAATATCCTTCATCACCGGGCCCGAGGTAGCGCAAGCTGCGCCCGCAGCCAGGGCGTTGGCCTTCTGCTTGCCGTATAGGATGGCGTCGGCCACCTGAAATGAGATGAGTCAGTGATAGTGTCCGGGGAAACGACGCTGAATTCACTTATGTGCGTCGGCAGCTTGTTCTTTAGAAACGTCGCCTCCTTGTAGGTGCTCAACATGTCCGAGTGAAGGACGGCGGCGTCGAGTGCGCTGTAATTCAGCTTGCCCTCCGTGTCTCGTTTACCGCCGATAAGGTGCGTCCATCCGGCGCGTTTGGTGGCATCATTAATACAGATCGTACCGTCTATTTGCCCTTCCAGATGGTCTTCAAATACTGGGTTGATGTCATTTTCTTGAGGTCCTTGTACCGGTTCTCCTCGCTGTACCCATCCACTAACTTCGTCTGGAGGGTCTTCTTCGGGGTACTTGTCAACCAAAGGCAGTAAATGATAGCGTACTTTCTCCCTGCGCTCTTCACCTAAGCCTGGGCTGGCTGTGGCACGGCTTCGTGCCCTTGTCCGCTGTCGCTTGGCTTCCAAGAGTGTCGTGGACCTCGCCGTCGCTTGAGAGATGAAACACAGCAACTGGCGTCCGCGAACGTTGTGGGATGGGTATTCGTCTTCTCTGAAGAGGCTGACTTGTCTTTTCTGCTCATGGACTATGTTATTCGGGGTGCTTTGCTTGCCCCGGTTCGCCCGCACCCGTCATCTCGCTCACAGGCTAACCTTCATTTCTTCGTGGACGTAGTAGACGGCGACATGTTCTTGTGTTATAAAATCTTGTTTGAGGATCTACCAGAAGCGATTCTGCCCAATTACCCCTGATCGCCATCTGACCGCCCTCTGGTAATTATCTGACAACCCCTTATGCTGTCTGACCAGCCTGATCAGCAATGGTCTGGACGTTATTGCCAATGGTTAGGATCTGACAAGGCTAAAAGGGCTTATCAGGGAAAAAATAAAGTTGCGACATCAGTGTAACAGCGATGTTGGTTCAACGAGACAAGGTGGGCCTACACTTCACTCCGACAGTCAAATAACAATTCGTGCTGAATGAGTTCAGAAACTGAGCACCTGTAGTAGATGTAGGTCCTCGGGCGTCCGAGTTTCGCATTGAACGAGGTGCGGAAAACACGAAATCCACGCTAGACTGAGTAATTGATATCCCGACGTGAATTACTACACCAAAAAACTCGGGGTCTAGCGGTGCAGACCATTTCAGTCTGCAGTAAGCCAGGGTACCAACTCAAACTTGGAGGATATCACACCAGATGTCCATGCAATTGAATTGAAGAGACCTATGATGCAGTCTGGCAGTAGCAATACAACATGTGATACAAAAGGTGGAGAGTCAAAGTTCCACTTCCTGCACTTTCGCATGAATAGGGCTGCGGACCCGAACCGTAACGGTAACGGCCGTCAGATTGACGGCACAAAACGGGTGGCAGCCGACCCGTGCCCGTCCCGTCAATTTTGTTTCAGACCTGCTGACGGGTCGGTTCGGCAACAAAAACGGCCGTCACGGTAGACGGTTCGGCTGCTGTTTCAAGTGGGTTGAAGCCTCGGTGAAGTTGGAAGTTACTGGCACCATTTGAAATTTCCTACAGTCAGCAGCGTCAGGATTACTAAGAACAGCCACCAACTCGTCGTGAACGAGGTAAACGTGCCCGGCTAACTGGCGGCAATCAATGATCCCCAATAGGGAACAGTGCGAGACTCTTGCAAGTCACAAACAAACTTTGAATCGGTGAGTTCACAAGTGCTCAAGGAATTCCCAAAGGGTCCACTTACATGGTTTGAGCAAAATCAGCCACGAAATATGACGAAGCAGCGGAAACTAGAGCTAAATTTGATATGGCATTGAATTCAAGAGCAGCGGCAGTGATCGCCGAGGAGGTTAGACCATGGCACCCGCCATAACTCAACCATAACTCCCTCGAGTTAGGGTGATTTTTATCACACCCGTTCGACGGCCGTGACGGCCGATTTTTGACGGGGTCTTGACGGCATACGGGCCGTCACTGACGGTACCGTCAAAATTTCTTCTTGGACCCCACCGGGTCGGCACGGTACCCGTCGACGGGCGGCCGTCAAACCGTCGTGTACGGTTCGGGTCCGCAGCCCTACGCATGAATCAATCACAGGCGAAGATTGTGCCCGCCGACTGATAGCAAGCGCTGTTCAAACTCTGTGTCTAAAATTGAGTAATGTGTTCCAACTTCCGAGCTGACCGAAGAACTGAGGAACGTGTCAGAAGTCGGGGATAGGATGACTGATCAAGTAATAGCACTGCAACTTAGGCTTTAGCAGCGCAACGGCATCGACACCACAAGTGTCAGGACCTTTGGACGAGATTGGCATTTCTGGGAACCTGCGCAGTGTGTGTAAAATAATCAGAATCCGACACCTATCCTTCCATAGACGCGACATCGAGAACGGCGAGATATAGCGCCTAGTGAATCAAATCAACGATGATCACCGACTAGCAGCCAGATGCAAGACTCTGTGACACCCAGTTCCAATAGGATTTCAAAAAGAATACTTCCCGGCAGCCAGAGAGTCCCATGAAGTTGGCTCAACTGTACGAACTGGTGTGCATTGAGAACTGCTGAGTTCGAGACACGTGAGATCAAGCAGTGGGTTCTTGACTCTTCAGGATCTTGCTGTAATTGTTTATTTGGAGGTGAGCATTATCCCAGCGGATGGTGACTTAGGGCAGAAGTTGAACAGGAAGATAGGAGAGCTATGGTGAGCTATGTATTAGCAGCTCACTGTTTCGAGACAGAACTGGAAGCAAGGACGGAACAGATGCCTGGGAAGAGAAAGAGGGGCAAGCTAACTGCAGGGCCAGCATTTGAGAGAGGAACACCAGAGACAAAATGCTACAGTCATTGCTTGGATAATTGAAGATGGCTTCGAAAGGACCGGGGAAGGACTGTGATTGAAAAGCAAAGTGTTGACAGGCCAGAAGTTCGAGTGCGATCACCGGTCGAACACGAGTTGAACGCGTGGAATGAAATCCGTCGTGGTGGGAGAAGCCAGACCGCACAACCACCGCAGGCTGATAATCATGATCTGGGCGCTCGGATCAGGAATTAAAGCCGTTTCAATCCTGGTTGAATTTGAGCAGTGGAATAGAGACAGTCCGCGCATTTGTTGAGAGAAGAGCTCTGGGAAAGAACCGAGGGCCACGGAAGAGGAAACGGAGACCAAGTGTGGATACGGAACGAAGACCCATATCACAAAAGTTTCTCCCACGTTATGCGGCACGGCTGGCTTGTGGATGTTGTGTGTTCGGTAAGTAAATGGGTGGTAGTAATGGTAGTATCGATCGAGTATCGACCGCTTTAGCAACCCATGGGGCTGACAGAAATCCTCGACTGGCTGCATAGAGTGGTTGATTGGAACGACAGAAAAGCTATTGTTACACTACGGAGATTCTTGGACATGACACATTCAATTTGTAGAGCTTTGTTCTGATGCACACAAACGACAATGCCTTGGTTAGCCAAACCTAAAGGTTCAGCAATGACGGCCCATCAACCTTGTCCTGTCCGTCCGAACTTCGATAACACAGCTGGATTGTAGTTCTGATGAATATCGGTGCGGGAACTGTCCGGAGTACAGTAATACCAATGGTGGCCACGACGGCGAACTACGGCGGGCCAGAGTGTAGGCAATAATGGTAAGACGTCGGCTGTCAGTGTCACTCCGCAGGAGGATGATGACAAGCTCAAACACCGGTTAACATGATCTACACCCCGGCTTTCGATCGTACGGAATGCTCGATGTCGGGATCTGGGACTCACCTTTCTTTCCTTCTTTCCACGTTCTTTTCATCTCCACGCCATGGCCATGGTCGAGGACTCATACCCTTCCACCCAAATGATACCTGCAGAACGTCTCCGCCTCGTGCGTTCCCTGCGCAAGATTGGAGCCCTTCTAGGCGAGACACCGGTTCTCGACGACTCAGGGTCGGAGACACCACAGCTGCGCATGCCCTCTGTCGGAAAACAGCGGCCATTCCAGCTACGACTCGCCATACGACCCCAGCAGCTCCCGGATGACGCCCACGACATGGACATCGACAGGCACCCCGGCCTCCCCAGTGCTGCAAAACCACAGTCGTTCGAGCCGCTTCCCGCCGTGTATCCTCTTTCCCCCCTCTTCAGCCCACTCTCCCCCATAACCCCGACAGCATGGACGGAGCACGACGCCACGATTGCTCGGGGTCATCGCATGGCCAAGCTGACTCGCACACTGGGCGAGCGCGTGCCGAGCTCTCTGATCCGGGCGTCTCCTATCCCCACCGTGATCACGCGTAGGAAGCGCGCGAGCACGCTCCTTATTTCGAGTACCGCGCCCCCGCCTGCACCGCCACGACTCGCCCTCGACGACTTGACCTCCACGGACTCTTCGGATGTTGGCAGGTCTCCGATTGGCGATATGCATGTCCATCCAGCGTTGCTGAGCCCAGTGTCTCCGTGTCTATCCCCTGGGACGCGTGCTTCCATTGCAGATTGGATCTTCCCGCCGGAGTCGGTGTCTGTGTCAGAATTGGTGGGCGTAGGCAAAGTGGATGACGCTCAACGAGATGAAACACCGCCACCGCTTCCACCCAAGGACGCCGAGCTTCCCAATCCGCCGATCCAGCACCTCGTGCCATCCAGGAACTCGGACGTCGACATCGCTTCGCACCGCCGGGAGGATAGTTGGATTGGAGAGTGGGCAACAGACGGACACGCGGCCGAGGACGGGAGTATGCAAATGTCGGAGGTTAGGCAAGGGCTGCGTGGGCTGCGCCGATCGAAATCTTTGGGTGGAGTCCACTGGCGTTGAACGTTGAGGGCTCGACCGTTGGCATCTTTCTTTCTTCTTACTTTCAATATTGACCTGAAAGTCCTTCGTTTGTTATAGATGTAGCTCACCGCACGCACCACTTAATTGTAATCCATTCGTTAATGTCTTGTAAGGCTTTGGTCCCAGTAGGGCTGGGCACCGTACCGTAACGGACACGGCCGTAATTTATACGGCCGTATTTGCTTACGGCCGTAAGCTTACGGGCCGTAGTTTGCCGCCATTCAGCGCCAACGGTACGGTACGGTGCCGCATACGGCCGTATACGGCCACTTACGGCGGGACAAAGTGAAAAAAATGAAAATAACAAGGGCTGTACAGTAATTAAGAACAAAGTCGAACTACAAGGCGCCCTCCCGAGACGAGATCAATCACCGCTTTACGACAAAGGTGAAGTTGGGCCTTGACCAGCATGAGGCTGCGAATAGTTTCGGGCAGCAGACTGGCCCGCCGAATGCCGATAAGGTCGCGGCCACCGGAAAAGACACGTTCGACAGAGACCGCCGATCCTGGAATAATTCTGATCAGAGTAATTCGACATAGACGCCGGTAGTACATACCGGGGATGCACAGAACATCGCGCACGAGACGATATAGGTTCGGGAAACTCTCACGATGACTGTTCCACCACGCGATCGGGTCTGCTTCCCATGGGAGAGGTTTACTGGTCAGCGCAAAGTAACGATCCAACTCGCTGACTCCCGTGCTGGACTTTTGCTTCGAGTAGCGTGCCCCGAACGACTTGCGCGGAGAGGGAAGGTTGTCGGTGGAGGTTGTCGTGGGCTCAGTGGTGCCTGATGTTGCGTAGAACGTTTTGAAGTGCATCTCAAGGTTGGCCTTGCCCACTTGAGCTGTCGCGAGCAGATCCGGGTCGTGTTCGTAGTCCTGGGAGAGGCCCTCGTATGAAATGCGGGGATCTAAAACTGTGCACGAGTCAGAAACACGGTAATTCACGTGAATAGAACCACGTACGAGCAGCCCATGTGTAGTATTCAGACTCGTCGAATTTCGTGAAGTAATCACTGAGTTTGCGATGAGCATCAGTAAGCGCAATCTTGAGCGTGGAGTCAACATCGTCGGGTAGAGTGCGGAGCGTGTCACGGAGATGCTCTTGCAGCTCACAGAACACGGCGTGGCACGATGAGAGCATTGGCTTCTTGGATGTCGACATCTGCGTGGTCGCTTCCTGCAACCGCTGCAACCATTTCTGGACCAATTCCAGTGCCTTCCACTCTGGTTCGTTGAGCTCAAAGGACCGCATGTTCCGGTTCAGAGCAACGTAGGCATCAACGGAGTTTCTAAAGCCGAGCGCACGACCTGAAGAAAATGAGTAGGGGTGCCTCGACATGGAACGATGAGACGCACTCAACATTTGGTGTGTCGATGACCAGCGAGTGCGAACATCGAGAATCAGCATCTTGGCACGGCCAACAAACGACGCGTTTGACTCCGCGACGCGTAGGTTCCATGCCTGACGTTGTTGGGGACTGCTGCGAACATAGCGGACGATCTTGCGTAGCTGGCAATCGTGATCAGGTGGTATATCTTTTTTTTTTTTGGAAGGCCACTCACCTTGAAGACGGCTCGGCCAATCACACCTGTCGAGCTTGCTATCGCCTCAGCTGAATCCTCCTCGTCGTCCATCCGCAGATCCTCTGCTTCCTCGTCGTCATCTAATACCAACGGGTCACTTGCGGCCTCTTGATATGACCGAGAAAGACGGTCGGCCGTCTCCTTGACGAGGGCACCAATGGCTTCAAGCAACTACGGAATGTCAGTGCTCGCATGGAAGATATCTGCGGGAATTCACCTTGAGCGCCGCAAGATGAACGGTGTGAGGCATACAACGCATATGCGCGTTGCGGGAGTCAAAATAAATACCCTTCTCCGTGCAACGCTGCCTGAAATACTCCACCAGTGTATCGTTGTTCGTAGCATTGTCCATGACGAATGCAATAATCTGAGGTTGAAGGATGCATCAGATTAGATTTGACGTCTAAATTGACGGCTACACACCCGGCCCTCGATACCATAGAGTTCCAGGGTCTCCCAGACTGCCGCCGCCATGTTTTCTCCGGAATGCTCCCCAGTGAGCTCTCGGAAATCAATCAGACATTCTTCTGCGTTCGAGATTAATTTCTTGTCAGTTGGAAATAAATGGACATAAAATGGACGAACCAAGAGTCCCCGTGTTGCTGATATAATGAATAACAATGGCCATGAATGCGTAGCCATTCGACGAAGTCCACAAGTCGAGGGACAGGGTGAAGTTGGACGTGTTTTCCTGTGTGTAAATGAGAGATATAGATATGTGGGAACAATTTGAAAGCACATACTGCAAACATCGCTCTGAACCCCTCAACCATGTCCCTCCTCAAGTCCAAGACCGCTTCACGCAGATTACGACGCGTCGGAAGCCGAAATTTACCCGGCGCGTTGTGGTAATACGCGTATTCGAGCATCTCGCGGAACTCGGGCTCCTCGACGACCGAGAAAGGCTGATCACATGCAGCACACCACTTGGCGACCAATGTGTCAAACTCCTTCTGGTCCCATGGTTCCTGGCAAGGTAAGTTCTTATGATCCTACGGGTGAGAAAGATGAACTCACCTTGGCCTTGTCCATCTGCTTCATGAGCATCTCTTTGATATTCCCAGAGATAACATCCAGTTCGGCGAGATACTTCTTGGCGATCGCCGGGTCCATCACCTTTGTGCCGTTGGCAATGTGAATCTCATCCTGGGTCGGCGGTTCGAGACGCTGATTGAGTACCGAACACAAGCGGAAGTGCGCAGGGAACGTCCGTTGAAGATGACCGATGAGGTCCGTGGCATGGTTGAGAATGAATCTAGACAGCTAACGGGAACTCACTGGCCAAGTTTCCTTTCATTTTCTTCGTCAGCTTCACAACCTTCCGGTTCCCGTGATAACACCGATAATACTTCGTCCCATCCTCGACCGTACCATCCGCGTCTGCTGTAACCTGCTCAAAGAACAGGAATACGGCGTTTTTGCGCTTGGTGACCTTCTGTAGGAAGAATCAGCACTCGGACACAAATTAACGTGAGGAACAAACCTCCGAGTTTGTTTCAGTGGCAGGTGTTGCTTCAGTGGCTCGTGCGACTGAGGACGATGACACTGCTGGCCCGCTCACAGAGATAGTTGGGAGCGCGTCCTTCTACGTCCGAGTAAGCAGATGCGCCGGCATCGTTGGAGTCTGTGCACTCACCTTTCTTCGTTTCTTGCTCGGTTTCTTCGTCTTCCCCTTCTCCGGTTCCTTCCCTTTCCGTCTCGATGTCTGGACCACCGTCTTCGAGGGCAAGGAGTCGGCAAGCTGTATATGTGGCTCAGCGACGGAAAGAATTGCCACAAACAACTCACCTCCGCGTTCGTGATTATTTCGATACCATCGCTCTCCTCCGACTGCGTTGAGCTGCTACTGGAGGAGTCTGAGCTGTAGTTGTCATCGTCGGAATCGTCCGAGGCCCTAGACGTCTTCTTTTGCTTCTGGCGTTTGCGTTGGCGTTTGCGTGATGTGGAAGCGGACGGCGCAGGATTGCCTTCCTCGTCGAGACGTTCAGCAGCGATGGCATCGGTGTATTTGCTGGAGCTGCCTCGCTTTCGTCGGGAGTTTGCTGCAACGGCACTGAGTATTTGTTGGGCACGGAATGAATAGCACAAACCTGTAGATGCCTCTGCTGAGCTGCCCGGCGCACCTCCACAAAGTGGAAACCGTACATAAATGTGGCTATCCGGCCCGATACCAGCCTCCTCCAAGGTTTGATCCATAGACAAGCACCGCGGAAAACTCTCGACCGTCTCGTAGAAGTGTGGAATATCCATAATAGGGCGGGAGACAGCAGGGTTTGAGTGGCAAACGAGAAGCAGCTCCAGCTGTAAGACTGTGGACGCCTTCGTCACACTTGTAAGAGAGTGAGTCTCTGAGGAAGAGCCTTAATTCAAACACGTACTGAGAACGACTGTGGATGCGATTCAAACACGTACTGAGAACGACTGTGGATGCGAGGAGCCCACGAATGAAGACCGAATAACACCGGTTTTCGGGCGCGTACTGCCCCCAACGCCGGGGCGTGATGAAGGACCAATGTGTGCGTTTCCTCCTCTCGTTCAGGCTTTTGTGGACCGAAGCATAGCGCATAAATGAGGGGAAAATCGCATTCACTGCCCGCTGGTCAGTGATCAAAAACATTTGGATGGAATTCCACGCACCCAACACAATGGTCACGATCCCGAAGAATGCCAAAAGATACAGGCAAGCACCAGGAGTGAAAGTTGAGAATATGGACCCAGAATGACCACAGAGGTGCGCCGCAACGAGCAGTGAGGTTGGGAACATCAGCAGGACAACGTTAGCGACGAGCCAAAGCGGAAACTCTCCCGCAAACGCCGCAGCATCAGCTGTAGTCGGTTTTATGCAACCACGGGTTGCTGTTCATTGGTGAGACTCATGTGAGAACCAATAGAAGACAAGACAAACTTGAATAGTATTTTTCGATTGGGGGATCGGTGGTCGGCACGAGAACCGGACCGGTCATATTGAGAGACACAGTGCAAGGGCGGGGATTGTTCGTTCTGGTTGCAAATGCGACGACCAGCTATTTACAATGGTCAGCTACGTGAACATGATGAATAAAATGCGGAACACCTCCGCAGGAACCGTCAGCAAGATACATTTCACGGCGTGCTCGGAGTGCAGGGACGCGCAGTATCTCACCTGGCTCCACAAATTTGAATTCCCCCCTGCGCAGTTGGCCCAGTGGTGACTTGCATGGGCGCTGCTCGGATAGTGTTAGTGTGGAGCTGAGTGATTGGGGCGGTCGAAGCATCGCAGGAAAGCGGGAGGACCCAACGAAGAGCGGGGAGTCCGCAGACCTAGGCATACAGGCGCAATGAGACACCGTGCCAGAGGTTCCAGCCGTTGGTGAGACTAGTAGAGGAGAGGCTCAAATATCATTCTAATGGATGAGTTCGGTAGTTTGACGCGTTTGGAACGAGCCCGAGAGGTATAGTACGATCGGTGCGTAGCCGACGATGGGCGGCGCGCCGTAGCCTTAAGCGGTATCCTACAGACGGAGGTCAAGAGAATGGGGCAGATAGGTCTGGCATACAGTAGCAGTCGTCATAGAGGACGTATAGCTGGTATGGGACTGACCTGGATGGGTGTACATGAGCGTTTGGGTCAAAAGTGTGTGTGATTCGTCATTCATGATTGCCGATCTACTAGCAGGCACCGCCAAATATTGTTTGAATTGTTCCGTATTCGCCGTAATACGGCCGTTACGGCCGTATTCACACGGCAGATACGGCTTCTCTCCGTACCGTGTCCGTGCCGTGTCCAATTGGCCATGAGGGGACCCGACACGGTACCGTGTCCGTATTACGGAGCCGTATTCCGTATGACTTGGGATTGGGCCTCTTCGAGGCGGGTGCTGAACCTTTCGCTCTGTTTCTTGTTCATTTCTACAGCATCCAGTAGAGCAAAATCTTCAATCTTAAGTTCAGTTTCTGGGTGGATAAGTACATACATACCCGGCAGACAACGAGGATATACAAGACGAGGACATAACACACATTGAGACAAGGCACATAGATCTGAGAGAAACGGCACATTCAGGGAATGAGCCGTGTTTCAACGAGATGCGGCACATCCCCGTGGGATTGCCGATCAAAGCAATCAGACCACAAGCGGATCACGTCAATGGCTTCTCTGAGTCCTCTCTCCCGACTACCATCTGCCCACCCAGGACGCCAACACCGTCGTTGGCCATGTCATCGGGTGAAGCTTTCCTGCTGGAGGTGGGGCCGCTTTCGCCAATGCTCGCTCGCCACGCTGGTCGTTTGATCGGGTACACAAGGCTGGAACGCCGCAGACGCGGTACATGATGGATAGGAACGTGCAGAAGACATAGTATCAACGGGTAAGTTTCATTTGATTTCATCTTCGTTTGGCGTTCGGATGGATGGTTGGTGGCTGGCGCGAGGTGGGATCGGCGGACGGGCGGACGGGCGGACGACGCGGCGGGCGTCACTTCCTGTGAGCCTATCGTCGTTTCTACTGGTCGTTTTTGGGGCCGCAACGCTTGACAAACATTGTGATGCCTTTTCTGTGGAGCGCGACTCCCTTGCCCTCCGTCCGCGTCGTCCATTTCGGGTGCGGCGTCGGCTCGTTCTATTTACATACTACTTAGCCGTTTACGATTGGTTTAAGATGCTCTAAATTTCATATTCTCGTTCCAATCCCGCTGTTAAGCCTCCCCGCTCTGGGTGGACTCGGTTCGTTCGTTTGCTCTGCACATGCTCAGGATTCCCATGTGTAGGTACTTAGGTCCTTGGAACATGAAGCCCAAATTTGATCGACGACGAAAGCAGGCCAAATGTAGGCTGGTCGCGCTGGCGCCGATGGGAGAGTCATCCACGGGGAATGACTCCGAATGAGCCGCATCTGACGTGAAACACGGCTCATTATCAGAATGAGTCGTTTCTCTCGAAAGCGTGCATGACGATGTGCCGCCTCTTAATGTATGTGACGGCCGTATCTCGTGTATCCCGGCAGACAACGGCCGGGGAAGGCTAACAGCGAAGTGGTTCAACGAAACAAAGTGTGCCTACGCCCCACTCCGGCAGTCCAATCCGGGCCATTACTGATAGATGTTTTACATTGAGCCACTGGCAGGTGCGGAAAGTGTCGCATATGTACACGCAGATGGAAAAGTGGGACGGAGCGCCAATTTCAGCATTAACAGCGCGAAATCAACTTACCTCTTGATTCCATGCCCAACATATTATTACGAGCAAAATAACTCGGGGTCTAGCAGCGCAGACCATTTCAGTCTTTGCAGTAAGCCAGGGTACCACTTGGAGGATATCGCACCACTTGTTCATGCAATCGAATTCAGTATGAACAGAACGAAATATTAATGCAAAGGCCACAATGAGGGAAGACTCACTTCCGAGTCCTGCTTCGGTTCGCGTGAATCGAGAATCAACACGTTGCGGGACGCCGCATAACACGCCCTTAATGTCTTCTCCTGGGCGGCAGGCCATAATTTAAAAGTCAATCCAGCGGAAATGCTCCAGTTTTGAGCTGGCTGCTGGGTGAAGAACTGCGGATCTCCTCAGAATTCGGGTGACATTGGGGATAGGGTCACTCACTGGTAGTGCTTAGATGAGCAGCTGGTACTAATAGCACTCAAAATTGGCACGCCCGAGCGCGACGTCATTGACACCACGAGCGTCACGAGTACTATCAACGAAATGGTTGAACATTGGCGAACATGGACTCTGACCGAAAGGAGACTTGCGTTCCTGAAAACCTGCGCGTGTTAAATAATTAGAACCCGACGCGACGTCAAGAACGGAGAGATCAAAGGGACTCGGAAGTGCATAAATCAAATCGACGATGATCGCCCACTGGCAGGCATAGACGTTCTAAGATGTAAGCTAGACCCTGACTAGTGCAAATAAGATTGAGATGAGTTGGAGCAAAGTTGGAGACAACGATACTTACCGGCAGCCAAAGAATTTCGTGGACTGCAGGAAATAGTGGGCGTTGAAGGAGTCGGAAGGACTGCCGAGATCGAGACGTGTGAGATCAAGCAGCGGGGTCTTGAAAATTTTGCCATTTTTCATGACTTTGGAGGCGAGAATATTCCCAGCGGACGGTAGCCTGGAGCAGAAGTTTTGGTTTTGGCCAACAGAAAGATGGCTATGACTCTATGAGCTATTGGGCTGACTTAGCCGCTAGCCGTCTCGCAACAGAAGACAAGGTTGGAACCCAGAGATGTGTGTGGCAAAGTGAGAAATTGAGGGGAAAGGTCATATGTGGAGTCGAAAGTCCACATCTATGTCCCGGCACGTCTGAATACAGGACTCTGTCGAAAAGGGTTGTACATCAGTCAGCAGCTGTCAGCTGAGCGTGCGTGCCAGCATTTGAGAGAAATACCAGAGACTCTGAGGTTGAGAGAGGAGCTGCAGGGGATGCAATGCAGCTTGCATCGAGGAGCTGATTGGTGTAAAACAAAGTGCCGCCGGTCCAGAAGTTCGATTGAATGGTCGGCCGCGAGTTGAGCGCGCGCAGCAGAAAATCCGTCATGGTGAGAAAGACAAAGACCAGGGTCAGGCCGCACTGCCGCCGCAGGCGCCCGCGGTGACTGTGATGATCATGATCTGGCCACACTCGGATCAGGATTTGAACCTACCTCAGATGCTGGTTGAATTCAAGTGGAAGAGAGACAGTCCACACATACTCAATACATTTATTGGCGCGCATATGCATTGGGAGAGGGGTGAAGGAAGAACTGTCCACGCGGTGTTCTTCAAGCATCCGGCGGAAACGGAGACGGAGTGGATGCAGACCCATATCACCTTTCTCCCGTCACGGACATCGTGGCTCGTGCGGCATGTTAGTAGCATCGACGGCTCAGATGTTGGGCCCAAACCTGTGGTGCTGAAATTTAACTCGGATGGCTGCAGAGTGCTTTTGGAACGACAGAAAAGCTGGTTGTCAACTAGTAAGCTCGTGAAGCTTTGAAGGGAGGCGCATCTCGGCATGGCAATCAATCAATTACAAGCACTGCCACTGATGGACAAAAACGAAGATGCCTTGGGTAGCCAAACCTAAAGGTTCAGCAATGATACGGTTACGGTGCCCAGCCCTAGGTCCCAGACGCGCGACAACGAGAGTGAAGACTGTAGGTATTTTCATTGGTGGAAAGCCGGCAGGTACTGGGGGAGGATGCTTTGTGGAGTGTGGTCATGGTGGTCACTCAGACTGGTCAGAGAAAGGAGGCTGCATCACGTGCTGAGAAACGGCAGGCATCACGGCACTTTACTTGTCGATGTTTGGTCAATCTGTCAGCTCACTCTCTTTCCCGACCACCACCTTCCCCAGCTGATAAGACAAAACAAGCTCTCGTGCACCCTTGGCGGAACTCGAACCCCCCTGGAATGAGCATCACTCCGTGTCTCGTCGTCTTGGCTGTGACGCAGTCCGACATCGGACAGCCGACCGACTCGCCAATTCCTTGGTCTTCAATGACTACTCTGGCTCTTTTGGAAGAGGTGGTCTCCGAGTTTGGAATGGCACCACCTCGTAAGATACTGAGTGCCCTCTGCGGTAAGTACCGCAATCGACACACCCGCAATACTCACTGACGCATTGGATCCGTGAGAATGGTGTAACGTGCATGGCCCGAGTAGCTTTGAGTTCACTCCCTGAGTTATCTCGATTCTTTCCCGCAATTCTTTTTGAAGAAGCTCTACACAGGGACATTTGATGGAGTATCTGGACGCTGGGACGGGTTCAATATTGCAATATATTGTTCGCACTGCTTCCCCGCTTCCACTGAAATAGTTCGGCTGTCCGTTGCGACGGTTGATTGACTGCCGAGCTCGACCCACCCGCTGTGAACTCATCTATCCATCTCTGGAATATCCGCCATTGTCCTGTACGGCAGTCGCAGTTGGTATATCTGGAGATCTTCGATTGTCGGTATGCAAGAAGCTCCAAACTCATGACCAACTCAGTTCTATGCACATATACTTATATCTCTTGACAACTGCCTCTCACCTCCCTTGTCCTGCGCTCTCTCGACCCTGGTGGTCTCCCTTCGCTCGAATTCAAGCACTTCCACCTCTAGCTCTTATCTTTCAACTCAACGTCCCACACATGCTGGCCAAATTCGCACTATTCCTGACTCTGCTCGTAGTCTGGACGAGGGCTGCTCCCATCTCCTCGGTATGCTGCCCGCCTCATACGAGGATCCAATACGTTTCTCATAAGTACTTATAGGATATGAATCAGGCCCGCGAGCTGGCGAAAAGACCCGCCGTAGCCCTCCAACCCGAGGATTGTCTGGATTTGCCGAGACGGAGAGATGATGTGCGTCGGGAGCCGGGCTTGCTGGCGAAGCGGCCTAGCATAGCGCTGCAGCCCGAGGAGTTTCTGTTGCCGCCGGGCGAGGATTGAGTTTTGTACTTCAAGTTCTACCTGGAGATTCAATGATCACGACTTGATGGCGGGAATTGAAGTTCTATGCTGGGGTCGAACGGCATGCCAGTCCTGCAGCACAAATTGGCATTCCCAACATCTGCCTGTGCGACGTACATCATATAGATGCTAAAATCCCTTGATCTGCTCTCTCAAATAGTCAATCATCTCCGCCTCCACTTTCGAATCGGTCGTCCGTTTGTCAGGCGTTCCGACCTTGCCCCAGGGAACGAGGTACTAAGTAAGCAGCGTATTGGTCAAGGGCTGTGATTGGCAGAGAGCAGAGACGCACCTGGCCCGTGATCTGCGCCGGCGTAGCGACCGTAGCGCCCCACAATTGTGTGTACGCACCCATACTGGGCAAATGAAGCCTGTTCAGCGACGCCTTGACAACTACAATCAGGGATTGGGACGTACTGCGGTGGGTAAATGAAATAATTCGCCAGGACTTGTATGAAACCGGGGGAGTGGCTATACGTTTTACGCTTATCTTGCATGTCTCGGAGATGAAGTTGACTGGGAGGCTTACCGGAGGAGTTCCGTATTAATGCTGCCCGGATGCAAAGAGCACGACACGAGCACATCCGAATGGGTCTTGGCCCAGTAGTTGGACGAGTATATGTTCCCGATTTTGCTCTCCCCGTATAATTGTCTGTGTATTTATGTTAGTAGTGCGAGCTTCGCGGACAGCATCATGGTACTCCTTACGCGCGTGCCATGAGTTTTCCCGTCTTGTTCACCCACGCGTCGCGTTCAGGTCCGGCCTTGAGGCTGGCAAAGTTGAGTCCGTTCCCCGGAGCAAATTTGTGCCCCATGGAGCTGACGTTGATTATGCGGGCGGGGATTTGTGTTTGTTCGTAGGATTTGGTTAGGGCTGGAAGCTGTGCGGGCGGGTGGATAGCCAGAATTTATATTTGTGGCAGAATGAGGCCCCGACTGGACGTACGAGGAGCTCCGTGAAGAAAAAGTGTCCAATGACGTTGGTCCCGAATTCTATGGATACTCAGCCCGGATTACGCGCAAGGACAACTGGCTTACGAAGGTCATGGTTCTGTGCTGTGAGCATATCTGGAGGACAGTTCATGACCCCACTGGCCATGAGGTCAGTAAGAGTCCACTCTTTGATACACCCAATACGCACGCGTTATTGATCAAAATATCCAACCTACCCTCCTTGGCCAAGAAACCCTCCGCCGCCTTGCGTACGTTGGGCAAATCCGACAAATCGAGTTCCAAGAAAAGAGCCGACTTGCCGCCGGTCTCATCCTCAAGACGCTTGATAGCAGCAGCGCCCTTCTCGGGTGAGCGCGCCGCGAGGTATACCGTGGCGTTCTTGAGCAGTAGCTGTTTAACTGTTTCGTAGCCGATACCAGTGTTTCCACCGGTGACGAGGATGATCTGGCGTAGTCAGTACAGCGACAGTGTAGGAAGAGGAGAAACGTACCTTTCCAGACAAGTCGGGGATGTCACGTTCGGGGAGGAAGGACGGTGGGAAGAGACGGCCTAGGGCAGCGCCCATAGTGAGTAGCTGAGGGGAGGCGGATGAAATGCGAGTGTGAGAATGGATGTCGTGTCTCGACGGAGACGCGCATTACAGCTAAATGCGGAACATAAGGCGCGGCTCGATTTTTGTCAAATTTCTTGAGATTTCAATCACTTGCAGTATTTACGCTGTTCTGAGCTCAATTCTCGTCCGATGGCCTTCAAACATGGACCAATCGATTCCCACGGTTGTTTTACAGTGCTTAGGACATGGAAATCAATTACATAATACTGTCATTGAATCTAATCACATCAAACAGTGTTTTTTCACTGTTGCGCACTCTGGATGCTATTCCCAGTAAATTATACCATCGGATTGTGCGGAGCAGCTGGAGGGAGTATTATTACAGTGCGCCAAAGGCTCACTTTGACAACACCTACCGTCTGTGGGACGAAATACACCTGGGTAATGATGCCCTGTTTCTCCACATACCATGTGCCTCTGGATTGATACCTTGACAAATGAAGGTCACCACGCACTCTGGTATGCTAAGGAGAGTAAATTGACAGAGTCATGAGACCTAGGAATCCCCCAGTAGGTACTTACAGTGTAAATGGTTGAAATTCATGTCCCCTCGTGACATGACCTAGCAAATGATAAGAACAGATAATCTGTGTGCCTTAGGGGCTGTAAAACCACCATGGGAATCTATTGGTTCATATCCGAACACAATCGGACAAGAATTGGGCTCAGGACACCATAATCAGTCTGAAAGATCCAACTTTGACAGACATGTTACGTAAATTGTGACTGACGTCGTCGGGCACCGTTCTGCTCGATACCCAGGGTGCAGATTACCCCCGGATGCGACGGGATTGTCAGATGGGATGTTTCTGCATGGCGCTGCATGCACAGTTTGAACAAAGTCGCCTGCTGCGAGTGGAGATGAAGTGGAACAGTAATGGGAGCAGATTTCGACACACCAGCTTTCTCCTTAGTTATCTGGGCACAGAGAAACACCTTGGCGCACTGTATTACACCTACCAGAGTACCCCAGTCAAATATAGAGACCCCAGGAGATTCCCTTCCCATACTGGTGTGTCAATGGTCGAAATTGATTATCTGCTTCTTTATGGCTGACATGTACATGAAATCAATTGACTGGGATACCTCAAGCACTGTAAAAGGATCGCCCGAGTCGTTTGGTCCATGTCCGAAGGCAATCCGATGAGAATTACAGTCAGAACAGCGCAATTACTAGAAGTGATCAAAATATCAAGAAATTTGACAAAAATCGAGCCGCGCCTTATGTTCCGCATTTAGCTGTTATTACATCCGAACGACATGAGAAAATCATGTCGTTTGGACACGCTTCACATGCCTTGATTAGCGCCCTGGGATTGGGAGACATTCAGGAGTCAACCGAAACATCGACTCGGTCCCCTCAGAAGACATGGGTCAGTCTCATGAATATTAGCATTCAACTAACTCTCACCAATTTGGATGCAACTGACCACGCAAGACAATTACAATGTGGTACCTTCCTCCGTACCTCGACTACAGGAAGCTGCGGAGACGAACCGCGCGCAGGGTGGCATCATGCATGGAGACGAAGATGCGGATTTCTGGGAGTAGCATGGCGGAAACTGCGCTGAGGCCCCGAGCCAACGAGATGCAGGACAGGTGGGGCCAGGGACTTGGATTATATGTTGCACAGCGCGGTAGACAAGGGCTGTTTCGCAAAGTGCCGACCGCGGAAGGAAGTTGATTATGTGGTCCCAGAGCTCCTATGCTAAGTGCTGGGACAGAGCCATCCGCCGACTGGCCCCGGCCCCCGGGAGAGATGCAAGTCGAGTACGGAGATGTGAGAGACTAAAAGTTGGTAGGCGCACAGCGGCTGCGATGGTTTTCCAATCTGCCGGTATTCGTTGAGTGGCTGTGGATAAAGGAGAATAGGCAGATCCACAGAGGTCGACGTGAGAGGAAAGGACAAGCTGCGTTTGATGCGCATCAGGGTCACAGGCTCTTGATGGCCCGGCATCTTTCGGCATGCGGCATAGATGTTGAAAATCTCTTGAACCTGGTACACAGCAACCGACACGCGAGATAAGGCTAGGGACTAAATTTCCGATTTTTCTTTAGAAGCTGTGGGGTAGCCATCGTCGGCGTCCAGGTGACATCCCACGCGCCCGGCGATGACTTCATTGCCGGTCATATAACCTCCTTCGGTGTGAAAGCTGCCTGCCTTGTCCCCGCCGGTCCACTCCCATGCAGCGATCTCTCCCATTCCTCCTCCTCTCCTGCTTGGGCGTGGTCAGCGCTGTGCTGCAGAACATCACCGTGGATGATACGTCGCCAGACGTCCTCTATGGGGGCAAGACTTTCCAATGCAACGCGGATAACGCATGTCAGGGCGTAGATGCGAGCCTCGAGCAGCTCTACAACGAGAGTACAACTTTCACTGAGGGTTCCATCACCTTCAGTTTCTCTGGTACGTATCCAGGCCCTGATTGGTTTCATCGGCTCATGTAGTAGGCGTGGCTTACTACGCCACCATCGACGTCCTCTTCGGCGAGGCTTCCGTCATCATAGACGGTGGCCCGGGGACCTCGTACAGTTCCTTGGACGCCGCGGGGAATTTTACGATAAGACATAACATATCCGAGGAGGGTTTACCCAGTGGGACGCACTCACTGCTCATGCTCCCCTCGCCTCAGTCCAACACGGTGCTTGGGTTTGACTCGCTCACTTACACGTACGTGCCCTGTTCAATCTCCGTATTCTGTTGCTGAGATTCTGCCCGAACTATGGAAAGTGTGAGCCTCCCGGACCCGCCGAAGACGAAGAGTCACGCGGGCGCCATTGCGGGCGGCGTGGTCGGCGGACTCGCCGTGCTCTTTGGATTGCTATTCGCGGCGCTGTACTCACACCGACGGAAGCTAATTCTCAGGCGGAACCAGCGGAAGAGTGCGGTTCTGCAGAGTATGAACATTGGGAGGCGGAACTTTGGGCAGAATGTGGATGTGAAGGACCCGGTGCCTGCAATTTGAACAGAAGTAAACAGTCCTTGTAATATTGCTGTATTCATGTGTACCTCACGGGGCAGAGACGCTACATCCTCCCCAGCGCCTCATTCGAGCAAAACTGCTCTTGTCTTCTAACCACCATCATCTCGGAGTCGTGTTGTTGTTCTCGCTCTGCTTTCTGCTATGTAACCAGGATTGGACACGCCTATAACTCCTCTCTCCCATCAGGCCGAACCGTAACTGATTTTGTGTTGTGCCAAGTCCAGACCCTAAATCCACCTACATCACGGAAAGCAGTGACAGTGTTGATGGCGATCAATCAGCCTTTGTCTTCAAACCACCACTATCTCTGGGTTATAAAGTCATTTTTCGTCAAATATATGTGCTTGCATTTGGACTATCTTGTATGCAAACAACGGGCATTTATGTACATCTATCGTGAGCTTGTGTATCTTTAATGTACATCTATCATGAGCTTGCACATTGTCATTGTACATTGCATCATGTACAGAGGCACCACTTTCATGTACATGGACGTGGGCAGGTGCCCGCCGAACATGTACATGCACTTCTATGTTGTACATGCACATTGCACAGATGTACAATTCAACATGTGCAGGTAAATTCACATAAAGATCCGCCATCCCAATGTTATCTCATCAAATATCTGAAACCGTGGGAATCCCAACGATCATGGCATCATTTCCCAACTATTCTTGGACTCCCACATCAAACCCAACTGCTGTGACAATTCCCAACCCAATCCAACCATGGTTGGGCCTCTGATGTGTATCAGTGGCAGCATTTGGCTATTCTTGTAGTATTGGAATCAATTTCTGCAGTTCCAAGTCAGGCACAGTGAAATACCATCATTTCTGAATGATGCTTTGATCAAGCCATGATGGCAGCAAGTGTGGAGGATATCAAGCATTGTCATAGCTGATTTGTGTCTCAGCCTACTGTGCCATGGTATTTGAAGGATGCCAGCCAGAATTCCAAGGTTAGGAGACTCTCCCTGGCCATGCTCCAAGTTTGTGCAACCAAAATCCACACAAATGCTGTGTAGGACCCAGTCTCCCACAGCCACAGATTTTTATCTTGTTCTCTTCATTGTCTCCTGACTCTTTTCATCATGGTTCCAGCTCCTAGTAACTTGGTCCTCTATCATGTACACTGAGTCGGAAAAAGTAATGGATCATGCCTGGTTCGAAATTGTTTGATGCATTGCTTCACAGCCACGCCACTTCTGGGCGATGTTAAGGTCTTCGAAGGAAGCTTACAGTGTCTAGTATATACCCGTAAAATATTGAGTCGTCTGACCCTCTCCTTGCTGTAGCAGAGCGATCACAAAAATGAAAGTGATCCATTTTAAAATCTGGTTTCTGTCAAATCCACATGTTTGATCTTTTACCTGGACTCAATGCTGCAGGTGCAACTGGAAATAGGACTGGATGCTAATTCAATGTCTGTTGAGCAATTCTGGGCCCAAAAATCTGGTCTTAAGTGGGTTGGTTGTGAAGCCCTTGGTCAATGAAGTCGTGACCACTAACACGGCAAAGGTGCCCATGGCCTGCCAGTAGTCTTTAATCAGAGGTCTCAAGCATGTATAGGGCAACTCTTCCAATCCTAAGGAGTGCCCCAATGACACAGGCGAGGTGATTGTCACCACCTCACACCCTATCAGGTCGAAGAACTTCCACCACCGTTTGGCCACGGCTCTTTGGTGGCCTCAATCTTGAAATAGGGCCCCTTGCACAGCGTGAAAATCCAGCTGAATACAGTAGATGCAGGTCACTGAGTTACACCTAGAGTGTAGGAAAGGCAACTCATGCAGACGTGCATGGTGGGTGGTTGCCTGATGTTGATTTTTGCATGATCTGTATATACAACCTGAGCAAGGAGCCTCTCAACAGCCCCGATAAGCCATATTTCTGGGTCTTGATTGATCAGTTGTGCTATTTTGGATCCTATGAGATGCCTAGAAGATGCACAGACTCGATGGTGTGATGGTTGACCCTATGGGAAAATCCAGCCACAGATCAAAGCTGAAAAACAACACTGTTTGGTCTCGGGGCATATATGTAGCTCTGTTCCTGTACCTGGGAGATTGGACTAATGAAGGAGAGTGTCCTAGGCTTCATCCTGGTCAGTTTTGGTATGGCATTGACATTCAAGACACCTGAAAACAAGTGCCGAACTTTCAACCCAATGTTCAGCTCGGCAATGAAAATTGAATGGAGGACTCTGCACATTGAATTTCCACTTTTGAGGTCAACTAAGCTTTTCCAACATCCATGAGCTCCCACTGACAAATTATACCATACAGGTAGGGGGTCCTGGGTACACGGGAGGATTATTTTATCAATTTCTTCATTTGATGTTTCTGAGTCCCTGAGCAGGCCGGAAGTGCACTGATTTGGGTCACAGATGGAAGATGGAATAGTGAAGAGGAGCTGTACAACATTTGAGCTAATTTGGGTCAGTCATTGCAGTGTTTCACGGCAAATAGTGTGGGTCAACCAAATGCAGAATAACAAACGGATCACATGTTCGCGTTTGACACGCCACTGAAGCCGAACAAAGCCGATTTCGGACTCTGATTTGTACCTGCTAATAGTAGCCCTCCTAGTGCTCCTACTACACCCCACAACCAGTTTCCAATGTCCCTCCATCGGGCTTGACAGCGCGTCCAATTTCAAGATCTGGTGATCCATTACTTTTCAGACTCAGTGTACATTGGTCTTTGTGTTGGATTCTGTACGTCTCGTCTTTCCCGTCTTCTGGCCGAAAGTTGATGAATCTCCGACAGTGGCCGCAGGATACAACGAAGCTGCGCTCGGCAACGCTACGCGTTCTCTATTCTTCCGTGAGCACCCCTTGCCATCCCCCTCCGTCCTAGACTAATCGCCATCCAGTCAGAATCGGAGGCGCTTTTGCATTCGTGCGTTCCTCGTCCTCCTATCTCCTCCCCTGCAAGCGACTGACTTGGATCCCTGCAGGCCAATTGTATGGCAGGTTGGTACCTCGGCATCGTCCTCCTCTTCGCTGCCGTAGAGATGCCGTTCTATCTTCCCATTGGAGACCTCTCGGGGTTCCTGACCAAGAAAAGGCGGAGTAGGTTTACGTGCTTACTTACGAGTAATGATATTGTATGCATATTTTCCGAGAAATCGAGGAAGCCGACGGGATCTGATTTACGAAGTGTGCACTTCTACTTCACTGACGACTGTATGCATGGAACCAAAAAGACATTTATCACCACTTCTCTGGATAATTCAACAAAACAACCCAAGATCACACGGATTGCAACACTTGTCCCCTCCCCGATATTGATCAACTTAACCCTTCACAACAGCCCTCGAATAGACACCCAGTCGGATCACAGATTGGATTGGCGCCGTCCAAGCCGACGCAGGTGGGTGCAGGGGTGCTTCGTGGGTACTTATACTTGTCCCAGTGCGCACCCGTATTGGTAAGGCGAATAACAGTTAGCCGAACCGTAGCAGAAAAGGGTCGTGTTCCCCTCCAGTATCGGGCAGAGAATGTTATTGTCGATGCAGACGTTCTGAATTCGGCGTCAGAACGAGAATATGCGATGAGATAGGAAGGAAGGAACGATCTGACCTGGGAAGGATCAAAACCAGTGTTGCAGTTTTTAGTAGGGTCGTCGGGAATGTACGCTTCGAGGGTATTGTTGGAGCAGCTGGGAGACTGGTTACGGTTCATGATTCCTCAAAACGAACACACACACCTGTACTGATCCACAGAATAACACTCCGGTCCGCATCGGACATAGACCTCGCCGTTTACGATGGGACAAAGAAATCCTTCATCGAAGCAGGTGTACTATCATTGTAAGATCAATCGTGGAAAGCAGCGGAGACGCACGCCTAAGCACTTGCCTGAGACGGGAAATACTTGGAGCTACCACAGTTCTGGAGCGTTTCTGCACTGTCGACCGTGACGCCGAGGGAGATGACTGTGGCGAGTGCAAGTAAGATGGTGGGGCATTTGAGTTGCTGCCGGGATGGACGAGGCAGGGTGGCTTATATAGGCCGTCAAGGGTATCTGCTGTCAATCGCCCTCCATTATCAATCCATTACAGTGGTGTATCTGTAGTATCAATACCGCAGGCAAATCCGGACGAGAAGCCTGATCCCAGGCAACTCAACTGGTGAAACAACCTGGCAGGCATCATTTGCACCACGAGGGTTGAAGGACTCGTCAGGTCAATCACAGATCGGGTTTCAGGAACAGGCAGTCAGGTGCTTGGTACGGTGAAAATGTTTGGCTTGATGTTTACCGCTTCCAGTTGAATCCACGGGCCAAAAGGACTCTTGACAAGAAATAGGGTGTTTCAGACTATGCAAACAGAGTAAGTAGGTAGTAGCTTAGTCCTCATCTGGGCTGCAAGTCACAACCGTCAACATCCCTCTCGCCTTCAGATCACCGAGAACTTGCTCGATATACAGCCGACCCTCGTCCGACACACCTGGATTGGGGTTCCACGATACCATGCGGACGATGACATCGCGCAAAGCGCTTTCCGCGTTTGGCGAACCGGGTAGTTGGGTCCATAAAGTGCCACAAGTCTCGGGGATCCCATATATCGAGATTCAAAACCAGACGCTCAACGGTGTGAGCCACTGTCTCCCAGACACGAACAGCGTCATCAATGGGAGTCGGATCGTCGCTATGTCCCAACTCCTCGATTTCTTTCCAATCCAAGTCAACGGTGATTTCCAGTGCTCGAAGGTGCTGCAAGTGTTGGATATTCGGAATTTTGGGGATTGCTGCGGAGACGCGGGGATCAGTTCCAGAATGCCAGGACCAAGCATTGAGAATACACGCACAGAGGACAGACCAAAAGTGGACGTGATACGATTGGATTTGGATGGCCTGGTTGACAATGTGCTGAACGACATCTACCGTCGTGTTGTCCACCATTGTTCGTAGATGACGAAGATGGCTCAAATCCACATGATTGCTCGCCCAGAGCAACAGCGCGTGAGAGCGACTCTTCAGATCGACGGACGAAAGGCGTAGTTGCCCTGAGCGGCACGGGACTTCCTGCGACGAGCTGTAGAAAGAGGAGAACAGCTGCAACACAGATACGCTTTCGAGAGTGATGGGTTACGAGAACTTACTTGCTAAGTTCTCGTTCTTTTAAAATTTGGTCAGGCCAGAAGTTGGGCAACTTTTTAACATCATTACAACTTTTGATTGTGGCGGCTGTGCATTTCCTTTTGCGGCTACAATCACTGATTTTGACAGCTGCCATCAGCATATTTTCTTTTCTCTCCAGAGCATCTAATTTCCCCCCAAATGACTTGAGATTTCGCGAGGTAAACCTTCAGTACCTGGACTTGAGTTTTGTTCCCTGAGACTGAGATCTCATTTCAAATAGTGAATAGGATATTGTGATTTACTTGTGGTTGTGATCAGCTCATTCTAGATTCACTGGAGACCCTGGGCCTCTGACATGTTGGTATGCTTGAGAAGGACATGCACTTCTGCTAAACACACCTTCAAGAAAAATTACAAAAAAAAATTGCAGTCAAAATGAGGGAAATTCTGTTATGGATGTTCATATTCATTAACACTGATTTCTAGTGTCCTCACTGAGATTTCACCCCAACTGTGCAGTCCTGGAGCAGCTTGAAGACAAAATCTCGGCCTGGATGTGTGTGAAGAGCCCACATTTTCCTTGAAACCCTGGATACTGGACACACAGTGGGTACATCCCATCCACAGGATTTTGGACCCTGGTCTGTTGAGTGCTTGGCTATTTCACACAGTCCTATTGTACATCCATCACTAACACTTTCTGTTGCAGTTGGAGTGTCCCAGTGGGCCAAATGGCAGCTGAAATTGCAGGCCACAGAGATTTGAACCGATCTCATTAGGCTTGGCAGTGTAAGGTAAAGTCAAGGGATAGAAGGGTTCTACATATTATGGTGAGTGCTCCCATGTAGTCAAAAGCCATTTTTTTCTTCAAGGTTTTGGCTTGCAGACAGAGTGAGGTAGCCCAGAAAGGCATCACAATAGTCACGTCACAGGGAGCCGGGTTCTCTACATAGCCACTTGGCCACATCATGATCACTGATCAATGACTTGCAGTCTCTCAACCACAAGTTGCAGGACTTTGTGCTCGATTCCAATGGTTGAGCAATTATTTATGTTCCATACTTTTAACCCAACCAAGTTCTCGTACTTATATGCCGTGCTTGCAACGGCCCGGACCCCCAAGTAAGCATTGAAATAGCCGCCAGAACCTCGCGTCCGTCTGCAAGCGAGCTTCTCTGACGACAATGGAGGAGAGGCACGAGCGAGTGATCAGGGTGTATATCGCCTCTTCGGACTCCAGGTCCAAACTGTCCCAGTTGTAGACCTTGAGATCGAGGTTGATCACATCGGTGAGGGTGGCGAGCACGGAGGGGAGGATCCGCGACTGCATCCATGGACAGGGCTCGTTGATCTTGGACTGTACCAGATGGAGCACTCGGATGCAATGCGCGAGGTATGATGATTCGGAAAGAACTTGACGCAAACGCTCCAGCGTATCAGCGCTGTCATGTCCCGGAGGCAAAAATCGTGAGCTCTGAAAAAAGGAATTTCTGGCTCATCGGTCGAAAAGCGCGTGCCACCAACGCGCAGGACTTGAGAGTGTATGTGTCCGTTGTGTCTGAGTGGTCGAGAATCGCATCCACGAGTTCTTGTGGAAAACTGCGAGGAGGAGGACGTTGGGCGGAGCGTCTGTGGCGCGACAATCTGGGGACATGTTTCTGGACTAGGATTGCTGCCTGAGAATGCGTACTCAGAGAAGACGCAGCAAAGGTGCGAGACGGCAGAAACGGCTGGAAGATGGCTATAGCCTACGATCGGCTTGAGGCGATGGTGGCAGCAGTGGTACGATGCCAAGCCACGTGGCCCCGTAATGAGGAAGCACCAAACTTGGCATGATGCCGTTTCCGGCAGAACTCGTACTTATGTGTTGTAACCTAGAGTATTTGACTTGGGCCCGGCTCGGTCAGGCTCGGGCCTGAGATTCTTGAAGCCCGAGCCCGAGCCCGTCCAAGCCCAAGCCTGGGCTTGCTCCAGAGAAGAGTACCAAACAGTACGACTCGGAGGCACGTCAAGATATGAATTGTAGATTATACAGTGGTACTAAATTCGTAATTGTCGGGATCGTTGTCAACCAGGTCGTCCCAGCTGCCCTTTTGTTGCTCCGTTGTCTCCTCAGACAACTCAAACACACTCCTTGCCCTGCTCAAATAGTACCGGCTTGTGAAACAGAAGATCATGCAGTATGAAACATTTGAGACATTGCAGGGCCTCGACAATGTCAGCCTTCAAACGGTTCCGACGCTTAGTTATCGTGATCCCGGCAGAGGAGAATAACCCTCATGCATACAAGTTGTCAAGGGGCACGCAGATCAGAAATGTCAGACATTGGGTATCGTGAGAGAGTTTTGACATCCCAAAAGGGAAGTCCAGTGATGCCAATGTTTTTTGTGCATAACAAGACATTCTGAGCAACTTTTGAAAAAAGTTTTCGAGGTCCCCTCCCTACGTATGATTGATCGGATCACGTCAATTTTGGCGGGAACGATCAGTCGCATCAGTGTTGACCCGAAACTCTCTCACGACAACCCGATGTTGACAGCTCCTGATCTGCGTGCCTCTTGCAAGTTGTCCAGAAAGCAGGTCCATTGCTGTACATATTGCCCTCAAATTCACAAACTGGAAGCACGGACGTGGCCGGCATCTTCGAGGATACGAATGGAGGCGGGATCCAGGATTTTCGATCCCGTGAGGATGTCGTTGATAAGGGTGCCAAGGCAGGCGGCAGCTTGCTTCATAGACACAGGGAGCCATGTCCTAAATTTGTCAGGTTGACAGTGTGCAATTTGTATTCAAAGAACAAGACACAGGTGACAGGCCCTCCCAATACTGTACTATTACGACCATTTGTTCAGGTGGGGTGACGGACGCCTGTGAACTGAACCTATTTGACCTCGGTGACGGTGACGGTTGAGATTTTGGTCCAAAAGCTGCGCTCCGGCCGCAATGCCGGTTGATGCGAGTGATTGCCGATCTGCCGTATTTCCTAATATGGAATTTTGATCCGAGTGCCGAGTGATATTTGATCCGTGAACTTGTTACCCAGTGAACATGTCGAGTGACGGGTGACACCCTGTGAACATATGGTTGTAATGGTACAGTAGTCTTTAAGAAAAAGAGGGAGGAGCTCGGGGTAAGGTTGCACTTGGGATGCACACCGAGACTTGCGGGGAGCATGATGAGGATGCCTATTGGTAGAGGGCAAAATCGGAGATGTGGCGATGTGAGAG